>JAYKKI010000016.1:21940000-23190000 GCA_039881145.1 Druceiella hillmani | reverse complement strand
GAAATGTTATCTGGAAAACAGTTGAATTTTTTCACATTCACCAAAAACAGTTTAAGTTCAGAATGATAAGAAGAACAAGCCCTCTGAAGAAAATGTGAAGCAAGGGTAAATACACACATATAATACATATACAGTAGCAGCCAGGAATATGTCCTATTCATACATCTGTGAAATCTCATCAAACTGATTATCAAAATTTACTTTTATAAAGGCAAGATGGAACAAAATCTAGACTCTTTCTATAAGAAGTGCAATTTTTTTTGTTGGAATCGCAATTTTGATAACAATTCTTTCAGAAACGGTTGGGAATTTTCATTTAGTTCCTTAACATTTTCTACTATTTAAGTATATATGTTTCTTAAAAAAATTACCTTATAATGGGCTTCAGAAAAAGTGAAAATTTTTATTTAAACTAAAAGAGGAACATTTTAGAATACATTTTTGGATAGTGGCCTTATGACCTAGTGTTTTTATAATTAATAAATTATTTTCACAGGTCTCTTCGAGACACCTATGGTCGTACAGCTGTCAGGACCAGCCCTTTCTGCCTTGACGAAAACCATTCCATTCCCTAAAAGACTGGGCCTATCTACAGAATATGCCATCCTTGTCCAGAGTATCATTGAGAACACTTACCTCAACGGAGAAGTTATAAGGTTGGACGGTGCTATGAGATTGCAAGCTTAATGGACATCTTGACCGACGCAATGAGATAATTTGTGTTTGAATTTTAATTGAAGTTGAATTTTAATAAATCATTTTTTCCTATTGTTAATTTTATTTTAAAAATTTGTAAATAAAGTTTAAAAGTATGATTTCACATTTTGTTTTGAAATATTTAAAATTTATTATTTACATATTACAAAGAATAAGTAGAATCAATGTCTTTGTTTGTACATAAGAGGTCATTTTTATGTTAACTAAGCTGATTCAGATGCTTTTACTCTTAAAATCATGTTTCTGTTCTTTTATCTTTGTGAAAGGTTATGTTTTTCGATTTATGTGTATGTGACTCTTTATAAAATCCAGACTGTAAATTGTTTGAGGTTTCATTTCAGTTTCACTAAAAGTACGTTTTTGATATCAGTATCCAAATAATATTGAAATATTTGTGTCAAATCGGAAAAACTAAGAAGCTACAAAGCTAAAAAGCTAAACAAACACCAGCAAGAAACGTTGTGTTTAGCATTACTCTTTTGAACTGTTACGAATGAATAGGGGGTTCTGAATCTATTGCTACTTGTGACAAAATGTGGAGCATGTATGACGGCTGTATACATTCGGCATGATGTTTAAATTCAGGCATTCAAGTGTAAACGAAAAAGAAATTGTTCTGAATCTTTGCTACTTGTAACAGAAACTAGACCATGTATGAAGGCTGTATAAATTATGCGTACTTTTTAAATCCAGGCTTCTAAGTGTAAACGAAAATGAAGATGATCTGATTTTTTTCTTACTTGTAACAGAAAATGGTCATAAATTGGTGCTTTTGTCTCAGGCCATTCACTAAAACTTCACAAGAACCTGGAGGACGGTTATTACCGATGTTTACTATCAAGGGTAGCAAATGATGACGTTAAAGCTTGAAATTGAACATCCGTCTGATCACTTCTTTTTCCCTACTTCTGCCCTACGATAGCATGCGATCATATATGTCCCAACATCATCGTACGACAGCCCAGGGTAAACCAAGGCCTTCTGTTGGAGATTCTTCCAGGAGGTTCTACTATTCGCCTGAGTTTTCCAGTTCTTTATCCTGAGAATGTTAAAATCTTCTTCCACTGAATCGATCCATCTTAATTTTGGTCTACCTCTTCTACGAGCTGTTAGAGGTTTTGCGATGAAAACTTTCTTTACTGGGTTTTCATCTTTAATTCTAGATACGTGGGCAGCCCAGTTCATTCTTTTGATTTTGATAGTTTTTATGACATCAGGCTCACCAAACAACCTATAGATTTCTGAGTTAAGACGTCTTCGCAAAATACCATTTTCCTTGACACCCCTAAAAATTCTCCTCAGAACCCTTCTTTCAAAGGCTGCTATTTTATTCCCTCCAGTTCTAGTCAAAGGCCAGGTTTCTGAACCATATGTTAGAACTGGCCTAATAAGAGTTTTATATACTAATAATTTTGTTTCTGTCCCAACAGACTGTCTTAAAGTGATAGGAGCTTCAACGAAATCAATTAATGGAAGTGTCTTATCAACTGTGTCAATCACAATACTTTTAAAGTTGGGAACATTTATGGGGATTTTTTGCGTAGTCACGCATACATAGTCAACTAATCACGTTATTTGGCCATTTCTAGTTGCGTTAAGAACTTCAATTTGAGCGTTTTTATAATATATGAGTTGTAGATACCTGGAAATTATTATCAGTTTTTTGCCAAACATTATTACTTTTTTACCTAATTACTAAAAAAAAATTAAAACAAGTAAAAATTACATACTAAGTATACCTTTATTTCGTTGCTTCTCTAATTGAGTCACTGGTGAAGCGGTTAAAGTATTAGGGTATGAACTTGGAAGAACAGGAGTTTAGAATCTCTGAACGAATCTTTTTATTTTTTTGGTTAATATAAAACAAAAAATGTTGCAGTTTCCATTTTGATGTTAAAAATAGCTTAGAGAAATAAAAAAACAAATTCATTCTTTAAAACTATTAAATACATGAGTACATTTTCATTTTGGTGCCATCTACAATGTTTCCAATATTAACTTTTGGCTCTAGAGACCAGCATATTTGTAGGTACTTGTAAAATCTAAAATATACTGGTGTAATTATATAATTGGATTGTCCTAATAATAATTTTTTGAAAGCATAAATTCAACTACATAGCCACAGCGAAAACCTTTTCTAAAAGTTAGTTGATTCTCATTAAAAGGACTAAAGTGTATTGATATATATTTTGGTCGAACAGAATAATATTTTTTGTAAAAATTGTTATTCTTAATTTTTTTATATGTAATGATAACATCATATGTAGGTATAGAAACACTGTAGGTATAGAATTTATCATATCACACAGATTTTTTAGGGTATATGTTATACTAAAAATAGGCATATGCTACAAAACTTCTTTCTGTTAGTATTTTTTTTGTTTTTTTTATTATGAATGTTTTGATTAGTTAACTTAACTTAAATTATTATAGATAAGTATGAAGAGAAAGTTCAGAGAATGAATTTTACAATTCGGATAAATTTTACTTCGGTAAGTAAGTATATTGCTCTACAAAGTATTTGATGTAATATTCTAGTTTTAATTCAATCGTCTCAAAATTGTCAGTTGCACAACAAGTAAATTGTTGTGTTCCTACTTCAATTTTTATCCAAGTTTATTGAACTTTTCTTTGCATAGTTATTTTCTGCAATTGTTCTGAAAATACTCATCATTTTTGACTTCTATTTGCATAAATTAATATTTCATAAGCTTGAAACCTTGCTGTTTTTCATAAAAGATACATCTAGACTTGTTTAAATTGCTACTTTACCTTGAAATACAAGTGATATGTTATCTGTGTCTATTACCAAATATTTCTATTTGTAAGCATTGTTTAAATCACATACATACGATTTATAATAAGTTACTTCATCTATAACGTTGGTCAAATGTTTATTTTATTGTCCACACTTAGTATATACCTTGTGTTTTTTGAGGTTTGTAGGAACATAATTCTCAGTAAGAATTATAAAAAAATGTAAGTTGTTGCCTTGGAATAGGTAACTGTTTTACTGATAATCATTTAATAACAAATTTGTAATTAGTTAAATCTATATATAAAAACCTCTATGTATAACACTAATTTAAATAAACTGAGATTCCAGAAATATAATATTGTGTGACCGAAATGTTAAAGATGACTAGTAAATTGAAACAATACATGGCAGCAGTGCACGCTGTAGCCTTTATGTGGCTTAGAGCAAAAAGACAAATTGTCGCCCTATCTTTTATTTAAAATAAAAATGAGATGTATGAAAACAGAAGGAAATAGGTGACATAAAAAGAACGGTATAAAGCAGTAAAAGTATCTGTACTTAGTTACAAAAAGTTAACCAGGTGCATTTCATTGCTATTATAGAAAGTGTTTATTGCATAATAAAATAAACTTATATCCTACAGAAACTAAACTACGCGAAAATCGTAGGAAATGTTTCTAAACTTAGTTCTACGGAATTTTTCATTACCCATTTTAATTTTATTTGATCAACAAGTTCATGGTCATTCGTCAAAATGGCCGAATTACTAAAATGATTTTGAGTGGTAGTGGAATATAGAAACTTCTTATATTTGTTGGTATGGTCAAATAATATTAAAATTAGGGGCAAAATTTAACATTATGATTAGTTTTAATGTATTTCTCTTTCCAAAAAGTGCAGACTTCACAGAAATTTCCGCTGTTAATAATAATTCAATCTCATTTTTGTCATTAGAAACATTATCTAAAATGTTGTCCAAGTCTTTATTGTGTTTTAATAGCATTTCCTTGGACATGGTTTCCAAATTATATATATATATATATATATATATACATATACATATATATATATATATATATATATATATATACATATACATATACATATATATATGTATATATATATATATATATATATATATATATATATATATATATATATATATATATATATGTATATATATAAGAAGTGAAAATCGATCACAATTCATCTATCAACAGATCAACATTCGATCTATCGATGTCTTCGATCAGTTCATTTTCTCAAAAAAGAGATCACTATCAAACTTATTTTCTTTAACGTTAATTTCATCCGTCTCTTCTGTTACGTCACCATTAGTTTCATTGAAGGACTCATTCGGCCAAAGATCTTTAAAGAATATTTTGCAGTTTTGTAAAAGATCAAATGCAGATGTAATATTGAAAACTTTTGTTTACATCTGGTTGCTCATTGGATTAATACAGTTTAATATGTTATAATGAATAACTATTTGAACACAAAAACTCATATTGTTTAATATAATTTAATAAACCTGAAACTTTTTTTCTTAGTAAATTATCATTTTTTTTATTTTCGTGGATGCTTAGCTAAGCAATCGATACATCTCCCATTTGAAATCTTAAAAGCTTTGAGACCTCTATCCTACTGTCATGTAGCAACACTGGATGGTTTTAAATTTAATCCCCGGATATACTTTAAAAGTATTGTTCATTAAAAAGAAGAGGCAGAAAAAATAAACGTATATTTTCGGATAGTTTAAGAAATTAGAGGCTTCCAATGAAGCTTTTTCTATGTCATCAACCACTAGAATGCTTGCAAATTTTAATTTCTAATTCAAGATTGCAATTAAAATGTTAATTTTTGCTTTATCACGCCTGATATCTGACATGTTATCATATTCCTGTCCTTTAATATGCTGCAATTTTAAACTCAAACTTTTTTAAAAATATTTTTATTGTACAGAATTCACTCTGTTACAATTTTATTAAATGTATAGTTTTTTCACATGTTCATGTGTTTTTTCACATGTTCAAAAACAAGTTCATAGTGTCCGATTGTAAAATCTGTATCCATAATCTTTTTGTTATTAGCAGCCATTTAAAAAAGTTAAAATAAATATGTTTTTTTATTCATTCATCTACCTTATTAAGGTAGATGAATGAATAAAATGTGTTTATATTGCAATGTTTTTGTCACTGTAGCGGCTCACAGCGTGCACAAACTTCAGAATAATATTTTGGGGGAAATTAAGAATCCAATAGCCCCAGTATCTACAGAACAAATTGGGAGATATGCTTGCTTATTTGTACCTATATATGGTAATTATCATATATCTATTATATTAATTTTGACCATATGATATCTGTCTTCTTTTTGTCTGTGTGATAGTTTATAATAGTAGGAGGAAATTTGTTCCCATGTTATCTGCAATTATGCTTATTGACTGGATTGAGTGTTTTGTGATTGCTATTATTCTCAGTTATCGTTATTGAAAAACATCTGGTTTTTAACAAAGTGATTTTATTAGTTATTTATTTTATGCTGTACGGAATGTTCTGCTAGTAATATCAGACTCCGCTCATTTTGGCTTAGATATTTCTTCCAAATTTTGTTTACAGTTGTGTTTGTTTACAGTTGTGTCTTGAGTAGGGTAATACATAAAAATTGAAGGAACATGCTTTCAGCTGCTTTATTAAGTTCATTTAGAAAGTGAAGTTCCATTTTGGGAATGCTTTCCATCCTGTTAGTCTTTCAATATCATTGTCCCAATTTTCCTTTCCCATTCTGATCTTTTGCATCAGGTCCTACATGTATTTATCCACTTGTTCCAGTGGGAGTGTCTCCATTGTGATAATTGTTGCATTGGTTGGGTTTGTGGACATGATTTTGTTCCCTCGTCTCGAGATCTACTCTGTACATTATGAAAATTGTGTGCCCTAGTTTTTAATTCATGTGGCTCACTAAAGAAGAAACTTATAAATTTCTTTCATTGGTGAATCTCAAGTTGGTCAGACATGTGCTTGATGCGAGGAGGTTTTTTTGTTTCCAGTTTAAGGTTTTGAAAATATCTTCCAGGATGAAGTTAGACCTTGGTTAAGACTCCTTGCCTGATACCTCTCTAGATGTTAATGGGCCTTGTGTGTTTCACCTTCCCTACTTTTTGGGCCATGTATATATTGGCAACAAGATTGCTATACCTATGATGTGCTCTTATATTTTTCAGCGTCTCCCGAACTACTCAAATATCTATGCCAATTGCTTTTTCATAGCGTTTTTCAATAATGGATCTGATGATTTTTCTTTCCACTCCTTGATGCCTTTTTCTAGACTGTCTCTTGTTTTCCTTCACAACTGCTTGAAAATTTCACGTCTATTTTAGGAATGTTTTTGTTTCTTGAGGTAATTTTTTGTACATTTTTCTAAGTGCTTTAGCTGTTTTTAAAGGTGTTTCTATATTTACTGACTTATATTATATTTTCCTAAATTCAAGGGCATTTTAAGTCTCACCAGGGAATCAGCCAATCGACTTTGATAAAATTTCATTTTATCAGTGATGTATACCTCTTGAGTTTTGAGTTTAAAGCTATTTTTGCTCTAATAAACTGGTGGTCACTCGCCATGGAAAAGTGGTTTGATAAGGTACATATCACTAAATATACTTGTGCATGCAGAATATGTAGTCAAGCTCATTTTTCGTTTGATTCCCAGATGATGTCCAAGTCCATTATTTGCTGGTCTTTATAGAAAAAAGAGTTTGTACGAAAAAGTCTATTGCATTGTAAAAAATTGATTAACAAGTCCTTTCTGGAATTTCGATTTCTATGTACAAATTTGTTAACAAATGTTTCTGATTTATTGTGCTACTTGCCAATCTTGAGGTTAAGATTCTCAATTAGCGTGTAGGTGGCCTTAGCAACTGTTATTGCTTTTATTATGTCATTATAGACGGTTTTCACTTTCATATCATCCTTATATGGGCCTGTTGGTGCGTATACTATGATGACTTTCATCGTGATATTTTTGGATATTGGAATTGATAGCAGTTATTTGTTGCTCTAAGTGTCTAAGTATCGGTATACAACTGAGACTTCTTTTTCTTTGTACTGTTATGTTACTTGAAGTGTTAGACTTGAAGAAGGTACAAGAATATTTTGATGAATGTGAAGTAATCTAATTGACAAGGGTTTGGGTGCTATTGCTTGACTTATCCGATATCAGTCCTAAGACTATCAGACGAACAAGCTAAGAATTTATCTTGTTGGTGACTCTTTTGACTCATTTTGTCATGTTAGTTAACCTTATCTTCAGCTTGGGTTTTACTCAATCGCCTTCAAGGCTATTCAACATAATAGGTGAGAGTGAAATGTAAGAATAGTTCGGTTAGTTTAACTGTGTAACAACTTCTGATACTCTGATCTTAAATATGTGGTGGGGCAGTGAATACCAAAAGTATCTTAAGTAGAGATGACAAATAAAATAGCTATATTATAATAAAAATACTGCAAACAATAATAGTAACAGAATTATCCATTACATAAATTTGTGTGTGTATGGAGTTTTGCGATTTGATTTTGTCCCATTTCTGAATCCACCTATATTTTTTTAATATCGCTTTTACTAAAATGTAATCTGTCCTGTTGGAGTTATTTTTTAAATGTTTTTGAACGAGGCACCAATTACGAAATAAGCTGAAGATCTCGTCTGAATTATCTTCATTCTTATCTAAATTGACTTTTTATAAAAGGTGAACGGGTGTCAGAAGATTTATATTGATTAATGTCCGTTATTGTGTAATGTATATCAGCACTCTATTAAAAATATGTATGCTATTAAGGATATTGTGTGCTGACCCTATTGTAAATGTTTGGACAAAATAGTTTTAGAATAGTGCCATTTCAAAAATTATTGATGTGAATATGAATGAGTTAGTAGCATAATCGAAAGATTTCCTCTATTAGTTTATAGTATTTATGACTTTAAATGCTTACTGGATCAGTAATAATTTAAAGCCTAGACTTCTGTAAATATTTTTTGGTTGGTTCTATTAATATTTTTCTTTTTATTTGTATTTGTTGTAATTTGTAAGATTTACATCTAGTAGTCACACTTAAAACCATTGAAAGTAAGTCATGGTTCATATTTAGGTTTACTTCTATAAACTATCTTTGTACATGGAAAGAGTTAGTAATTGAGAAAATGAGCTATAAAATAGTACTTCGCTGATAATTTTCATTGGGTAGTCCCGTATCTCCTATTGTTTGGTTCTGATGTGTGACATAGGTGTGGTCGTAGTTTGGACTGAAACGAATGGAGTATGAATAATGAGTTTAATTCAAATAAATGGCCAGTAGTGAATTTTAGTGATGTCTATAACATTTGATAAACAGTTGACCTTTCATATTTTAATGCACGCCACTTATATATCCTGTTGTCCTCTTACACTACTGAATTATTTCATCACTACGGAGATAATATTTTTTCATTATCATCACTTTGTCTGGTATTTAACCTTTTGGTTTGCAGTAATATGGTATTATTTTCATTTCTTAAGAAGCTTAAGTACTGTCATATGATTGACAATGTTCAAAGACGTTGAGTTGGATATATTTACTTTTCTCTTGCTTCCTTGTGTACTTGTCAACTTTTCTCTACTCATCATCTAATGGTCATTTTGACTTTTATGTGATATATGTAGACAAAACTTACATTACATATATATGGCAAAGACAGTGTATATGAACAATTATAATCGATTTTTAATTAGTCCTTGAATAACTAAGTTACTCTAATAAGCTTCATTTCACCTCATATAGTGACCTGCTTGATCTATTCGTTACTCTATGGTTTCACTCAAGTATCCAAACCTATTGCTAGATATTTTTTATTATTAATATCTTGGTAATGTTAAATACATCTTGGTAAGATAATAAAATTTAATAAAAATTTAAAAGTTTAGTTAACATTTTAAAGTGGTGCCCAAAAATATTGTGCTCCATATTTTTAAAAGTATTAATTTTTGTTTTATCATACATTTACCATATATTAATCGTTGATAATAAACTGTTTTTCACGAGAATACCTATGTTGTGTTTGCTTAGTTGTTGTACTTTTATATTGATAGGTGTTGTAACCATGCAACTCATTAATAAATATCACATATTCAAGTAATGACACTTCCGGCATTGCTGAAATTTCACTCCTGAGAGATGGGAGTTAAGAAAAAAGAACAACTTATCGAACAAAAATAAATGAATTGTTTTCCTTGTTTGAAAAAATTGATCTCTCAAAATTATCTGGAATTTCAGTACTATCTGGAGCTTTGGAACTCAGCCAAATATATTAAATATCAACTGGATATTTAATTCCAAACTGGTTTACTAACAACCGTGGCGCATTGTATTACGCATGCGCATCTACTCGCCAAATTGTTTCATGGTTGATTTTAGTTTATAGTTGTTTAGTTTGGTTCACAAACAAAATGAATTTATTTAGTTAGGAATGCATTTAATGTTGCGCGCTCTCGCATAGAATGTGTCTCACAAAATTTATAAAATTGGTTGGTGATTAGTAAAATTGGTTTGTGATTTAGTATTATAGTTGTGCTGGTTGTTAACACAATTTTCGTAAATATTCATTTAATCGAAAGTTGAGGATGAACAGTGAACTCGTCCATTAAAATACAAGTTAAAATCTATCCCATTAATATTTGATTAATTTTTAAAGAATTATGGTCCATAACACAAAGTAACGTTAATTTCAAATAAAATACGTAAAATACTTTTTTAATAAACTATTACTAAACTGATTTTGTCTAAAGTATATTTTAAATTAAAAAATTAACTTTTAATTCTGTCTCCCGCAGGTAGACTTGGGAAACTTCAGAATTTATTAAAATAATTATTATATAACTATTTAATGAAACAGCATAGCTAGTTTGAATTATTTCTCAATGGTTATTCGTTGCTCGGTCTTTTATTGTTTGGTTACTTTTGTATCTAACTCTCCTGCGAAGTTTCATCTACGTAGTATGTGATAAATTATAATAAATAAAAACACGATTGTTGACATTTATTGGACGAGCATTGGTGTATTGAAATAAAAGATCTGTTTACGACTAGATTACCATTAATACTTATTTTAGAAGGAATTATTTGATGTACTCTCCACCGTTTCAGTAATTGTTACCCCTATTATTGGAAGTTGTGTCTAGATAGATATTCGAACAAATAGAACAATTGAAATATATATTTTTACTGACACATTTGTTAATGATTTTGTGACACTGGAAATAACGCATAACAATTTTGTAACCAACAGTTTGACCCTTAACATACACGATCAATCAAATTACCTCTTATGCGTCACTGAATGTATCGAACATGAAGTCGGGGAAGATTTTGCACTTTTTTACATAGTAAACTGCAAGAGCGTATTCATTATATGTACCCTATTGTTTTATAATACAATATCTTAAAAAAACAACTTCAAAAAAGAAGGTACTAAAAAGTGAAAAAAATAATAAACTCAAAATAGCTACCTATATATTCGCAATAAATAAATAAGTTACTTATTTTTAAAGTCGGGCCAGCACCGTCATCCAACTGAAACAAATTTAGAATTTAATTTAATTTATGATGTAAATTTAAAACATTAGATTCTAATGTAGGTACTCACAATAGGAAATAGATTCATAAAGGGCGTATGTATAATATACAATTTTACATTTGTTTAAGTTGATCGATAATACTGGAACCGACTTTAAAAATAAGTAACTTAGTTATTTATTGCGAATAAATAGGTATCTATTTTGAGTTAATTATTTTTTACTTTTTAGTACCTACTTTTTTGAAGTCGGTATTTAAAAAGGTATTTCATTTTAGAATTTTTAGTGATTAATGACATTAATCATCACACTATGACTAACGTTCAATTATTTACTTTCGTAGAATATTGTAAAATCATTAAAAGTCACGGGCAAAACTAATAGGTATATAGCTAATTTCCTCTTCGTCTAAAGTTATTTATCAACATCACATAGAAACGACGCGTTAGTGGTAGCTGCTAGTGGTTAGCTGTTAACTGTTGATGAGTTTTGTTCTCTGTATCCAAAACCCAATATTAGATTTTTCAAAATAAAAATTATCACTCGAGGAGTTCTGTTTTCCATATCTGAAATACAATATCAGATTTTGCAAAGTAAAAGCTACCAGTAGCAAATATCTTGAACTACGGTCAATTTACTACAATTCTTTAAGGAATTCCATTGTTCATCTCCAGAACTCATCATCAGATCCTGATTTGCTCGATGGTGTAGTTAATTTGCAAAGTAATAGCTAATAGTAGCAAATATTTTGAAACACGCCTGATTTACTAACACCCGTTAAAGAGTTCCCTTGTTCGTCTCCAGAACTCATCATTAGACCCTGACCTGGTAAATGGTATAGATATTAGTAAATATCTTGAATCATAGTTGCCATTCGTTATGGAGTTCCATCCATCCGGACCTTATTATCGGATCATCATCATATGTATGTGAGACCACCGCTAAAATATCCTCTTTCATATGGAAAAAAGAATTATCGACATCGGTTCACTCGGTAAAGAATTATCGCTGAACATACATAAAAAAAGATTTCGGCAACTTGAGAATGTTGTAATAAGTTGGTTAAAAATATTATCAACTGAAATCTTGTAGAGTAATAGGTTAAACAATAGCTAATATGTGAATCAGTAATAAGCACTTCTTAAATATTATAGAAAAAGGAAAATAACAAAGGAAAAAACAAATTCAGGTCTGACCGCAAGTAGCTTATGGAATTTTAAATAGTTCAGGATTGTGTTCTTGAAGTTATAATCTGTGTCCTGTATATACGACTGGTTGCTTATGAACTCTGTTTTTAAGAGCATTCACCTTGTTCAGTATATGGCATGGTTTCACACCTTAGCCTGTTTTCTATAATCTGAGAAACTCTCTGCACTGTTGTTATACCCTATAATTTAATTTTTACTTTTTTTTGTTGCAAGTTAAAAGACTGTCTTTTTGTTGCACTTTTTGTTGCAAGTCAAATTTAGGTCTGACCTCTTTCTAAAAAGAGGTAAATTAAGACCATGGAAAGAAAAATTAGTGGTTGAAGTGACAGTGAAGCAGGATTTGAAGATGGCTTTTCTTATACTGATAGTTATGCTGACCATAAATGGAGAGAAAGGCCAGACTTAAATAGACTTTGGCACTATTTTATGTATTAATTGGATGACTATGAAAATGTTATGTTGTTTTTTCCTGTAAGGCTAACATATTGAAAAACTAAGAAAGTTAAGAAAGATTTTTTTGTGTTACACGATTTAGGAGAAAATTATTGATTGGAAACATTATATTATTTGAAAGTAGGACAGGTGTGTTTTCAATCAGCTTAAAAGTATAATTTACTGAAAGTCAGATTTAATGTACCTAGTGGTGAATATATTGAAATGATGTTTTTTGGATGGTATCATTAGCCGTGATCCGGTCATGATCGAATAGACAGGGGTTGGTTTCCTAGAAGTTCAGCTGATATTCTCAGAAATTATTTGGAATATTTATTGTTGTTATACCTTATAAAACATTTATCGTTGTCAATAAATGAACGTTAAGTGACAGGGATGCATGTATCATCTACAAAATATGCTGACATATCTGTGCTCGTGCCAAAATTAAATTTTATTCGTAAAATTTTTATAAATGTCCGTAACACACAAATATTCCAATCACTTCTCCGAAATTGATTGGAATATTTATTGTTGTTATACCCTATAAAACATTTATCGTTATGGATAAATGAACGTTAAGCGACAGGGATGCATGTATCATCCACAAAATATGCTGACATATCTGTGCTCGTGCCAAAATTAAATTTTAATCGTATCGTTGATAAATGTCCGTAACACACGATATCGACACGTATATTTGTCTAAAATTTAATTTTTACAAATTTAATTCTGTTAAATAGACACACATGTTATTTTATGTACGAGCCAATTAATAATTCTTAGTGCCTTATGAAGATTCGCATGTTTAAGTCGTGTGTAAGTTTCATAATACATACCGTCAACGATATAACGTTAAAGGTAAATTGAAAAGAATTTTATGTAAATTATTAAACCTTTGAAACAGGTTCCACTTGTTTTACAAAGGTGCTATACAATTTTATAAGTAAACAAATTTTTATAAGTTATATGTTAAATTATATAAGAATAATTTCCTTGCATCACGGTGAAAATGATTTAAAATGAGATATGTAGTTTCCGGGATAATCAGGAACACATTTTTCATGTTCAAATTTCATGTTCTAATCACAAAAATACGAGTTTCCGTCAATATCAAGAAATATACAATAAAATATGTTACAAATGTCTTACAAATGAATTCCAAGAAAGAAACAATACAATATGTTAAAATACTAGGAAATGGAACTTTATCCTGAACTACTCACTTACTATTGAATATATTTGGCGTTAATTTTGTAGAAATTCATTATTCACAATTAAATGAAACTATGTGATGTAATATTATTTCTACTTTCTTTAAGTTCTTGAGATGGGCTATTGGCAAAGATTCTTTGCTAATAGCCCACCTGAAGATGTTGTAATACAACGAAACTTAGGTCGTGGTAAAGAACTTAAAGAAAGTAGAAATAATACTACATCACGTAGTTTCATTTAATTGTGAGTACTTACTTACTTTTATAGACAGTTCCTATTAAATTCCAAGTAAGTCTTTGCATTATTGAATTTGTACATATAATAAATTGTAAACTTTGCGCTCCTGTATACTGAAAATATTTACAAACAAACTATAGGTGGGGGCTGGAGGGGGGAAGAATAAGTGATAAAATGCATAAGACCGTTTTTGCAATTTGTTTCTTTTTGTGTGTTTTTAACGTATGTATCACGCAAAAATATTGAGCCTATTAGATTGGGGTTTTTAGAAAAATATAGCCGGATTGAAGTAATATTTTATTTATATTTTATCGCATTCAAAAACTCATTTACTCTGTCTTAATATAATTTAAAATGCCTAGCTGTTTGACGTGTAGTAGGGGGACGAGGGGTAAAAAGAGCTAGAGGGTGTCGGGACCTACTGTAATATAGATACTTATATTTAAACGCTCATCGTCTAAGGTAAATTTCGTTTACGTCACGTGACTGCCGCTCGCCACTTCAGCACCACGCGTATAGCGATGATAAATGATAGTGTCTTGTGTCCTGCCGTTGCAGAAAAAATGTATTTCTCGTGATCAAGGTAAGTATCTAAAGTTTTTTTATTTAGTTGTATTTTGAGTTCATATGGTGGTTTAGTTCAGGTGTTTTAGTTTAGAAATATAATTTGTGTTATGATAAATTCAAAATGCTTTTTTTCAGGGAAATGAGAGCCAAAGTGGTCCCATTACCCCGTTCTGGCTCTCATTATCCCAATTCAAATTTCAATTATTTTAGTGAAATACAATTTTCATTTTGTTTTAGATGCCAAAGAGTAAAATAAATACGAAGTCAGAGACTGGTTGGACAATAGCTTTAATGGAAAATGCAATTAATTCTATACTAAGCGTTGGAAAATCTGTACGTAAAGCGTCACAGGAAACAAATTTTCTGCATAGTACTCTAAAGAAACGATACAGTATAGAAGTTGCCAATGATTCCACATATAAGCGCCCGCCACTGCTTGGTAAAAAACCTGTGTTTTCGAGTGAATAAGAACAGACGCTTGTCAATCACCTACTCGAAATGTATAATTTGTTTTATGGTCCGACATGTAACCGATTGCAAACGATATGCTATACAATGACCGAGAAATTTAGTGTTGAAAATAAATTTAACATTGAAAAAAAGTCGCCGGAAAAGATTGGTTGTGCAGGGTTTCTTGCGGAGACACCCTGAACCTGAAAAAACTGGAGGCTACTATCATCAAAATAGTTCTAGGATTTAAAAAAAAATGTAAATAACCTGGTTTTTCAACAATCTGGAGTTACTAATAACGAAATTCAAGTTTAAACTTGAGTAATACACTATGGGCGAGATAGGGTTTTCCACTATCCACGAATGTATAAAAGTTCATTTTTACTATTTATTAATAATATTGACCTAAAAAGTTATTAAATTTGTCAAGTTTAAAGTAGACTCGCATTATACACATATGGTTAAATTTTAGCTCTCATTAACTGACCTTCGGGGGAGTCATCAACATTGTTTTCTATAATTATTCCATCGGAATGTACCCTGGGGATAAAATGTAGGTATTTTTTATGCTGATCTAGGTCATGTCTATATGTTGTCGGCCTAATTACCAAAACTTTCCAGGATAAAAATGATCCTCTTTTCATCTCTGGGACGTCTGCCCACACGCCTCTGCCCGCGTTCGGGTCGTGCACTCGGCGAAAGCGCGTGACGCTGTCTCGCCCGCCCCTATTACCGACGTGTTTTAATAGCGCATCGCTCAAGTCATTCATATCGTAATAACCTTTAAACTATTTGTCTATATTATTTAGAGTAAAAGATAAGCTTTATCTACTTTAAATACCAAAAGCGATAAACGTATTATTTTAATACTATAAATTGGGCATACAAGGAGCATTTTAATACTATAAATTGTGTATTGTAAAAAAAGAATTTAAATTAATAGTATTTATTTCCACGGTTTTATTAAGACGACTTCCACAGACAGTATTTATTAAGACGGCTTCCACGTAAAAGGTAGATAGATTTTGTCGCGGACTTTTTGTTAGAATCGTTTAACTTTGTGTAACTTTAACGGTTTAGGCAGCACACGTTAAGATAACTCTTAAAGGATAGGTATTTTATTTCATTCTGAGGACAGGTATTTTTTCGGTTTATCGTTATATAATAGCCAAATCACACGATATCCTTATAAACTGTAGTATTATTCTGATATATAAGCTATATCACTGTAAAGTATCATCAAAATCCGTTCAGTAGTTTTTGCGTGGAAGAGCAACAAATATCCATCCGTACATCCTCACAAATTTTCGCGTTTATAATAGTATTAGGATTAGGACTAAAATGTAGAGATGACCTGGATCAGTATATATAAATGGAATGGCGTGAAGCCCAGGCACACAGGACTGTGTGAGAGGTGAACAAATTTATTTAAGTGACAAAAGCGATGTGATGCCAGTAATAGGGTATTTGACTGATGTCGACATTTTTTGTAAAAATGTTTTAAAACTGTAGAGTAGGTTTAAAAAAACCTTGTGAGGAAAAAGTTAATGCATATAACAAGCAGTTAATCGAAACTTCTAAATAGAAAAAAGTGTAAATTTTTTTGTTCGTAAAATTGAAAAAGTTATGAATTTAGTTTCAACATAAAAAAATGAGAAAGTTATAATATGCAATATGTAACTTAAACGCATTATTTAAGGAGATATTAAAAACGTTTAATAAACTCCCTTATAATGAATGCTAAATAACAGGCCAGTGATGTCCTGAGCAAGTTGTGTTTTGTATGAGGCGTTTTCGCGTGAATCGTAGTTCGTCAGTTTTTAAGTCGCTATAACTTCTTTATAATGAAAAGCCCTAGGTACAATATTTTTATTTTAACCGCTTTTAATGCTATTACTTATTCGATTTTAGTAATAAAAAATATAGTCAAATGCTCTATCGCAATGCTGAACTTATAGGTACCTAGCAAATTTGTATATCTGCATTTTTTGTCTGTTAAGCTAATTATATCGTACAATAGTTCAGGAAGATATTATTACCTTTTTTAAAAATTTTGATACTAATTAACATTATAGTAGATTAATGAAAATGGGGAACTAGTTGAAAATACAAAAATTTATCAGGATCAAATAGCCTAATATGTGGAGGAAAATTCTGGTGAGGTGCTTGGTAAAGGCTGAAAGTTTGTGCAATGTGCAATTTGTGCCTTGCCTAATTATGGAATTTATGACTTGCTGGTGTCGATTGGTCGATGGGTTTACAACTTATTATTTACAATTTACTTACGTACAGTTAAAGTGTTCAAAAAACATTCTCTGAAATTGCTAAAGTAAAAATTATAAAAAGCGTTACTAGAAATAAATCTAATATTTATCGGGAGACTACAGCAAATTTCAGACTTCATAGTTTTTAGGATTTCATGATATTTGTACGCGTGTGAAACTTATTTTAGAAAATATACTTACATGGTAAAAATAATATTAATATTTGTAAATAATTTAATAAATTTGCAACAAACACTTATAAAATAAAATTTTTACTTTCAATTATTTTAATTCAATTATCTAATATTACCTAATAATTAGTATCAAACTTGAGATTGAAATACTTTTTCTCGAGGACTCCATCAAGTGCATAAATAACAAATACAATATTTTAAATAAATAAATAAGATCTTTTAAAACTCAAATGAAAATATTCTGGGTCTCTCTTTCGAGAGACAATATATATAGACAATGAAAAATTACATAAATATTTGTAAATAGTTTGAAATATTAATTCTCTTAAATGTTTGAATTTTTATTAAGTTGTACTAACATGCTTTTTGTATAATAACGAAAATATAATTCTTCAGAATCACGTCGCCGATTCCGAGCTGGCTCATTATTATGTAATTAACTGCAGCTAAGGAAAAAATAACATATTTATATACAGAAAGCGTGGCTTCTTTTTAAGGATCAGATAAGTTTTAAAAACGAAATCAAAAAAGAAGATAGAGACGAAAGTGGGAAAAAATACTTAATAGAAAAAAAAAATTTAAAAAAGCTTTTGTTTTATTCTCCTATTGAGTATAAAATAAGAAATACAAAGGACTTGTTAAGACAAGAGAGCTTAAGCTCGATGAGTCTACTACTACTCACCGTTAGAAGCTTCTTTTCCAACTTCTCTTCCAACCATCATATCCTGATTTCATTATCATTATTATCATATGTTGTTACCAGAAACAAGTATATGTTTTGAGTGTTTATCCTATTGGGAAGTGGGAGAAATAATACTTACAACATTTGTAGCAGACTGATTGACAACAGAGCTTAAATAAAAGCTTCGGAAAAACAAAAATAGCAGCCTAATGCACTAACCGATCAAATTTATAATTTTTTTTTCATATATTTATTTCGTGTTCTGAATCAGAATACCACCTCGGTATTAACAAATTGAAAACGTGGTTTGACCACCTGATATTTTAGCACATACCACTGAAAAACCAAACTTTATTTCAGTTTACGCTAAACAGATTTAAATAAAACAAAGTGCTTTAAATGAAACTAAAGGTATCAAACTGATGAAACTAAAGGTATCAAACTGATTTTAAAATTATCAAGGCTCATTAGTCGCTATCACAGCATCTTTTGTCAAACATATAGACAGGTCAAATAGACCGACAGAGAGTTTATATATTCAATAATTCATCTAGAATGACCTCTACGTGTATGTCAGAGCTATTAAGGAAAACTATGCTATAAATATACAGTCTATATACTATGCCATAGTTCGAAAGATTTGAGATTGATAGCTCGTAGCGTATGATAAAATATACATGTTAGTCAATATAAATTAAATATTTGTGCTGTACGGGGTATTTCAATAAGATATATTTTTAAATTTGAAGGAAAGAAGTTCTCTATTTTATTTTTATATCTAATGACATTTGTGTGAAAAAGAGTTTCGAGCCAATGACTCGTGCGGTTTTGTCTAGTGACGCTTACCTGACGCATGTGATGTTATCTAGGTGGCCAATTGTTTGCGATGTGTGGGCGTAATATAAAGTTTGTCGTAGCTTTATAAAAATAATCTAAGTGTTTTAAATTCTGCAATATTGGCGACCAGCTTACATCACCATCATGTGAACTAATGAAGCCTCTATACTTTCCTTAATAGGTCTTTTGTTTCGAGTGCTCTGGGCACGCAGAGTTCTTTTGTTGGAAACACATGTTGTTGAGACTCTAGTTGAGTACAAAAATAATTCTTTTTTGACAGTCACAGTTTATCTTGGCTTGTTTTGGAGAAAATAAGGAGGCCAGACAAAAATCCAAATCAAATGGTAATTTTTTTCAGATTAAATGAATGTCCCTGAAACTCCATTAGGATCTCATTACTTCAAATGCAGCTATTTCTTTTGTTAATTATGTCAGTTTTCAGTGGGATGACCATATACATCGTAAATTTTAAGAAACCCACGAAATTCTAATAATTTGGGGGTTTCATAAAATTTACGGTGTATGTTTAATTTATTTTGGTAATATACATTAACAATTTCTTCATGTTGTAAAATTGTGTCACTTTTCTCTTACTTGTAAAGGCCAAATAAAGATTACAGTAAAATATAACAGAATAGCTTTGTAGCAAGGCTCACTGTAAGGTGTTTTAATAGGGTTTCGCTATTTGGAGACCTGTAATAAAGTTACAGGTCAATTACAGGAAAATAAAGATTTTATTTCACATGATTTTATGTGAAATAAAATCTTTATTTTCATTAGATCTTCAAATACTTAATAACTAAAAAGCACAGAGACAATACTAGTAACGTAAGCGAAAATTGAAATAAAGATATTAATGTCAATGGCATAAAAATTATTTATATTCAGTTGTATCTATAAAATGTGATTGAAAAGTGCAAGGTCCATTATTGTCAAAAAAGCTTTTGATTGCTAATTATTAACTATTTGTAGGGTATCGAATGAAAATTAATGATATAAGAAACCGACAAAATATATACAGTAGAAAAAATATATATTAAAAAACCGACTTCAAAAACACTGAAAAGGTAAATAAAGCTTCTCTGATTGATAGATTAAAATTCACCTACATTATATATAAATGAGGTAGCATTTATATATTTATCTACAATTTCATATTTAACATTTTTTTGAAGTCGGTGCCAAAACAATCATAATAATATATATTAATACGCTAAGGTTTTTAGATGTTACACTCCCTTTTTAGAAAAAGTTCACAACTAATCCACATAAATTATATATCATTTTATAGATAATTGCTTGCTCTACCGGCATCCACAACTAAAAAAATTATTATTGCTAAGGTTTTTGCAAATTAATTAATTATTAAAATTATATACACAAAACAGCAATACTGCCATCTAACGGCTCAACGTCAATATGATTGACGGTCGGTAAAATTTTTGTTTAATTTCAAATCCACTCACGTATAAATAAAGTGGCGCTTTAGCTCAATGCTTTTGATACTTGCGCCTCTATATGTAAATTTTAGTAAAATATTTGTTTGATCTGTCATCTGAGCTTTATAATGGAATAAATAATGCGAAGACTTCGCACGGGTCACGCTAGTATTGTATATTTAATGATCAAATATACTATTGGCCACTACCCAATAGTATGTTTTATCGTTAAAAAAAAAGAAGTTCCAAAACCGGTGTATCCAGTAAAAAGTCACATCAATAATAAAAAGTTAACATCAATAATAAAATAATATACGGGTTCAATAAAGAACTTCCATCTTTTCGGGGTTCCGTACCTCAGAAGGGAAAAGGAATCTTTATAGGATCGCTTCGTTTTCCGTGTGCCGGTCTGTCGAGACCCTTTTTCTCAGGAACAAGTGGAGGTATCAGGTGAAAATTAGTATCAAATACTTAGTTCTATAGTCCCTTGCAGCTATAAAAAATCAAGTTTGTAAGTCAACTTCAAGAACTCTAAAAATACAGTCACTTATGTCGCATATTTTGATACTCGCAAATAAATCAAAATCTATAGGATACTTCCTGTTGAACTAGAATCATGAAACTTGGCAAGAAGCAAGGTTTCACAGTACAAGTAAAGAAAAAAAAAAACGAAAAACGTTAATCGTTTATATCAAATAAAAAAAAACTTTTTTTAAATATACGTCTGTGAAAGATATACGAATATATATTGCCTGTAATATATATTCATTCTAAAACAATTGAAATGTTGTGAATAGTTTAATAGGAAAATTACGTACTAGTAAATGTATACAACGTATACAAATTACGTACTAGTAAATGTATTGAATATTTACGCCTGACAGCCAGTAAGTCTACGCCCACCCTAAGAGATGAAACAGAACAAGAAATAAATTAGTATAATCTATTTCTATAATTTAAGTGATAATTTCTAATGCATATCGCTATGTAAACAAGATCTAATCAAGGAGATGTGAAAAGCAAGACGTATACGGCATAGATCCAGGAATCCGGCTGTTATCCGGATTTTTAATCAGGAGAGCAATCGAGTTAATAGGTTAATTAAAGATTATAAGCAGAACTGCATCGATATCTAAGCGGACTGGGTCCTGTCACGGACAAAGACTATTCCCTATGAAAAGCAACTCGTAGGTTCAAACGACCTTTGTTCAAGTGCCACCTATCAAGAATGCATACGGCCAATGGATAAGAAGAAATTAAGAGAAAGCTGAAGCATTTGCTCAACACCTAGCATACTCGTAAGTATTCCAACCCCATGATATTCAAACCAGCATTGATCCAACTCCAATGTATGAATAGCAATAAAACCAGTAACTCTAATAGAAGTAGCACAAAAAGTAGATAGAAATCTAAACCCTGAAAAAGCACCTGGCATTGATGAAATATCTAGTGGACTTATATAATGCTTGTTTTTGGTTAAAACATGTTCCGAAATGCTTCAAAACAGCGCAAATAATCATGTAAAAATAAACCTGGTAAACCAACGGAACAGATAACATCGTACAGACCAATATCATTGTTACCAAATATAAAATATATTTGGTGTTAAGTTAGTAGAAATTCATAATTCACAATTAGTTTCAATTGTGGATCATTGTTACCCTTAATATTTAAACTGTTTGAGAAATATTGCTGAAACGACTTAAATCAAGCGTCAACATCCCGTATTTCCAGTTTGGATTTGGAAATAAACAGTTAGTAGAGTGAGTAGAGTGGTCGAAATATATATATATATATATATATATATATATATATATATATATATATGTATATATATATATATACATATATATATATATATATATATATATATATATATATATATATATGTGTGTGTTTACCGATTTGGATGTCTGCTGTACCCTTAAATGTTATAAGTGCCTAAATGTGTTCAATTTGATAGGTTTTTATAGTACCCTGTGGGATGGATGAAATAATAAGTTTTTAAGCTCGGTCCCGGTAAATCCGTTTCGCCCTACTACAGCGATGCTTTTGAAAATGTAACCTTTATGCTACAAAAACTAGAGATTGGAACTTGACAATTGGAATTGCATGATATTCGAATTAAACGATAGATGATACTTGTTGTTTTTTTGGCATTGCAAATATTTTGCGTCAGAAAAAGAAAAACTATAGCTTGCGCCTTCTTTTTAGAAATCCACTTGAAATTTAGAATAATTGTGAGGCTATCGATGTGTTTATCTCTGTCGAGCATAGTGCACGCCTAAATTTGTGCCCTATTGATAACCTAGTAACGTTATCTATATCTATCGATATTGACCATTACTTAATACGTCATTTTTATTTATGAAATTTCTATAGATAAGAATAATTATATGTAAGAGTAGATTACGCATATGAAGTAATTTCACCGCCGCTCAGCTTCTAGTGCACCGAGCTGGATTGCCAATGTTAGTTGTGTTTATGGTAATATAAAAAATATTTTATTTTAATAAACAAAGTGATTATTAATTATCGGATTTTCTTCTGCGAGCAAATGTTCAAGGTAAATGATCAATATGTTCATTCGACATGATCAGCAGGCACAACGTAAATATATTTCACAAAATAACATACTAAATGTGTATGTTTAGCGAACTATATCTTTGTTTTAAAATATGCTTGTTGTTATTATATCACTGGGGTCTGAACAATAAACTATATACTTATTTTAATAATATATTAAATGTTCCGTGATTAACACTATTGAAAGAAAGAATTTATGTCTGTGACCTTTCGTATGTAAGGAATGTTTACTCTCATTGCATGATCACATAATGTGTAATAATATATCTATTATTATGTGTAACAATACACATAATTTGTGATAACATTCTTCATAGAAGCCAAACATTTTGTAGAAGTTTATCGTATGACTTCTTTTTCAAAGTAAGTGCCAAATAGGAAATAAACGCACTATCATGAGGCATATACAAGTTGTCAACTAAGCTAATGAAAATGTTAAATCCGGGCGACGTGTCAATTTTTGACATATCTCTTTTACTCGTCTTACATTTATGCAAATGCGATGGAGGAGTAATTTGGGATTTATTGTAGGCCTGCTATTTAAAAAAAAACTCTACCTTTGCTTTACGATTTTATGTTCGATAAGACTGCACTAAATATAAAGTGTATTAATAGGTTGACACGTTTAAAATAACAACATGTTTAAAATATAACGTCCAACTAATAACAGATAAATAACAGGAAATGTTATTTTTTGATTTGCACTTATCACTGATGCGTCGCTAATGTATTTAATGACACTATAAGTGGTACAAACTATTTCAAATACACAAATAAAATATAAAAATGTCAATTTAATTTATGTCTGAGAGTTAAAAAATGTCTTTTAAATTTGGGCTTATTATTGAAACGTAATATGACCCATATTACGTTTTGAATGATACCATAAGTTGTACCGTATTACGTTTGGATGATACGTACTATATATTGTATGTATTGTAATAATATCATCTTAAAAAATTAGATATAAAAAATTAGAATCCGTTGTTTTTGGTTGTATAAAATATCATCAGTTTTTGAATTCAGTGCGCAACTTAAATGGATAGAGGTCTGTAATCGGCGCAATCTACACATCATTACACTTCTTTATAATATTTAAACAATTCTACTTATCCAATTTATCTTAAAAACAAATTTATTTACATATATGCACACGGTATAGGACTAGACTCTGAAAACCAGCTCAGTCTCCTTTTTCGTAAACACCTTTCTGAAGCCTTTACCTTTTTTTCAACCTTTTATGCGGTCTAAGTTATAAGACATTGAAATTAACTAAAACCAGACACCAGGAACTTGCTATCTATAAATGTGTTCAAAGGTGGTCTGAAAAAGTCCTTCCTCTCATAATCCTTTAGTCCTGCCCTTACTAATTTCATGTTATTCTCCTTTCCT
Organism: Druceiella hillmani; assembly: GCA_039881145.1. Taxonomy (NCBI): domain Eukaryota; kingdom Metazoa; phylum Arthropoda; class Insecta; order Lepidoptera; family Hepialidae; genus Druceiella; species Druceiella hillmani. The sequence continues at coordinate 23,165,419 of JAYKKI010000016.1, read as the reverse complement.
TGTTCCCAAAGACGTCTATATTTTTAATTAACCATTTCTTGTTTTTTTGTATTCTTTTATATTTAGTTTAGTTTTGTTTATTTATCTGTTATGTTATTTTTGTTATTTTGCGTTAATATCATAATTAGTTTTGTTTTTTATTAGTATCTTTTACAGTCATCCACATTACAAAATATTTGTGAATGATTGTAACTTGCAGCAAAATAACCGCTAAATGTACACATTGTGTGTACTTTGAAGTTGAAATAAATAAAAATAAGTCGTACAAAATATTTCAAATATGTAAATAAAATATGAAAATGTCAGTTTAAATAATGTGACAGAGGTGAAAGAAAATACCTTTTTAGTTTTAGCTTGTCTTTGATGCGATCCTGTCTCCTTTGATTCATTCAGTAGTCGTTATGTATTGAATTGTTTGTTTTTATTAGGGCTTCGTTAAAAATATATTGGCGAAGCGAAATTTCTATTACATATACTGGGCTCAACAAAAACATTCATGTTGAGTAGATGCCGATTCGTAAGATGCCGATCTTGTTCTGTGAAATAGTATCTATAGCTCCTTGACTTGGATTGCTGGCGATCATGCGATGTAAACCACTTCAGTTATACCTCGCCCCTCGTGCCACGTCATTCAAAGAGAAATGGTTGTCGTAAAATTTTTTTTTATCGATTTTGAGAAATATGGAATTTTCTGTTCCTTACGGAAAAATTGGTTTCCTGACGGAATATTTATTCCGTCAGGAAACCAATTTTTAAATATAAACCATGTATACTCAAAGTGGGATACGAAGCATTGCTAAAATATCAAACCGAACCTGCCTCAGCGCATACAAGTATAATATATTCCATTATTCCGCGAAGTGCTACGCAGAATTCGCAATGGAGGTAAATTTCTCAGTGTGTCTGTTACTATTGTCTACTATACGCGAGTCAACTTACTACAGTTTGTTATACAAAAATATTTCTTTAATTAAATACATACTTCGTTATAAGAAACATGTAAATCAATAAGCCGGTAAGTTCAGGTTCTTCGCCTGAAGTTCCATATGTACATATGTATATTTAAGCGCATGGTAAGGTACAGCCCATGTTTACTCGTACTCTATTATATCTCTATTTATAGGATATATTAATCGTATTTATAGGAACCATATCGGGTCACTTTTCAGCCCCCTATATAATAAGATATTAAAGAGAATCTGAAATTTCATGCAACTATCTTTATTTGGTTTCGATACCATATGGACTTCCAAAATCGTTTATTTCGGCACAGATTCACTAATAGAACATACAAACCTATTGACCATTCCAAATGTACCTAGTAATTTGAAACATAGATAGTATAATAATAAGTGCATACCTAGAAAAATAAAAAAATGATGAAGTTTGTCTGAATACCCAAAAAATTTACTATGATGTTTTGATTGCGATTGTTTTATATGAATTTGTACGGAAGTAATATCTTTTTTTACCTTTATTCTAGACTAATTAGAACATCGAACATAAAACATCTAATTATTTCTTAGGCGCTCCTAGATTCAAATTGGTCTATCAAACAGTCTATCATATAAGACTTTCAACATCTAACACCAAAATCTGGTTATTTACAAATATTTAATATATTTAGCATTAATTTTGTAGAAATTCATTATCACTTAATTTTTATTCACAACTAAATGAAACTACGATATGTAGTATTATTTCTATTTTATTTAAATTCTTTACCAATATTATTATTGATTGTTAGCAATCTTTACAAAATGCCTACCTGAAGATGTTGTGATACAAGGAAACGTAGGTCGTGGTAAAGAACTTAAAGAAAGTAGAAATAATTCAAGTATAATAGTACACGTTTATAATAGTACACATTTAGTTGTGAATAAAATTAAGTTATTTACAAAGTGCAACTACAGAATGTTTAAGTCTCATTGCAATAAACGTAAAACAACTTAGTATAGAATTTGAGACAGATTTGTTTATTTCATACTTTAAAAAAAGTTAAAATCTAATTACAAAAATTTATGGAAAAAAATGTGCGAAAGTTTCATAAAATTATTCAGTCAAAAATTTAAAAAAAAAATGTTTGAAATGAAAACTTTGTTTATTTTCTGTACAAAGTTTGTAATTATAAATTTCTAAGGACATATCAAAACATAATTTTAATTTAATACTGAAGTTCAACTTGGGATTTTTTTATATTCAGTTTTCAAGAATTTTAGGTTTTTTTAAAATAAGTTTGTGCCCCTTTTGAATACGTTTTGGCACGTATAAGAAACTAACAAAGTGAAAACTTCGGTAATAAATTCTAAATTCATAATACTGTGTATTTGATAAATTTTAATTCCAAGGTTTATACAGGAAATTAAATTGGCAACGTTTTATATTTCGACGTTTCATTGTCGACAGAACAGTCTGACGTAACTATCAAAATTGTTTCATGCAATTATTTTTGCTTGGAATCAAACTACTCTCTTCCACGGTACTACTCGGCTCCACGTGTTGCCAATGTCCCTAATTTAAGCATATTTATTGTGTAGATAGGGGAAAAGATTCTGTTGTACCTTACAATGCTTGCTTTACGTAATTATTTGCCTTAAGTCTATCATTAATACCGATATTATTTTTATAAAATTTATCGCAGTGACTGTTTTTCTAGGTTGGGAAAAATGAAGGGAGAAATAAAAAGGAACGATTTCGTTCTCAGAATAAACAAATACATTTTCTAAAGATGAGTAAAGTATAAGTATAAATTTCATGTTAATTATAAATTGATTCCGCGACATTTTGAATTCACTAGAGAAAATGCAAGCAACTATTAATTGCTTAATATAGAGAATAAAAAAAGAAAAAAAATGAAAAATCGATTAATAAGTGTTCATTTTCATAATAACGCTATTACACACTCTGAAAATATTACGGAACATAATGTGACACGCAAAGATGACATGAAAACTATGAAATTTTTCTTAATATTTTCCTTTTTTAGTTTTGAAGTATAGAATTTTAACTGAGAAATATATTTTTTTATGACCACAAATATATTTCTAATTAAGTTAGCCTCACCTATGAGAAAAAAGTAAGCTTCAATAAACGTGTTCAACCAAACGATCTCTATTTTACACTCGCCTTTTTGGTAAAGATAATGGATTGTTTGAAATATCACGTATACGTAGCAATGTCATTATGTTATATATATTTTACATACTAAATTTGGCGCCATTTGGTTCCAGTTTAATATTTGACCGACGCCTTTATAACTAGGATTAAATTGTTTCAGCGATTCCTAGGGTATTGCAATCTTTATTTTACATATGTTTACCAATTCATTTATCACTTTTTATTTTTTATCATTTAGTTTGTATCAGTGTTGCAAAGCAGTAAGTTGAGTAAAAAATGTTTTTAAAAATAAACAATAACTTCTAGGGTTTAGTAAGTTTGATTACGGGAGCCTGCTCCGGCTTGGGCAAAGCGACTGCCGAGAGGCTGGTGAAACTAGGAGGGAGCGTCCTCATTTGCGATTTGCCGGGTTCAGATGGAAATAAGCTGATAGAAGATTTGGGACCCAACGCAGCTTTTCTTCCTGTCGACGTAAGATCGCCTTTAACATTAATATAAAAGTTTGCGATTTTGTTTACAGTTCCGTTGTTTTTTTTTATTTCCACGAATTATGCTACGATAACTTACTAAAATTAATTGTGTTTGATTTAAAGATGTTTATAATTTGGATTCCAAATAATAGTGATTCATTAAGTTAATAACCAATTAAAGAAATGAAAAGCAACCGGTTCATAAAAAATAGTTTAATTACCAGCTTTTATTTTGTTTCGATTAGTTTATCCTATTCTTCCGAGTTTTATCATTAAGGCTGATTATGATTTAGTGATATTTACATCTGGTCTTAATTTTATATCTACTGATCTGATCAATACATTCACTACATAATAATTAAAGAAAAGTGATGTGTAATTTAAAATCTTAATATTTTTAGTACAATATGTGTTAATATTGATACCCTTATGACATTGATCAATTAACTTAATAATTATAAACCTTGATAATAATTACTTCATGCTATTCAATACATTGAGACTGCATTGAAAAATATTAATAAATGCTTTAGGCCAGAAACATTTGGACCTCACTTGTATATTAGAATAATATAAAAAAATCGATAGCGTTTTTGGATATGTATCATTATTTGTTTTTTGTTTTGACTGTAATACGGCTATATGTTTCCGTATAACGGATTCCGTATAAATTATAGTTACGAGAGTTGTTTTATTCATGCAATTCGGTTATAGTCGTTGAGTAATAACAATGAGTTCCTCGAATTGCTAAAAGGGATTGACCTTTTTAGTAAAATTATATTTTCTTTAACATAATAAATTTTACTTAAAATAGCCCTAAAATATTCATATTAAAATATATTTAAAAAATGTGAAAAAAGAACTGAACATGTTCATATTGATGAATGTATTATCAGGTTTTTCTTCTTCTTTTCTTTAGCTAACGGCCAGTCAAGGAAGAGGACTTCTAAGCCACATACATTGCTGTAGATATAACACGGTTCGGAATCTCGTTGAATACTTTTTCCAAAATCGACCGATCGATCTTTGGTGATGGGTTTGGCTTCTTCCAGAGTAAAGTGTTGATTTTGGAGATCTTTGCTAATATGACTAATCCATGTCATCTTTTTCAAACAACTGGTCTTTCCCATCAGATAATCTTCAGTGGTAAAAGACATGGTGTCATTCGATAAATGTGATCAAACCAACATAGCCGTCGTCTTTGGATTAATTAAGCGATTGTTGGTTGATTCTTACTTTTTGTTTCGGATGGGGTCGCGTCGTGACACTCGGAGGATTTGTTGAAGGCAATACATTTAAAAGACCCCGAGTTTTTCCGAATTCAATTTTAATAGTGTCTACTTTTCTGATCCGTAAAGAAGGATGGGCTGGATAAGTGTTCAAAATAAACGGAGCCTAGTCTTGAGAGATATGTTGCTTTATTTTCAAATGGACTACACTGTTGCTGTTTAACCTTGTTAAGGATTTCGTTTTTAGCCGCTACTTCCTTCCCTTGCATAAATGTTATTACTCATATCAGGTAACTTCGGAGGCGGACGTGAAAGAAGCTGTCGCAACAGTCAAGAGGAAGTTTGGGAAACTGGACGTCGTCGTAAACTGTGCGGGAGTATTTTATACTTCACCCACATACAATCCGCACAAGAAGAGGCCACATAGCTTCGAAGAATTTGAGCGTGTAGTAAAGGTAATGAGATAAGTATTAAAATAAATCGGATAATAAATTAAATACAATATTATCACACAGAGCTTTATATTTTATTCTCTAATCTTACAGTCTTAAACAAAATGTGGCGAGTAGATTGTAAATATTATTTAATGTTGTGTTTTGTATGAAATAGTGCTGCTCCTCAACGAATTAAAAAATCATATTAATATATACTGTCAATATATTATTTCCTAATTTTACAATTTTAATTAATACACGATGAGTAGATTTTTAATATTCATATTTAAAGTTTATTAATATATAAATTTTTTAAATTCTAATTTTATGTTAAATTTTCAGTTAGTACTAATACGTGCTCGGAATATCAGTCAGCTTATTTGTTAATTAGAATTTTTGAAACTGAAATATTAGGGTTTTAGTTAAATTATTTTAATTGGGGATAAAATTTACTGAAAATATTGGTCATTTGCACATCTCATTTAATTGTGAAAGACGGTTTAACAATCATAATTTACTCATGACTGATGTAGAAACGAAGGCCTACATCTGAAAATTATAGACTCTAACCTGGACGATTTCTCGAAGTATATGCAGGTGACGCAAGAAGCTACGGTCCATAATCGTTGTTTATTCAACACGAAAATACTTGTTTGAGAAACAAAGGAGAGGAGAAACAGTCTAGTCCAAGAAGGAATACGAATACTTACTGAATTCGTGACTCAACTTATAATAAGATATTTTTTCACAGGAAATAAAGGATGGAAAAAACGCTTCGCGTGTGACCGCTTCTGGCGGATACGAGAAATAGAATACACTTTTGTTAAATATACGTAGGGTTCATTTTGTTTCAGTTATTTCACGAGTATGGTCAATAATTCATATATATTAGTTAACAATCCAAATTTTATATTTATAAGTGTTCCATTTGTAAAGTATTAATTAACTTACCGTACAAATGCTGTTTAGAATATGAGTATCTATCGACTAATTGATATAGTGTAAGCGTGCCGCTCTTAGACGAAATTAATATATTTATTTATTTATCCACTTTAACGTATCTAATTGATACATATGGCGGACTTATTGCTACGAGAGCAATCTCATATATCCAACCATAAACAAAAAAGACGCCAATATAGCGATTGATATCTTTCTTTTTTGTTTTGTAATTAAATTCATGCTGTATTTTGTTTTATTTTGTGTGTGTATCACCGTCTTTATTATCATCTTATAATTTCAGTTTTTCATATAAGTTTATCTAGTGTTTTTAATTATATGGTTTCTGTTTTATATTGGGATCCCGTATCAAGATGCTAAAAATATCCCTTATGTTGAAATTTCGCCGTGCGTTACAGTTATGTTTAGTCCGTCTGTCAAGACCCTTTTTTCTCAGGAACACGTGGAGGTATCAAGTTGAATTTAATATCAGATACTTAGGTATACGGTCCTTACAGCTGTGAAAAAGTCAAGCTTCTAAGTCACTGAAATAAAGGAAAACCCTAAAAATTCTGCTATTTAGGTCGCATATTTTGACACTTGCAAATATTTTGACACTCACTAAAACGTATAGGTGTTTACCCTTTGACTTTTGGTTTGGTTGAAATTTGGCTAGAAACAAGGTCTCACTGCACAAGTAAAGGAAAACATTTTTAATTTGTAGTTATATCATACAAAAAACATTTTTATTTCAAATAGGCGCCTGTGAAATATATAGAAGGTAATATATTTTTGTTCTAAGAAATTAAAATTATGTAAATAGTTTAATAAGAATATCATGTACCACTAAATTTTTATAAATACCTAAATGTGTATAGAATCCTCGTATGGCGAGTTCCGCTCGTGCTTGATAGGTTGTTTTAGAAACAACACACTCATCACCACTGTTTAGAAAATTAGCGGAGTTATGTAAATTGTCTGTTCACACCTTGTTTCTGTGAATAAAAATACGGAAAAAATGTATATTTACTCTTTTTGGATGACCAGAAAGATCCTTTTTTTGAATTCTCTTCAAAATCAAATTTTTTTCAAGTGGTCATATGACAGGTCATATTTAACACGTTCTAAAAGATGCTTAGGGTTTCGTATCTCAAAAAAAAAAGGGAACCTTTATATGATCACTCACTTTTTAGTACGGCTGCCTCAGCCGTTTTCAGAAACCGCTTGACATAGATATTTGGAACTGGGCAATAATAAATCATACTAATCCGTATTCAAGAAACCACACTAGAGAATACTCACACGGAAGTTTTAGGGAGGAAGCATTAAGTACTCGAAAAGAAAAATTGAAATTTCCATATATAGTGTATCACATGTAGTTCCATATATGGTGTGGCTAGATATAAGGTCTCAATTTTTGTTTTTGTAATTTTATGTAATATATCTCTAGATATATACTGAAAAACATGCAGAAAATATAGCACCACCCGCTTCCAAGAATACTCGTCTAAAATTATAAAAAAGACAGTTTTTGAGAAACCTACGCAAAAGTTGTGGGAAAAATATAAAGATTATTCTAGATGTCATAATTTTTGAAATATTCATCATGTTCTCGTCTGTAACAGATATAATAGGCAATAAATTAATGTTGTGAAAAATTAATATTTGTAAATAGTTTAGTAGAAATACTATTTGCTCTTAAATGTTTATAAGCGTTTAAACGTGTACCGAACTTTTATAGTAGAAATCTCTACTCATACTTGACAAGTTTTTTATTTCAATTTGAGGTTGCGTAATTTTTTATATATTGGCAAAACTGTATGCAAAAAAGTATGTCTCCCCTCCTAAGTTCCGAAGTAGGAGTACCCAAAAAATTGACACTTTTAATAAGTAATCGTTAAAAGATTACGGGAAAAATAAAACAATGTACCTAATTATAGATCTGTTTTTCCTTAAGTTCTTTTTAAATGTCTTTTTGTTTACATTTTTTTATAATGTATAAACTTATCAAAATACTCTTTACGGACTGTTTCTGAAGTTTCTACTTTAGTTATGGTTTTCAATAACTTTTTGTTAACGCTCCATTCTGTTCACTTTAAAAATATATTATTTCACTTTTGTTAAGTTGCTACTTCTGTAATTTGAATTTATAGTTGACTACATATATTTGCAGTTACATATATTAATTATAGTTGACTACATATATTTTGCAGTTACATATGTTAATTATAGTTGACTACATATATTTTGCAGTTACATATATTAATTATAGTTGACTACATATATTTTGCAGTTACATATGTTAATTATAGTTGACTACATATATTTTGCAGTTACATATATTAATTATAGTTGACTATATATATTTTGCAGCTATATATATTTTGCAGCAGTGACTATATATAGGTGCACCGTTAATATATTTGATTCGAAACTATCACCCTAATTTTAGTCTAATTTTAGGTTTAGTCATAATGTTTTTGAAATACTAATATCCTTTATTATTAATCATGAATAATACTCACTTCGTCGTCATAATGTTTTAATTTTTAAATTTCACAGAGTGAAAACAACGTTGAATCAAGTACTTTGTTTTTACCTACCTATCTTACTTCATTTACTTCCATAAAGTTTTCTGAAACTGTTTAGATATGATTTTTTTTACGTGAATAAGCCGCCAGCATTTTTAACATTTGTACTTTGCGTTTATCTACTTATCTTAACTTCATTTATTTCTACAAAGTTTTCTGAAACTGTTTAAATATGATTTTCTTGACGTGAATAAGCCGCCAGCATTTTTAACAATTGTCTAGAAGATACCAGATACTCTCACAGCTATCGTCCATCAAGTCGAAATAATTATCCTTTCTCTTTTTAATATTTACGGATAATATGTTCAAGGACCTGCACTGTATTGTATTTACCACACAATTAAACCATAAGTCTATAGTGGTAGGCTTTTAATGCCAAATTCAACAATATTTCAGATCAATCTTACGGGAACATTTAATGTCATACGGTTGTCCGTAGGCCTAATGGAGGAGAACAAGCCTAACGCAGATGGACAGAGAGGTGTCATTATTAATACGGGAAGCATCGCCTCTTTCGGTGGCCCCGCTACTTCAGCTGCTTACTCAGCCTCGAAGGCTGCAGTGATTGGAATGACTCTACCCATCGCCAGAGATATTGCCCCTTTGGGTATAAGAGTAGTCGCTATTGCGCCAAGTAAGACTTTAGCCTTTTTAGAAATTTTTTTGAAATAATTTAAGAATTTTTTTTAAATAATTTTATAAGAATTTTTTTTAAATAATTTAAGAATTTTTTTGAAATAATTTAAGAATTTTTTTGAAATAATTTTATTAATTATTAATAAATTTACGACGAAATTAATTGTCTATAAGCTATCAAAGGCTTATATAATTATTAGTTTAAAGGTAATATTGTGGTGTGAAAATTAATTACGGAAATGTATGTTGAGACTTTTTAAATGTAGGAAAATTTCGGAAAAATTTTTAAAAAATTATATAAATCCATTAATATTTCTAGATAATGATAAAAATAATAATATAGTTAAAGTAATTTCCTTATTTTCAGCTTTTTTCAATACACCAATGGTTGAACAAATGAAGGCACGACATCCTGATGCTAAAACTGAATTTCTTTACCCCAATAGATTGGGTGATCCGTCAGAGTTCGCTGCTATGGTACAAAGCATCATTGAAAATTCATATCTCAACGGGGAAGTTATAAGACTGGACAGTGGCACGCGACTGTAGAAATTATAATCGCCAAGTTTGTTTGTTGGTAACTGCAAATGAACAAATTTATCACAAAATCTATATAATATACAGTTGCTTCAAAATATATTTGTATAAAAACAACCATATTGAAATACTTTTAACTGCTTGTTGAAATACTAGCAAGTCTAATAACTGACAATAACAATTCAGAATTAGAGCATTACTTAGCTCTAAAGCGGTAAGGGCATTTATCGATATTTATGTATATGCATATATATATATATATATATATATATATATGTATATATATATATATATATATATATACATATATAATAAGTACTATGAAAATTACGAAAGTTGTTACTGCAACTTTTGTCGTTGTAGACGTGATTGTGTAAAATTTCATTACAACGACATAAGTTTTGCTAACAACTTGCTTAATTTAAATCATCTTTATGCTTATGTTACTTTCCATATATTTATAATTATAATTTAATACGATGATATCTCACCGGGAACACAAATAAAACTTGATCATCGAAGAAATTGAAACTGCGAATTTTTAAATGCAACTGCATACTTTTGAGATATTCCGATTGAGAAATTTGAAACAACTCAGCTTACTCCCATTATTTTTATATGAGGCGATCTGTGCGATTATCATTTTTTAAGCTTCATTTATGAAACAATAAAATTAATTTATGAAACATTAAATTCGTGCAGTGCACCCTTCCTTTTTATTTTTAGATAGTGAAAAATCCAATTTGAAATAAATGCGGTAGTGCTGGATTAGAAATCTCGTTTCAAATTATTTTGGGCAGTTTTTTATTAATAAATTTGCCAAGTATACATATTTGGCCCGTTTCATAGTAAATATATTTTACATATATACATTAAAAAAACTATTGTGTTTTGTCTCATCCACAGGATTCAGTGACATCATAAGTGGAACATTCGAACTGCACAGAGCAAGTATACATGTTAAGAATTTTAGTAGCTTCTTAATATTTTTATCAATTACTTATAACTTAATAAAATTGGGAGGAATTTTTATGTGCGAATGTCGTTATGTTTGTTATGGACTGTTTTTATTCCAATTTTGTAAACAAAATCGATAACTTATAAAATATAAATTCTTGAATGTAAGTTACTAAAAGTTTAATTACAGAAAGCTCTCGACTGTGTGGATATCTACATATTACTGAACCACTTTGGTGGTTCTGGATTCTTTATTTCATAAATGTAACTTATTTTTCGTATCTTGTGAATAAGATAAGGGATAGATACAGCAGTACTATTAAAAACTTATCAGCTGACTCTTATCTCTCTATATCACGTGGTTTAAGAAAGCGAGGACCCAAAAGTCGGGTATTTATTGTACACGGAAATAATAACTATTTAAACTAGCAATGCGACTGGTATTACATATTGTTTGTTATTTGCTGATGATATAAAGCGAATTTATGTTGTTGCCAAATATGTAATAGATTTTGTACGACTATTACATGATATCATTTTTTGAAATCATTTTTTCAAATATATTGACAATGTTGTATAACTAGCAATTAACATTGTACTTCTCGAGCTAGAAAGTAAAAGAATTGCCGCTGACATGATGAGATTTCATAAAATATTCAATGGATATTTAGATTGTGGAGATTGATTTCTCCCATACCTTTGCGGATACCACAACGAAGGACTATATGCACGCTCTTATTTCACGTCCGGAATACATACACTAAATATGGATCTAACTCACCATTGCTATGAAGCATATCAACTTACAATATTCTTCTTTAATAACCTGGATATATATGTAAGTCAGAACTAATTAAATTGATTAAACTCGTTAAAGAGACACAATCAGAAAATGGCACAGAGTATGAAAAGGTACAGAGTATGAAAACGATAACTAAGAAGGTATATCCACAATTGCCGTTGTTAACATATCTAGACACATCGACACATACAACTTATTTAGTCCTTACCCAAAGCAGTATATTTCAACGTATAATACACTTAAACAGACATACTTACAAAATACTTTTTATAACAACAATATAAATATAACATTTAATTATGATACTTACATGTTAATGATACGTAACATACATTTTTAAACCGATTACTACCAATTACTGAGTATACTTGCATACGAGATTGCAAATTGGTGGAAGTTACAGTTACAATTTCCATAAATTTAATTTTCCATAATAAACAAAAGAAAATATTGATATTGCTGTCGAGTGGCGTGTCTTATAGCTTAAAGCGGGGCATTCACTAGACAAACATGCCCGCGGAAAGTTCGTCCGGGCATATCAGTCGCCGCAATACACTACACAGTCTCGTCAGTTTATGTTTGACCGGCTACACGATAAGTTGTGTTTTGTGTACACTTTACAATGAAATCGAAACGCAGGAAAATTGGAATAGTTGCTGATGCTGCATTAATACTGTTCGATGAAGAGAAAAGAAAAGAATTTGAAGAAGCTGAGATATTTAGCTACAGGCAAAACATATGACGACTGCTAGGGAAAACTATACAGGAGACATGCAAGGAATTGTTTAAGACATTAAAACATGAATTTATTAAAATAGGTGCTTTTTTAATAATGTTAAAAATATATAAAATTAACAACATCAAATCAACTAATGTTTATCATTTCAACAGAACTTAGGTATAATTTTTTCTTTTAGTTTATTCAGTTATTTTAGTTAGTTCTTATCGTTGAATTTTATGTATTTATTTATATTGTCAAGATAATTTATTGTAACATCATCGATGACGTTTACGTTCGGAAAAGACACTTGCTCAGATAATTTTTCTTGGATTATATATGGTTGGCGATCTCCTGGATATAACGTAATCATACTTGATGATTGCGACTGCATAGAAGTTGGTTAGTAGTTTCTATATTCTGGGCTCGAGTATGATGTTACGTTTCGGGGTTGAACAGATACGCTTGAATTGACATTTGAAAGGCCCATTCTGCATTATATAGAATTTATGACATCATTTTTTTAGCAATTATGTATTGTAACTCGGCCATCTGTTCGAGGTCATGAGCAACTCTGTCCCGAAATGCTTGTTCTTTACAGCGCTGCTGCCGTTCGTTGCTGGCGATGTCTAATAATCTAGCTTTTTTTGTAATAGGTTAATAGTAGTTTTTTTTATTTTTTACGGTAGACGTACATTGGGGCGATGGCATATCCGACGAAGTGCTTGGACTGGGAGGCTCAGTTATCTGAAAATAAAAAGCATGTCAAAATAAGTATTTGCTTTTTTGTTACCGTTTCCGTCGACTACAGATGATTGGGTGCACGTAGCGCGTGGTTTCGCGGATTCATGGAACTTTGAAAATTGTGTTGGAGCAATGGATGGCAAATATGTCGCTATTAAACAACCTCCGAACAGTGGCTCCTACTACTTCAACTACAAGTCTTATTTCAGCGTAATTTTGTTTGCAATTGTCAACGCTAATTATGAATACCTATATATATATACTGGGATATATAGCAGGGTATCTGATGGAGGTGTAATACAAGAGACAGATTTCTAACTTGAAAACCGACTGTTAAATCATCTACCGCCGAGTATCTAGAGAAACTCACACATACGAGCCCCACATGTTTGTATAGGAGATGATGCATTTCAATTGTCTGAACATATAATGAAACCATATCGTAAAGATATAAATTCGCCAAGACATGAAAAAAATCTTTAACTACCGTTTACGTAGAGCACGGCAAACTGTTGAAAACGCTTGCGGCATTTCGGTTTAGAGTATTATTATCCACTATAACTCTAAAAAACTTGAATTATATTGATTCTGTTGCATTGGCTTGTTGTGCTCTACACAATTTTTTCAGACGGAAAACTTCAAACTATGTGAAAATTCGATGCATAGACTACAAAAATCATAATTACTCAGTTACTCCAGGAGAATAGCGACAAGAACAATCACATCAGTTAGATGAGTTGTTCAACAGAGGATGCAATTGTGACGAGAGAATTTAAATTGTTACAAAAATGTTTACAGAGTATTATAATTCCGAAGGTCAAGTAGCATTTCAAAATATATTCTTATACTTATATACATTTTCAAATAAATGTAAATAGGTACGTAATATCTATAAAGTCTGATCAATTATAATATTGTGTTTTATTAAAAAACCTATGCATATAGTATCTACCTACCAAAGGTCTTATCTACCCACAAGTTATAAAACATAAATGTTAATGTATACTTACGAATTATTCATCTGTTAAAGAATTAGGCGGTGAGTTTATGGAAGATCTTTCAGCAACAGCTTCCTTTTGATCTGATCAGGAGTAGATTAAAATACCACAAAGTAGGCACGTACACGTCATCTGTTGATGAACCCGTTCTAGTTGACTGGCGTACTTTACGTAGCTCACGTCTGTAGGAGTTCCGTAGGGACTCAATTTTTTTTACATAAGTTAAATCAGCTTAAGGATATATTTCCTTACATTTTGTAACTAAATTTTAGTAGGCGGCATTGCGTAATTCAGTGTACATAAACTCCTTGCTCTTCCATAAACATGTATATGTTTCATATTCAGCTAAAATTCTTCCCAGAATATTTTATTTTCATTGAAACTCATTTTATTTTTATTAAAACTCATTTTATTTTTATTAAAACTCATTTTATTTTTATTAAAACTCATTTTATTTTCATTAAGTCTCCACAGTTCGTAAAATAATAAGAATAGGACGTCGCACAGGTTAGTGTCGCTGTTGGATATGTGAGCAGACAGCCCGCGGTGAGCATTCACGTACGGACATATCTGTGCCCTCACGACAAAATGAGATCGCGTGGACGTGCAACAGGCAAGTCAACTGCGCTGCTCCTACACTAACAAATATTGCACAGATTTCGCAAATTAGCCAGGTAATGCCCCGCTTAATGCGAATAAGTAATCAATTTGTAATCACTTAATGCTACAGCCACGCTTCGGCCCATATCGAATTAGAATTTACGATCTAGGACACGTTTTCATGCTGACTCGACGAAATAACTGATTTGAGAATCAGATTTAAACTTTTCTTATTTACGTGGTGGATATTACAAAAACTATTTTAATATCATGTCACGTAAATTCAAGGAGTTTCAATGTGTGCGGTCTGTTCGTGTTTTAGGATTACTTACACCAGGATGAAAAAAGGGAACCATTATAGAATAATTTGTAGTCCTTTCGTTTGTGTGTTGTGTTATCAAGACACTTGAACGCAAGACACTTGACAGAAAATTTTGATATTTTCTATTAAGGTGTACGGTCATAATCTTGTAAAGTGTCAAGAATCAACTTGATGCAATAAAAAGATACGGCTTTGGAAATATCAGGTATTTTGATATTGACCATTTTGATATGAATCATCAAACTCTCGTTGACCTAGTATCTTGAAATTCGGTACGAAGGAAGATTTAATAGCATAAGTAATCGCAAAACATGGAGAATCATTAATTTCTAATTTTACTTGGAATTATTTCACTGTAAAGTTTTTTTTGGCTTTTCGTTTTTTTGAACATTTGTAAAGTACATACTTGTTAAATTTTGCGATAATATGATATAATGGCACGGAATTCTCAGGGTATAAGTCCCACTTAAAAATTGAGTGTGTTTTACACATATTTATTGTAGAGTACATTAAAATGCCTTCATAAATATTACTGTACAAAGAATTCAATTTCGACCGTCAAGTTCATAGCGAAGTACGCTGGGCTAGTGAAATTGATATTAAGAGCTTTACGATTCGAATTAATTGAACGGAACAATAGTAAATTTCAAATTGGCAATGTCTAAATTTTCAATATCTGTGCATCTTTAATAATTACACGTTCAAAGGGAGCGTCGTAATCCTTATCATAAAAGTATTAAACAAGAATGTCTTTTATGAAATTTATTACTATTTGTTATATTTTATGATATTCGTAAGGGTCCGAAAAATAAAAGATGTTTAAGCCCTATGCATTACAAACGTTTTTTTTTATGTTATTTGTACAACGTTCTCGTTTAATAAATTATTATTTTAATTTTTTTCAAATAATATATATTAAACACAATTTCTACCTAAATTATAATGGGATATCTAACTTACATATGATGCTGTTTTAATAATTTGTT
Source organism: Druceiella hillmani (assembly GCA_039881145.1). Classification (NCBI taxonomy): domain Eukaryota; kingdom Metazoa; phylum Arthropoda; class Insecta; order Lepidoptera; family Hepialidae; genus Druceiella; species Druceiella hillmani. The sequence goes on along the minus strand of JAYKKI010000016.1, from coordinate 23,149,339 downwards.
TTATTAATACAGATTCATTTCATTTTTTTATTAATACAGGACGTACATCTGTCGTTGTCAAAATAAGTTTCCTTTCTCAGCCTTCAGTTACAGAACCCTGACAATAAATATCAGTGAAGTGTGAGTTATAAATTAATGCAAAATTCTTAGTGTTTTTCATTTGAAAGGAAATTTTGAATATAGCTTCATATCTAAGTTATAATATTTCATTATATATCATTTGGGTAGAAATTGTGTTTAATATTTATTAATTTTAAGGTAAATGATAATAATAATTTATCAGACGAGAACGTTGTACAAATAATAGCAAAAAAAGACACGACATTTATTTATTGATTGTCTTTAACATGCGAATATATAAGACTTGCTTATTGCTACAGGGGCCAACTCTTCTAGTCAAGCAAAGCACTAAGTAATAAAATATATTATATGTTTTGAAAAGACTTCAACAAATTGTGAATGTTATTGCAAAATAAAGAATAAAAACAGTAAAACTGTCAAGTTAAGAAATAAAACTAATAGCAAGTAATTAATAAAATATATGCACACACATACACATATATGCGTGCATGTGGCACGCACGCACGCACATGCAGATACTTGTGTGTGTGTGTGCGTGCGTATCTGTACGTACGTGTGCGTGCGTGTGTGTATGTGTGCGTGTGTGAGAGTGTGCGTGTGTGCGAGTGTGCGTATGTGCGAGTGTGCGTGTGTGCGAATGTGCGTGTGTGTATACTAGTGCCCCAGCGCGTGCGTGCGTGTGTGTGTTCGTGTGCGTTTATGTGTGTGTTACATAGTCAAGAAAAGGAGAGGGACCGGATCTACGAGGAAAAACGAGACAGCGAACGATAGGGAGTCACGAAAGGAACATTTTTAAACGATCTTCGAATGCATGAATTAGCATGTTTGGGGAAAAATAAGGAGATTTTCAATCGTGTTTCGGTTGACTTAGAAAAAAGAAACTTTTTATGGCAAGGCACATAAATTTTAATAAAAACATATTTTAATAATAGCTGGAAATATTCACTTCATTAATAGAGATAAAGATATCAATTAATAACGGAAACAAATGATATGTTTGTTATAGCTGGCGATAAAATTGTTATATGGTAACGGCGTGCTCGAATTATCGGCATCTGGTGTGTTGTACTCGTAGAGTCTTCCACTCAATTACATAACGATCCAAACTTTACGGGTTGCAAATGATGAAATATTTCTTTTGTTATACCATGTATATATTTATTTAGCCGTAGCCGAACGGAAAAAACAAAACTCTTATAATTTCGTTCTATCCATCTTTTTCAAATTTACAAAAAGACGTGCCAGAATTACGTGAATACAGAAGTAAAGAAGAAAAATATTTACTAATTTTTTTTTAAGAATGTTCGAGTATCGTTGATGAGGTCTTCTAACCCATTTCCGTCGGGAGACACGAGTTTTTGAAGTGTGAACAGTACAAGAGATATGCTGATCGCGTATTTTATAGTCTCTTCTTACTTGTTAACCACGTATATCAAAAATGAAAAAAAAGGAATTGCGGTATGTAGTATATTCTTCCATGCAAACTAATCTTGATCAATTTCCCTACGTTGGTAGATTAAAGAGATATATATTATTTATCCTACGCCTTTGAAAGGTATACTAGACAATATGTTTACTTAGCGACAAATAATATCATTATTTAGAAATATAATATTTCAGTAAAATGCTATATATCCTTAAATGTTTAACTTGTTTGTGTACCTAACCTGTAAGAAGTTTTTGCCCCATGTCGGTGTCGATCTTCCTGTTATGCAGGATTTCAGCAGGATCTGTAATATTTTTAATTATCATACTGACTCATTGAAAATATAGAAAAAATGTTCAGTGGGTTCATTGTATCGAAAACAGGATCTTTTGTGTGGTACAAAGCATTTAAAGGACACCGAGAGTTGAAAAAAGGCTTGCCTGGTTTCGGTCGACTATTTAAGTCTTCTACTGACGATAACATCGATAAAGTGAAATTGTGATAAAAATCGTGCAATTTTGAGAGAGTTGGCTCTTGATCTGGGAACGTCTCACATATCGTTTCGCACTATTTCAATTGAAGTTTAGGCACGGAACACGTGGAAACATGTCTCGTAACGAAGAAGCACTGCAAACGTGCTTCTGAGTCATAAGTCAACGAGTCAATTCCATCTCTTCATTCATAAAACGAATGATAATGGATGACGAAACAAGGGTTTATGAGTTTAAAATGGAAACCATGGGGTAATGGGGCTTCGATAACGAATGGAATCTAAAAAATGTCAAAAATTGTTTTCTTTCTCACTGTTTTCTTTGATTATCATGTTATTGCCATTCAGAATTTTTGCCCGGGCGGCGATTTGTTAGCGCACTATTTTATCTGGGCTATATGCGGTTTGCTATTTTGGCCATATCTCAGTGTAATGGGGCCTTTGAGAGAGAATATTTGTCGGAGAAGACCAAATTTGCAGAAGAACAATTTTTGGATTTAGCACCACGTTAATGCGGTGTCACAAACATTGGCGCTTGCATGCGAATTTTTTTTACCAATATCGTAATGAATATACTCCGCAAGTACCGTATTCGCCAGATACGACCTCGTGTGTCTTTTACTTGTTCTCCAAACTCTTGTTCGCCTGCATTGAACACGTTTTGAATCCATTAAATCCATAAAAAAATTCGCAAAGAAGCTGAAGGTCATACCGGAAATTGTGGATTTTTAACTTCAACAAAGATATTTTAAAACGTAGTTTCCTTGTTCTACCTATGTTCACTTCAGTGAGAGATTCTAAACTATTTGCTATTACTTCATACCAAGAAAGTAGAAATATCCTTAAATTAATTTTATGACAAATATCGGTTTCTATATGGTTCTCATCTAAACGATAGGTGTTGTATTGTTTTTTTCTAAAAGTTGCAATTTAATTTATGGGTTTTGTTAAGTGATTATAATTTAACTAGCGTGACCCGTGCGAAGTCTTCGCATTATTTATTCCATTATGAAGCTCAGATGACAGATCAAACAAATATTTTACTAAAATTGACATATAGAGGCCCAAGTATCAAAAGCATTGAGCTAAAGCGCCACTTTATTTATACGTGAGTGGATTTGAAATTAAACAAAAATTTTACCGACCGTCAATCATATTGATGTTGAGCCGTTAGATGGCAGCATTGCTGTTTTGTGTATATAATTTTAATAATTAATTAATTTGCAAAAACAATAGCAATAATAAATTTTTTAGTTGTGGATGCCGGTAGAGCAAGCAATTATCTATAAAATGATATATAATTTATGTGGATTAGTTGTGAGGTTTTTTCTAAAAAGGGAGTGTAACATCTTAACCTTAGCGTATTAATATATATGATGATGATGATATAGGGCTCGCAAAGTGCTTATAAATGACACATTCTATTGTTAGGATTATATTGTAAAAATTTAATTTAAATTATTTAGAAACTTGTTCATTTCTCTTGATAGTTCTACACCTTCTAGATAGTTTTTTTAACAGTTATACTCGTTTTTTCTACATCTTATATGTACTTGTTTGACCAGGTTAACAGTTGTTCAATTAAAAACAAATCTTGTAGATTTTTCTGTTTAAATTCTTGATATAAAAAAAAATTGGTTTTACAATTAGATAGGCATTATCTATTATAGATATTTAATCATATTTTGTACACGTAATACTGCGTGTATGTATGTGTACGCATTACATGTGCATGTTTAACAAAAAAATTACAATTTTTATCCTATGCCTACTCCTCAGAAAACCATTTGAAATTCAGATTATTTGATAGGCTACCGAGGTGCTGGTCCGGGTTCTGTGTAATATTAGCGCAAATATTTATCGCCTTATCGGTAAAGTTGAGTAATATTCAATATCTTCTAATAGTTAATAGTTCGTTTTCAATAACACAATAAATTCACAATATCAAGTAGATAAGAGTTTTATGTAATCTACTCTTGATAACGTATATTCAGAGATTCGCCGCACACCTGTCAGTACATCAACAGGTTTGTCAATAAAAGTTGTATTAAAAGTCACATTACCATTGTTTAATTTCAGTAAATAAACTGGGCATAAATTGCTGAAGCTATTTTCAAATCAAAATGGTCAAGGTAAATAAAAATATGTTTATTTTATGTAATCATCGTCGTTACGTCTATTGTATTGTGTACAATTTATTGAAAATATATATAAGCGTATGTCTGTATATGACGTACAAATTTATAATTTGTTTTAAAATATGTGTGTTCTATTGCATGAATAGAGTCTGAACAACAAATTATACTTTTATGGCAGCGATAAATTAAAAGGCATTGCATTGAATGACCATTCAAATCAACGTTTTGAAGCAAATTCAGTTAAACGATAATATTTTATATCAAGCATTTTTTTTATAAAACAATCAGCAGTTTATAAAACTACCCAAAACAATGTTTTATATGTATATTTTTTCAATTAAAGAAACTAAAATAATGAAATTGTTATTGGCGGTAAACTGTTATGTTTCCTAGAGTACATAAGATGTTTGGAGTATTTATATATTATTATCAAAACTTTGTAAATGTTTATTGTATTAAAATTTGATTTAAAGAAATTACCAGAAGTAAATAGGGGATGAACCTATTGGCATGACACATTAATAAGCAAGTTGTCAACGGTGTAGATGAAAATGTCAAATTCCGGGTGCCCCGGGTTAACGTAAATAAGATAACGGGATATTAAAGTATTTCGGGATTGAAATTAAATAATCACTATCTATGTTCTACGATTTTCTCTCTGATAAGACTCTCAATAAAAATAAACTGTGTTGGAAAAGTTACGACTCGTCTAACGTTTTGAATGTTATTGTAAATAACAAATATATTTCATATATACATAATTTTAATATACCTACAGCAAATAAGGCCCATCTAAGTTTGAAGTTAAATATTTTTTGTGAACAATTTTTACTATAGAAAACCTGTATTAATCATAAATTTTGTTTTCTTAAGAAACTAAAAATTGTACAAGCGTATATTTCTGTAAATACTTCTATCCTTAAAATGTGTTTTTAAAAGAACATTTCGTCAGTTCATAAATCTTATTAAATAAAGACCGTAAAATAAGTTAAGCATTAAAAAAACTAAAATCTTACGTAGAAAGTTATTTGAGACATATTTTCAATTAAATATAATTTTAATTATGTTATTTGGAAAAGGAAATAAAACAGTGCTGTAACTATTTCTTCGGTAATTTTCTATTATTACAGTGTCTCATTCTCTATTAAAGGAATCAAATTGTTCTATATAAATGTGATTTCAATCGATTGAGTCTTATTACATGTCGGTTCTTGTCTATGGCAGGTTCTAGGGATGTCGAATTAAAATCGATTTAATCAAAGATCGACTATTTTATATTTTAAAAGCAGTTGAATCCATTCTTATTTTTTGGGAATCTTTTTTTTACTTTCAGCTTTCTAATTACATCAAAAGATTTTTTTTTAATTGAACAACTGTTAACCTGGTCAAACAAGTACATATAAGATGTAGAAAAAACGAGTATAACTATTAAAAGAACTATCTAGAAGGTGTAGAACTGTCAAGAGAAATGAACAAGTTTCTAAATAATTTTATCAAATTTTACTGAATTGCGCTTTCAAATTTAATACAAAATGAAAAGGATACTTTTTCTAAATTCTTTGAAAGTTTAGTACGGAAAGGTGATAAAGATTTTTTAAGATTTTTACAAGAGGACAAGAAAGTGTAAGCTTCAGATGAGATCTAGATCATTCAAGTGTATTCATTTCTCGAATAGGAATAATCGTTTAAAATGTTTAAAAGTTCTTAAATTAATTTGATTATCCCTTAATTATTTTGACACCGATATTATTATTTTAAAACAGGTATTTCTTAAGGTAGTACCGAGTTTTATATGTTAGTAAAGAGTACACATATCTATGCCATTAGAAAAATTATTTTCCTCTAATATATTTTAACTTCATTATCACTTCTTTAATTTTGAAAGTTTCAAATTCTCTAGTTCTGAAAAATATTTTAATATGTAAATTTGATAACAAAAACCATTTTTTTATTATAACAATTTTTATTGAGAACATAGGTTTTTAAAAATGTGGATAATTGTGGATCAGTGTAAGATTTTATATTCCGCTGTTAGAGTTTGTCAAACAAAGAGGCTTAAATTTGCTGTTCTTTTTAATTTAATTTTTAAGAATTACCGCCGTTTATGACGTGGTATAATTTTGAATCAATTCTTGAAATCGATGCTTAACATAGTTGATATTTTACAGATTTCCTTTGTTAGTAATTGAAATCGATATAAAAAACTTCTTTTTTCTTCCAAATGGACATACGTAAATAAAATCGTGATGTTCGATGAATGAACGTCTCAGAAGAACCATACTTTTTCTTTAAATTGCGCTTGCCATTCACACAATGGTGTTAGGATGCTTCATCCCTTAAGTTTTTACAAAATATTAATTATCTATATGCAAAGTAGAATGGACAGCATGGTTGAACACCAAATTGTACTTACTTTAGCGCATATAAGTACAAGATATTCCCTCACTTCGTGTGGAGCTACTGAGAAGTTATTGATATATAAAGAAATATAACTTATTAAAAATATCATAATTATTTGCATAATTAGGTAATACTCTATAGACACATTATACAAATATCAAATAAACAAAAAAATATAGGCCTCAAGCAGCGCAACGCGGGAAGAATAATGTAAGAGATATTGAGTCTGTGAGCATACATAGATACTGAATGTGGTATATACGTATACGAGTATATTATATAGTTCACAGATTTACTGAGTATGAGACAAATTACTCAATTCTGAGAACCACTTTTAGAGAACTAGTGAGATGTCGATTTAATATAAGGTCATTGGTCTATCACTACTGCCACATGCTACCAATGCCATACGCTGATAAGTTAATGAACTTTTGGTTGCACTCCTGTCATTTTATTGTGTGCAATTTCTATAGCGTATATATAGTAATCGATCAAAGTTATTTATAATGCCTAAATCTGGAGAAGAGTCACAACTAAATGAAACTGCGTAATGCAGTATTATTTCTACTTTCTCAAGTTCTTTACCACGACCTAGGTTTCGTTGTATTACAACATCTTCAGGTGGGCTATTAGCAAATATAATAACACCTACAACATCTTCAGATGAGCTTTGCTAGTGAATTTGAGCTTTGATAGTGAATTTGAGCTTTGATAGTTAAAAAAGTTGCATACATATCCTGCTATCATGGAAGTAGCCCTCGTATATACGGACTTCCATCCTGCGATGACAGAACACTTTCACAACCGCTGTGACGATGGCAAATATCGCAAGAACTATCACTGTGTGAACGTACTTCAATGCCTTGAAACAGAGTGAAAAACGAAATATTCTAGTAGATGAATAAACTATAAGTAAAGAATGTTAATTTTATGTTTATTATAAGTTGATTATGAAACCCTTGTGCCAAATAAAGTAAATACCTGCTGTCACTTTTTAATCCAAAATATGAAAACAAAATTGAAAAACGATCTATAAAAGTATGTTCTTTACACTTTGTTTTAAAAAAAATGTGAAAGTATTTCGAAATATATAGAAGACTCGAAGATTGCAGGAAAACGATAAAGTTGTTCTTTAAGTTTTAAGGAATATTTGTTACAAACAAACAACAATATATTTATTATTAAAATTACCTTTTGTTTGTACGGTTTTTATTTTGATATCTCCTCTTATGTCTCTCTATCTATGTATAGAAATGTAATGTCTTTTTTTGTGTTAATGTGTGTTTGTTGACCATCTCTTCCTTAATGTATGAATAAATTTAGACTTAATTTACCACAAAAAATACTTATCCACGTATGGTCACGAAATATTTAGATTCCGTCTTTGGACTTGATCAATATTAATATTATATATATGGAGATTTATGACATTTCGGTGAACTAATTATTCTACTTCACATGTAATATTATCAAAATTATTTCTAAAAGGATATCACAAAATAACTAAATACCCTCGTACAAATTCGTCTATTTTTCAAACAGCAGCTGATATTTTGAATCAAAATTTTTTTCATATTTGCAATTTATCCCGCGCATTTTTATCCGTTTATGCAATTTATCCGTGCATTATTGCGAATATTACGTACATGTAGAAATATGCTCCCGCGATATTAATAAATTAAACTTCCGCTTTATTAAATTCGATGTCACAATTAGATTTATCACTACAGAAATGCTGTTCAATTTTGGGCAATTTCCGATGCATTATTTTACATATTTTCTTTGACTCTTTTATCTTTCTTTACTTTTTCTCATTTTAATTATTTATATCGTTATAATTTATTAACCTTGTACAAAACTGTAGGTTGAATATGCAATTTAAAAAAAAGAAATAATTTGTTCTAGGGTTTAGTAAGTTTGATTACGGGAGGTAGCTCCGGTTTGGGCAAAGCTACGGTCGAGAGGCTGCTGAAACAAGGAGGGAGCGTCCTCATCTGTGATTTGCCGAACTCAAATGGGCAGAAATTGGCGGAAGATTTGGGACCTAATGCAGCTTTTTTTCCCGCCGATGTGAGTTCCCTTTTATTATTTTCTATACTGGGCCACTGCTTTTAATTATACTGTTTCTGTCTCTTTTATTTCCACGTATTATGCAGTAAAAAATTATTGTATCTAATGGGAAGATAATTAAAACATGGGTTCCACAAATTGGATCGAAAAAGAGATCATCAAATTACTGGACTTTATTTGATGTAGATTAATTTATCCTCTTTTTCCCAAATGTCTTTATTAACACAGTTCAATAATATCAATATTTTGTTTAAATTTTACATCTATGACGGGTGTCCAATAAAGTCTCGATATAGGCGTGGGATAAGGGAGTTGTATAAATGAAAATACTATATTTTTAATGCAATATTAAATATAATTAATATTACCTATATTTATTAACTTAATTTTTATCAATTTAATTTAAATATCCCTTGGTAAAAATTAAATTGTTATTTCTTGTTAAAATATTCGATAAGTAATTCTTTTAATTAGTAAAGTATAGAAGCGTGATCGCCTTTATTCTGCCAGACCTTTTAAACAAATGTACGAAATTTCATAAGTCTATGTAGGTGTATTTGCATGTTTGTCTATGTATTTTTTATAAATTTATAATGGTGTTGCAAAAATGTTTCTATTGGCTTTAGTATCTTTGAATGAAGGTACAGTTTAACTTTAATTAACAACGGTTCACTTGTTTATAAGATATAAACTGTTGAATTTGTTACCAGACATTGCTTGATATGCGCAATATCAGTTTATAGAGAAATTCTCACAGTTATCAATAATAATAATAACGCATGTGGGGATATAATATGTAATGCAATAGAAATTACGGTATTAGGTAAATTTCAATTTAGAAAATCAGTATTCATTGGTTGATGTTGTTAATTAATATTATTACATATTATTTCACTTCTTATTCAATGGTTGACATGATATAACTGTAGCTATGGAATTATTAACAATGTAAGATTAACTAATATTTTAAATACTAAATTACTTACTGCCTTACTTTTAATTAAAAATGATGAAATAAAAACCAATTTAAAAAATGTTGTCGACTTCAAAATGTAGGTAGGTGCCTACACCACTTAAATAATGAAATAAATAATATTATTTTAAGTGGTGTAGACACCTACCTACATTTTGAAGCCGGTTTAATTTTTTTTAAATTAATTTTTATTACTTATCAGTTCATTTAATAACATTTTGTCATAATATAAAAAAAAATGTGGTCATTTAGTACACTGCAGAAATGTATGTTTCCCCAGCGTGTAATTGCATCGACCCTACTTTATTCTGTTGTATTTATGAAACCTGAATCCAATTATGATAACAACTTACGTCATAACTTCTATTTTCATCACAACGTTCAAATTTTCACCATAGAGTTACAAATCCTGCTTAAAGCGGTCAGAGCATGTCTTCTTTTGAACTGACCTAAGCAAAGAAAGAAGTCTTCCTTCGACATATTCAAAGACCGTCATATTTTTCATTTAAGCATGTTTATATATAATTTTCTTAACTTTGGCAAGGTTTTTCTCAGCAGCGAATTCTACCAATCTACACGTATCTTTAAAATTTTCTTAACTACCTTTCATAGTGAGTAGCCAAAAAATAGATTGTTTCACAGAATCACATCCATCTCTCCCTTAACAGTTTCTTGGCTTTTCTTTTTTTTTTTTCAATATAATAATTATTCGATGCTCCAGTATTTTGATCGATTCCATAAAAAATATAACATAGTTATATACATGATTCCTGAATACATAACACTCGTTTTTCTGAAATCATGTAAAAATTAAGACAAAATAACCTATATAACAGAATATTTAAACATAATGACAAATATTTTATTTTCTTCCCAAAAGGACTATGGATTTACGTGGGTTTTTCACATAGGAATTAAACTTACAGAATTTTCCTTAAGCAGGTATCTAAAGAACATCATAAAATATGGGGAAACTATTTAAAATTTTAGGAAAAAGTAGTTAGTATATAATCCAGGCTAAAATCTATTTACATGCCATATTTAGCGTAGGTCCTTTCTGAATTGTGGGGTCATATAGTAACAAACATGAATCCAATTACCCGTCCAAATTTTAGCATTTATGGTATTAGTTGGAATAAATCCGAAAGTTCGTTCTTTATCAGTTCGTCGGTTATTTTTACATTATAATAACTCCATAACCGAACAACGAATAACTACCAAATTAGGTAAACGAACAGTTCGTGTGACGAAGTATAACAAATTATTATTACCTGGGGCTTCACACACGGGGTATGCTAATATCATAAAAAGCATATTGGACGATTTTCGGATAAAATTTGGTACGGATTTTGCTCATAATTTTGCATACAATAATTACATAATACTATAACATGTCAACAGGTGGCATCATACGTATATTACATCTATCCTAGGTTTGGAGAGTGCAAAACTTTTCGAGTTTTTGCCGAACCTAGTAAAATGTTCAACATTATTTACAGAGAGTTGTTGCGACTATCCCATTGAGCTTAGGACAAATTCCACCGCTTTAATACAAAGGTCATGCAATTTTAGAAAAAGCTTGTGAAAATAAATATAAGCTTTAAAAGTAAAATAAAGTATTATAATACTTTATTTTTTAATATAATGTTTAGAAATAAAAGCGGACAACGTTAAGTTCACCAAAAAAATAAAAGCTACTGTATGTGTGAACTCTTAAAGTTAGTTTTGGTAAACTCACTCCCTTTAACTGTTATTTGTAACACTTGCAATATAACATAACCATTAATTGATACCATGCAAGATATAAGGACAAAAGTTAAATTCACTCTCGCAAGTTACTTAACTCGTGCAGTGTTATTATTCAACAGCCATAGGATAGATATAGTTTTTCACCCGTCTGTCTAAAATATGGTAAGTTTGCTGAATCCCCGAATATGTATTGTTTTTTTAATGAAATCACCTGTTACTATGAATATGAGTGTACATTACTAAATAAGTATGGGTGCAAAAATGTTCTAATTGAGAATGGTTGTAAATGAAAAGAATTGAATATGATTATATTGACGATTGTCATAACTAGACTATTTATCCATCAAGGAGAAACGTTAAAGTGAAATTATTCAAAATCAGGTAACTTCGGAGGCGGACGTGAAAGAAGCTGTCGCGACAGTCAAGAGGAAGTTCGGGAAACTGGACGTCGTCGTGAACTGCGCGGGAGTATTTTACGCAGCACTCACATACAATCCGCGCAAGCAGAGGCCACATAGACTCGAAGAATTTGAGCGTGTAGTAAAGGTAATGACATATGTAAACATTAAAAAAATGAAAAATTCTAGCAACAGATTTAAATAATTTTATAATAAATTTTAGTAACGAATAATTATTTATTCCACTTTGGAACGCTATTTTTAGAGTGTCGCTAAACGGAAAAGTGGAATTCTTATAAGGACACTCACATGTCTGTCAGCCTGTCTGTCACAAGCATTTTTCTCAGAAACCGCTTGACGTAGAAATTTTGGATTTGATGTAGTGATAAAACATATTAATACGAATCTAGCTCGCATGTTGACTCTTAAAAATATTTATACGAAAATTTTAGGGTTATACGAAAATTTTAGGGTTAGTGCACCCTAAAATTTTCGCACTCAAAAATTAATTTTTAAAATTTTAGGTAATATAAGCAAAAAATATGTTTTCCTCTATTGAAAATACTACTACATTGAAGTGCTTGATAATTAAAATAGGGTTATATTCAGATTTATATCTATTACGATATACACAATAAGAATAACAGTGAAATTGAGAGCAAACAACAACGCCATTTGGTGAATGCCTAAAGAAAGCACCTATGAACAAAAACTAATTTGTGCGAAACAAACAATTTTGTCATGAACGCTTCCATTAAATAAAAAAAAATACAGATATATTTATTAAAAAAATTATAACAAACTTGTTCTCTTAATTCTATAACTTTGTACATATATATAGAATATTTTATAGTTTCTATATAGAATATTATATATAGCATAACATTGTATTTTATATATTTTTGTAGTTGGCAAACGTTTAATTAGAATATCGGTTAACCGCTGATTATTTGGAACATACATAAAAGAAATAAAATTTTGATCAACTTTCTCGCGAATAAAATTATACTTTATATCTATTTGCTTGCCTCTTTTATGATAAACAATATTATTTGTTAATTTAATTGTACTTTGGTTATCTATATATAAAGATACAGTAGTCTCAGTTTCTCACATATCTTTGAAAAATTGTTTAATTGAAAATATCTCTTCTGCCATTTCATATGCACCCATAAATTTTTCCTCTATCGTAGCCAAGGTATTGGACCGCCGTTCATAAATAATATAACTGTACATCCTCTAGTCGAATTTCTAGTGCCCAAATCACCTGTTAAATCAGAGTAAATTAACCATTTAAACTACTAAGAATATTAACTATAAATGAAATATTCAGTCCTGTAACCAGACTTAAAAATAAGAAAGATCGAACAGCTTCTATATAAAGTAAATTAATAACATTATCATTTGCGTTCTTCAGTTATTAGCAGTTATTAGCCTGAGATTTCAGTTATTAGCCTGCGATTGCGCAAATCCGGCATAGATTTTATGAACACATTTGTTTGCCATATGCACATCTTCACATATAAGATCAGAATTACTGTACACTATATTTACTCCTTTAGCTACACCTTTATCATGCATATTCTTAACTTTTCTTAAATTAAAATGAATCAACCTTTCACGTCAAGTCTTTAAATAACATTGCATTGTATTAAATTACATGTTTCACTCAGCACTGGCACTGGATCAAGTTATCATAAATGATTAAAAAATAAGTGTAAATATGAGCTTTAATACCAATTTTTACTATATTAGACCCATCATGTGTTCCTGTACCTTCGGAAAATAAGTCTTTTTTAATTTGGGTACATAAAGTACATTTTCCAACACACTTTTCTCCCACAGTCCGTTATAGTTTTAATTAGAATAGTTCCTTTGTTTACTGTTTATTGCCCGAAGCAAGATTATTTCCACTAAGCTCTTTTAGTTCATCAAAATATTCACGCCTAAAGTCATATGAGCAAATTCCCGAAGTCTAATATCCAAACATCTTACGAGATTCACCTTTCTTCATCTTCTACATTACATGTTAACATCGAGTCATCATCTTGGAATCGTCTTTGATTCTTTTTCGGCTCACAACAATCTCTTGCGAAGTGACCACGCTTGTTACAATTGTAAGATATAAAGTGATGTTGAGATTTGTTATGCTGTTTATCATCATTATAATTTTGACTGTTTAACTTTCCGGTAAACTCCCTTTTAGGAAACGATTTTCTTCCGCTCCTTTGCTTATCAAAATTAAGGACCATTACATTCTCTTCGTCATATTCCAAACTTGCTTTTTTAACAAGTAACCGCACAGTTAAGTTTGTTATTGTTGTTTCGTTTTGTGACTTTGTAATACAGATTTTTTAATATAATAGAGAGAAAAGTTTGTATGCTTTCTCACCGGAACTATGCTCAAATCCGGGAAATTAGTATATAAGGTATACTGAATATTTAGCATGAATAAAATACATGCTAAAATGAAGCTCATAGAATTTTCCTTACACACAATCTACACGTTCAAGTAGGGAACTAATGAACATCATAATATATGCTAGAAATTATGGAGTTTTATAGCAACAAACACCCATACATCCATAACAACTTTTGTATTTGTAATTTTAATGAAGATAAATATGATTTTAATAAAGTTCTTATCAATAAAAAATGTAGCATGACCGCAAAGTTACTTTGTGTTATAGTATGGATACTTTGGTTTATTATGATGTTAGCCTACCTATATAATATTATATTGACTTCGTGTCAAAAATACCTTCCTTTTTTTAGTTAAACGTCCTTAAATTTTCATGTTATACGTTTTTCAGCTTTGAGTTCATCTTTTAGTTTCACAAGCTGTACGATATAATGTATGGGATGAATATAAAAATTATTACAATAAAATTTGTTAATAACCTAATGAATATGTCTCATTGATCGTCAAAAATTATCTACCCGGAAGAGTAGAAATAAAGGTTGAAACTATATATTGGTTTAAAGAAAATATTTTCATATTCATGGTTTAAAGAATACCCATTTTATCATTATTTTGAGCAACAAAAAGAGCCTTCAGAGTCTTTAAAAGCATTTGTTCATGAATATGTTTAAACGCTTAACATACGTTCCTAAGACTTCCATTATTAAGTGTCTTCTTACTAACATTTGGGTATCATCTTTGTTGCACTTTTCATTGTTCATTATCAAGTTGGTAAGTCAGTTGAAATTTTACTAAATTACTAATAATTTTCTATAAACTGATAGTGGCTTCCACAGCCCTTGATTTAACGGGCCGCGCTGCGAAACAGTGTCAGCACACAGCAGTTGGTTAAGACGGTGATGGGATTTCACATATAACGCGCTAGCAACGATTTCACATATAGCGCGCCCATCCCCTGCTGGTATAAAGCATCCATTACATATATTCTCTTTGTAAGGAAAAATATGTCATTCGACTAATCGAAGCTGTTACTACTACAACATATAATCTCTATTATGCCACGTTTATGTCGAGTCTATTTCTTGTTTTAGGTTCAGTTGTGATATTTGTACGAACTTTATAAAGTTTACTGATAGCCATGTTACCATTCTCATTTCTTTAATTTCAGCAGCGCGTTAGATTCTCAACAGTACTCAAGAGTGAGTCTATAGTTGCAGGTTTTTTGATGCAAAGTTTAATAAAATTTTAGGTCAATGTCACTGGAACTTTTAATGTCATCCGGTTAGCTGTAGGCCTCATGGAGGAGAATAAACCGAACGTAGATGGACAGAGGGGCGTCATCATTAATGCTGCGAGCGTCGCCTCTTTCGGTGCGTCCGCCAGTTCAGCTGCTTACTCGGCATCGAAGGCTGCAGTGGCCGGTATGACTCTGCCAATCGCCAGAGATCTTTCCACTTTGGGTATCAGAGTGGTGGCTATTGCGCCAAGTAAGACTTTTGACAATACTTTAAATTTAAAATCTGAATGACTTATTTTTAGTTTTAAGATTTTTAATAACTATCAATTAATAACGTTAACATAATAATTTATTTCCGAAAAATATTAACAGTTTGGAACTAATACTTTAAAACATTAGGAAAACCTTTTCGGAAAAATATTAACAGTTTGGAACTAATACTTTAAAACATTAGGAAAACCTTTTCGGAAAAATATTAACAGTTTGGAACTAATACTTTAAAAACATTAGGAAAACCTTAAAATGCTAGAAGAATCCATTAATATGGTATGTTGTTATGACCAAAAAAAATTGAATCATAGTATTAAAAAGAAATTTGTAAGCCCAGTAAGAGTTATTTCTTAATTTTCAGCTATTTTTGATACACCAATGGCTGAACAACACCAGGCAAGATTTCCAGACCACAAACCTACTGGATTTATTTTTCCCAATAGAATGGGAAATCCACCGGAGTTTGCTGCTCTAGTACAAAGCATCATTGAGAACCCATATCTCAACGGCGAACTTATCCGTTTAGACGGCGCCTCAAGACAGGAGAATTTATAAAGGACAATTCCGTTTGTTAATGTTCTAAATTATTGTTATAAATAAATTAAATCATCATGAAAGTGTAATAATATACAGTTTGCATGTATTATTAATTGCGATGCACACCTAAATACCGGAAAGATGATAAAATTACAATAAAAATTCAGTATAAATCTCTACATAGGATAAGACTCTAACTACCTCTGAAATGGTGAAGTTCAACCATATAGATATTGATTCGAACAATTGGAGGCTCAAATAATGAGAAACCATTGATTTAAATAATTTTAATAAGCCCTGAACACATAAAATGTGTAAAAATATGAGCATGTCGTCACTTACACTTAAACATATCCACTTTTATAAAGATACTCGTCTCTCTTACGCTCGGGATATGTTGTGTTGTTTCTGCCACTCAGTAACTT
This sequence comes from Druceiella hillmani, assembly GCA_039881145.1. Taxonomy (NCBI): domain Eukaryota; kingdom Metazoa; phylum Arthropoda; class Insecta; order Lepidoptera; family Hepialidae; genus Druceiella; species Druceiella hillmani. Next base: position 23,132,723 of record JAYKKI010000016.1, on the reverse strand, counting down.
CGTCATTTTTTAAACATTAAAAGCGCACTTTTAAAATTATATATATATATATATATATATATATATATATATATATATATATATATATACATATATATATATATATATATATATATATATATATATATATATATTAAATATGTATATATATATTTTAAATATGTTTTCACTTACGTGTGGAATTTTACATTAACAAAGGCGTAAAATTCCAAGCGTAAGTTCTAAGCGCTCATTTGAGTTATGACCGAAGTTTGTTCACTTCATACATATTCGATCCTACGAACTTCGGTCCTACGAACAATTTTTCTTGACAGAATTTACTGTTGAGGTATGACCACTCCCTACGACTACTGCAAGCGACAAATTTAAATTGATGCTGAGTTGTGTGCATCGTACACATGTTGTAGACATTTTTGTTTGCTTATTGTATTTGTAGTGTCTACAATAGTAATATTATTATTGTCTGTCTACAGTAGTAATACCATATATTTGTTGGAAATTCTGTAAAAATAATCTTCATTAGTGATGTGTTCACTTGTATTGTATATGCAGTTATGAAAATTTGTTAATAATAATTTTTAACCTAGTTTTTGTTTGTTAAATCAAAACGAAGATTAAAGTTGTAAATATTTTATGATCCAGTCCAAGATTAAATTTATTTTTATACTCATATTCCTTTTTAGATTATTATAATTATGAGGCAAAGCGGTAGTATCTCTGGGACAACACTAACGAAAGTCATTATGATTGACGTTCAAACTGGCAATATCTAATTACAGGTTGCGAATATTTAAATAAATCTGATACAAAAATGTTTGCTGCTTTTCCTTCACATAAACATTTACTTACATTTGCCAGGGTTCGATCCCGGTCGTTTGTCCAGCAGGTTGGTGATCTGGTTGACTGTAAGAGATTGGTCACATAGCAATGAGTTAATATAAATATATAATATAGTATATAAATAAATAAATCTGTTTACCTTTTACGGGCGATGGATATTTATCCTGTTTATGTTTTAAACGATTTATAAGAGTTGGTAACTCGTTAACATTAACTAGAATTTATGAATATGGTGCTATCATTAATTAAATATGGAATTGCGATTAAATACTATCAGATATTTGATACTATTCGCAAAGCATCATATACAGGAGATGTTTGAGTACCGTTCACAAAGGCTTGTATTGAAATATATGGAATAACTTACATTTAATAAATCGATTGGGTTCTTAGAATATATATTTTTTTTAATACAATGAGAGTGAAATTTAAAACAAATTTTGTAAGGGTTTAATAGTGAAATAAGAAACCCTTATAATTCCGTCAAGTACATCGTTTTGTCCTTCCACCTGTTTGTTACAGCCCGGCAATTTCTACAGTTGTAGTCCTATTTAAATATCTCCTAGATTGGTTTTTATTATTTTTGAAAATTTATATGATTTAATACATCTATCTTATAAATAATTTGTCCGTTCATGATTTGGGACTACGTTCTGAAAATCTGCTGTTTTCTTATTCTTCTTATTCTGTCTTGACTACTTTTAAATAAACTGAATCCTGACACTTGCTGCTTCGAAAACGTTTTCAAAACTTTTCTGAAGAACTTTACGCCTCATATTGAATAATTCCTTTTAATTCTTTATTTCCATCTTCCACTGCGTAGGAATCAGTAATGTTTATTCAAGATAAAAGTTTAATAATTTATATTTAGCGATGTTAACTACGTATGTAAGTTTTTCTTCATTATTTAATATAACGTTCATTTACTTTATACTAACGTTTATTCCGAAAGTAATACCCGGGTTCGATCCAGGCAGTTCTTCCATTGGAGCTGGACTGGGGATCCAGTTGGCTGTAAGAGATAGCTCCTGTAGCAATAAGTCCGCTTTATGTATAAACTGCATACATTAAAGTACGTAAATAAATAAAACTGTTTCTCTGATTTCAAGAGACATGGAATTTATGCGCTGTTTATGTTTTAAACGGTTTCTAAGAGTTTAACTCGTTACTTAAGAGTAACTCGTTAATATTAATTATTAAGGAGTTAACTAGTACGGTATTTTGCATAAGGGTGCAATTCAAAAATAAATAGGTTGTAACATACACTTTGAAATATACGTTGCTGTTTATATTTTGCGGTAAAATGATTTAACTAAAATTGAAAAAAATGAAGCTTCTTCACAAAATGAACACATTCATTAATATCGAAGTTGCTCAGTATTGAAACTAGTTAAAGTAGAGAGTGATTGGTATTTGGATGGATGAACGCTTGGATATACATATTTTTAATAACAATAAGTTATTATAAATTTCAAATCAATTTTTGAAATGCTTATAATTACAGGTTGATAAAGATACATTATAAATAGGGAAAGCATATGATACGATTATTTTATCTCACCTGTAGGATTTACTTATTCACTGCCATAAACGAATTATTAGAACTGCGCAGAGCTAATATAACTACAGGTACTATTCATAATTTAAATATATGTTTTCATTTTTTTGCAAAAATAATATTTAATAAATTCGTCCTTTTTTACAAGCTTGTATCTTCTGAATTAACATGCGATTCATAGATTGTATGTCACAAGACCGAGTAATGGTAAATATTTTCGATTCTTATCAAATCAATCAATTACATTTCATACATCCTTATGTCTTTGATTATTACATTAAGCAAAGTAATTGTCCTAAGAAATAAGAGAGTTCGCCTAAATAATATTACGTAATATGTTGACACTTCAAAAGCACCTAATTTAATTTTTTTTTATTTAGAAATTTGACATAATTGAAATATGTTTGTAAATTAAATTATTTCATATTATCTATAGAGCAACCTAAATCATATGAGTCGAACTCGTATAAAACGAATGTTTAAGTTTCAAGACACAATTGAAGATATTAATAACTTGTATTTTAATTCTAATTTTTCATGTCAAAATTTTAGACATCATGTCTTTTATTATAAATACTTGCTTTCTTTTAAAGAAGTTTATACTTTTTATCGTTTAATATCTAAATTTAAAAGAAAATATATTCTTCATGAGTGCTGGATGTGATTGCAATCTACTAGGGATTATGGGTATTTTTTCATTTAATTTTTTTTTGTCAAATGTGTAATAAAGTAACTTTGAGCTAAATATGCATACAATGTTGTATTTTTATTTGTATAATGTTGCAATACATAGAAATGAAGCGATAGTAGTAGCTGCTCATGGTTATCTGTTAGCCGTTGAGGAGTTCGGTTCTCCATAACCGAAGTTCAATATCAGATTTTGCAATTTTGTGTTTTTAAAAACTAATCCAATAACAGATTTTGAAAAGTAATAACTAAAGTAACAACTAACCAGTAGCGTATATAGCGTATTTATTAATCACGATTGATTTACTATCACTCGTTAAGGAGTTACATTATTCATCTTCAGAACTCATTAGCACGCACTGATCTGATCGATGGTGCAGTTATTTTGCAAAGGAAACATTACGAGCAGTAAATATCTTGAATTACCTTTAATTTACTACCATCCGCTAAAGAGTTCCATTGATCATCTCCAGAACGCATCATTAGACTCTGACACGATCGATAGTGTAGTTATTTTGCAAAGTAACAACTACCAGTAGCAAATATCTTGAATCACTTTCAATTTACTACCATCCGTTAAGGAGTTCCATCTTTCATCTTCGAACTCATCATCAGACCCTGACCTGGTCAACGCAAAAGTTATTTTGTAATGTAACAAATTATAAACATATAAACAAATTGAAAATGAACAAATTATAAACATATATGGACATAAAGTATATTCTATCAAACTATTTAGGAATATTCCGGGAAATTCTACACGCTTCTTATTTAAGTATTACAGGCTTTTAATTTAAATATTAATTACAATTAGTTATCATAGATAGTACAAAATATGATCCAGTATGGTCAGCTCCATTTTGTCACTGAAATTTTACGCATAACTTGAATTATATATACTTACAGAACTTTTCCCAAAAAGAAAGTTTGTCTGGGTATTTCTTACCACTGCGGGAATACCTACTTTGTATGAGTCAGGCTTCAAAAGTTGACGAATTAATAAATAAAGGTGCATGTTAAAATACTAAGTTACTTTTGTATTTAATTTATTTGTATGGAGTTTCTATTCACAAACCCTACATGTCATAAGTTGGTCGATTATTATTCGTAAACTAGTACTTAGCTGAGTGACCATTTTTTTTTAAATTTTGTTCTATGTGCTCCTATTGTGAATACTTTAGCGGTTTAGTTGGTCCGTCGTTGGATCCGTCAGACAGAAGGATATGGTGAAATTATAAGGGTTTCTAGTTTGGTTACGGAATCCTAAAATACCAAAATTTACCAAGTAAGCAAGTGATGTTTTTCCTTTTAATCAATATTATTTTTATATAGTTAATAGAACTTGGTATCCAGATAAATCTTATTTTTTTATCGATGAAGTCAATAAACTCACTTGTATTTGATGCCTTCTGAATATGGCTCCTTATCTCAGATTTATGTTTTTGGTGGGATATTTATAATTATTGTAAAGTTTCGTCATATTTACATTTTAAATTACTTAATAATTGCTTTTTCATTTACGTGGTATCTGTATTTAGACAATTTTATTTCGGAAAAGTGCAAGTGAAGATTATGCCTTGTTATAGATTTTTACGTGCGTTGCAATTCGTAAGGTTCATGAATCTAATAACTACTGAAAGCGCCTTAATTATACAAACCAGCGCACTCGGTACAGGTTTAACCCGACCCACGGAAAACTTCATTCAAACTTTCATATTAGTTGCGTGCTGATATTATCGACATCAGCACATTGTGAAAAGAAATCCTCAATTATGCGACAAATTGGTACAAATGTCGAAGTTGTGCTTAAGATAAATATATTGTTACATTTTTTGTGAAAAAATATTATGTTACAAATTCCGATATGAAGAAATGTGTATCTGCCAATATTAGTGCAAGAAACATACTAAGAGCGCTCTTTATATAAATATATATATATATATATATATATATATATATATACACACACACACACACACACACACACACACACATATATATATATATATATATATATACATATATATAAACTTCGTAAAAACGCTTTGAAAAATAAATAATCAGATACATTTATAGAACTGTATAAAGAGAGCATTTACGATTGTTTTGGAAATCAACTACTACGGGTGTCAGTTGTGTAAGAGACGTAAACTATGTGTTCTATTAATTAGATGGATTGTTATGTAGTGGTAGTGCAACTGAGGACATATCAATATTTCGTATTATGGACAAAGCGTTCTAGGATTTAAAACTTTTCATAAAACTTACTTGTACTGCCATGAAGTATGTATAAATATTATTTTTACATCAATCCTGTCCAAATTATTCTACTTAATGCAATAAATGCGAAAATCAGTTGGTTTATTCCACTTTTACGGCTCAACTACTCAATAGATCATCATGAAATATGATCTGTGGCTTATATTAAAAACAGTTTATGGAGATTTATATTAAAAACAGGCAATTATCTGTTTATGGAGATAAATATAAAATACATTTTATTTCTAGAAATGCTAACTCCACGCGAGCCTTAAACCTTATAAAACGACAGTAATATGATGTAAACGATTACATCAACAGCATGTAATCGTACGCATATATTTCATATGCAGAAAATGAAATCAAGGTTGCATCGAAACCGATATTGTGGTCTAAACTCATTCATGTGGTATATCTGACAGATCCCGATTTTACAAACTAGATAGGTCTTATCTATTTTAATCTGTAAATCTGGTAAGTCACGCAGCGTAACGATACGCAACGCAACGCAATGCAACGAAACAATGTGACGGAACGCAATGCAACGTAACGTAACTTAACTCAACCTAACCTAACCTAATCTATAGTCCATTCAATTTCAAGATGGAATGTTTACAAACAATCGAATTTGACAGTTAAAATATGGTTGGCACAAATATAATATTGTATCAGCTGACGACTATTTATAAAATTCATTGCATTATTCCCGGAGTATTATTAAAGTATTTGCATAATCAAAATATTAACTTCAGAAAGTTTCACTATGAAAAATGTTATAAATACGAGTATTATATCATTATTTTATTGATACGAATTCTAAAATTTTACATGGTAAAAATGGATAACCCTCCATTTTTTGCGAAATAGTCAGGCGTTCCAAACATTTTGTGAAAATAATCAAAATCTCGAAGCTGTAAAAATCTAGACCATATATGCTATTCATTAATTTTATGAGGCTTTAGAATGAGATAGCTATAATGTGTCAGCTTATGCTGCTTTATTTCTAGATTTGATTACCTTATATACAGATATAGTTATGGTATATTTGGCGTATAAATAATTAAACAAACATTGTGACATATCTCATTTTCTCTTCAAGTAAGTGTTGATACTAAAATATTTTCCATTGTAGCCTACAAATTGTATACGTACTTTGGGATAATGTTTTCATAATAACTGAGCTTTTACTCTTATTTCGATGTATATTTTCGATGATTGTTCTTAATATTAGACATATTTATATCAAAAACATTAAAAAAGCTTTAATGTTAATATCCGTTATAAATTGGCCGCTCATATAAGGTTAAGATGGGCACTAAATTTCCGGGTCATTTTTCATCTTCCTTTGCATTTTTCGTTACTTTTTTTCTGTTTTATCGTGTAAGTTTTTCTTTTCCGTTTCATGTTTCTTCATTTTCTTGCAACAAGGATTGCAAGAATTGTTGAATGGAGTGCAATTTACATGCGGCCATAATTTACAAATAATTTATTGTAGCTAATCTTCTATTTTTTCAGTCTCGTAGTAATTTTCGCCGCATTGCACACATCATACATATTATCTTAGGGACCGGAATTTTCACCGGCTAATTCTATCGTTTCTTCTTCCTCAGAACTTGAATGTAATTTAATTTTGGCTTTTTAATATTAATATTTTTCTTCATAATCTTATTATTTTTACTTTCTCTTTCCTTTTTTTACTAATATGATATAGGGTATACCTTTGCTATTTGCTTGGACAGTTTCCGAACGCTAGTAAGTAGTTCTACAACTGGGTACATATCAGTCAGGTACTTTGAAGGCCGGTCTTTTTGTGAGCATCCTCATTAGATCTTTATGTTAAAGGCCCGGTTGGTGGTAGTTCTTTTTGAACCCGTTCAGACGTAGGATCCTCAAGTATCATTGAAATCTCTTCAATAACTCTGTCATTTTTAAGATTATCAGATATGTAAGCATAATCTGGAAAGATTAATCCGGAATCTAAATTTAGCACCATTTATGAATTTGTTATTCGATTTGAGGTTATGTTACCGACTTTATTATGTTCAACGAAAAAACAGTAAAAACATAATAAATTTAAAAAATGTTAACACTGCAACATCAAATATCAACGTACTAAAAAAAATCTCAGGTAAATTGAAACTTTGAAGTTTAAAAACACTTTTTAATTTTTTTTTCAGTAAAAAATGTATACGGCGACGTACACGTTCGAGCAGCAGTTACTCACCAATCTTAGCTCACGACATACAGAGCAGACAGTAAAATTTTTCGGTTGGTCGTTTTATTGTACAGGCCATATAATATTGAATTATCCTACGCTAATACCCGGAAACTCAGCCTTGATTGTATTTAGATATGTTATAGTGCATTTGCAGTGATTCCTTATGACGCATTTTAATAGTTGTAGAAAAAGAAAACGTTATGAGCGGCATAGTGTACTAAGCGGAAAATAATATAATAATTGAAATATTATTCTGAAAAGAAAACATATATCTACGTTTGTGTTTCGTACAAGTAGTTTAAAAAAATCTTCGACAAATAATTAAATATTTATTTCATATATTAATTCACCTTTATTCATTTTTAATTATTAATTCACCTACATTAATCACCTATATTAATTTTTATACTACTCGAATAATCTGAAATACATTTTAATATATATTAGAAAGAGAAGAAATGTAATACCCATTTTTATGGTCAATACACCTTGAGACTTAGTTAATGATATTATTTTGACACCGTACTTTCGTTCAAGTTTAAAAAAATATCAGTTTATCAGATAAAAATCCGATTTGTACTTATGAAATCTGCCGGATAATAAACTTTATTCTCCATTTGGATCAACCAATGCGGGTTCAATGGTCAACCAATGTGGGTTCGTATGATTATATATCTGTCCGCCTGTTGCACAAACACGAAACCTAACAATTGTATTGAAGCGGCCATATATAAATTTACGTAGGACTAAAAAATCTTAATTAATCTGAGCGCACAGCTAGTAGAATTATTTGCGACATTCATTATTTATATGTTCACAAGGGACACACTTCTTGTCCAAAGGTATTTAGATTCAGGAGATCAATTATATTTTTTTGTTTACTGTATGCCTACGTATGGCAACTTATTTTTACAACGTATATTCAATGCTTGCTTGCAACACTTATCAACGTAATGGCGGGAGATGTCCGTACTACTCGTTTTCCAATATTGCTTTCTAAATTGTTGGTCTTTCATAAAAATATTTTATATTATATTGAGTTTATTATATTATGTGTTTAATAATGTTAAATTCGTTGTGTTAAATGTGTGATATTTTTAAGTACGAGTGTAATTAAAATGGCGAATGTTCTTCTAAGGACCGTACCTATGCAGCCATTCAATAATACATATCACTGTAAAATATTAAGATTGCCGTCATATCACTGTAAGATAAACAGAATCAAAATGGCACAACCTTCTTTGGATATCGGTGTGAAACCCAGGTGCATTGTGATGTAATTGTATATGTATTCAGTGTATTTTGTCTGTGAAATGTTATTGTATTTCGTATATTTTTATACATTAGTTCGTTTTGAAAAAATATTTTAATGATTACTCAAAAATGAAGTATTTGCGATTACTTTGTAATAATTTTCTGTATAGTTATATATAAGTTATATATATATATATATATATATAAACATTTAATTAAACGACTATATCCATAGGAATTTTTGGGGTTTTTTGATTATATGTCTTTTTTTATGTAATACTTTTAAATTGTTCGAAACATTTCACCTTACTTATCTGAATTTCTCATAAATATAAAATATAATATATATAATATAAGTTACGTATGTACACAATGTAAATGTGCACACTAATAAAAAAATGTGCACACTAATAAACATTTTAATCACAAATAGCAAATAAATCCATATTAAATTACTAACGTGAATGTAAGAAAAAGGTTTGCAATGCCTAAACTGTCAAAAGTGATTGTTTATAAACATTCCATCTTGAAATTGAATGGACTATAGCGTCTAAATTTTGTCGACTGACAGTGTAATTGTTTGGTGAAGAAACTAAATATTTTGTACGTTTGGTGCAAAATCTTACCAGACCGGGTGTTACTGTATCGGTCTACGCTTCGACAAGTGTATAGACTCTTCATGGAATTAAATTTTACGCTATACGTGATGCATATAGTTATTCCTAGAAGTCAATTATTCCTACAAGTCAATTGGCAACACGTGAAGAAAACGTGTATTGCGTGTGTAATTACGTTTTTCTCCATATTGACTAGCTTTTGCCCGCAACTTCGCCCATATGGTGTTAGAAATATGTAAAATTATTTGTTTCAAACATAGATAGAGATTTCAATTAGTTACGAGATAAGTATTATTTTGAGCATAAGTTTTCAGACCTTACTTTAAAAATTTATTTTCGTGCAGTGCGGCGCGCTCCTCGCATTACGCCATGGTAGTTTGGAATAAAATATCGTACAAGGATTAAGTACTGAATATAGAATGTTAAGAGGAACATGTTTCACTATTTTAATAATTTATTTAATAAAAGTTAGCAATCAGTTCAGTTTTTGTGTCGGAGTATATTTTTTTACCGTTTATATTTACTGTTATGTTGTTAATAATAATGTAATTATATATATTCTATCATTTATTCTGTAGTATATAAAACTTATGTCAAAAATTTCATTAAAGTCAAATTTCCTAAGCGTGAAAGAAAGACATATAAACAAGTAAAATGAAACCGTCAAAATAATATTCGCTATAGTCGACTAACCATGTTATTAAATTCGAACCTTTATTATAATACAATTCGACCCGGGAAAGTAGGGTTCATGTAGTTTAATGCAATGAACTATAACCGTGTATTGGTATTGAATAAATTCAATAATACACAAAAGCTAAATAAAAACTGAAACATATTTTTCAAAGTAATCCGACAAATTGATTTGTATGTACTGTTATAGGCATGTCGGATTATAGGAGGTTCCGGATTAGACAGGGGCCAGATTACCGCGGGTCAACTGTAATTGTTTTAAATATAAATTTGTAAATACCAAAAATAAACAAATAAATTTAAATTTTAAAATATCTTTTCGAAATATAAGTTCAGTCACTTTTGCACTTGGGTTCAGGAACTATATATTGTATGTGAAGTTATCCTCTGAGTGTGCTGTTGCTGTCTGGAATTCATTATACGCCGCTTACTCTGACAGTATAGAGAGCATAAAGAAAAACAAAGGCTCTCCATTATCTTATGGCCCTAAATTATCTTATAAAATATTAATTAATACATATAAATGCTGCTCTCTATCACAGATGTTCGTTATAAGAGTTGACGATTTTTTTCAACATCTGTCTAGACAATTATTACTGTATATTTTGGCTGAGTCAGATACAGATTGGAACTCCTAAATTAGTAACTCGTAACTGTCTCTTATTTCATGTCGATAGCGCACGAAAAAACGACGGCGTCAGAATACCGTTACGGTGGTTGTGTGACTCGTACAGAAAAGAGAAGTTCCTTCCTTGCAAGTTTAGGTCACTAGCTTATATCATGGTGTGAAGGATAGGTTTCACGAAATGCATGCACATTGAACCAACCAATGGTTCAACTTTTCATTTTAATTTATGTACCCTCTGTCCTAAATTAGTTAACTAGAGCGCTTTAAATAAATAACCTATAATATATAATTGGGTATTTGACTATTTTTTTTTATTTCATTAATCATAATTTCAAGGTACAAGCTGATGAAGAGTGAAAATGTTTTTTAATAATCTTAAAAATTGACCGAGTTATAAAAGTCTAAATTTAATTTTTAGACAAGGACGGGAATACTGTGTTGTGAGGTTATTTTTAATATTGCACATTATATTCTAGAAGAGGAAAAGAGGCAGGGATATACCCAACCCTATTCTTATCTTCAAATTTAGAAGCCAAAATAACTGGCTTATTTTTCAATCAATTTTTTAATTTTTTTCCAGACTGGTTTTTAATTAACTTATATTTCACAATATTGTAGGTACGAAAAATATCAAAATTTAGTATGAGTCAACTGCCGTATTGCAGCTTTATCTAACGGAATATTTGTCTTATTTAGTTTACGAGTTCCAAGCGTCTACCGGATCGAGAGACGGAAGTCATGATCGTCATATCATATCGTCACACCAATATGGTTCTTTTTGGTCCATACAAAATACTAATAAAGAAAGAAGGATGTTTCACCTACGTTATAATTACTAATCTGCGTAAGTAAATGAAGCTCCATTGCTCGTGTCATTCGTACAAGTATTCTCTCTCTGCTTGTCTTGGCGTTGTGATAATTCTTTACTTAAAGAAAACTTAATTTATATTGTTCAAATGAATTGATTTGTTATATAAACTGTATTATATGCCAAAATTAACCAGGTGTGTGTTTTGATTAATTCGATCTCTCCATGCATATAATGACTACGAAAGGTTACAAAAATTTCTTTATTTGTACTAGAATCTTTCTCATTCGCTTCTAAGCCTTGAGATTTAAAAATTCGCAATACAAATTTTATACAAATATTTATAGTTTCAGAAATTCTTTTTCTTTCTAGAAGTCAATGTTTCGAGAAATGTTTTGTCGAACTCTTTGTGCTATCTTGGCCCGCAGTTTTAACTCTTTACAGTGTCGAAATTCAGTTGTATGGTTTCTAGATTTCTAATGGAATAGAATCAGTTTTTGTAATTGATGCGCATCTAATTATTTTAAATGAAGAATTTTTTTAACTTCACTCTTGACCACAATAGGCGCTGGGCTTCGAAACATGTGAGGAAATACTAGCATGCATTAAATTCAAACAGCAATTTGACATATTGCTTATAGACCCATATATAATGGATATAGGAAATAGTTATCGTAAATCACGTAATCGAAAAAGTTCTAGAACCGTTTGTATGTTTAAAATTGTTGCAAAGTATTTGAATATAATTGTATAAATTATTTATGAGAATTAATGTAAGCGGTTAGACAGAAGTTTACATTATAACTTTATGAGAAATAATACAATAAAAAAAATAAGTCTCAGATAGATATGAAAAAAATATTTGTGTTATAAGACAAGAATTAATTAGAATTAACAACAGAAGATTAGAATTAACAAGATATTAATTAGACTTTTATCGTTCAGATTCTTACGTACGTATTTTTTATAAATGGTTTCTAAACTGTTTGCTATTTCTATACTGGTAAAAAAAATGGTTTCTAAACTGTTCGCTATTTCTATACTGGTAATATGTCAAAGCATTACTTTAAAGAGATTTATCAAATAAAAGTTTGTCACAATTTATTTAAATAAAAAAGTCGATAAATAGATTTATTACACTAATTAGTTTCAGTAGAACTTACTAACTACACGACCATTTCATTATCGGGTCTATTTGTTTTGATTACAAATAATTTATTTTTGCCAAATATTTCTACAATCAAATATTTCTAAATACAAATATTTTATTTTGTATTTAGAAATATTTGATTGTATAATAATTTTTAGACAGTATAGTAGATATGACTCCCAGTTTATTTTCATTTAATCATTAAAATAACAACATTTAATGTTTGGCAACTTTTTGGAATTATATTAGTGTTTTCATATAATTTTTAAGAGTTTTGTCTTCGAATTTATTAAATATTGGATTAATTTTAATGTATAGCAGAGATTTATTGAAATGTTGCAATATGTTTAATATGTTTGATATTGAATCATCCTTGATCATAGGTATCTATACGATTCCAAGTATTATTTAGATTTCGCCATACCAGTTCGGTCAGAGTAACGTTACCGTGAAAATATGATAGAGCAAAAAAGCACATTTGGTTTTCATATAAACAATTGTTTTAAATAAAAATCTAAAGTAATTTATCAACTAGTGTGTCAGTCAAGTTGGCGGGAAAACGTCGTGTGGAGATTTCAAAATACCAAATGCTTAATATATTTACATAAAACATTTCATGCTATGCTTCTGTTGAGGCAGAGGCACAAGAAGAGACCGGCGAACATGGATATGGCGTTACGGAAATAGAATATCATTATTCAAAAGCTGGATTTTTTTAGAATATAAAAACAAAACAATTCAGCGATTGACAATCAGGAAAGAGCAAAAAATAAAGTAACATTTGTTAAATAATATAAAACATATAATATACGCGTATGGTACTTTTCCTAATAAGTTGATTTTATTTCTTATTATTCATAAGAAATAAAACTTGTTAGAAATGTTTATAAAATATGATAAATTCCGATGATTAAATATAAATATTGAATATATTTGGCGTTAATTTTGTAGAAATTCATAATTCACAATTAAATGAAACTACGTGATGTAGTATTATTTCTACTTTCTTTAAGTTCTTTACCACGACCTAGGTTTCGTTGTATTACAACATCTTCAGGTCCAATCTTTGCTAATATCCCACCTGAAGATGTAATACAACGAAACCTAGGTGGTGGTAAAGAAATTAAAGAAAGTAGAAATAATACTACATCACGTAGTTTCATTTAATTGTATTAAATATAAACTTTTACTTGTGTTAACATTCCTTCTATGTCATCAAAATTTTCGCTGTTGTCGAGTTTAGGAGGCGAGTCTGTGATTATCAGGATTGGTATGTTAGACTTGTGTATGGAGGATACGGCGGGACTTGTTGCATCTTGCTGTTTCAGAGATTTCCGTAGAAATAGAATATGCAAAGTGTTACAGAAAATAACCTGAATATTAATGAAAATACAAGACTTTCTATTTATCTTCTTGATGATTTAAATAAAATATTAAAGAAGAGTGTCACTTTTAAGATTACGTAATCAAACTAAAACACAGTTTCCAAACATCCTGTCTGTCTGTCACGTCCTTACATATGTCACATGTGTTTTCCTCAGCGATTTTTAGTGCTATAGAGCTGAATTTATTAAATTAGGCATCATTATACACATTTACAACGTCTACAAAGCTACAAAATTAAATCTTTTTCATTTTTTTTGTCAAGCGGGGGTGTATTTTTTTGCATTACCCATTTACACAACGAGTGTAAACGGGTAATGTGATTATTGAAAATATTAACGAAAAGATTTTTCAAAAATATTGGCGGTATGTCAAGAACACTTTTTTGACACAGAGATCGGTTTACAAAATATTAAAATTTAAAGAAATAGATAGGAAAATTAGCCAACTAAATAGGCTTTACTAGTTTACAAGTAATATTCAAGCAACTTATGATATGTAGATGGGTCGGTAAAAGTTAAAGTTATACTGGATATGAAAGATATTCTGGGTAACGCATTTTTGAAAATATATTACCTAATATACAGGTGAGAAATGATATTATTAAAACTGTGCCATGTGCTCTGTGTATTAGATGAGGTTGTTGTCTTTCAAAATACCACATGTATTACATACCGTACGAGGTCATTTATTGAATCATAAACCACTGTCTATGAAGTGCCCATTTAGAATAACAATAAATAAAAAAAAACTATCCCAGCACTAGAATTTAAATTAACTGAAGATTAGAACTTGATATGCTTCTAATATAGAACAAGCTTGGTTTCGTTTTTTACATAAATGTTTTTACTATAATAGATATTATTATATTATTAATATAGATTTTTCAAACACATATGCTTAACCTTTATAAAAACACATATATACTATATTTTAGTATAATAATAGATACTTATAGGTTAAGTATATGTGTTTTTGGTTATTTATTTACAAAAAAATCTACATTTAGAATACAAATCATATTAAATACTTACTATAGTACGATATTTCTCGAGCAATATTTGTTAACATTGCCCTGGTCGTCGTCTTGTATTAATTATAGCACATTTCTAATAAATATAGGAATGTAAATATAAAATAAAATTAGCATGCATCACTATAGTTCAAAAATAATGAACTTTTAGTTTCAATAATAATGAAGGTAATAAAGTCATATATTTAATAAATATATCAATTCAAGATATATTTGTAAATAATTTTTTTAATGATAATTTATTAAAAATCAAATAAGTTCAAAAAGGCAGTGTGAAAAAAAAATTTAATTAATTTCGCCGAGAGATTTAAACTGTCATTTAATGCTTCACTATGGCGCTTTTTGTTAAGGTTTCGAATTTAATAAAAAAAATTCGGTGGGAGCATAGACAAAGCGCAAAAATCCTACAGGATCCGGAAATGCAAGAAAGAAGCTAATCTTCATTTATTAGAGAAAAAAAAAATGGTGTTATATGCGCCTATAATTAACTCTAATACCGGCCGTTTCTCCATCTTTCAGGCTATCATACGGATAAATTAAAATTATGTTTTTGTTCTGTATTTAATATCTCTTTTGACTTGCTATTTTTCAACACTCACTTTTTAATTCTGTATTGGTTTCACATCACTAGGTGTACAGGTTGTAACAAACAATATATTTATTTTTAAAACAGGTGATTCTGTGCACCATAAATTGAGTAGAAAAGTTTAAGGAACTTTATGTCAATTGTCAGTTGTTTCTGAAACAATTACTGTCAAAGATGCAATTTCAGGGTAAAATACCTAAAAAAATGCTAATGATACAATCTTCAAATATTTCCAGTTTGATATTTAGAATCACCTGTTTCATGCATACATACATAATAGACACGTTCTATGCTGCACCTCCAAATATAAATATAATATTCCTATTTCTGTACAAAAGAAATAGAATGATATAATTTCTGTACATAGAGTATGAAAATAAATGAGTTTTAGGACAAACTTGATGAACGTATCGAATTCTTTTGTATCGAATTCTTTATGTCTTTTTCGTTATCTTAGTGTCGTTTCGGTAAAATAATGTTTCAAAATCTATATGTATATAAATAAAATAATTCAATTAAATTTTCCTATAATCAAAATATTAATATAAAGAAATTATAAATCATTGATTATGAATATATCACTGACAAGATATATGTGGGTAAAATAAAGGTAATTAAAGTGTTTAAAAATGTGAAGTTATAATTTAGAAGTAACAATACAATGTCTTTCGTAAACACTATATTATGTTCCACAATTATGAATGTTCAAGTGTTTGATGAATAACCCAGCAACATTTTTCCTTCAAACATTCGAAATAATTTATAATTTAAATTTAAACTACACAGTCAGAAATATTAAAAACCCATCCGATCTTAAACCATACTTGAACATTTCCTTTGCCGCAAAAGCAATTATCAAGAGGCTTTAACTTCTTAATGTTAAGAGCAGGGATGAAGGGGCGGTGGACTATCCTCCACCGCCCCCAAAATCCTAATCCTTATTGTGATAGTTCTCGTTACGGACGTAATCTTAAACCTTTCGCTGACGTTCAGGTAGCCTTTACCTAGTAGATATTCTACATCGTGGTCAATCGTTTTTTTCTTGTGTAATGATGAATAACTCTTGAATGGAGTTTATATATATAATATATTGACGGAATGAGGTGTATTAGTCTGACCTTTTCGTATTTTAATGTTTCCCGAATTTCTTATCGTAATTATATTTATTGACATTAGTAACTCCAATTACCGATTGAGTTTCTTTCGATTCATAAAATGTTAATGTACGAGTATATACTTAGAAATGATCATATTGATGGGTATCCAAGCATGAGGGCCAGATGTTGAAAAAATTAAGTTGGAGTAACAAAAATATTTCACCAACAATACTTTTGACAATATTGCCATATATTCAATTTTACACAAAATTTGGAATTCATTGAATAAAATTCTGCTAATTACAGAGAGTTTCTGATTATTAATTCGTAGATTATTTGAAATAGTTTCTTAACAAGTATTTAAATATTGTTTTACGGTGTTTTGTCTATAGGTGAGACAAAACACCGGATATGACCACTATTATGATCACTATTGATTCGAAGGCATGTCTCGATATGTTACGAATTTTCTAGATAACTGCGTCATATGCAAAGTTGCGTTGCAATGTCTCACAATTTTGTTGTTCTAGGCGAGAGAAAACACTGGAAACAATATATTTTACTTTGAAAAAATGTTTATTATTTTATTATTTACTTGTTAAAAATAAGTTACTTAGCAGACCTAATAAATCTGGAATCCCGCATAGGTATAACTCATTACGCTTGAGCGCCTTTTATATTTTTTGCCAGAATGCTTCTACCATTTTAAGAATAGGGTATTGTTGAAAATCGGCCTATTTCGATGTCATATTTAAAATGAAATAAACAATAAGGAAATGGAAAATCATAAATAACAAAAAACGAGAAGTTTATTGTAACTATGCGTAAGAAAATGATCTAAAGTACTTAGATAAAGCTACTCGTAAGAATAAGCTTGAAGATTGAGTGGAGAATTAAATGAAAAACACACATATAAAGGTTTTGGAAAAAAATTAAGATAACATTCCTTTTTAGGGTTTGGTAAATCTAAAGTAACACTTACTTGTCCATTTGTCTGTAATTTTATTTATAAATCGTTTGATATAGAAACTTATGATATAAAGACAAAGCATATTAACCTGCATGTATGTTAATAGTTAATACTTAAAGTATTGATGTGGAAATTTCAGAGCGGGTAACTTAAGTATTAGACTTATTTTTAAAAATTTTATATATAGTGTGAACTATGTGCCAGTTATAAGGATATGAAACATATTTTGTTCATAATTTCGAGTAAATTGTCACCAGAGGAATGTTGAAAAACTTACGAAAAATATACATTAACCTCCACCTCACCAAGCTTATAACTTAAATTTTATGAGAAAATAACAGTGATGATACGTTTATCCTGTGAAAAAATTGAAAAGTCTAAAGTAGGTTAATAGAAGTACTAAGTACACTTAAATGTTTAATTTTTTTTATACACTTAAATGCGTAAAACACCCTCTTAGTGAAAGTTATAGTAGCCCCTTAATAGGTTTTTTTGGTCATACTAATTTTGTGCACGAGAATATTGTAGATATAGTCTCTGTTTAATTTGTCACATTTTTAATACAATTTTCGCCAATAATATATTCAATTCCCTAATTATGTTCTTCTGAATTAAAATGAAAATTATTGGCACAGGGAAAATGAACGAAAGGAAGGAATTTATAAGAAAATAAGCAAAATATACGATCTCAAATTAAAAACGTGAACTTGAAATTGTTTCAGCTACCGTACACAATAATGAGCTTATTTCAGTTGTATATAATTACATTTGTTTAATAGGCAAAAAAGTAAAAATTAGGTATTAATGTTTTGTAAGTTTTAGTGTATCTAAATGGAATGTTTATTTACTTTATCCACTTTTTTTCGTTTCCTTAATTTCAGACTTTTTTGTTAAATTTGTGTCGATTAGTAATTATAAAAATATTTCCAAAAATGTATAAAAATAATCTGCATATATTTCAAAGGCATTGACCTATACACGCATACATGTAGCTCTAAAATGTGGCTCTCGTTACATTATTTTGTGTGTACTTTTTCAGTTATATAATTTCTTCAATAAGTTGCTATTTTTTTTAACAGTCAGCAAATCGAAGCATAAGAAGCAATCTATTCTTTATAGATATAGATAAAACACGAAATATAAATAACATTCTCACTACAGAAGGTTATAGCTAGTAAACGTCTATTCAGGAACTATACGTATAAATGTAACCATTGTTTGCATTTAATGTTTTGGTCGTAAATTGAAATTTCGTAATTTTTTGTTGAACATTATCCCGGTATTTTTATTTCAGAAAACCGACTATAATTAACGTTTATTCCTTATTTTACTACAAATTTATTATCCTATTAATATAACGAAAGTATGTAAAAAAATATTTTGGAAGAACTTACAAAAGTCAGATAAAATTAAGTATTTTGTATGCCAATATTTATTAAGTACATACTCTGTAATATTACTTTCACGATAAGAATATTACTTACACAGCTCACTTATTGCTATGACTCTTTTGTTATTGTCCGAAAAGACCGTTAAACGTAGCGTATAATAAAACTCCCTGAACGCAAAGTCCTGTAAGATAGAATAAGCCATAAATAAAGGGCTGTATTCTTTTATAAAAGAAATGTCGCTCCGGTGACACTGGTTGTCAATGAGTTCCGGCAACGATTGTGTCACATGTGTTTATGATTAATTTTACTACGGACGATGATTAATTTTACTACTAATATCCTAGTTGCTTCATACCTTTGAATGTATCTGTACATACTTATTTATTTACCTTAAATATTTAAGTTGATTTACAACTTTCTATCCTACCTACCTGCTTACTAATGTTTTAATTGAAATTTAATTTAATTTCATGTATTTGTTTACATCTGTACTTACTTATACTGTACCTACCTACTAATATCCCAGTTGCTTCACATTTTTTATGTATCTGCATATACTTAATAAGTAACTATTTACTTTGTTACTTTCTTGCTTCCGGCAAGACAATCCAACGAGTCCAAACTCGATGCGTTTACTCCTCGTCACCTAAGAGTTCTAGCCATCATATTCCGGCTCCATTATTGTACATAGATTTTGCTCAAGAGCGGATTTATATTATTCTTAGTCGTTTTCAATCTTTATATGCTTTATTGTTAGCTTATCGTTGTATCTATATCATCTAAACCCGATGGTCATGCTACTCTCCTTCGAATTTTAAATAAATTTTTATAGGACTGGGGCAAACCCTTTTTTGAATAAAAAGAATCATCCAAATTGTTTGATAAATGCAGGGGAAAGGAGGCAAAATTTGCCCAAAAAAGTTGGTTAATATCTTTATATGCATCTGTATATATTTATCTACATATTTGCTTTATTACTTTCTAGCTAACCCGTGCAATCGAGTACTGTTCATTGTTGAGAAATTCTATGATATACTTCTGATTTACACGGGAAAATTCTAATCAAATGTTCATGAGATCACATTGGAAGTACATCTATGTAAATGAGAAAGAAGCTTCTAAATCGGTTGATAGCTGCTCGAAACAAGAGCATACACTCAAAATAGAGTGGAATTCTTTTTTGAAGTCGGCGAAGTAAGTTTCCTGACAGTAATTTTATTAATTTTTTTTTCAATATTATTTTGTCTATAATATAAATGAGAATTCCTCTAAGTAAACATTTTCATACAAATAATGATGTTAGTAAAAGAAAAAACAATTATCTATTTATTATTTATATATAAGTGACAATGACGCCTATACCTAATCTGTAGATATTAACGATATGAAAGTTATAGGTTTAAAATCAATTCAACTATCATACCTTACATTGACGATTAAAGTGCGGTTATTTATTCGAATCTGTTGCCCAAAGCATATTTTTTAATCGACTTCAAAAGATGGGATGTTCTCAATTCGACGGTATTTTTGTTTTTTAGTTACCTCAAGTCAATCAATTTGCATGATCCTTTTTATGTTGAATATATTTGGCTTTAATTTTGTAGAAATTCGTTATTCACAATTAAATGAAACTACGGGATGTAGTATTATTTCTACTTTCTTTTAGTTCTTTACCACGATCTAGGTTGAATCTTTGCTAATAGCCCACCTGAAGATATTGTAATACAACCAAACCTAGGTTGTGATAAAGAACTGAAAGAAAGTAGAAATAATACTACATAACGTAGTTTCATCCTTTTTATAGTTGAAAGGGCATATCCCAATGTGGTTTCACGTGCCATAATTAATTTTGAATTATATAGGTCTTATGATAATATAATAATAAACTTTTCGAAGTTTGATACGATTAAGAGTGACATAATTGACCATTTTCATTTTGAAAAAGAAAATGACAATAATTAAAGTTCGAATAATACTTTTAATTTTTTTGAAATTACTCTTGAATCATGGCGTAGAGTTTTTTATATAATATAATTCAATCTATTCACAATTTAATGGGATGTGCAGTTACATAGACGAAAATATTATGGTAAGAAATAAAAATAGTAAATTCAAAAAAGATAGTTTGAGAATGTGTCATCATTTGATTACAGGTTATGAGCAATTAAAACAACGCCGACGTTTGTCAACAGATTAAAAGACGAATATTCTTTGATTACATTAATGTTTGATCACAAAAACGTCAGAACAACGGTTTCTAAGTTATGGCGGGCTTTATATCTATAGAGGTTAAAACCTTTAAAAACAACGTTTTAGAGACACATTGCTAATTATTTTTAATATATCTTTATGACAACTATCAGTATTATGTTGATTAGTATTGCATTGTATTTGTTGTTATATCGTCCAAGGTTGCATAAATGTAATTCAAATATATATATATATATATATATATATATATATATATATATATATATATATATATATATATATATATTCCTATTGGCAATCTGCGATTGTTCCGCGGCAAAGCGCGTTTGTTGCATCTGTCTACAATAATTACTTGATATAATCAGATATAAGTGAATTAATTAAATTACTCCTGTACAAGATACTCTATAATTGGGATTCAATGAAAACCATATGGCAAATGTATATGATAATTAAAATCATATATTTCTGGTATATTTATGTACGAGTATTTTAAAGTTTCCGCGTCCATATAATTTATTGAAGCATTATAAAGCCAATGAATTATTTTAAGGCTATGTGACTCAGAATAAAATATTCCTACAGTTTTCAATTCACTCTCCATTTGGAAGCGGATACAAATTTTTAAATAAACTTTTTTACTGAAAATCTCTTCACGGTAATTACCTTCACGAAAGTCGAAAAGAACGTTGTTACGACAAATTGTCAGATAGAAATGTGGTACTTGAATCTTTCATTTGTACCATATAAATTACAATGAAAATATAGTATATTACGGAATTATAAGTTCAAGTAATTTGGAAGTAAATCAATATTTTTAAAGTCGCTTTTATTAAAGTCAAACCTGTCAGGTTGAAATTATTTTTTAAATGTTTTGAATGAGATTGCAATGTGTTGAAGTGCGTTAAAGGCCTCGTCTTAAATGTTCTCGCCTCATTATTATGTAAACTGGCTTTTTATTCAAATTAAGTCAAAGTTAATGAACTTGGGAAGATTAACATTGATTAATACACGCTTTTGTATAGCACTTCTAATAGCATGCTTTAAAAATATCTTTGCCATTAAGGGAATTACGCTTGGAACCTATTGTAAGGGTTGGAACAAAGAAGACTTAGAATGGTGCTAGTTTATGTTATGTTAATGGGAATTTAAATGAGTTAGTAGCAGTTATGCAGTTAGTAGCAGCATAACTTAGTATCATTATTAAATTAAAGATTTAGTTACCTATATTTCTTCATAATTGCACTTGTCAACTAATGGTATTTATTTATATCCCAGTTATGATTTCAAGTCTTGACAGTCCTTGATACTTCTTTAGTAGTTCTTTAGTAGTCTTTAGTATGTATTCGTTGTTGTTATTAACGAATTTAAATTTGGATTTAGATTCTAGTTCAACTAATCTTGAACCTGGGCATATTTTCTCATTACCAACTTAAATGTTAATTAAGAGACACGTTCTGTTATTATTTAATTGTTGCTTTTGGATGGCCATTTTTAATAAATTTCCCAAGTCATTGACATCATTGTGACTGACATTATTTTGATCATAAAGCTACTTGATCCCCTTTTAAATCAGAAAAGATCGTGGACCTATCAAACCCCTTTCTTGAAGAAATCAAAGCAACATTCATGAATAGCAGCGAAAGTAATACTTTGATTCTCCAAATTGTGATGCGACATTATGTATATTGTATTATCGAATGATATAAAAATTATACAAGTAAAGGAAACTGGGTCTGCGTTTGTAAATAAGTATTTAACTTATCAAAATAACGACTTCAAACACCGTATGGAAATTTGTTTTGCGCAAAAGGTCACTTCACGAAAAGGGATGTAGTTTACATTGTTCATAAAACGTTATCGATATTTTTATTGTTTATTTTATTTTGTTATAAATTATTATAAATGTGTATGAGTCTATACAACATTATCTTGGCGAGATTGGATGTGATGATGATGATTATGAATATTGGCAATGAAAGCGGATGTTACTTATAAATTAGTTTTACTTTCGCTAAAAAACGCGGAAATGGGTAAATGCTAGTAAGAGGTATACCTTTTTGATTTTTATTTTTTCAAACCGAGTATGCTCGGGGCACTTGTTTGTATCAAGCTATTCAACATCAATGATGGTGTAAAACAAATATTTAACGATATATTCTTACTTCTCGTTTTATTGAATTGTTATTTTAGTAATAAATTAATAATGTAATTTACGTAAATGTATCATAATTGCACATTTACGTTAGTTAAATTAGTAACCTATTAATGGCCTGTGTAATTCATTCTCAATATTTTGTGAAACGAAATTTAAATATTAGAAAAGATTAAATAAAAAAATAGTAATATTTTTAATTAGAAGATAATTTGATTATAACAACAGCAAGAGTAAGAAGAACATCGATAACGTAGAGTTTAGTTTAATTAATAGTTGACAAATCGATTTTCATTAAATAAAATGAAGCCAATTAAGTAAATTTTAACTTTAATAATACGGGGGCAAAATTTAATAGATTTTTTAAATTAATAAATACTTTTGAAATATTTCAATAGCCTAGCAATATAATATTTCAATTGAAATATTTCAGAAGACTATAACGTCAGAGAAACCTAACACGCAAGTGCTTCACGAAATAAAAAATATATCGTTCTCAAAAAACTAATCCATACACTATCATCATGATATTATGCAACGAAAACAAAGTGTGCAGCACTATCACCATTAAATTTCAGTAAAGGGTTTCAATTATTTAGCAATTTCCCCAGAATAAATAACCAGAAATTATATTAGTGTACGCATTATTTTGTCTATTTACGCAAGTACAAATTAAAATGATTGAGAGAGTAATAGACGAATACTTATTCTGCTAGCCACTAACTTACCCTTCCCTTTGTGATGCTCACTCGGTCTCATAATATTTTATAATTGAAGGTGTTTCTATCAATAACACACCGCAAAGCGACGCGAACGGTCGTCCATTTCTCTAAAATACATTTATGCTTCTCGAAATTTTATAAAAATATTTAAATTAAAGCTGTAATAAAGATAATATAATAAAAACCTGTTAAGTCCAAATAGAAATTACATTTATATTAAACTATTCGCCAATATTGATAATAATTTTAAACATGTTAATTAGTCGTTTAGTATATCTTTCAGATGCGTAAAACTGAAGCAAATCTTTAACAACTACCAGCCCTGCTTGAAACCATCGGAGGTAGCTAAACTTCTAATCTTGGTTGCAGCGTCTTGGACGACGCTGTGTGGTTGAAAAAATGAGTTACAGTAGACTAAAGCGCTGAACAAGTAGCAATTATACAAACCAGTAATATGAACTCCTTAAATAATACAAAAAAAATAATAACGGAGGTATGTGATTAGGTTGGACCAAACAAATGCTTAAGTAATCAGGTTGGTTCGCAAGCTACTTATGCAGTCACTCCACAGAAGGTAACTTTAAGCTGTCTAAAAGTGCAAAACGCTTAAACTTTGTTTCAGTAAAGTGGCAAATGTATCGAAAGGATGTTGTTTTGATTGGTGTTATTAATATAATTTACGACACGATACAACAAGGCAGACAAAAGTACGCTCGCCTGCAGTTTATTTGCTGCAAGCCGGTGAACTGCAAATTGTATGTGAAATTTGAATTGAATATTTGGTGTTGTGACAATCTATAGAACTTTAACCGTTGCAGTTATATGAACCCCGAGTAACAGGGATGTATAAATGCATATATGTTTTCCAATAAATATCCTAATGTATTGCGATCAATTTTTTAATTTTATTGTTGACAAACTTGCGTGCTGATCGATGTCGATATGGGTTCATGCCTAAAATTAAATTTTTACAAATATGTGTACGAGCAGATGAAAATTTGGTATTTAATTTTTAGTGCGTCACGCTGGCTCGCTAGTTTAAATTGTGTTTAAGTTTCTGATAACGAAAGTTCTCGTGTAATAATTGTGTATGGTATTTGTTTGTGAACGACGTAATAATGAAGGTAAATTGGAAAGTATTTTGTATTAATAAGTTAATGCATTAATAAATACATTTTGATAAAAGGCTCCACTTATTTTTCTAAAATTGAAAAATTTAACCATTTTTTAAATTAATTCAGAATCTTTAAAGATAATTTCCAGGTTAATCCTGAGTTAACAGATAGACAAATTTGTGCCGCGTACGAGCAGATTTATAAGTAGTCTTGTACATAAGTATAGCAGTTTCGAACTCTCCTGATGTATAAATATTTTCTATGTTATCTGTGTGTCAAAAACGCCAAGAAAGAAGCAATCAATTATATTTTTAAGAACTCAAAATATATTTTATCACAGACACAAGTTACCTTTGCACCTAGTTTTTTCTAAATTCTAATTAAGTCCATGCATGATTGCATTGGTAATATTTTTATTTTCGCCTATGTAATAGCAAGTGTTCAAAACCTACTTATAATGCATTAATTTTTCCATGTCTTCCTTATTGTTGAATAGTCTCTTTCCTCAATGTTTTCTCGAGGACATGAACAAATCATTGGATGTAAATTCAGAGCTAGTCCAGTGGCTACAATGGCGGCGTGAGGCACACATTGTATTGACGGCGAATTCAAATGTCACCGTCTTTCGATTTGATAAGTTAATTTAAATTTTCCTAACAGGTCATAGTACAACAGTCATGCACAATTTTAACCATAATAAATAATAATTAAAAAAAAAATGTTTGACATTCTTCTGTAATCAAATAAACAGTAGTAAGAACCTGGCATGTTGATAGCCGGGTTTTAGTCTCAACTAACCCTAATACATTTTTCCATCGCTGAAGTGTTTCCATTTTTTTCTGATTTTTTTTGTATTTTCCGAATTGGCATATATTTTTCTTTACTTGCCTTTGATTTTGTTTCATTTATAAAGATGCGTATCTAAGAAGGAAAAAAATGGATCACTAAAATATTCTTTCACTCGTCTGTTAGTCGCTTTTTTTTAAATAAAATTTAAAACTTGAAAATAAAATATGTTTTCAGTTTTTAGGCTATCAATTGAAAGGACGAGTTATAAAAATTTCGATATAATTTTTTTTTAAATATTCCTTAAAAAGTTTTAAGTTATTACTAATATTACTGATGACTGAATTCCAAAAAAATAATTTCCTTTTCTATATTCAAAACTACTTGAATTAAATAACGACAAAATAACAGAAATGACTAAACTTGAAAAAATTACTTAAACTTTAAATATAGCAATGGTCTAGAAGTCATTTGCAGTCAATTCGCGTTATTCTATTACTAGCAAACTAAAACAGGAAAGCAATAAAATAGACAATTTATTAAATCTGGTATTAAAATATTACTGCAATAAATAAAAAGATAAAAGCGACAAAAGTATTGAGCGCATTCTGCGTTCTCAATTCAAAAATCTTCACATTCCGTCTTTAAAACTTTTCATTCTTTGATCATGTTTAAAACGATAAAGTCTATGTTTATAATTTAGTGTATTTATACTCTGAAGTATGCATTTCTTCGCATTATCTTGTACCAGGACTCATTACAGATCTATTAGTCGGGTCAGTGATTACTTTATAAGATATGCGTCCACATAATTTTTTAGGGTTTAGTAAGTTTGATTACGGGAGGTAGCTCCGGCTTGGGCAAAGCGACTGCCGAGAGGCTGCTGAAACAAGGAGGGAGCGTCCTCATCTGCGATTTGCCGAAGTCAAATGGGCAGAAACTGGCAGAAAATTTGGGACCTAATGCAGCTTTTTTACCTGTCAATGTGAGTACAATGGCTGTTATGAAAACTGTTCGTAGATATATTCTTGTTAACGAATTTAATTTAAATAAAGCAACATAATTATTAAATGATGTGATTACACGTTTCAAGTTTAATATATCCTTGCCGGTTGTGTTAGATGTGATGGATGGACGGTTGAAAAATGCCTGAGGTTTAAAGAAATTCAGTGACCGTTGAAATTAATTAATAATCCTGAATTCTGATATGTATACTGCATACTAAAAAGAATAGAAATGAAATGAAATATCTTAATTTTAGGATGAAGGTTACATTTTTTTAGTGATTTTAATTGCCTCTAAAAGTACCTCGGTGTGATTATGCGCGACCATCTCACATTTTAATGATATAAATAATTGAAACTGGTCAGGCCTATATTATTTGTTATTCGAATTTCTTACGGCTCCTATGGCATTGAGTCTATTGTGATTTCGTTCAACTCTCTTGGTTATAGTATCCTTGACAGTTCGTCTCCTTATGAAATAAGTAATATACTAATGTATGAGAAAATATAAAAAACAAATTTTATTAATAAATATTCAGTTACTATTTTTAATGTTTTTCTTCATTTTAAAACGGGCATGGCCGGATGTAATTCTCTATAACTCTGGTAGTAACTGCCTTTAGTCATGCATTTCTTCAAATTAATAAATATTTATGTTGATAAACCCTCAGTTTTAAGTTTGGTAAGGTTTATGCTCTTGACTGTTACACGAGGGGATGAATTCATTCTTTATTTCGCCTGCTTAAAGGGCGCACTTAAATTGTTTAACAACCGTGATATTAATAATATTGATATTTTTCTGTTTTATTGTTCACTTCAGGGGTACGATTATTTTAACGGATATTTTAGTGTTAACAATCAATCTGTGTTATATTTAATTTGAATTATATTTTTATCTGTTTAATTCATTATTGTTTTTTTAAATATATGGCATTTTTGATGCTTGTGCATGTTGGATATAGACTTTGTTAACAAGTAGGTAAAAATGAAATTAATAAATGTGTCTCACGGAGATTGCGGAAGATGCTCTAAAGAAAATACTAGAATCGGTCTTCCTGTGTTGACAGTTTCGTGTGGGTCGTCGTAAATGCTGGATAAGGATAAAAACAGAAAAAAGGGTGGATTGTATGATCAGTATCCATTATACGTTTTATAGGAGTTAGATTACCATCATTTGATCGTCAACGATTCGGCCAACTTTGCTAGTCCAGAGAATGAAGACTATTCTAATAAGAATGAAGGACTATGGCGTCACGTAAAGTACAGAATCCCTTAATATTGTCGGGTAAATTTTTTTCGTCGGGTATTTAGCGAAGTATATATTTATATATTTATAAACAAAATCCGACGAAATAATTTATAGGCGACGATTGAGTCGACTGTGGGCCATTCAAAAATATTTTTAATTTATATCCAATCGGTTACTTAGGTTGAAAATGTACATTTAAATAGGGTTTTGGGAATTAGGGCAGTTTATTTACAATGAATAGACAGAGTGAAAGATAGGTAATGGAGTAAGGGAGAGTATTGCTGGTGACAAAATAAAATAAATGCTTTTTATAAAAGAATTTTAGAAGGTTGTATTGATGCAAAAATTATACATGTTTATATATATATATATATATATATATATATATATATATATATATATATGTGTGTGTGTGTGTTTATTTTTAAATCAGGTAACTTCGGAGGGCGATGTGAAACAAGCCGTAGCCACTGCCAAGAGGAAGTTCGGAAAACTGGACGTTATCGTAAATTGCGCAGGGATATTTTCCTCAGCGTTAACATACGACTTTCTTAAGCAACAGCCCCATTCTCTTACAGAGTTTGAGCGAATATTGAAGGTAAAAAAAGAAAATGAGGAATATTAAAAATTAAGTTATTCCCCTTAGCAGGAATTGGTAGTATTGTTGAAAATTTGAAAACGTACCTTACGTAAACATAATTCATAATTAAAGAAGCTTCAACTGTTACACACGTGTTAGATTTATTTCTTATCACTACATAATTACTCATTAATCATTTTAATATTTAATGTTATTGTTGATGATATTAACAAACACTCAATATGTTGAATTAATGAAATTAATAGTTACTATACTCCAATGACCTTAAACTATATAGACAGGTCCTTTGTGCTTTTAAAAATCGAGATGTTGCCTCATGATCTATGCTACTATCTATTTATCTACGTACTTTCTTTGATTCTCCATTTCTTTAATCATTGTTAGCGTAGCATTACCTGGAGTCATATTTTGCTCATTATACTCATATAGGGTATAAGTTGACTGTGAAAAACAACGTCATTGTTAAGGTAGGTATGTTTTAAAGCAAAGATTTTTTTGTCGGAATAAACTTCACAATTATATGAAACTACGTGATGTAGTATTATTTCTACTTTATTTAAATTCTTTACCGCGACTTAGGTTTTGTTGTGTGACAACATCTTCAGATGGGTAATTAGACTCTTAGAAACTTTCAACAGCATTTGAATATTATACAAAAAAAATGCAGAAGCATTGTTTTCCCATTGCTTACGTTAGTGAATTAATGCCCCTGTCATTAATACACAGCGGTGTAGTTTTTATTATATTTTCGAAAGTTTTTACAAGTATTTTAGCGAGGGTAATAAATAAATTGATATTATTCTGAGGTTAAACAACACAAGGTTATAAAATACAATATAATTATGCTCACTTTGCAACTTTCGAAAATATCCCTTATCATAAATTCACTAACGTAAACAGTGGTAAAATTTTGACAAACTTCGCTTCTGCTATTGTTTTGTGTAATATTTTAATACTGTTGGAGGTTTCAAGTGTCAATCTTGGCAATTACCCACCTGAAGATATTGTCATACAACGAAATCTAGGTTGTGGTAAAGAATTTGAATAAAGTAGAAATAATATTACATCATGTAGTTTCATTTAATTATGAATAAAGAATTCTTACAAAATTAACGTCAAATATTTTCAAAATTTAGAATAAACTTTTTATAACTTGGCTATTCATGTTTTGGAAACATGAATATATCTAGTGTTACTCCTGCGATAGAGATGAATCTTTTCATTTGTTATCTACATACTTGATTAGAACGTCGGTTGAGAATTGGCAAAACGCGTGATAGAAAAAACAGGAAAAGTTTCAAATAAAAAATAATTTAGTTGCTGATTGAATTATTTTAAATCGAAAATGCTTTGTATTCAATACTTCAAAAAAGATCTATGCTAAAAATCTGCTTACATATTGTAGAATTTTATATTCTCTTATAAACGAAAAATGATTATTTAAGATTTAGGTCAAGTTTTAGAAGACATTTCCAAAAATTGTCCTTTGCTCTATATTTTCCTTAATTAACTCCATGAGTTTTTAATATGTGCTGCGTTCCGATACATATAGGTAGTTTGACATTATAATTTTAAAAAAGAGTCATCACAATTAAATTTTATTTTTATTTCCTGATTATTAATACTTTATTGATGCCAATTTTGCACATGTGTAAACGCCTACTTCTTAAATTTCAGGTCAATGTTATTGGAACATTTAATGTCATCAGATTGGCGGCTAGTGTCATGGAGAAAAATGAACCTAATGCCGATGGGCAGAGGGGAGTTATCATCAATGCATCTAGTGTTGCCTTATTCGGTGGTCCGGCTACATCGGTGGCGTATTCGGCTTCAAAGGCTGCAGTGGCTGGTATGACATTGCCTATAGCCAGAGACCTCTCCACTTTGGGCATCAGAGTGGTTACTATTGCTCCAAGTAAGATAATATATCAATTTAAGGTCGCATTTATATTCTTGATGAAAAATATCTATTTTCGCAAATTTAATTTAAACTATCGGAATATGTAACACAATGATTTTGAAATGAAAAAATAGATCAGACCTTCAATACATAAAAATTATATTCTAATGGTTTTATACATTTATTTAATGAAAATCAGCTTCTTACGATTCGTTACTCAAGTGGTAAGTTTACAGGATTCATTCCAAATAATTATACTGTTGTGTAAATAATTGACCAGAGGACAGCACAAGTCCTCCCGTCAGTTGGCTGCCGTGTTAAGTGTGAGTTTTATATTTATTGTTCGCACAATAAAGATGTGTTCTTCAGTTAAAGTGTTTAATTTGAATGTCTTAAAATATTTACCTACATAGAAATACGACATAACAATACTTTAATTTTAAATGCGAAAAAAGGGGTATGATGATCATTTTCTCTTCTTTAATTCTTTAATCAAAATTGTATGATTGACGAAATAGTAAAAACAAAAATATTTACTCAACAAAATATGGCTTCAATTTTCCATACATTTATAACGCCGCGATAACACCGCGTTTGTCATTTTGCGTTGAAATGCGCTTGCGAACGGTTTTGCGTAGGTTTTTCTGAATAAAAATATTCAAGAAATCATGCGACCGATATTGTTATAGAAGTTTGACATTAGCAAATAACAATTTAAATTACATGTACCAGCTAATTTTTCAAAAATATTCATATAAGAGTTAAATAGGGGGTAAATAAAGATCTTAATTTCTTTTTTACTTTTATGCGGTATGCGGGATATTATTTGAAATGACGTATAATGGGAAACAACAAATAAAAAAATCATATTTTTTATGATTTTAAATTGTATATTTAAAAAGATATTCTTAAAAATATGCGAAAATGGAATAATCCCCCAAAAGGATATATGCATTTAATGTAAATGTTTTATGGCATGTATAAATATTTTACGGAGAAATTCAAAGATAAATGTTAATCAAAAATTTACGGTACGTTATATCATTAAAATAGATAATTTTTTATGCTTCCTAGGATTCGATGTGTCATACCGTATTACTTGAAAGATAGTCGAGAGTTATAAGACAATATCCATGAAAGAAAGAAAGAAAGAAGAAAGAAATGTTGTATTCGTCATCCTTACCATGTTGTCATATTGAGAGACTTTGTCACGATTCATTAGAAGGACATATTTACTATTCTAAGACATATTTGCATTCTAGAACCTATTAGTTTACAATGCGTTAAACCCAAAATTACTGGATCTTAAATTTTCATTGATTCTTTCATATTTGTCATTGATTCTCAATTGAATAATTAAGATTAAATTTATCCTAAATTATTTACTTCCAGAGTACACGCATTAGGGAGAAGTCACTCTTTGCGTTTATTAAATTTAATTATCTTGTTTATGCATCGTATTATAATGTACAAGTAGAAAAAAACAAATAAGACTATGTTTAAGTTAAAAGGCATAATAATAGTAGACATTAAAAAGTGATAATAGAAGGCGAGAAATAATGGAATTTATGCGTCTTGTCAGGGCCTCAACTCTTTCAAGGTTTATGACCATTAAGAAGAGAAGAGAATTTCTACTATTCTTTAAGTTCTTTACCACGATGTAGGTTTCGTTGTATTACAACATCTTCAGGTGGGCTATTAGCAAATATTTAATTGTGAATTGTGTAGTAATCTTATGTTTTTGTTCACGTATTTAAATAATGTCTTATTCGCTTCTTAATTTACCTCATATATGATTAATATTTGTTTTTATAAAGATCACAGATCACAGTTTCAGTCGTTTTCGGTTTCCATAGGGCTTGTGGTACGAAAGATTTAAATGGGTCTATACACATTTCCCTTCAATTGTCCTATTCTTTTGTATTTCATATTGTCGGTGATTGAAGACGATCAGCGTTGTCACTAGATACTGCTGCTTCTATGGAGCTGCATGTAGAATATACAATCATTGTGCACAGCCGTTCTTGTTAGACGGTCTGGTCAACAGATGAAATCCGAATTAAATCTGGAATAATGCTATTATTTATAATTGTTGAATCGACTTTATTTCAATAATACAAAAAATAAATTTGGTTACCAAAAAACAAACATGAAAAACAATTTTCTCGTTTTAGTTATAATAAAATATAAGTGACGAAGATTATGAGCATATGCTTTATATTTGTTGCGGATCAACAAGCGACGTCACTACACACGTATTAGTTACTTTACAACTAGTATAATCTCGAATGGCGGCATTTTGTTAATATGTCCTTAAATAACTTGATTTATATTAATTAATTAGAAAGTCGAGCATGCCGAGTATACCTTGGGAATGTAGAAAGTTCCAATATATTTGAGATTTAAATGTACAGGAAGGGATGGACGTGAAGAATGAGAGTATCAATAATATAAATAGTTACTGGATATATATCTCATATATCAATCAAGTTGAAAAAAGACAAAACCTAGAAAAAAAATTAATTCCCAGTAATTTTGAAAGTGTTTTTTTTCTTTCTTTGTTACTTAATAACGATTAACATCAATACAATTGAATTGATCCTCACTAAATTTTGTACAATAACAACATATTGTGAACTAAAATCCAGCTGTAACCGGGAAAAAAGAGTTCTTCAGGGAATAATAAAACACCTTTCTTACGGCACTGCTGTTGGTATCGTTTAAGTATAACTATTTCACAATTAAATGAAACTACGTGATGTAACATTATTTCTACTTTCTTTAATTTCTTTAACCACGACCTAGGTTTCGTTGTATTACAACATCTTCAGGTGGGATATTAGCAAAGATCTTTGCTAATATACCACCTGAAGATGTTGTAATACAACGAAACCTAGGTCGTGGTAAAGAAATTAAAGAAAGTAGAAATAATACTACATCGCATAGTTCCACTTAATTGTGAATAATGAATTTCTACAAAATTAACGCCAAATATATTCAATATAACTATTTCGTCAAATAATGAATTACTTATTCATATTCTTGCTCTATGTTTTATGGCCATAAATCAACTTTTACCCGGAAGAAATCGTTCTCGATAGCCGGTGTACACATTGAATATTGTTTATTAATAGTAAGAGAAAATTTGTAGATATTGATATCAGAAGATGCAAAATCAAGTATTTAATGAATATTAAATTTATTTTATATTTTTTAGGTTATTTCAAGACACCAATGGTTGAAGAGCAGCTCACAAGAGCATTGTCTGGTTTTGTCTTCCCCGAGAGAATGGGAGACCCATCAGAGTTTGCTATTCTAGTCCAGAGCATCATAGAAAATCCATATCTCAACGGTGAGTTGATCAGGTTGGACGGCGCTTCAAGAATGGAGAATATGTAAATACTCATTTCGCGGACTTGAAGTTTGACCTATTCAAAATAGTTAACATAATTATATATATATATATATATATATATATATATATATATATATATATTATATTACGTAGATTAAATTAATAGGGCGAATGTAATAATAGAAAAAAATTGACAAATTGACGAAAAAGTCTATGGCTGACATAAGACACCTCCAGTAAATATGTTTTGACATTTCGCGTTGTGAACATTGTTTTTTTAATGGTTTGGCTGATTAAGAATTATGTTTTAATTTGGTTTAATAAATTATTTTTAATATCTTTATTATAAAGTGTAGTATTTAACATGAGGTCAATATGACTAGCTTAAAGAATAAATACAATAAAAGACATAGATCAAAAACAAGTTGTACGTTCGTGTTGAGTACAAGTTGCATAAACAAAAATGTAACGTTAGTGTTGAGAACAGTTTGCATAATAATATGTATTATTGTTTATTTAAATTATAAATAAAATATGGTTATGATACGTATTGTACGTATTTGTGTTTGTTTCTCATAATAGTATTCCTTGCATATATCACAATATTCTTGATCACGGCTTGACCTAATTGAATAAACGTACCAGAGTCATATGAGTTGTTTGCTACTTAGAAAGCCTTGAAGTTATTATTCAGTTAGGTTTGTGTGTTTTATAACGAAGATAGTTGATACACCAATATTATATTAAAAGTAGTGATACAGGGTCGATGAGATTGCTCAACTTCAATTGCCAATATTTAGTAATCCCCAAGATTTACACTGGGAATGTTTTTATCTCAATGTCTTTATCCTACTGACTTCGGCTCGAATATTTTCTTTAAGTTGTGTCACAGTGCTCGGATTTGTTTTGTAAACAACGGATTTTAAGTATCTCCATAAGAAAAAGTCACATGGGCTTAAATCGGGTGACCTAGGTGGCCACGGTACGGTACCGTTTCGGGATATGTTTTTTTTGGAAATAACTGCCGCACTACATTCATGCACACCATGTGTTTTGGTTGAGGGATGGACTATTCCGTAGTTCTACTCTGAAAAAGTCATTTAACATTTGGGCATATCTCTCCGAATTCACAGTTACAGTTTGGCCAAGTTGATTTTCAAAGAAATAAGGCCCTATGATTGCAGATGCAGACATGGCACACCAGACTGTTACTTTAGGCTTATGTAAAGGCTCTTGATGCATTTGTCTTGGATTGTGGACATCCCAGTAATGAAAGTTCTGCTTATTCACATATCCTCCAAAGTGAAAGTGAGCTTCGTCACTAAAGAATATGTTGCCCATCCGGGTAGCAGTACGAAATCTCAACAACATCACCTCCGCGTAAGTTTTTCTTAATTAAAAGTCAGAATCGTGTAAATCTTGAACAATTTGAATTTTATATGGATGAGCTTTTTTCGCATTATTACCTGTAAAGTTGATTTCGAAATTCCCAATATCGATGAATGTGTACGCAGTGATAAATGTGGATTTTCAACGACAGAAACCATAACACGCTCGACATTTTCATCCGTGGTTACCAACGTGGTGTAGGTCCTGGCCTGGGCTTATTTAATGTTGATCCTGTAGCTCTGAACCGTGCTACCCATGATGAGGTTGATCGATGGTCCATCACGTAATCGACGAATACTGTAACGATTATTAAATCGACGGCGTGCTACAGACAGCGAAAATCCACTCGAAATGTACGCCTCGACGGCAAAAGCGCGGTGCTCTCTACTCCACTGTTCCACGGCTACTAAAACATCCGCACCGCTTGCGTTTCTAACGACGCCCCCCGCGCCCCTCTTATGTGTTGCGTTCAGAAACTGTTTGTTCAAACTTTGAAATCTGTCACTGGACACCCTATATATATATATATATATATACATATATATATATATATATATATATATATATATATATATATATATATATATATACAGGTGATTATTAATTGTGATTGGTGTAAGAAGTAGCGTGATTTAATGTGTTTTAGGGAATGAAATAGCATAAAACATATCTGCATTGAGTGCCTTTAATATTCGTTTAGTATTATTTTTGTGATACGTGTTCATAAAGATAACCAGATAATTAAACTGAAAACTATCGTGTTAGCTTCTGTTAGTATCAAATAATATTCGTCAGTAGTTTTCCGAAATATCTTCAATTTACAAACCTGACCCTCTAATCAATTTTATTAGACGAATGTGTAAACATACGGGTACTCATACCCCTTTCCATATCTCCTGTTTCTGAAAGCATGGCTTAAATTAAATTAAGAATTCAAAGTGGACGGAACCTTTGATACTAAATTAAATTTATCGTTAAAATCATCATTATTGTACACAACATTTTAAAGGTTATCCATGTGAATGATGGATGACCTTTAAAGTGTTGTGTGGTTATCCATGTGAATGAATGGAACATCGAAGCAGTGAAAAAGTATTTATTTCAGATGGAACCTTTGAATGTTTGTAAAGCAAAATGATACGCGATTAAAAAATAATAAATGAAAATAAATAATTATTTTGTGATTTTTGGAATCCCTAAATGATTCCTAATATTATACAACTTTAATAATTTTATTAATATCTACTACTAGAAATAATATTATTACATTACGAGAAAAAATAGTAAATATTTTAAAAAGTTTACGTAAACAACGTAAACTTTTTTAGTATGAAAAACATCAACACAAATAGTTTAGTAATACACGACGTAATTTTGAAAAATACTAACTTTTTGCTGAAAAATAACATTATTACTTTATATAGTCTGAAGTTGAGATATATTATTCAGGTGAAGTAAAAACATGTTTGTCATTTGGACTTGAGAATGTTTATAAAAATATAGAGAGTTTACAAACAAATTTAGTCACAAGTAAATTGGATAAAATGTATTATTTGTGCGTCACCATTCAATACTCATTGTCAACAAAGCGGAAAATAATTACATTACCTTCCCGACCAGATTTCCTTATCGCTCTCATTTATTGCTGTAACGCTTCGTCATTGTCCCACATATAATAATGAAATAGTCTGATACACGCTGAATATAATGAAACTCGCGGAACGAAAAGTCTTGCAGGATCTGAAAAGGACAATAACAAAGGACAAAGGACAATATTATTTTATTAAAGAAATGTCGTGTCGTGTTGCTGACACTGGCTGTCAAGGAGTCCTGTCAACGATTGTGTTACATGCGTTGATGAATAACATTATTAAAGACAGTCATCCTATTGGGTAGGTTCAAATTTATTATTTTGTATTTAAATTTTGTATAAAAACGTGATTTCTTGCTGTAGTAAAATTGTTTTCCCACATCGTGAATGAGAAATCAGTGAAATTAACTAACATTTCGATTTGATTAATGATGTAATTATTATTTATGGTTTATTTAAACACACGTGTACAGGCTGCCCCGTAAACATATTTATTCTAATTTTAATTTTTTAAAATAACAAAAAAAACTTTATTTATGTTAAAAAGGTTATTTTATGCTTCTATAAATGTCGGTACAATTTACGTATTATTGGAAATTCAAAGTCTCATTTACAGAATTATACATGTTTTGAAATGCTGTTGTACTGGTTGGTGCGCACAAAGGTGTTTTGATCTCCGTTTTTTCGTGTACTTCATAGATGGTTTATTTTTTCTCTAGTTGTGACGCGGTTTCGCGATAAAATTTAGTTTATATTCATAGAAGTAAAAACATATCGAGAGGGTATAAAACGCATTGTATATTTTATACATACACCAGTATTTTCCACTCCCGTAATACAAAAGGTTAATTATAACGTCTTTAAAGTGATATCATGGTTGAGTAAGGAAGTTCTCGTATTTTGTGCTCATATTTTCTGGTATTAATTATAGAAAAAAATCAGTACATTTTATTGCTTTGATATCTAAACTTTCCCGTTTGTCTGTCTCGTCTGTCAACGAATATTTAATTTTTTTTACAATTTCTCTAAGCGAATCAAAACCAAGACATATTTATATTACAATTAGCTAATTAAACTTTATCATCGCTTAGTGATTTACGAATTAAAGGCCTTTATCGCTGTCCTGTATCAAATAATGAAAAAGGTCGTAACATACGGAGTAAACGAGTAACGAAATATCTTTGCCGGCACCTAACAATTCGAAAAAAGGAAGCTAATCCTCCTTTATTGAAGACATTATCGTCCCGACGGTGGTACTGGCTGTCAAGGAGTCTAAATGACCATTTTGTCACATGCGCTTACAATTAAATTATTTTCAGTTACTTCGGCCCGTTAGCAATTTTATGGAGAAGTTTAGTGAAACAGTTATTTTTTTATATTTCATATGTTAAATTTTCCCCATTTATGTTTAGTTAAGTTTTATTTATGCCCCCATTCATTGATTCAATTGGATTGTTTCAAATCTGTCCTATTAAAAAACTTTAATGTTGTACATGATTCCAAATTATGGTGCTCGTTTTGCTAACTTCATCAGGCATCTTTGCATTTTGGATATTGATACATTATATATCAAGAGATAGAAAAGTAAGCAAATAAGTTACAACTAGAAAAGTAAGCAACAAAGGAAAAGAAAATAATAAGGTCCAAAAATTAAATAAAATAAGACTTAAAAAATATGAATTTAGATAACTTTTACCAGCAGTAATCGAAAATGTTGACCATTTATATATATTTTTATGTAGTATACTAGTTCCATCAATATTACTGATATTCAAACGCTAACTTCTAATATTCTAATATAATAGAGGTTTGTATATTCAAAAGTGACAATCAGGCGCCTGTTGGTATCTCTTCTATACAATATATTTACGACAGTCTTTCAGTTGTTGTTTACAATTGACCAACCTTGTTTGCTAAAAATGTTTACTACGTGATGATACTAAAAAACAGGAAAGATGTGACTTTATCATTGTATAGTAATGAATTCGTGAAAAAGAAGCTGGATCTTATAATTTTTTAGGTTCATAGATTTATAACAGATTGATCACATTTATTCATACTCTCCGTACTTATTATAATAGGAAATCAGAGAAGACTGTTGGAGCTGCTATTTTCATTCAGTCGATCAACGTGCGACAGGTACTTTCAGTGGATAACAAATTTGTGACCTGTTTTGAACTAAAGATTTTGGTAAGGAATCGTACTTTTAGGGAAGTAACTAAGGTGTGAAGGAGTTATTTTGTTGTAACAGGGAGAGTATTTCGGTTACAGCAAAAAGAGATGCACGTTTTGTTGTATCTAGATTTCATTCATTTTCGATTTAAAATGTAATTAATTGTAACATGAAATCAAAACCATCGTTACGTTTTATTATGTAGTTCAAAAAATACTTGGCAAAAACAACTTATTTTCTTCACTTTTTTTTTTTACTTTGTTTATGTATTTTGACAGATTAACAATGGAATAATCTAATTAACATGTGAAAACGCTTTCGGCACAGAATGTAGAGTACAGAAAAAAAATCACGCGTACTAAAATATAAAGTATATATAAAAATACTAAAAAGTTATTGTAATTTTGTATGGAAAACAGGAAATCGATTCACAAGGTGGCGCTTTGATTAAAACCTTATTAAATTTAAAAGCCTATTAAAGTATGTTTAAAATATTTTCATTTTCATACATTTTTATTAAAACTTTAAAATAAGTAAACATATCTGAGATTTTACAATTATATTATTCTAAAACGTAATTATTTCAAAAATATATTTGGATTCTCAAGTGACTTCAAAAGCATGCTTCAAGGTTTCTCTGACTTTAATGCTGTTCAGATAGATTATAATCTGTAAACTTGCAGCGCTGGGTCCTTATTAGTTTATGGATGTCCTCTACTGTGGAGCTGAAAATAAAACATACATACACAATGATAATACACATATATATTAGTGATGACAGAATCATAACGTAACAGGTATGAATAACATAATATCGATTAAAATGAATATATTATGTTATTGGGATTTACATATACTATGTTATTAAATAACGATACGCTTGGCCAACATGTTAAAATATTATGTTACGATACTGTCAAGCAGCGCTTATACTATGGCGTCACTCGCTGAGAGAAGAGAGAACGAGATAGCACGTATTATCTAGCAGCGGACGTCACTCGTCGTCTGAACAGCGCGTTCCTTGTTTTAATTCAATTGATTGTTTTATATATTATCTGTTTTATGCTTTACTCTCTTCTTTCGTATTGGCGGAACATTACCGAACGACATAGTATTTTTACTGAATGTTTGTAAACTATTAATTATGACAAAGTTAAAATACATAAATGTTATTTGAATTTTGTTTATGTTATATTCATTCAGTTTTCTCTGTTGGTCGCTAATATAACTGCAATCTCTATGAATTATTGTTTGCTCTTGTTCAAATTATCGAATTAGGAAAATACTATGTGGTTCGAAATGTAATTCTTCACTGTATTAAGCCATTGCCTGGCTTTCTTTTAACATAATTTAATCAATTGTAGATTAAAATCCGTTTATAAAAAATACTTCTATGCTATCGAAAACGGCATTAAAATTGAATTAGCGGTTCTCCAGCTACAAACAGACAGATACAAATATTTAATATAAATAGCGATTATAATACGCACGTACTATGCATATTTTGTAAACACATACAGAAGACAAATTAAATTCATGGAACATATCGTTTGAGAACGTATTAAACAAAAGTTATTTACAATAATGTCTAATGACATGTTATTTTTTAACAGGAATGATATTATGTTATTGAATAATGATGTTAATCATTACAACAGGTATGAGGAAAGAACAGTTATTTCCATCTGTTATATATATATATATATATATATGTATATATACATATATATATATATATATATATATATATATATATACATATATACATATATATATATATATATATATATATATATATATATATATATATATATATATGTATATATATATGCTTATAACTGGTGGTAATAGTAAAATGGTATCCAAATTTTTATAATCTTTTGAGGAATTATAATACAAGTTTATACAAATCTCTTTCATTTTCTAATCAGATACCGCTGCGTTTTTTCTTCTAAAATAATTTCTTAATTAATGATCAAATAAAGTGTAAGAGTCTTTAGGTAAAATAAGTTTCAATATTTGTTTTATTTTAGGAATTGTTATACTTTCCGATTTACCATACTGCTTAGGTTGTCGCAATCTTCTTAATTTATTCCTTGGCAATTCGATGGTCTTTTTCACTGTATGGATCTTTTTAACAAGTCGGGCACTCGTCAGTTTTTTTGGTTGCCTCTCTTTGAACGCTGACTCCGGTGGAAGCTGCTACCGGAAGTATGTCCTCCAATAATAATATACAATTCACAAATATATGTAATATTGGATAGAAATTGGTAAGCTATGATTATATATGATATGCAGTAAAAACCCATGTTACTGTTTTCACATAATCCGGACAACTAAAACATAAAATACACATAATTTATTTCACATAATTTATTAATTGTCGTTGAAATTCAAAATGTCAATTGCAAGATACACTATTTATAATTACTGAAGTGGTTAGTGTTTATCTGCATCTGATGGTTTGGTGCTTAGTGTTTATCTGCATCTGATGGTTGGATAGTGTTTATCTGCATCTGAATGGTTAGTGTTTATCTGCATCAGTGGTTAGTATTTTTATGCCACTGATGAGAATTTGCATCAAAATAAGTTAATTAAAGTGAAGATGTTTGTCTATAAGCCTGATATTAAGTATTCAATCAAATTGAAATCAGTTGTATCACTAGTTTATTTATATTTTATATATACTCGATGTTAAAAATGCTACCTGGTCAGTACAATTCCTTGAGCATAAGTTCAAATCTCATCTAGATTATGTATAATTTTACTGATTGTATTAGACATTAGAATAATATAAATTACCTTAGATATTCCTTTATAGAATTAGCAGATTTCTGTTACCACCGCAACAAAACAAAAATTGCGTTATAATTTGTGGTTATAGACATAGTTATATAGGTGTAAATGTCCTCGTTCAAGGTATTTAAAATTACTTTCTTATTTTATTTGGCAATAAAAAATAATATTGCAAACGATACTTACCGATTTTTGCATTTTGAAAGCTTGAAAAATGAGAGTCCTCTAGTAGTTTTTTGAGGGGAGTGACATCCGGGTACAACGCACATCATTATTAGAAGCTATAATACAAACTATAAATCAAAATAACTTATTGGTATCTAAATGAATATGAAAATACTTTTAAAAAGCAGTATTAAAAATAAAAGTTCTCCGGAGAAAATAAACACGAGAGCCCACACAATAATTTACAATATTATACTTTTTTGTAGGAAGTAATACCATGCGTGTTTACAAATAGACAGCGAGAAAAACTATGGCGCCCGGAAACCTATCAAGTTGAATGTGTTAAACGCCTTCTGCTGAGGAAGCTGACATTAGTGTTAAAAATTTCGACTTCCGATTTCATATCTTATACCTTTAATCTATCGCTTTCTGGATTTAATTTAAAAGTCATCGGCTGTTATTTGGAGTGAGATAATTTATTGTCATGCATTGGTGCACACATACTAGTAGTAGTAATTCATTTTCGTTATTAATATGATATAAACTAAAATTTAAATCAATTATAAGCAAAATTTAATTTCTTTTCACTTTATTTTGCAAATACCCAAGAATATAGAATCAAGATATGGGTTATAGAAACGATAACAGATATAGCACTCGATTTTTTTGTTTCAATATTTTACTGTTGACCTGAAGGTTTTTTATTATGGAGAGTGGATAGGGAATCTTTATGCTCAAACTTGAATGTCGAAATTCCTAATCTACTAGCATATTTTCTAACGAGCTGTCTAATAGTTATTTCTAATATGCAATATCATATTTCTCATATGTCACATGGGAATAAAATATTTTTACGCATAAATTAATAACAGTTGTCGATTCATTCATCGGAGCTGTCAGTTGACTCGACACTTGAATAAACCCTAACATCGCAAATGTTGGATACTGCAAACAATTTTAACTTATTAAAATACCTGTTAGCATATACAATGGACGATATTGAGTAATAGAAAAGACATCAACGGACGTTGCGTTAATGTTGGGCCGTCGCGTTGGTCATTAATTAATCTTACCGTCTGTTTGTTGAATATGCGGTTAGTAATTTATTTCAGTGTTATTTATGATACAAAACGAAATATACAGACTGATTATTTTACAGTTTAAGAAGTTTAGGAAGTCTGTTTGGCAGGCAACGTGAAGCGCCAAGTGGCATTGTACATTGTCGCTTAGAGTTTTGTCAGGTGATTACGGAGCAATATGATAATCAAGATCATAATATAATATAATACACCGTTGTTATGGGAAAAACATTCTAAAACATATTTTCTTGTCTATTTAAACATTTCCAGAATAATGTCAATTAAATGATTGACTATATACCGACACCGCTAAGCTACGACAATATAATTGTTAAACCAGAAAAACCATTTAACCAAATGTTTAGCAAAACCACAATCAGAAGTTCTCGGTTCTCGGTACCTTATTTCTTACGTGGCTAATTATTTCAGAAAACTTATTTATTAACAGCACCTTATTTCTTAAGAGGCTAATTACTTCAGAAAACTTATTTGTTAACAGTACCTTATTTCTTACGTGTCTAATTATTTCGAGAAAGTCGGACATAGGTTTTGGAGAGCTGTAGTGTGGCATCCTGTAATTAAGAATGGAATTCTTATATAATTTCGTCATGTCGGTCTATCCATCGGTTTGTCATTAAATCACAGTTATTTCTGTTTCAAGACTGGTTGTGATGTAATTTGATGCAAAAACGCAGTTATAATCTATGCGTACATAAGAAAAATATTTTTTTTAATTTTTAAGTATCTTCTTAATGACGTTCCATACGATCTA
The DNA here is from genome assembly GCA_039881145.1 of Druceiella hillmani. Classification (NCBI taxonomy): domain Eukaryota; kingdom Metazoa; phylum Arthropoda; class Insecta; order Lepidoptera; family Hepialidae; genus Druceiella; species Druceiella hillmani. The sequence continues at coordinate 23,088,488 of JAYKKI010000016.1, read as the reverse complement.
TCGTGGAATAATCCTGGGAATAAAAATATTAATTGTGGATAAAACATTTTTTTTTTCACGGACTCCATCGACCGGGGTATAACTAAAGAGGTGTTTTTAAAATGTAGTGAAAAATATCTACTAACTTTCTTTTAAACGGCATCCGTAGCAAGATATCAGTTTCTAAGGCGTTGTGGAATATAATTCACCCTAAGTTTTTAAAAAAAGTATTACAAAAATCTGACAAATTAGGATAAATGCATATAGTAAGTACTCCAACATTAGTCAAATCACATAAATAAATTGAAGTGGCGATCGTGTTATTGCGTGTTTCAGGCTTCGTGAAAACTTCGTGGCAGGCGTGATGATCCATATTAAATATGAAGATACTTCATCGCTAATGGCTTGGTTATTACATACCATGAAATAAATTATGCATAATATATCAAGAGTGGTTATCAGCCACGTTATGTCTTCTATTTTTAATTATCTACAAATACCTGACTACAGAACACTTAATTAATACCCATTAGATACACATGTCGAATTCTTAAATATTAATTTAACGCACGTTCATTAATTTCTTCATGTCGCTATTTATTTGCATATGTAGGGTACATATGTAAATAGATACCTTATTGTATATTTCCCATTTTCTTCTTTCGTTCTTGTTTTTTATACAGCGTTTTCTATTCATTAAGCCTTTACAAATTGTCTGTTTCATGTACAACAATCTTTCCCTTGCTAAAAATTTATTTCAAAAATAGACACCTCAGTCAATGTGATTGGTTTAATATACCATATTCACTGTTAAAAAGCGAATACCGAAAAGTAGAATATGCTTTCCTCTCCCTTGAAAATATGCAGAACATAAAGTACAAGGTTCTTATAGAATAACGAATGAACGTCACGTAAAGGTTATTTTCCACGTATTCACTTATTTCCGGCGCACGCGACTGCACTTTGACATGCCATAAAGTATTCAGGAGCTGAACGGATATTGAACATCGAAGAAAGTCAACGTGAATTTCTAGATAAGCACTCAAAATAAGTGAAAACAGAGGAAATGCAATATTTTTAAAGGAACGTCTGAAGAAAAACTGAGAAAAATATGATGAAAAGTATGAAAAAATAAACAGGTTTATTTTTTTAATACTTTTCATCATATCTTGTTTCCACTTTTTTAACAAGAATAAGCAGGTTCTAACTATGAGCTATTGTTAATAGAGCTACGAAGCACGTTTATTTAAAAGAATGTAATTTTTTTTCGTATAAAAGCAAATTTGGTAGTGATTTTTTTTAAAAATGGTTGACATTTTTTTTATTTCTAGTCTTAACATTTTCTGTTAAGTTTGTTAAACAGAACGACGTGTATAAATTATATATATATTTATATATATATATATATATATATATATATATATATACTTTTTTTTGTTAACTTGTATATATATTTGACACGGGTTTTTAAAATTTTTTATTTCTTTGATTATATGCTTGAGAATTTTGTACATAGTTTCTTAATATTTTCTGCCAATTTCTACACAGATTCTACTATATAAATCACTTTAGATAAAAAAATCTTGAATAAATGAATACTGATGGAATTATAATTTCAGATCATCAAAAGTTGTTTTGGTAAAGGCCAATATGTGTAAAAAAGGATAAAGACGATTTCTTTCGTGAAAATAAACATCTGCTCTATTTTTACATTAATGAAATTAATTTACAAAGCATCGTCTTCAGGAACCATTCCCATGATTTTTTCTGTTTTTGTACAAAAATAAAATATTTGGAAATATTAGGTTTCTGTATTTATTACAAATAACGAAAAATGTACAATTAAGACAAATATAATAAGATGAGAAAAAATTATTGAAATGACACGAATATGAACTACTAAATAATAATATTTTAACTAAGCAATAATTTATTTATATTGTGTATGACTTTGTAGCAAAATTGTAGTTAGTGGCAAATATTTTTATTGCCGTCGATATGAAAAAAAAGAGAAACGAAATTTAAAAGATTATTGTAGAAAAAGGGTTTTTTTTAGTCATTAATAATAAAAAAGTCTACTATTGTAAAAAAGTCTCTAGTCTACTTCTATTACTATTTATACAAATATAGTCTATTATCCAATACACTCATATTACGTTCTGGTATTATTAATCATATCATCACGCTAAAATTAAAATTTTATAATATATATTTATCATAATTAATGGTACTAAAACGAAGAATGTAAGGGTGTTGAATAATTGCTTATATTTAACTACATTACTCAACATTATGGTGAAGTTTAGATTCTATTCTAGATTGTATGATTGTATGTGGTATAAATAATATTACTCTATATTTTCACGCACCTAATATTCATATAATAGCTTTGCTTTGCCTAAGGAAAAATTTCACTTAATATTTCAGAAATTTCATTCAACGGAATATGCATATATCCCTCCATAAATTATATATATATATATATATATATATATATATATATATATATATATATCGTTAGGTAATAAAATAATGTTTCAATACCTTTCTTTACATCATACAGTGTTTTGATTAAAACAAGCTAGCCAGACATAATTATTTTTTGTATTTTTTGCTTCTAACGCCTTATATTCGTTACACCTCATTTTTTTATAGTAGTGCATTCTCCGTACAAACTTCTCGTCATTAAAAACCTATCCACTCTCATCACGCCGAGGTGAAGTAAATCTGCTGTATAATTAAAAAATATTTGACAGACATTTAATTGTTGTATTGAGTCCAAGAACATCGAAATGATAAGGTTTTTAACTTACATGTATCGGTAATCAATAAGGCTTTTATTATTCTTAACTACCAGACTTGGGTTATACATATTTTGTGCAAAATTAGCTTGTGCTCGCGTACAGAATAATTGAAATTATAATTATCTTCTTATACATTTGTTATAATAAAGCAAAATAAAAAATATTGGCTGGGTGCATGAGATCAGTTTCGCCTAGCGTCCACTGCTTTATAGGCGCTTCAATTAATTTTTTTATGCTTCAAATTAACAGATCTGATAAATGTTTAGGTAAATAAAATGAAAACAACGAAAGACATCAACTGTGATTTATGTTACTTGTATTTTTTTCTTTCAATCAATTATTCCTTTTTTATTTTTGTCGAAAAAAAATAAGTACTATTCGTGCTTTCGTTAAAATCGTGATTAATTTATGATTACATTGTTTGTCTTGTTATTTATTGTAATGTACAGAAAAATATCCAAATAAATTATTTTATAAACAAATAATAACAAGTTTTTAGTTTTCTGTATATAGAATGTATAATATCCTTTTGTTTTCAGCTCAAAAAAATGAGTAAATAAATAAATATATAAATAAATATGTTAATCCATATTATAACATTTCAACCATAAACAATGTCAGAAGGAATATGTTTTACAGCAGCTATTTTTTTTTTTTTATCTAATTTCCAATGCAAATCTGCAAAACTAGAATTTGTTACTTCATGAAGTATTTTTACAATATACTAAACATAGTATCTGTCGTGTTATATTTCGAAAATTTGCTTTTAATGTATAAAAAGTTAGATATGAGTTCAATACAGATAAAATGCTAATTTTAGTGATTTTTTTAAAAAATATATGTACAAAATGACATATTTAAAAAAATAGGACGCAGTGGTGATTATTTTATTTTAAAATAATTATGAAATTTAAATATTTGATTTATAATATTATATATTTTTCAAATTATATTTTTATGGGTCCTCTTAAGTTATTTTAAATTTCTTGTATGTTGGCTGATAAACAGTGAAATTTTTATTATTGTTAAAGTGCATTTATAATCAATTATTGAATTTTAATTAAAAAATCATAAACTAAAGATTAAGTAATTAATTTTTAAGATTGGTAGAATTGAATATTTTTGTTAATATTAAGTTTAATAGACGTCTTTTTCTAAAATATTATAAGTTTTTATTAATCTCTTATTTAAATTTTTCCCTTATTATCACTATATTTATATGTTTGTTATATATGTAGTATCTAATTATAAATTTAAATTGAATATAGTGAAAAAATTGAATTAAAAATGGTGGTATTATTGTAATTTTTTTATCCAATCACTTTTTCATGACAATTACGACGGAGATCTATTTTTTAAAATATATCGTTTTCTGTGTCATTAAAAATTAGTGAAATTTGCATTTTACTGTAATGCACTGGTTTCAAAAGTAAATATGACAATATATGTAAGTAAATTATATTATCTGTGATAATATTTTATAGACGTCTTCAGATATTTCTATTTCTGCTATAGCGAGCACTGCGATTGATTTCGCTACCGCCACTCTATTCTCCGCACCCGGTCAATACTTGCTACATTCATCGATTATCTAATAAAGCAAAACAACCTGCAAACGCACGCATACATAAACAATTGATTGAATAATCTAATCACGCGTAGAATTAATTTATTATGTAAAACAGTGATAATACTTAATTGATATTATTGAATATTATTTAGCTACTTACATTGGTATAAGTGGCAAGTGCATGAATTTGAGAAACAAATTCAAAACCGTTCAAATAAATGTATACATAAAAATATGTTCACGTATTCACAGAACAGAGGCGTATAGAATGGACAATACCCATACCAACCTATATAAATAACGTGTCACAATTTTTCATAAAGTCTTGATTCACAGACGCTGTCAAAGTGAGTTTCCTCTCTCCTCGACTCACTCCCCCCGACAAAAGTGCCATGTGTACTCATTTATAATACTCATAGATGGTCTAATGTATTGCTCTGTATTGCTCATAGATGGCTTATAAAAGAAAAAAAGTAATTGCTGTTTTTATATATTTATTAAAACTGTTATAACAAAAGTATTTCACTACAGATAAATGTTAAAATAACTTACTACAATCTAAGATGTTAAAATATCATTATCATAAAAATAAATTTCAACAAAGTGTAAGTAAATTTGAAAATACCGTTTCAAATATCGTCAGAGTTCTGCAAATAATTTTTCGGTAATCACTAAGTGGTAATTGCAGTACGAACGTGGACAATTCGTACCTCTGAAAACCAAAAAAGGCACACATTATTATAGAAATATCTACGGCATGAGGTATATTCCTAAACTTTTGTTAAAACGCCACATTTGGCCAAAAAGTGATATTCTGTGACGTGATGTATTTCAAAATTCCACATATCAGTGTTATTATTCAGTGCAAACTACGAAAAGGTGGTGGGTATCCTCCATTGGGATTGCAAAGGAAGAGTAAGTGATTACGTTAAGGAAATGGGATAAAAACATAATATAATAGTACTACTTATACACAATTGCATCGTCAGCATTTTTATGGGAAATGTTAGCAGGGGCCGGCATAGCGAAAAAATGAATTTGTTCGTAACCTTCCAATTTTTTCAATTGACATAATATTAAAAAAAACACCTAACATCAAATATTTGCTCTAATAATGAATACATACATCACATTATACATCACATCAACATTAATACTACATAAAAATTAATCGCATGCAACTCAGTAGAGGTGATAGAAGTGAAACTTCTTTGGAGATTTAAACCTCGATTTGTAAGAATATAATAAGGGTAAAATAGCAGAGAGAGAATATACTAAGTATAAATTCATAGATTATACTAAATTTGCCTGAGAAGACTTGAATATTATACATCCAGAAAAATTAATAAAATGTCATTATGTTAAATCGACGTAAACTTCTAATAAATTCTTCATATAAATTAACATAAACAAATGTAAATTAAAATAATAACAAAACACAATGACAAATATTAATAACACAACGTATGCTTGGTACTTTAGCTTTTCAGACGCTACATTCGTCTGAGGCGTACTTCTAAAAGGCGTGTATGTCCGACATTATTTTATTAAATCGCTTTGTATCGTTGTGTATACCATATATCGCTCTCTTTTGCTCCACTTTCATGGCGCCGGAATATACAGCTCTCTTTCACTCTACATCATATCTTTCTTCTCTCTCATGTAACAAAATGAAAATTTTATTTTCAATTCTCGTCCACTTATCGATTATCTAATCGCCCCCTAAGAAGTTTTACTTCATGAAAAATGCAAAATAAATTTCACTTTTTGATTGTATGTTACGAGAAAAGGCTATTGTTAATATTTTTAAGTAGTACGATCAATATTGTCGTAGGTATAAACTGTGACATCTAAAGCGTGCAAAATGTTAAATGAAACATTTTTATCGGGTGTTTATATTGTAATCGTTATTAATATCAGGTGTAAATAATAATTTTAGATGTAAGTTAATTCGCGAAGCGTATATTGAAAGTGACGGGTTTGAATACAGTATTATTTTATTAAATATTTCGATTTTATTATTCAAGATTTAAGGAGAACAATTCCACTTACCGTCAATAGATCATTAAAAAAATTTAAATTTGAGTATTTATTTCCTCGTAAGTACGAGCGATGCACATTTTATTAGACCACTATTAATTTTATATTGAAAATATTAGATTATTTGTGTAAGTAATATATTCGTCCGTCAACACAATTATACAATCTTCACACATTATTAAAAAAAAAACAGTACCCTGCCATCAATAAAAGTACACTACTACTAATACTGCTAGTAAGTTTAGAGTAAGAGTGTTTATCTATATGTGTGTTTGGCATATCACGCGTGCCTCAAATAATACTGATTGACCTATACTAAAGACAGTATTACAGTAATATTTTATTATACATTTCCATAGTGGTAATACACCGAATAGCAGCACTTTAGAGGCTTTTATCCGTCGTAAATCCAAATTTTTGGTACTAACAATTTATACCGAATCCGGTGATACAAATTCTTGTAAAAATATTAAATAAAAAAGTGATTTAAAACTAACGCATATATTTGTTTTCTGTCTTGTAGTCGCTATTTATTTGTTTAAATTATTTTTTCCACTGTAAATAATTAGTTTATTTGTGAATTATTAATAATGTTATTTAAAAATGTTTCAGACTATAAATTGGGTAATATTTATTTATGTATTAGCGACCTAACTTCGGTTTTACCCACGTGTTATTCATTTTTAGGATCACATAGCCAAAAGACAAAATGAAAAACCATATAACACCGTCAGGTCCTTGTGGTCATCTGCATTTCAAATACCATAGTTCTTTTAATTTAGTGCGGATTATGACAAAATTTATGGAAAAACGCAATTGGATTAGGTGAAAATATAAAAAAAGAAAGAACATTTTAAATTTTTTTTGGCGTATACGTACATCGAAAACATCAACATAGATGTAATATTAAACAAATGAAAATAGATCAGTTCATTTAAATAAAGGAGACAACAAAAGAATAGTTATTATGGTAGTGGATACGATCGAAGAAAAGAAGCTTAAACTGACAAAGAATATACTTCCTAAAATTCTACAAAAAATTAAGTTGAAAGATAAATTTACTATTCTGATTTTTCTGACTAAATCATATCGTTGTACAGGAAGTGTTTACCTGAATATAGACAAATCTAATATAATGTTACGTCACCAATATACGAATTACTGTAATTTCATTCCATTCATGACGTAGATGAATAATGTATGGAAGTCATGTCGCATTTTCCATTAAATAAGTATTACTGTTTACGGATGAGATTTTAAATTCTATGTAAAACAATAACCATTCGTATTATTACGTTGAATCATTTTCGGTGATAAAACCATAACAAAGTTTGCTAAAATTATCTCCACCTTCATACAGAGCTCAAACGATTAAATTTATTTTCCACCTAAGGCGAAATTTTTACCCACCATGAGTGGCCCATATCACTTACTACGGAAAAATAAATGGAGTTTCGAAAGCGGGTAAAACGCACCTATATGTTGTTACGAAAGTAAAATATGTCCTATTAAGATAAACATAATTCACAACATGCCGCAAAGCAATTTATCATATGAACCCATCTAGGGGAAGGGTTTGAGGTTATATCGAATTTAGGGTGTACTTTTCCCGGATTTGGAGTGCCTTTAATCTAGTACTATAGTTTTACATATTTAACAGGAGGCCTTGAAAACTGGTCGCACCAATGAATTTTTTTTACTATTTACGTACATCATATGTTTCTGAATGTCATGTTATTATTTTATATACTTCGTGCTAACACGAGCAGAACAAATTTTGTACCAATTTTTTATATAGATGCTGTATGTGTAATTTTCATAAAATTGAGCGTATGTTTAATCCATGCCATATAGATGAACATAAAGTACCATTTATTCCGACGTAGAACTAATTGTTTACCAACATTTTTTTCAGTTTTAAATAAATGAATTCGCAACCAAAGTAAGTTTAAATCAAAGTAGCCTACTTTGATAAATTTTTGAATATCCAAAACTCCAAGAGAACCATAAACTCACTCTAAATCCTAATATATCTACAGATCTATTAATAATATTACAGTGCTTTACGGCTACAATACGTCCACGATCTTAAATACTTGATATATACTAAACATATTCCGATTATAGGATAACCGGATAAGAAGCAAGAAAAAGGATTTAAACCAAATGTTTTAAATAATTTTTTTGTGAGACCAGTGTAGCAAAACGTTTTTGGTTAGAATTGAAAATCAGCGAGTTATCAAATCGTGTTGCAGTTAGATAAATACGCAACTGTATTTGAAACTTTTATATGGCAGTTTAATTTAATAAAATTAAAATTTAAATCCCAAACGGTTTAAAAGCAATAGGATAGAATACATACAGACTAATCGGTAGAACAATCCCTTGGTAAATATTGGTACTCGCCAAATAAAGACGCTAAAAATAAGAAGTACAGGTGATCGTAACAAAAAAAATAGTAATATAATTATTCTATATTGAAAGAAAAAATTAGTAAATCACTTTCAAATTGCCTTTTTGAATTGAATAGATTTATTATCAAAGAAGAATAATATATTAATTTAGTAAGTTCTGGCACACAAATGTTTTAATAATTGTATTGTATTTTTAAAGACACGAAAACAAATTTAAAGTATTTTCTGTTCCTTTATAGATGGTTTACGTATTATACCCTGTCAGCTATGTCGATCTAGAGCCTCTGCAGAAAGAGAAATTGTTCAATGAAATATAAAAAAGGTATTTATAATGTAACCATGAATTATTTCTTAACAAATTTGTTTAGACTAATGGATATTGATGAAAATACAGAACATATATTCAAATCCGTTTTAATTTTTTCTTCAGTTTAACAGTCGGTGCTATCGTCATTATTTCTAGCATTTGTTTCACATGAACTACTCAACAGTATGTACGCGATAATGCGTAAAATGACCCATTGAATTAAAAATATTATCTTTTAGTTGTAACCCCAATCAAATTATAACAAACTTTTAAATATTATGAAAATGGTTTGCATAATATTTGGTATTGAATAATTACTCATTTTAATTAATCAGTGGATTTAGTTACATGTTTAAGTGGATCGCTATAAGAGTGGGGATGCTCATAAGACGTATGTATTAGATTCAGAATTGTTGCTATTTATATTTTAAAGAGTAAAGTATGTGTAACAAGTATTTATAGGAATCTGAGGATTACTATGACATTAATAAATTAATAGAGGAAGATTTCATTTACCAAACGTATTGTATTTAGTCTTTATGTAATAAATAATGAACAAAATATTAAACTGCCAAAACAATAAAAAAAAAATTCAGAGAATAAATTTACTAAATATAATACAATCTCCAGCACCCGATGCGCCATTTTTTCGTACATATATAAACAAATACCAACCGTATGTGATGTTAACAAGTTAACATAGCTGACTCAATCTTTAAATCACAGAAGCTTTACACTACGTTGCAGACGAGCATGTTCGTATGGGTTATAAATGGTTACATCATTGTGGAATTTGTTACTTTAATTGATTGACTACGTTTATCGCTAGAATAGTTGGTCAAAATTCATAAGATCAAAGTAGTTACAGATAGATCCGGGACCAAATGATTGCTCAGTGGGCTGTGCTCCCTAGTGGAAAAGGCAAGCGGCAGACAGGAATTAGTTATGATGCTAAATTTGTAGTTTGCGAGCTATTAGATGATACCTTATGCATGGACTTGCTGATGACAGTAGCTGAACAAGCTTTCATATTATTTCCAAACTTACGTAACGGTCAGTTTTCAAGCCCCGTGATTGAAATTCACAAATGTCACAGATCAAAAATAAATATTTAAATTTGTATATATCCAAAATTCCTTTTCCGCACATATAGTTATAAATCTATCATCAGGTGATAATATACCAAACAATAATCATTTAAATTCTCTTATTATTCTAAGATTAAAACACGTTCACAAACAAAATCCTTTATCTATTTTTATCAAATAAGTTCCGGTTTTCTAAATGTGGTAAATAAATATATTTCGATATGTATATACGTCCGGAAATAAGTACTGGTCATTGCCTGATATAACTATTTATGATGGGAAAGTAAATATAATCTGTAAACCGAGTTACGGAAGTCCAACGAATAGAAATGCTATTTACAATCAGCCACAAGGCTATTTTAGGAGGATATTTTGGTGCTATATATTTAGATAATTATTTCCGTTTTCCCATTACCAATAATTATTTTTAGAAATATGCTAATGGTGACAAATAATATTCGTAAATATGATTGTAACACAATAAATACTATACAAGTAAAGTGAGCATTGTTACCGATAAATTAAAATTCCGGAATGATGTTTACGAGAGTATAAAACGCACATAATATTAGCGTTATTAAAACAAAAATTGAATAGAATAAAATTTAATCGAATTATATGAAAGATAGTTTTATCATTGTTTATAATTTTATTTCGTCACTTAAATTCACAGGAGTGTCATCCACCACATCCATACATTGTTGTATTTTTCAAATGCTGTCAAGCTGTTCTTTTCGTCCTATGGACTTTATTTATTTTTGCTTCTTTCAGAAAAGTATAGGGAGACATAATGGAAATTTCATGATATGCCAACTTCAATCTAAATTTTCTTCGGCAAAAAAAATGTTTAAACATTGTACTTTTAAATTCATATATAAAAGGGAGTTCTAATCAGGGTAACCTAAAATCATCCAATATTGCATATTGGATGGTTTTAATTGTGAGTCTGAAATCCAATATTGGACTTCAATTGCGAAATTCCGGAATGGCGTTCCTCAATTGGGGCATTATTTCGAAAAAAATATATCTTACGAAGTAAAATATTTAAGCATTAAGGTAAAATTAAGTTTTTAACGTGTAATATTTTAATTATTTCGTAATGTACGTACGAGAAGCGCTGACCCCAAATGATATATGGACCATAGCCAGGAGAAAGAAGACGTAACATAATTCTTAAAAATCACAATGTTTCGCTTGTAGTTTTTATTTCTTAATTTATATAAAGTTGTCAAACACAAAAAAGATTTTAAGCCCTTATTATTAGATATTTCAAACCAATACACTATATATGAAATAAAAAAAATGTCGAGTAGAAGATTTGGTCCCCCCCTGACCCTAAAATTTCCATATAAATATTTTTGCAGCACTCTATCCCAATTGATGAAAGTCTTTGTTTCAGACAAGAGTTCAATGATTAGTTCTTTATGAGCCCAATAATAGAAAAAAATAATAAATTTTACTACCACATTACAAAAAACAAATATATACATACATATATACATACATACGTATTTTGTGAGAAAGTAAGTGCTACGTATTGGTACGTAAAACTTTCAAAGTTTCGTTAATGTGTCTTAAATGGCTTAACGTGACGTTTCATTATATGTATATTGTAACATTGTGATATAAATTACTATCATATAAAAAGGACATATTAAAATTGGTCAAAACGTAAAACATCCAAGAGAGCGTCCTTAATAAGTAAATAATGCATGAATGAAACGTATGGCTACAAATTTGTGTGGAGATAAAAATAATAGCAGAGCGTGGTTTCGATCCACGGACCTCTGGGTTATGGGCCCAGCACGCTTCCACTGCGCCACTCTGCTCTTGCAATATTAGGCCAAAATTAATTTAATCTTGACAGGATTCCGAGTCAAAGTTGATAATCGAAATGCTCGTGCTTCTCTGACACTGAACTGGAAATATAGTGTTTGATACAAATAAGGGATATGTCCTAATAAGGCCTATTCAAAAATTAAAGAGATTAAATCCAACTTTGAAAATACTTTACACACCCGCTTGAGCACTCATTCTGCGCATTTATGTGTGGGTGCGGAAAGTATTTTCGAAGTTGGGTTTAATCTTCTTAATATTTGGGTGTTAGAACATAATTAAAAAGAATCTCTTTTTTATAACCAATTCTATTAGTCTTATAAAAAATCGTCAATTCCAAACTTTTATGTACATTTTTCTCAAATTTTAATGAACATCTATTATAGGTACATCAAAAATGAAAGAAATACTTAAATTAATGACGTTAAGAAGAATCAATTACGATCGTAATAAAAAAAAATTAAGCTGATTATCGAAATTAATTGATACCGAGAGCAATCAATGCTTAAACAAATTACTGAGGAAATACTCAGTGCATTTATATACATTGATTCATTGGATTCACAATTTTTTTTGCTGTTATTAATTTATTGATATAACTTTGAACTATCTGAAACATAACGAAATTGTAATGTCGCAATTAAATGAAACTACGTGATGTAGTATTATTTCTACTTTCTTTAAGTTCTTTACCACGACCTAGGTCTTTACCACAACCTTTCGTTGTATTACAACGTTTTCAGGTGGGCAATTAGCAAAGATTTTTGCGAATAGGAAACTGTGGCAAAAATGGAGTCAGATGGAAGACCTTTGTGGAAACTTTATATTTTGAAACGAAATGACGGGAACTTAATTCTGAAATTCGTAGCTTTTGAGAAATTTACAATTTTTGAATGCTTATAAAAAACATGCTAGGCAATATAAAAACGTCGGAAAAATAATATTAATATATTTACATAGTTCAATATAAATACAATATGCTCTTAATTACATATATGCTTGAGTATGTACGAAACAGGCATAATGCGAATCCCACTTGTAATTAACAGATTTTCTTTGAAGAATATATATTATTAAATTTGTTTATTGATTCACCCTATACAGTAATCCTTTTAAATAATAAACTGTTAACTATGAGGAAATATTGCTCTATGAGGTTTTCGCATACGTTTAGACACTTATAAACATTTACGGATATATAATGTTTCTATTAAACTATTTACAAATATTAACTTTTTACTTCATAAATATATTTCCTATTATTTCTTTCATTTGCGAATACTTTCAGCGATTCATAAATGTTGGTTTACCTGATAGGTGGTGGCGACACGTAACTCAAACAAAAATTACCACTTTTAAGCGTAATGTTTGGTACACGAATCTCTGAATCGATAAAAATATTCATGTTATACCTCCTATATTTTTAAAAAATAAAATCGTCTTCTCGTTTCCGAAATATCGAGCATGCGTCACCAATTTTTTCTTTGAATCAACAAATATGTAGTTACAAGATATAAATCTTTGTATTAAATTTTCCTAATAATTTGTAATCAAACGAACAAAGTTCCGAAATTTTAGTTTTAAAGCCGTATACAAACCGCCCTTTAATATAATAATATTAAAACAACTGCAGTAATATATTCTAATCGCAACGAGGTTTTTCATAGTCATATCCACTTCCTGTAGACCTCAAATGGGTAAATTTATTTCCCACGCAATGAGGAAAGTTTATACCGAATGATACGTGACCCACATGCTTACTTATTGTAAAAAAGTAATTGGATTTCCAAAAACCGATAGAAGGCGGCTGCCCGTTCGCACAAATGTAAATATATCTTATTAAGATTAGCCCAATTTACAACATGCCACAAAGAAATTTATCACACGAACCCACGTTGGAAAGGGCTTTAGGTTATATTGAATTTAAGGCGTAATTTTTCCTGGAGCTCGTGAAGGTTTCTGTAGTGCCTTTAATACAGTAGTGCAGTTTCTGTGTGTAATACAAGGTCTTAGAAATCACATCAACATTTTTATCCAGGTATTAATATATTTTTGAATGTATGTATTTTGAATATATAGTTTTCTGAATGTAGTTATACATTTGTCAGAAAATCTTCAAAAAGACAAAGAAGAGAAGAAAACTCTAGGAAAAATTATGTCTTAAATTCCATGTAACCTAAAGCCTTTCCCGACATGGGTTCATGTGTTTGCAGCAAGTTGTAAATTGTTCTTATCTTAATGAGATACACTTTACCTTTGTACGAACGTGTAGGTGTCTTCTATTGCCTTTTCGAAAATTCATTTACTTTTACATGATAAGTAAGCACGTGAGCCACGTGTGGTGCGGTATAATTCCACTCCATGCAGGTCTACTCGGAAGCGGATATGATTATTGAAAATATTGTTGCGGTTGGGACTTATCACTGAGATTGGTCCGATTTTATTATATTAAGGGATCGTTTTTATAGGGTTTTAAAACTTAAATGACCATAGTTTTGTTTCTTTGATTACAAATTATTAAGTTTAGGAAAATTTTAAATGTTTACTTTACTCTTTCGTACCTGTCTGTTGGTTTCCTTATTTATTCATCTGTATTACGAGATAATGTTTACAAAAATATATCTATTACTGAAATTTCAGCTGCATTCAAGATATTTTTGGCAAATCGACTGCTATATATTAGTAAATTATAATTTTCTTAATTTTTAAAGTAATGTAATTGATGAACAAACTGGGGATGGTAATGGTAGAGTGCCGTATTGTATCCGACCATTCGATAACTAACCGTTTGTCACAATCATTCTTATGCTACACTATATCAAATATTAATCATTTTTAGGGTTCCGTAGAAAACTATCAACCCTTATAGTCTCACTATGTCTGTATGTTTGTCCGTCCGTATGTTGTTATTATTTTACTCCCTGACTATTAGTGCTATAACGCTGAAATAACATTGTTATACCTATTCATAATGCCAAACAAAGTTATGAAATAAAATATTTTTTAAAAGTTTCTTAGGGCGTAGTGAAAAATTAATATTTTTAATTAGTTTGGTAGAAGCATTATACAAAAGTAAATGTTTATAAGTGTCTAAATGTATGTAAAACCCTCATAGTCCATACTTAACTTTTTTATTAAAAGGGTTACTCTATAGGGCGAATCAATAAACAAATTTAATGGTATATATTCTTCAAAGAAAATCTGTTAATTACAAGTGGGATTCGCATTATGCGAGTTTCGTACACACTCAAGCATAAATGTACTTAAGGATATATGGTATTTATATTGAACTATTGAGACACATTAATACTATTGTTTTATATAAATATGTTGTCTTTTACAAGCCTATTATATTGTGAATTTGCAAAAACTACGAATTTCACAATTCAGTTCCCATCATTCATTTCGCAACATCGAGTTTCCTCAAAAGTCTTCCATCTGGCTCGATTTTTTACCATAGTTTAAAAACTCCTTTTTGGTAGCTGCAAGCCTTCAAATGATTTTGGGGCATCCTATTCTTTGGCTTTCTTAATATTTCCAGTCCAGCGCTGGTCTGGAGAGATTAGCAACAGGACGACTTAGGGTGTATCCCAACCATCCTCATTTTGTACTTCTGATTTCGATGTGAATCAAATTTTATTTTGGTTTTTTTTTAATTTTTTCACTCAGGTTCCGCACATGTAAAGTAGAATAGATGCTCCATCGGTGCGGAACAAACCGTACTTAATGCGATTAGCATTCTAAATGCCCGTCTGATCTTTCAATTCTAATATGAGAAATACATCGACTCCTCCGTTTTTGTCAATAAAAACTTGTGCTCATAGAAAATATAATACGAAAAATTAAGCTAAAATCGTTGTTTTTCATTTACTATCAGGATCACTAAAGAATATAAACATATTTTTAAACATACCAGTATATTTTGAACCGACAGCAGATTTTATTAATTAAAAATATACAGTCAATCATGTTATAATAGAGAATAATTCAAGAAGCACAAAATTTACCAAAAAACAATTACGACGGTATCCCTGCAAACCTTTTCATCTTGAAAAGTAACATTTCTTTATTTTGATGTATATTTATTTGTTTACCCTGACACTCTATTTTAAGTTTTTTATGGCAAGCTGTTCTATTCCTGCTGAGTAACGTCAATATTTTCTTAATAAAATCTATATCTAATTTGCACTTCTTAGAAGGATAAAAATACCATTAATTTATAAGAAAAATTAAAGCGATTAAAATCTAATTGATAAACGAAACCGAAGGTTTTAGTTTTGTATAAAAAAAAATTAAACGTGATCACATTTCCATTTTACTCTAATTAATAGTCATAACTTGCATTGTTACAACAATAAACAACGATTAAATAATGCGTTCGGTACTAAAAATATTAATACGCCTCAACTCCAGTTTTACAGCCATTAAGACGTTATGTCAAATAACAATATGAAGTTAACAAACATTAACAAATGAAACCGGTCTCAGATTAAAAATGGCGTTATTATAACAGCTGAGCTTCATCGTGCTACTATGATGGTAAATACAACTGTGTTTTTCCACCGCCATAAATACTTGGAAGTTCGGAAATCGTAGATTAAAAGTGAAAAACCATAATTATTCAACGTCGACCGCGGCAAAAGTTGACGTTGTTAAACAGACTGGGCCAGGAAAATAAAAGTACTAAATTGGCCAATTTCTATAAAACCTATATCAATTTTATACCCTTGGAGTAAGTATTAAGCATTTAAGTCCGGATCATTTGTCTGGCGTAATAAGTGTGTTTATCGGATTGTTGCGTAGAGGTTATAGCTAAGATCGAAATGCGACTGATATGGAGTTTTTCTGACTCTTTTCATTCATAAAACAACGTGATGATTATTAAATGTTAACTACAAATTTTAGTGTAGTGCAGTGCATTATAATACAAATTAGAGAATAATTATTCCGAGAGAATTGACAATCAGAAGACATATTTTTATAGACAAGTATTAAATATTTCTTTATACGCAACAATTATTATTTCCGTCGGTTTAGTTGTAAAAACCCTGTTCCTAATTTAAAATTAATTTTTTGGTTTTCTTCCATATGTTTCATATGTGTTCTAAAGCTCAATAAAATTTTGTGTCACTGTCTTCTACTTCTTGTCGTTTTTGATTGGCATTCTTTTGATTTTTATGTAGTACACCGAGTATTTGGTGGGAATATATTTTTTGTTTCGTTTTAAACTATTTGCAGGTGGAGTTGCAGGTGATGGACGATGTATTAAATTTGTATGGTCATCTACTTGTTCAAAGCTATGTTCTTCTTGTGTTTCGGATTCCCGTTCTTGCGGATTATTCTTAAAATCATTAGTTTAATAGTTTCCCTCGGTATTTCTTTTATCGAATACCGGTATAAGAAAATACAATAGGTCTGCATAAACATATTTTTACTTTTTTAGCCTCATTGCAGGTAGGAGCATTTTGATTTTTTTGAAAGTCTCTTCGAAAGTAGTCTCTTATGTGTGTCTATTTTTTCTTTAAATCAGCACCTGAAATGTAAATTAATATTATTTTATATCTGTTTTCAGATTTCTGGCAACTGGTAAAAATTTTGATGAGTTACATTTTGAATATATGTTGGAAAGCAGAACCGTATCAGCCTTAGTTAAGGAAACCAGTGTAGCAATATGAGAAATATTTCAACCTTTAGAAATGAAGCCACCATGTTTAAAAGAACGTTGGGCAGAAATTGCCGAAAATTATTACAGAAGAACCAATTTCCCTAATTTCGTAAGTTCAGTTGACGGGAAACATACACATCTGATTTCTCCTCTGCATAGTTGATCTGCCTTTTATAACTATAAAAATTACTTATCAGTTATTCTATTGGCAGTGGTAGATTCTGACTACCGTTTTATAGCTGTAAATGTCGCTTATGGCTTATCGCAGAGACAGCGATAGTAATATTTTCAATAACTGGATTTTTTGAAAAAAGCTAACCAAAATCTTCTTAATTTGCCCAAAGTAAAACCTTTGCCAAATATTAATGGCACACCTCTATCTTTTGTGTTACTTGGAAATGAAATGTTTCCACTGAATAACAATTTTATGAAACCATATCCGAGAAGTAACCTCAATATTGAGTATTTAGTTAAATATATTAACTCAATATTGAATATTTAGTTAACGATATTTCCCCTACCGGCGTCATAAAGTACTCACCAAAATTGTCTCTTACGTTGTGAAAAATTCTCCATATATTCGAGAGAATCCCGAAAGCAAATTCTACTACACGTCGTGATCTACTAAGACGGTAGTTAAAGACTCGACGGTAACTACCGACAATTTTGGTGAGTACTTTATGACGTCGGCAGGGGAAATATCGTACCAATATAACTGGAGAATGATTAATTTACACAAATAATTGTCGGCACAGAATAAAAAATTAGAAAGAAAATGTCTTACTCTTGTTTTCTTTGTCCGATTTTTCTTTGTCCCAATCCTTTATAACCTCTTTAAATACCTGATCTCAGGCCTAATATTTTACATCTCTATTGTGGAAGTCCTTGTTATGAATATTCCAAAAGCAGGGGTTTTTTTCAACAGCCAATATTAATGTTTCTGCTTCACACATAAATGTTGTCGTGTTGCAATTCAATGCGTAACAAAGTATACATCCGATACGCGCGTCGCGGGCGCAATCCTGAATGGAAATTTCCAAACGTGTGCGCCGGCACAAACAAAATGTATGTAAGCGCTGCGTTCCGCATGACGTCATTAGGTTTTTTTCGAATGGTTTCTCCGAACGCACGGGCTAGCATTTGAAACGTACGTACGGAATTTTTTCCGTTCGAAAAAAGCGGACATGTGCGGCAGTTAGTGTATTTTATATTGATTTCATGCATTCGGGTGGCCGAATACGGAAAACGTAATCGGAAATCGAATGCAGAAAAAGTTTATATTAACTAACCTTATACAAATTTAAATAAAATACACATTAGTTGCTCAAAGTAGGTAAAATGCAATCGATTCTAATGATTATGGATTTTGGATTTTTTTCATTGATTTTTCACGGCGCAAATAATTGCTGAGGTGGGAAAGCGTAGGTGTATCTGTCATGATAATAGAAACGACCCGACAGAGGTAAATTGTTTGTGATGATACGCTGCCAGCCCATTTTGTTTCGAGTCGGGTTCGCTTGTTAATTTGTTGAATTAACTCCGGTTACCCGACTTTGTGTTTTAATAGTCGTAGGTATTCGACATTGAGCGTATATTTATGAAGGGTATATTTTTGTAGACGTTGTAGAACATCTTAGTAAAAATTATTCAGAGCAGATGTGATGATAATTAGTAAATTCTAATAATGACATCTTGAATTTTTTATTAAGCGGGAATACCCCCACAATACGTTAACAAAAGTTTTTTGAATTGTTTTTTATTAGTTAATAAATTATTTAATGATTGGACAAAATAGGATATTAAAAGTACATTTTATATGAAAAAAATAATGAAAACTAACATAGTCATAACTCGAATGATTATAAGTAATTAAATTAATACTAGTCCAATAAAGTCGTGTTCCAAGGGCGGGATCGTTTTCTCAATCATGGTTCTTCGGAAAACCAAAGACTTAATTTTTTTCAATGAAACGTAAAAGTTACATTTAGCAATTTCTTTTAACAATATAATGGCATATTAAATATAAAGTTTGGCTTTTTCCGAAATTTTTCTTCACTTCAATGAGACTAAAAAGTAGTTTTCAATTACAGAAAAACAGCGACACTTAATTCAGGTTTATGACCTTAAAAATAGTTTTTTTTTTATGGGGATCATGACCGACAATCGAGTCCATTATGAGAGCGTCATTGGAAAAGACTAAATTAATTTCTTAATTCAATAATTATAATATTGGCATTCAAATATTTTAATGTATTATAAATAATTAATTTTTTCCAACATAACCTTAAAAATAAAAAAAAAATTGAGAAAGTTTTTTCTCCCTTTATGATTTTCCCAGTTCATATAATTTTAATTAAATTTCATATACATTTAACACAGGTTAAGAAAATAAAGGTAACGTAACATAAAGATTAACTGTTAAGAAGGAGTAAAAGTTTTATACGCAATTAACTACAAATGAAATTTAAACCTTAACAATATTAAAAACATATTTTCTATTATACAATTTACAAATATGAATAACATTTTTCACTTCCTAAGTATATTTTCCAATATAAGGTCTTTCATTACGATCATCCTAATTTTGTCAGTTTACGGCGACGTTGGTTGGTTTTAAAATGTTGTTTATTTTTATATTTTAATATAAATCAGCTACGTATTTCTATATTCGTATCTTGCTGGGATATATGGATGAGCAGATGGACATGATTCAAATATTTTTTTGGATATCGTTTATATTCATTAGAAAATGTCGTGTAACATTCAAACATTGTACGTTTTTTATTATGTCCGTTAATGAAAACTGGAGCAAAATGCGTTCCGTAGTTACTGAGAAAATCACGTATATACGGAAAAACAAACGCGGCGTTGGACTTTGTTTTATATTATTAAGAAAAAATTGTGTATTCACCTATTTCATTTCCAGGCTAATAACATAGAAATGACGTTAAAAAATGAAAATAGATCAGTTCATTTAAATAAAAGAGACAACAAAAGAATAGTTATCATGGCAGTTGATACGATCTTAAAAGAAAAGAAGCTTAAAGTGAAAAATAATGTACTTCTTATCCCAATAACAACTGTCTATGAGACATTTTTTTACTCAGGATTACAAAAAATAACGTTGAAAGATAAATTTACTATTCTGATTTTTCTGACTAAATGTCATACAGTTGTACAGGAAGTGTTTACCTGAATATAAATAAATCTAATATAAAGTTGCGTCACCAATATACGAATTACCGTAAATTCATTCCATTCATGACATAGATGAATAATGTACGGAAGTCATGTGGCATTTTCCATTAAATAAGAATTACTCTTTACGGATGTGATTTTAAATTCTATGTAAAACAATAACCGCTTTCATGATAACGTTGAATCATTTACGCGGATAAAACCATAACAATGTTTGCTAAAATTATCTCAACCTTCATGCAGAGCTCAAACGATTAAATTTATTTCCCATCTAAGGCGAAATTTTTACCTATCGTAAGTGGCCCATATTATTTACTGCGGAAAAATAAATGGAGTTTCGAAAGCGGATAGAAGGCACCTATATGTTGTTACGAAAGTAAAATATGTCCTATTAAGATAAGCACAATTCACAACATGTCGCAAAGCAATTTATCATATGAACCCATCTTGGGGAAGGGCTTGATGTTATGTCGAATTTAGTCTGTAATTTTTCCTGGAACTCATAAAAGATTTGGAGTGCCTTTAATCTAGTACTATAGTTTAACATATTTAACACGAGGCCTTGAAAACTGGTGGCTCCAATTAATTTTTTTACTATTTACGTACATCATATGTTTCTGAATGTCATGTTATTATTTTGTGTACTTTGTGCTAACACGAGCAAAACATATTTTGTACCAATTTTTTATATAGATGTCGTATGTGTATTTTTAATTTTTATTATAGATGAGAAAATGAGTGTTTTTATTTCTTTATTTCACACGCTTTCAACTACACAACTGTAATTCATAAAATTGTGTGTGCCCATGCCATAAAGATGAATATAAAGTACCATTTATTCCGAAGTAGAATTAATTGTTTACCATCGTTTTTCTTTCAGTTCTAAGCATATGAAATTGCGACTAAAGTAAGTTTAAATCAAATTAGTCTTAAATTTTTGAATATTCGAAACTCCAAGAGAACCAAAAACTTACTCTAAAAGCTAATATATTTACAGATTTATTAATAATATTTCAGTGCTTTACGGATACAATACGTCCACGATCTTATATACTTGATATATACTAAACATATTCCGATTATAGGATAACCGGATAATAAGCAAGAAAGAGGATTTGAAGCAAATGTCTCAAAGATTTTTTTTGTGAGGCCAGTGTAGCAAAACGTTTTTGGTTAGAATTAAAACTCAGCAAATTATCAAATCGTGCTGCAGTTAGATAACCACGTTTCTATTCTTGAAACATTCATATGGCAGTTTATTTAATAAAATTAAACCTTAAATTCCAAACGGTTTAAAAGCTATAGGATACGATACATACAGATTGATCGGTAGGACAATCTCTTAGTAAATATTGGTATTCGTCAGATAAAGAACGCTAAAAATAAGAAGTGAGATGATCGTAACAAAAAAACTAGTAATATAATTATTCTATATTGAAAGAAAACATTAGTAAATTACTTTTGAATTGCCTCTTTGACTTGAATAGAATTATTATCAAAGAAGAATAATATATTAATTTATTAAGTTCCGGCACACAAATGTTTTAATAATCATAATGTATTTTTAAAGACATAAAAACAAATTTAAAGTGTTTTCTATTCCTTTATCGATAGTTTACGTACTATATCATGTCAGCTATTTCGATCTATAGCCTCTGCAGAAAGAGAAATTTCTCAATGAAATATAAAAAGGTATTTATAATGTAACCATGAAATATTAAATTTGTTTAGACTAACGGAAAGTGATGAAAATATAGAACATATATTAAATCCGTTTTAATTTTTTGATCGGTTTAATAATCGAAGCTATCGACATTATTTCTAGCATTTCTTTTCAAAAGCGTAATTAACATAAACTACCAAACAGTATGTACGCTATGATACGAATTAAAAAATATAATCTTTTAGTTGTAACGCCCAACAAATTATAATACACTTTCATTTATTATGAAAATGGTTTGCATAATATTTTGAATTGAGTAATTGCTTATTTGAATTAAACAGTAGCTATAGTTATATGTTTAAAAGGATTGCTATAAGAGTGAGGATACTCATAAGACGATTGTAATGGATTCAGAGTTGTTGTTATACATATTTTAAAGAGTGAAGTATGTGTAGCAATTATTTATGGAAATCTGAGGATTCCTATGACATTAGTAAATCCACAGAGGATTCATTAACCAAAAGAAGCGTAGTAAGCCTTTACGGAATAAATAATAAACAAAATATTAACTGCCAAAACAATAAAAAACAAATCCAGGGAATAAATTTACTAAATATAATACAATCTTCAGCGCCCGAAGCGCCATTTTTGTACATATATAAATAAATACCAACCGTAGGAGATGTTGACAAGTTATCATAGCTGACTCAACATTAAATAACAAAAGCTTTACACTACGTTGCAGACAAGCATGTTCATATGGGTTATAAATGGTTACATAAATGTGGGATTTGTTATTTTAATTAATTGACTGGGTCAATCGCTAGAATGGTTGGTCAAAATGCATGAGAGGAAAGAATTTAAAGATAGACAGACAGATATAACGAAAATATATATTTGTTTAATACAAAAATACATAGTAGAGACAAGTAGGACTAGTAAATGGTGTGTCATGGAGTGTGAAGTATTTGTCAGTTGATTAAAATTTATCTATCTCCAGACGCTCTTTAAAACGTCTCCTTCACGTAAACGTCCTTTCTATAGAAATCGAAAGGCATCTTTGTATATGGTACGAGTTGCTCCAAGTGTAACAGTTCTAACGATATTAATTTGTCTTTTGACCACGTGAAAGTTGACTAAAATATTCGAAGAAACATTTCAAATATTTAATCTAAAACTAGAGAATATTAGCTATCGATTGACCCTCCTAATGTGTTCTCATCGTTGATTTAAAATCATCCGGCACCAAATGATTGGTTAGTTGGCTATGCTCTCTAGTGGAAAACACAGGCGGTAGGCCGGATTTTGTTATGATGATACATTTTTAGTTTGCGAGCTATTAGATTATACTTTAACCATGGAATTGCTGCTGACAGTAGCTGAACAATCTTTGACGTTGTTTTCAAGCTTACGTAACGGTCAGTTTTCGGTTCACCACAAGCCCCGTGATTGGAGTTCACAAATGTATTTAGATCAAAAATAAATATTTAAATTTGTATATATCCAAAATTCCTCTTCCACCCCATCTATAGTTATAAATCCATCATCATTTGATAATACACCAAGCAATAATCGTTTAAATTCTCCTATTACTCTATGTATAAAACACGTTTACAAACATAATCGGTTACCTACCTTTATTAAATAAGTTTCGGTTTCCTAAAGGTAGGAAGTGCAAATATATACATATATACGATTTTTCAAATTATTAGTTAAATAGGTTATGGAAAAAAAATTGTGTGAATTATGTTCTATCTCCAGTTCGGTATGCAGCTAAAGCGTAAAATGTAAAGGAGCGTGTTCAAATAAGGCCATAATGTATGGGTGAAACGCATTGCTACAATTTTTTGTGGAGATAAAAATAATAGCAGAACGTGGTTTCGATCCACGGACCTCTGGGTTATGGGCCCAGCACGCTTCCACTGCGCCACTCTGCTCTTGCGATGCTAGACCAAAATTTGTTTAACATTAGCAGTTAGGATTCCGTGCCAAAGTTTTGCTGTCATTTTTTTTGTCGGGAGCAAAAATTTGCTGTCGACCAATTTAATATCAGGAGGTCTGACGATAAAAAGTGAAAAGGAAGTAGGAACTAAAATTGGGGAAAAAGATTGCACAAACCAATTTTTTCCAAAAATATGTTTTAAGTTTCTATCATTCATGTAAGCACATCAAGGAATGAAAGAAATATTTAAATTAACATTAATAAGTATCCATCAACATCGTAAACAAAAAATAAGCTGATTGTCGACTAAATGTAGAAATTAATTGATACCGCCATTAGATATTTCACAACAATAATGCGTCCGATGTTATTACATTAATACATATTATAAAACGGTAATTGATACTGCGCCTATGTCCATGTCACGTTAAGCCATTAAAGAATATTTGTTTTTTCGTTTTCAATTCGTTCAAACAGAAAATATTTCAATGTAAAAACGTATCAAAATTCAAATGTTTCACATCTGCGTTCCATCACAGTTCACCCTTTTTTTTAATCGTTGTTTTTTCCTTGTTATGCAGATTAGTTATAGAAAAAATGGAAAATTTTCTCGAACAAAACTAAAGATATCGGTGTTGTTAATTGATTAGATTTTAATCAGTTTATTTTTTTAAATTTTGTAATAGCATTTTTATTGGTTCACAGGGTGCAAATTAGGTAGAGCTTTTGTTAAGGGAATATTGACGTTACTCAGCAGGAATAGGACATCTTGCCATTTAAAATAGAGTGTCATTGTAAACCAATAAATATACATCGAATAAGGAAATGTTATTTTTCAAGATGAAAGGTTTCTACGGACAAATAATATTTATATGTTTAAATAGTTCAATATAAACACGATATACCCTTAAGTACATATTTACCTGAGTATGTATGAAAGTCGCATAATGAGAGTCCCACTTGTACTTAACAGATTTTCTTTGAAGAATATATACTATTAAATTTGTTTATTTATTCACCCTATACAGTAACACTTTTAATAAGAAAGCCTGTTAACTATGAGGAGATGTTGCACTATGAGGGTTTCACATACATTTAGACATTTATAAACATTTACGGATATATAATGTTTCTATAAAACTATTCACAAATATCAACTTTTTACCTATTATTTCTTTCACTTGTGCAAAACCATTCAAAATAGCGGTTTACCTGGTAGGTGGTGGCGACACGTAACTCAAACAAATATGACCACATTTAAGCGTAATGTTTCGTGTACGAATTTCTGAATCGAAAAAGTATTCATGTTATACCTCCGATATTTTTGAAATACCTATTCAACGATACCAAAATTGGGTAAGTGAAGAAGAAAATACGTCCCAATTTTATATGTAGAACAAGTGCCCTAAGAAACATTTTAAAAATATTTTTAACTTTATGGCACTAATATTCGGGGAGTAAAACGTTTCCAACATACAGACGGGCAAATAAATAGAGAGACACGGTAAGACCATAAGGGTTGCTAGTTTTTCTATGGAACCCTAAAAATGAGTCCAATTTGGGATAATATAGCATAATAATGATAGTGACAAACGACTAGCCATCCCGCTTTTACTTTTACCATTATATGTATTCCTGACAATGCTGCCCGTTATATAAAGCAAAAAATATAACTTCTATAAGGTCGACTATGAGATAATAAATGAGGAAATAAGTAAAATAGGTGGTGGTGTGACTAGATTTTATGACCTATTCTTCAATATAATTGAATTGTTTGTACTGCAAAGGCATTCCACCAATCATATTGTCTGGTTTACTCTCAAATTCATACGATTTTCTAATGGTAGAAATGGAAAATTTATGGCAGCGTTTCTGCTCATAGCGAATTTTCAGAACTTTGGCATCAATTCAAATCCTTATCTAAGCGATGTCATCAGTGTGGCAAACACAGTGAAAATCATAAAAAAGACCCTAAAGAATTTTGGTATTATATCTCTTCATTATATGAAACAAATGGCTATCCATTAACAGGATGATGACATATCATATGGCGAAAATACCAGGAATAATCTGAACGGTATTTGTCAAGTGTTCTCAGAGTTCTTTCAGTCAACTTTCGAGCCCATTAATCCAAACATAAGTAAATTGACCAAAATGTTGAAAATATGCCTATTAGTAATTTAAATGGCGTCAGCTTATTTTTCATGTCGTTTGATGTTGCAGACGTTTGCAAAAATGCTTATATCGTTAGGTTTGAACAAAGGCCCAGGAACAGATAGAATTAAACCAGCCTTCTTCAAATACACCCCAGGTACCATATGTATTTCTTCAAGTCTCTTATTTAATAAGGGTATGGGTATTTCCCTAGATGTTGGAAAAAGAACCCAAAACACCTGTGCAAAAAAGTGTGTCCAAACAAAACATAGTAACTATAGACCGATATCAATTTTTTCAGTAATTCTCAAAGTTTTAGAGAGATTAATACATGGACGGGTGTATCCGATACTTCATAATTAAATTATGCCAGAACAACATGGCTTTGTTCGTGGTAGATCTACCTCACCTAACCTACTTCTTTACCCGCAGCACTTGTTCGAGTATAGGGATTTTATTTAACAAGGTTCAATTAATATTGATACGAAAATTGGCATTTAACGGTATCAGAGGCAACTTATTTCGATGGTTTATTACATATTTAACTAAGAGGCAGCAGGCAATCAAAATTAATGGATTTTTTTACCATATATCCAGGTGACTTCCAGTGTACTACAGGGATCTATGTTAGGCTTTTATTTATTTTATTTTTTCACTATATAAGTACTTGCATGCAGACGATCTAAAACTATTCACTCTTGTGAAAGATATCCAAGACTGTTCGAATATGCAAGCTGATCTCGACAGACTTCATGTTTACTGTGAATAGAATAAACTGCACTTAAGTTACTCGAAGTGCAAATAAATCTCTTTCATAAAGAAAAAAGACAAGTAAACTTTAGAAATGAGATAAGGGGGAATCATTCTAAAAATTTAGTACCATTCGTGACCTCGGTATCATTTTCGATAGTGAACCGTATTTTGGTTTGTATATTTAGCAGATTGTATTTAAGGTCTATAGAATGCTGTTAACAACAACCAAAGTCTTTAAAAATATTGAAACAGATTCAATCTTGATCAATGCCCCTGTGAGATTACAACTTGAATATGCTGTTGCTTTCTGGGATTCACTGTAGTTATTGTCACTTAGTCTGACAGCATTGAGAACGTACAAAGAAATTTTTTTTAAAACTTTTCAATATCATATTGGTGACTATAAATTATTGGATAGAATACTACTTAATACATACAGATATGAAGCCTTCTGTCATAGACGTTCGTTATTAGAGTTGATGATTAATATCTGTCAATGTCATTATTACTTTCCATCTTTACTGAGTTGAACCCTCAAACTAACTCGTAGCCGTCTTTTATTTCATGTCCACAATGCAATAACAAAGGCCGGTGTCAGAGCACCGCTATGGCGGTTGCGCGACTTGCACAAAAAAGAGATGGCATCCTTGAAAGTTCGCGCTCCCAGTTTCGATTAGATGTGAAGAACAGGCTTCGTGAAATTCATACCTAGCGGATGGATCTTTAATTTCACTTTTCATTTTATTTTATTCATTGATTGTTGATATTAGTTAACCAGAGCGCCTTGTATAGAAAACTTACAATCCATAATTGCAGCTTTATTTAATTGATATGTTGATTATATTTGTTTTTCGTATTAATTATATGTCTTTTTCAAACTTAATATGGTTTTGCTTATTTAAGTTAACAATGTCATATTTGTAATCGTATTTAATTGGATATTTCATAAGTGTATTTTTCTTTGTTGTTTGTGAAAATGTTTAGAATACAAGCTTGTTTTTTGTTTTGTGTTTAGAGAATATTTCAAATAGTTTTTGTTTGTTTTAATCTTTTTACATGAAATAAAATAACAAGACCAGTATCGTATGGTCAAATACAATACAGCACTCTACCGTTTTCGTTTACCCCCAGTTTGTTCGTCAGTTACATTAAGTTATAAAAATAAAAAATCAACTAATATATGACAGCTGACTCGTCAAAAATCTCTCGAATGAAACTCAAACTTCAGTAACGAATAGATACGTGTTTGTAAACATCATCTCGTAATACAGATGAATATATAAGCAAACCAACCGACAGGCACGAAATAGATAAATCTATTTTACCTTAATCGAAATAATAAAATGTTTTCAAATTCAAAATAGACTTTTTAAATTCTTATTTACATTACATACGCTATATTGGTTTTAAAATAAAATCGTCTTCCTGTTTCCGAGCATGCGTCACCAATTATTTCTTCGAATCAACAAATATGTAGTTACAAGACATAAATCTTTGTTTTAAATTTTCCTAATAATTTGTAATCAAAAGAACAAAGTTACCGAAATTTTAGTTTTAAAGCCGTACACAAACGGCCCTTTAATATAATAGTATTAAAACAATTTCAGTGATATATTCCAACTGCAACGACATTGTTCATGCTCATATCCATTTCCTGTAGACCTCAAATGGGTAAATTTATTTCCCACGCAATGGGGAAAATGTATACCGCACGACACGTGACTCACTTGCTTACCTATTGTAAAAAAGTAATTGGATTTTCGAAAAGCCGATAGAACCCGGCTACCCATTCGCACAAACGTAAATATATCTTATTAAGATAAGCCCAATTTACAACATGCCGCAAAGAAATTTATCACACGAACCCACCTTAGAAAGGGCTTTAGGTTATATCAAATTTAAGGCGTAATTTTTCTTGGAGCTTGTGAAGGTTTGTGTAGTACCTTTAATCCAGTAGTGCGGTTTCCGTCTGTAATAAAATGTCTTAGAAATCGTAGCAACATTTTTATCCAGGTATTAATATATTAGTTATTTGTTAGAAAAGTATTCATCTTATACCTCCAGTATTTTTGAAATACCTTTTCAAAGATAACTTACAAAATGGGATACGCAAAGAAAACAAAATTCACCCCAATTTTACATTTAGAGCAAGTGCCCTAAGAAACTTTTTAAAAATATTTTATTTCATAACTTTGTATGGTATTGTGAATAGGTATAACAATGTTATTTCAGCGTTATAGCACTAATAGTCCGGGAGTAAAATGGTTACAACATACGGACGGACAGACAAACATACAGACACAGTGAGACTATAAGGGTTGATAGTTTTTCTACGGAACCCTAAAAATGAATCATATTTTATATAGTGTAGCATAATAATGATTGTGACAAACGGCTAGGTATCGAATGGTCGGATACAATGTAATCAAAGAAAAAAAACTATGGTAATTTAAGATTTAAAACCCTATAAACATCGTCCCTTAATATAACAAAATCAGAACGATCTCAATGATAACCGCAACGATATTTTCAATAATCATATCCGCTTCCGAGTAGATCTGAAATGGGTAATTTTATTTCCCACGCATGGAGAGAAATTATACCGCACCACACGTGGCCCACGTGCTTACTTATCATGAAAAAGTAAATGGATTTTCGAAAAGCCAATAGAAGATACCTAAACGTTCGTACAAAGGTAAAGTATATCTCATTAAGATAAGAACAATTTACAACTTGCTGCAAAGCAATTTATCACACGAACTCAGGTTGGAAAGGGTTTTATGGAATTTAAGGCGTAATTTTTCCTAGAGCTTGCTAAGGCTTGTGTAGTGCCTTTAATACAGTAGGGCAGTTTATGAAACATTCCTGTAGGTAAAAAGTGCTTTCAAGAGGCATGGCATTAAAATTTGATCGGACAAATAATGGTTACATCTAATGGAAACTATATATTATAACGGTAGGGCCGTAAGGTGGACAAATATATATATATATATATATATATATATATATATATATATATATACATATATATATACATATATATATATATATATATATATATATATACTATATATATTTTTTGTCTTTTTTGAAGATTTAGAATATATCAATCAGCGGTTAGAATATATCACAGAAGTTGTTTTAGTATTATTATATTAAAGGGCGGTTTTTATACGGCTTTAAAACTAAAATTTCGGTAACTTTGTTCGTTTGATTACAAATTATTAGGAAAATTGAAAACAAAGATGTATGTCTTGTATATTTGTTGATTCGAAAAAATAATTGGTGACGCATGCTCGATAATTCGGAAACGGAAATAAGATTTTATTTTAAAACGAATATAGCGTACATAGTTTAAATAAGAATGAAAAAAGTCTATTATGAATTTGAAAATATTTTATTAATTCGATTAAAGTAAAATGGATATATCTATTTCGTGTTCATCTGGGGCTTATACGTTCATCTGTATTACGAGTTTATGTTTACAAACACGTATCTATTCGTTACAGAAGTTTCAGTTGCATTCAAGAGATTTTTAACAAGTCGGCTATTATGTATTAGTCGATTTTTTTTTATTTCATAACTTAATGTAACTCATGAACTAACTGGAGGCAGACGGCAATGGTAGAGTATTTGACCATTCGATACTAGTCTTGTTATATATTTCAGGTAAAGAGAAAAAATTTGATTTATTTCATGCAAAGAAAAGAAAATTAAAATATTCTCTGAACACTAAACAAGAAACAAGCTTGTATTCTAACATTTCCACACACTACAAAGAAAAATACACTTATGAAATATCCAATTAAATACCATTATAATTGTGACATTGTCAACTTAAATAAGCGAAACCATATATAGTTTGTAAAAGACATATAATTAATACGGAAACACATATAATTAACTTATCAATTAAATAAAGCTGCAATTATGGATTATAAGTTTTCTACACAAGACGCTCTGGTTAACTTATTTGGACAATTAATGAATAAAACCAAATTAAAAGTGAAATTATTGATACATCCACTATGCATGAATTTCACGAAGCCTGTTCTTCACATCTTATCGAAACTGGGAGCGCGAACTTGCAAGGATGCCATCTTTTTTTGTGCAAGTCGCGCAACCGCCATAGCGGTGCTCTGACATCGGCCTTTGTTATTGCATTGTCGACATGAAATAAAAGACGGCTACGAGTTAGTTTGAGGGTTCAACTCAGTAAAGATGGAAAGTAATAATGACCTTGACAGGTATTAATCATCAACTCTAATAACGGACGTCTATGACAGAAGGCTTCATATCTGTATGTATTAAGTAGTACTCTATCAGATAATTTAAAGTCAACAATATGATACTGAAAAGTTTTCAAAAAAAATTCTTTGTATGTTCTTATTGCTGTCAGAATAAGTGACAGTAAAGTATAGTGAATCCCAAAAAGCAACAGCGTATTCAAATTGTGATGTTACAGGGGCAATGAACAAGGTTAAATATGTTTCAACATTTTTAAAGACTTTGGTTGTTGTTAATACGAAGCCAAGCATTCTATAGACCTTAAATACAATCTGCTCAATATACAAACCAAAATACGGTTCACTATCGAAAATGATACCGAGGTCACGAATGTTGCTATATTTATAGAATGAGTTCCCCCTTATCTCATTTCTAAAGTTTACTTGCCTTTTTTCTTTATGAAAGTATTTATTTGCACTTCGAGTAACTTAAGTGCAGTTTATTCTCTTCACAGTGAACATGAAGTCTGTAGAGATCAGCTTGCATATTGGAACAGTCTCGGATATATTTCACAAGAGTGAATAGTTTTAGATCGTCTGCATGCAAGTACTTATATAGTGAGTAAGTAAAATAAATAAGGGCCTACTCTGCTCTTGCGACGCCAGGCCCAATTAGTTTAACATTAGCAATTAGGAGTCCGTGCTTTCGCACGGAATGATAATAAGCAAAATGTTCGCGCTTCTCTGTCATAGCTGCACACGGAACTGGAGATAGAACATAATTCAAACAATTTTTTTTCCATAACCTATTTAACTAAAAATCGTAAATATATATATATATATATATATATATATATATATATATATATATATGTATATATATATATATATATATATATATATATATATATATATATATATATATATATAATATCATTTGCTAACAGCCTACCTGAAGATGTTGTAATACAACGAAACCTAGGTCGTGGTTTAGAACTTAAAGAAAGTAGAAATAATACTACACCACGTAGTTACCTTTAATTGTGAATAATGAATTTATACAAAATTAACGCCAAATATATTCAATAGTTAATCACATTATAACAGATAATAATTCAAGAAGTACAAAATTTACCAAGAAACAAATACGATGGTATCCGCGCAAACCTTTCCTCTTTCTTTAAAAGTAACATTTCCTTATTCGTCATATATTTACTGGTTTACACTGACACTCTATTTTAAAATGGCAAGCTGTCCTATTCCTGCTGAGTAACGTCAATATTTTCTTAATAAAATATATATCTAATTTGCACCTCTTAGAAAAATACCATTAAAATATAAGAAAAATTAAAGCGATTAAAATCTAATTGATAAACGAAACTGAAGGCTTTAATTTTGCATAAAAAAATTAAACGTGATCGCATTTCCATTTTACTCTAATTAATCTTCATAACTTGCAATGTTACAATGTTACAATGTTTTACAGCCATTAAGATGTTATGTCAAATAGCAATATGAATTTAACAAACATTAACAAATGAAACCGGTTTCAGAATAAAAATGGCCTTATAACAAACATCTGAGCTTCATCGTGCTACTAATGGTAAACATAACTGTGTTTTCCCACCGCTATAAATACTCGCGTGATCGGAAATCCTAGATTAAAAGCGAAAAACTATATTTATTCAACGTTGACTGCGGCAAAAGTTGATATTGTTAAAAAAATAGACTGGGCCAGGAAAACAAAAGTACTAAATTTTCTAATTTCCACAAAACCTAAATCAATTATATACCGTTGGGGTAGTATTAAGTATTTAAGTTCGGATAATTTGTCTGGCGTAATGAAGTAATAAGTGTGTTTAGGTGCGTAGAGGTTGTAACTTAGATCAAAATGCGACTAATATGGAGTTTTTTCTGACTCTTCTTTTCTTTTATTCATAAAACAACTTTATGATTATTAAATGTTAACTACAAAATTTAGTGCAGTGTATTATAATACGAATTTTAGAATAATTATTCCAAGAGACTCAATATAATCAGAAGACATATTTTTATAGACAAGTATTAAATATTTCTTTATACGCAACATTTATTAATTCCGTCGGTTTAGTTGCAAAAACCCTGTTCCTAATTTAAAATCAACTTTTTGTTTTCTTCCAAATGTTTTATACGTGTTCTAAAGCTCAATAAAAATTTTTGTTTCATCGTCTTCTACTTCTTGTCGTTTTAGATTGGCTTTCTGTTGATTTTTATGTAGTACACCGAGTATTTGGGTGGCGATATCTTTATTGTTTCGTTTTAAACTACTTGCAGGTGGAGTTGTAGGTGATGGACGATGTATTAAATTTGTATGGTCATCTACTTGTTCAAAGCTATGTTCTTGTGTTTCGGATTCCTGTTCTTGTGAATTATTCTTAAAATCATTGGTTTCATTGTTTTCTTCGGTATTTCTTTTATCGAATACCGGTATTAGAAAATACAACAGGCCTGCATAAACATATTTTTTAACTTTTTTAGCCTCACTGCATTTTGATTTTTTTGAAAGTCTCTTCGAAAGTAGTCTCTTATGTGTGTCCATTTTTTCATTAAATCAGCACCTGAAATGTAAATTAATATTAATTAAAAAAATTATTACAGAAGAACCAATTTTTCTAATTGCGTAGCGAACCTACGCAATTAGGAAAATTGGTTCCTTGGCGGGAAACATATTCTTCTGATTTCTCCTCTGCATAGTTGATCTGCCTTTTATAACTACAAAAATTACTACTCAGTTGTACTATCGGCAGTGGTAGATTCTGACTACCGTTTTATAGCGGTAGATATCGCTTATGGCTTATCGCAGAGACAGTAATATTTTTAATAACTGGATTTTTTTAAAAAAGCTAACCCAAAATCTTCCTAATTTGCCCAAAGTAAAACCTTTGCCGAATACTAATGGCACACCTCTACCTTTTGTGTTATTTTATGAAACCATATACGAGAAGTAACTTCAATACCCAAGGCCGAGTCTTTAACTACCGTTTTAATAGATCACGACGTGTAGTGGAATGTTCCTTCGGCATTGTCTCGAATAAGTGGAGAATTTTTCACAATAGTATGACGATTCCACCAGATTTTGCGGGTTTGGTAACAAAGGCAGCATATGTATTACATAATTTTGTACTCAGGTGAGACGGCTATAGATTTGAAGACACTCTGACACATTACTTCGGAGATATATCTTTCCGCGGTCCACAACACAGATCCACAAACCGAGGTGGAAACATAGGAGACAATTTTGCTGAGTACTTTATGACGCCGGCAAGGGAAATAACGTACCAATATAACGAGAGAATTATTAATTTACACGAATAATTGTGGGCACAGTTGGAATAAAAAATTAGAAAGAAAATGTCTTACCCCTGTTTTCTTTGTCCACTTTAGTGCGCGTGTCCCAATCCTTTATAACCTCTTTAAATCCCTGATCCCCGATCAGATCTCTTACATGTCTGTTGTGGAAGTCCTTGTTATAAATATTCCAAAAGCGGGGGGTCTTTTTCAACAGCCAATTTTAATGTTTCTGCTTCACACATAATTGTTGCGATTCAATGCGTAACAAAGTATACATCCGATACGCGCGGCGCGGGCGCAATTTCTGAATGGAAATTTCCAAACGTGTGCGCCGGCACAAACAAAATGTATGTAAGCGCTGCGTTCCGCATGAGGTCATTAGGTTTTTTTCGGTTTGGTTTCTTCGAACGCGCGGACTAGCATTCGAAATGTACGTACGGAATTTGTTCCGTTCGGAAAAAGCCGACATGTGCGGCAGTCAGTGAGTGTATTTTATATTGATTTCATGCATTCGGGTGTCCGAATACGGAAAACGAATTCGGAAATCGAATATGGAAAACGAGTATATGCAACCGCCTTACACAAATTTTTAAAAAATACACATTTTTTGCTCAAAGTAGGTACACCAAAGTAGCCTAACTAGTGTATTATTAAAAAAACTTCTGGCTGCAATCGATTCGAATGATTATGGACTTTGGATTTTTTTCATTGATTTTTCACGGGGCAAATAATTGCTGAGGTGGGAAAGCGTAGATTTATCTGTCATGATAATAGAAACGACCCGACAGAGGTAAATTGTTTGTGAAGATACGCAGCCAGCTCATTTTGTTTCGAGTCGGGTTCGCTTGTTAATTTGTTCAATTAACTCCGGTTACCCGACTTTGTGTTTTAATAGTCGTAGGCATTCGACATTGAGCGTATATTTATGAAGGGTATATTTTTGTAGACGTTGTATAACATCTTATTAGAACTTATTCAGAGCGAATGTGATGATAATTATTAAATTCCAATAATCTTAAATTTTTTATTAAGCGGGAACACCTTCGCAAAATGTTAACTAAATTTTTTTGTTTTTTTTTTCTTTAGTTAATAAATTATTTAATGATTGGACAAAATAGGATATTGATGGTACATTATAGCCTTTTATATTAAAAAAATAGTTAAAATCAATGGAGTTATAACTCCAATGTTTACTAGTAATTAAATTAATTCTAGTCCAATAAAGTCGCGTTCTGACGACGGAATCGTTTTCTCAATCACGGTTCTTTTGAAAGTCAAAAACTTAATTTTTTTCTATGAAATGTAAAAGTTAAATTTAGCAGTTTCTTTTAATAACATAATGGCATATTAAATATAAAGTTTGGCTTTTTCCGAAATTTTTCTTCACTTCACGCTGATTAAAAAGGTCTAGTTTTCTATTACACAAAAACAGCGTCACTTAATTCAGATTTATGACCTTAAAAATTTTTTTTAGGGAGATCATGACCGACAACTCAGTCAGCCATGAGAGCGTCATTGAGAAAAACTTAATTAGTTATCATAATTTAGTAATAATAATAGTGACATTAAAATATCTTAATGTATTTTAAATAACGTATTTTTTCCAACATAACTTTTAAAAATAAAAAAATTTAAAAAAATTTTCCCCCTTCACGAGAAAAAACTTTTTCAATTTAAGGAAGAAATGACAGTGCCTATAATTTTAATTAAATTGTTTTAATTATTTGATGTCAATTTTCATGGCGTTGCTAAATCGCGGTGTTGGGTATTGTATTATATTGCCGTGTAGCAATGTCATGAAAAAGGGTAATAAAATAACTAAGCGGTGTGTTAGTATAAGTAAATATTAACGAATGTTTAGATTTTCAAGGTTACAATTTGATTTATTTATAAAATATTATCTATTTTATATATATATTTAACACAGGTTAAGAAAATAAAGGTAACATAACATAAAGATTAACTGTTAAGAAGGAGTAAAAGTTTCATACGCATTTAACTACAAATAAAATATAAACATTGTATTCTACATAACAATTTTAATATTGTTATGTAGAATACATATTTCTATTAAACAATTTATAAATATTACTAACTTTTTTCACTTCGTAAATATAATTCCCATTATAAGGTCTTTCAATACGAACGTCCCTGCATTTGACAGCTTACGGATAAACTACGGTCTTTACAAATAACACTGGAATGTTTACCAATTCATAACACCAGAAATTATAGAAATTTGAAGAAGATCATCCCCGAAGTTATGAGCGCGTGCCAAATTTAGTTTCAATATTGTTTATTTTATACAACAACTTTTTGGTGCGAACTTTCCTCTGGCGGAATAATTGGTTCTTTTTTCTTTAGCGGTGAAAGATTTATTACTCACTCACGACAAAAGTACGAGTGCAGATTATTTCTTCAACTGAAATATACAGTTCTTGTGATACAGTCCTTTTGAATTTAACTGATAAATACAGCCCTTATCAATATGTGTCGAACAATTTGGTGTTACGTGCCATATTGTCTATAAAACAATCGACCTGTTAAATGAGAAGTTTGAATATGTTCTCAAATCATATGGTGGTTATGTTAACTGACAGTTATATGATTTAATATCCTCAGTTGTATGATACTGACAGTCATATGATTTTTGTAATGAAATTATATTAAATGTCGGTTTCATGTTAACACCTCGCAAACAATTGATCATTTAAAGAACAACATCACGCGCGGTGTTTAACCCGATTTTACGCACAGCATCATTGAATTTATCTTAAAACAAATATAAAACTAAAACTGTGTCAGTGACACCATTTATTTTATTCAAATTGAATAACTAACAATTTTATTGCAAGATCGTTCATATCTTGTACACGCGTTCATATCTTGTACAAGATCGTTCATATCTTGTACACGCGTTCATATCTTGTACAAGATCGTTCATATCTTGTACACGCGTTCATATCTTGTACAAGATCGTTCATATCTTGTACACGCGTTCATATCTTGTACAAGATCGTTCATATCTTGTACACGCGCTGAAAAAATAATTTGATTGGTCTCTCTTTAATTGATTAATTACACCAATCAAATTATTTTTTTAATGCCAAGGGGGCGCAGTATCAAAGCACAACTGAATTTTTTTAAAATTCAATTTAAAGTGCACAAATACACAGTACACAAATTTACATTCTCGAGGTTGACATACGGGAAGGTTGTGAAAAATAAAAAAAAAAGTTGTTTATTTTTATATCTTAATATAAATTAGCTACGTATTCTTATATTAATATCTTGCTGGGATACACGGAAGAGCCATCTGCTCTTTCGATTGACTAAACCATGATATGATTAAAATCTCTTTTTTTTGGTTTTCGTCCACATTCAGCAGCAAATGTCGTGTAATTTTTAAAAGAAATGTGCGTTTTTCATAATGCCCGTTAATGAAAACTGGACTGGCAAAATCCCTTCGATAGTTACTGAAAAAATTGCGTACATACGGAGATACAAAAGCGGAGTTGGGCTTTGTTTTATATTATTGACAAAAACTTATGAATTCATCTATTTCATTTCCCGGCTAGCAACAAAGATACGATTTAAAAAAAAATTAAAGTAGGTCAATTCATTTAAACAAAAGAGACAACAAAAGAATAGTTATCATGGAAGTTGATATAATAAGTAGTGTTAACTGAAGGATCGAAGCCTAAATTGTCAAAGAATAAACTTCCTAGCCTAACAAAAACTCTCTGTGAGACATTTTTTTTACTCAGAATTACAAAAAATAACGTTGGAAAGTAAATCTCCTATTCTAAATTTTCTGACTGAATATCATACAGACTGAATATCATAGGAAGTGCTTACCTGAATATAGAGAAATCTAATATAAAGTTGCGTCACCAATATACGAATTACCGTAATTTCATTCCATTCATGGCATAGATGAATAATATATAGAAGTCATGTCGCATTTTCCATTAAATAAGTATTACTGTTTACGGATGAGATTTTAAATTAACACGATTTTAAAAGCGGTACCTATGTAAAACAATAACTGCTTGTATGATCACGTTGAATCATTTACACAGATAAAACTATTACAAAGTTTGCTAAAATTATCTCAACTTTCATACAGAGCTCAAATGATTAAATTTATTTCCCATCTAAGGCGAAATTTTTACCCTCCATACGGGCCACGTATGGCGGGTAAAAATATATTCTATTAAGATAAGAACAATTCACAACATGCCGCAAAGCATTTTGTCATATGAACCCATGTTGGGAAAGAGTTTATGGTTATATCGGATTTAGGGCGTAATTATTCCTGGAACTCATAAAGGCTTTTGTAGTGCATTTAACCTAGTACTATAGTTTTACAAATCTAATAGAAGGCCTTGAAAACTGATCGCACCAATTAATTTTTTTCACTATTTATTTACATATGTTTCTGAATGTCATGTTATTATTTTATATACTTCGTGCTAACACAAGTAAAACAAATTTTGTACCAATTTTTTATACAGATACTCTATGTGTATTTTTAATTTTTATTATAAATACGAAAATTAGTGTTTTTATTTCTTTATTTCACACGCTTTCAACTGCACGACTGCAATTCATAAAATTGTGCGTATGTTTAACCCATGCCATACAGATGAACATAAAGTACCATTTATTCCGAAGAAGAATTAATTGTTTACCACCATTTTTCTTCAGATTTAAGTAAATGAAATCGGGACTAAAGTAAGTTTGAATCAAAGCAGGCTTAAATTTTTGAATATCCAAAATTTCAAGAGAACCATAAACTTATTCTAAATCCTAATATGTCTACAGATATATTAATAATATTGTAGTGCTTTACGGCCACAATACTTCCACTATCTTATATACTTGATATATACTAAACATATTCCGATTATAGGATAACCGGATAAGAAGCAAGAAAGAAGATTTGAAGCAAATGCTTCAAAGAATTTTTTTGTGAGGCCAGTGGAGCAAAACGTTTTTGGTTAGAATTCAAAATCAGCAAGTTATTAAACCGTGTTGCAGTTAGATAACCACGTTTCTATTCTTGAAACATTCATATGGCAGTTTAATTTAATAAAATTAAACTTTAAATCTTAAATGGTACAAAGCTATAGGATAGGATACATACAGACTGATCAATCAGGACAATCCCTTTGTAAATATTAGTACTCGCCAGATAAAGAACGCTAAAAGTAAGAGGTAAAAGATGATCTTAAGAAAAAAAATTTAAATATAATTATTCTATATTGAAAGAAAAAAATTAGTAAATCACTTTCGAATTGTCTCTTTGAATCGAATAGATTTATTATCAAAGAAGGATTATATCTTAATTTAGTAAGTTTTGGCACACAAATGTTTTAATAATCATAATGTATTTTTAAAGATATGAAAACTAACTTAAAGTATTTTCTGTTCTTTTATCGAGTTAAACCGTATTATATACTGTCAGCGAATTCGATCTACTGCGTCTGCAGACAGAGAAATTGTTTAATGAAATATGAAAAGGTATTTATAATGTAACCATGAATGATTTCTTAATACATTTGTTTAGACTAATGGATATTGATGAAAATACAGAACATATTTTTAAATCCGTTTTAATTTTTTCATCAGTTTAATACTCGAAGCTATCGACATTATTTCTAGCATTTATTTTAATAAGCTTATTCACATGAACTACCCAATAGTATATACGCGATGTTCCGTAATTTTTTTCCATTGGATTAAAAATAATATCTTTTAGTTGTAACCCCAATCAAATATACACTTTTATACACTTTTATATATTCTGAAAATAGTTTGCATAATATTTTAAATAGAGTAATCGCTCATTTGAATTAAATAGTAGCTATAGTTACATGTTTAAGTGGATCGCTATAAGAGTGAGGATACGCATAAGACGATTGTAATGGATTCAGAGTTGTTGTTATACATATTTTAAAACGTGAAGTATGTGTATCAAGTATTTATAGAAATCTGAGGATTCCTATGACATTAATAAATTAACAGAGGATTCATTTACCAAAAGAAGCGTGGTTAGTCTTTATGTAATAAATAATGAAGAAAATATTAAACTGCCAAAATAATAAAAAGCAAATTCAGAGAATATATTTACTTAATCTCCAGTGCCCGATGCGTCATTTTTTGTATATATATATATATATAGACAGACATACAGAGACTGACTTTATATGTATCTATATATATATATATATATATATATATATATATATATATATATATATATATATATATATATATATAGATATAAATAAATACAAACTGTAGGAGATGTTAACAATTTATCATAGCTGACTCAACATTAAATAACAAAAGCTTTATACTACATTGCAGACAAGCATGTTCATGTGGGTTATAAATGGTTACATAAATGTGGGATATAATTTTTTAAATGCATGAGAGCAAAGAAATTAAAGATTGACAGATATAACGGAAATATATATATTTGTTTAATATAAAAATACATAGCAGAGACAAGCGAGACTAGTAAACGGTGTGTCACAGAGTGTCAAGTATTTGTCAGTTGATTAAATTAATCTACCTCCAGACGCTCTTTAAAACGTTTCCTTCACGTAAACGTTCTTTCTATTGAAATTGCATTTGAAATTTTGGATATGGTACGAGTTGCTCTAAGTATAATAGTTCTAACGATATTAATTTGTCTTTTAACCACGTGAAAGTTGACTAAAATATTCAAAGAAAAAATTCAAATATTTAATCTAAAACTAGAGAATATCAGATATCGATTGACACTCGTATTGTGAAGATCGGATAACACATGTGTTCTTATCGATGATTTAAAATCATCCCGGCCCAAATTATTGCTTAGTGGACTGTGCTCTATAGTGGAAAACGTAGGCGGTAGGCAGGATTTAGTTATGATGATAATTTTTTAGTTTGCGAGCTATTAGATGTTACGTTAACCTTGAAATTGCTGCTGACAGTAGCTGAACAAGCTTTCACGTAGTTTCCAAGCTTACGTAACGGTCAGTTTTTATTACAAACCCCGTGGTTGGAGTTCACAAATGTATTTAGATCAAAAATAAATATTTAAATTATATATATCCAAAATTCCTCTTCAACCCATATGTAGTTATAAATCTATCATCTGTTGATAATGTACCAAACAATAATCGTTTAAATTCTCTTACTATTATAAGTATAAAATAAGTTCACAAATGCAATCTATTACCTACATTTATTAAATAAGTTCCGGTTTCCTAAAGTTAAGAAGTGTATATATATATATATATATATATATATATATATATATATATATATATATATATATTTAAATATAATTTTTCAAATGACTAGTTAAATAGGTTACGGAAAAAATTGTTTGAATTATTCACAATTAAATGAAACTACGTGATGTAGTATTATTTCTACTATCTTTAATTTCTTTACCACGACCTAGGTTAGATGTTGTAATACAACGAAACCTAGGTCGTGGTAAAGAAATTAAAGATAGTAGAAATAATACTACATCACGTAGTTTCATTTAATTGTGAATAATGAATTTCTACAAAATTAACGCCAAATATATTCAATGTTTGAATTATGTTCTATCTCCAGTTCGGTGTGCAGCTGTGACAGAGAAGCGCGAACATTTTGCTTATTATCTATGGCACGGAATACTAACTGCTAATGTTATAATGTGAAACTAATTCTGGTCTAGCGTCGCAAAAGCAGAGTGGCGCAGTGGAAGCGTGCTGGGCCCATAACCCAGAGGTCCGTGGATCGAAACCATGCTCTGCTATTATTTATATCTCCACAAAAAATTGTAGCCATGCCTTTAACCCATACATTATTGCCTTATTTGGACACGCTCCTTTTAATTTTAAACTTTAATCAATTTTGATAATTTCTTTTTATGTGATAGTAACTTCCATCGAGATGTTAATAAATATACAAAATGCTAATGAGATTATGTCTATGCCCATGTCATGTTCAGCTATTCAAAGCATGTTAGTAAAACTTTAGAAGTTTTACATACCGTTATTTACTTTCTCTCAAAATACTAGCTTGTGTGTATGTATGTACTTGTCTTTTGTGATCTCGTAGTAAAATTGTTATTATTTTACTTTATTACTGGACTCATAAAGCATGAATCATTTAACTCAAGCCTATAGTAATAGAGTTTTATCAATTCGGATGGGATGCTGAAAAAATATTTAGAGGCGGAGAAGTAAATCTTGTACTCGACATTTTTTTTATTTCACGTGTAGAGTGGAGTATCGTTTTGAAAATGACTAATAACAAGGGCTTAAAAAATCTCCTATGAAACTGGAACATTATGATTTTGAATGATTATTTGCATCTTCTTTTTTCTGCCCATATCTCCTGCCTCTTAATATACCTCCTGGTTCATATCTTATTTGGGGTCAGCACTTCTCGTTCGTAAGAATTATATTATGCAAGTGATTTGAATGTTACCCGTTAAAAAGTGATTTTTTTCTTTATGCTTAAATATTTTGATTCGTAAGATACCTTTTTTCTGAAATAATGCGCCAATTGCAGAACTCCATTCTGAAATTCCACAATTGAAGTCCAATATTGGATTCCAGCACAATTTAAACTTTATGAGCATAGACATAATCTCATTAACATTTTGTATATTGATTAACATCTTGGTAGAAATTACTATCACAAAAAGAAATTATCAAAATTGGTTGAAGCGTAAAATATAAAAGAGCGTGTCCAAATAAGGCAATAATGTATGGGTTAAACGCATGGCTACAATTTTTTGTGGAGATAAAAATAATAGCAGAGCGTGGTTTCGATCCACGGACCTCTGGGTTATGGGCCCAGCACGCTTCCACTGCGCCACTCTGCTCTTGAAACGTTAGGTCAAAATTAGTTTAACATTGGCAGTTAGGATTCTGTGCCAAAGATAATAATTAAAATGTTCACGCTTCTCTGTCACAACTGCACACCGAACTGGAGATAAAATATAATTCAAAACAATTTTTTTTTCATAACCTATTTAACTAGTCATGAAAAATCGTCAATAAGAGGATTCTATAACATTTCAAACGTATATGTAGAATTTTCCTAAACTTTTAATAAATAACTATTCAATTTGCTGTTGACCAATTTAATATC
The DNA here is from genome assembly GCA_039881145.1 of Druceiella hillmani. Classification (NCBI taxonomy): domain Eukaryota; kingdom Metazoa; phylum Arthropoda; class Insecta; order Lepidoptera; family Hepialidae; genus Druceiella; species Druceiella hillmani. Next base: position 23,044,369 of record JAYKKI010000016.1, on the reverse strand, counting down.
TGAAGGACTGACGATAAAAAGTGAAAAGGAAGTAGGAACTAAAATTAGGGAAAAAGATTGCACATACCAATTTTTTCCAAAAATATGTTTTAAGTTTCTATCATTCATGTTAAGTACGTCAAAGAATGAATAACAGTAATAAGTATCCATCAACATCGTAAACAAAAAATAAGCTGATTATGGACTAAATGTAGAAATTAATTGATACCGCCATTAGATATTTCACAACAATAATGCGTCCGATGTTATTACATTAATACATATTATAAAACGGTAATTGATACTGCGCCTATGTCCACGTCACGTTAAGCCATTAAAGAATATTTGTTTCTTTCGTTTTCAATTCGTGCAAATAGAAAATATTTCAATGTAAAACCGTAACAAAATTCAAATGTTTCACATCTGTCAGGCGTCCCATCACCAAAGTATAAATATAAATATATATTTAATGTACACCAGCTTATTTTGAATAGACCACCGATTTAATTGAATAAAAATGTACACATGTATCATAACGTGATTGATTACGTTATGATACATAATAATTCAAGAAGCGCAAAATTTACCAAGAAACGAATACACCGGTGTCCGTAGAAACCTTTTCATCTTGAATCTATGTATATTGTCATATTAGAATTCGAAATGTTAGCCAAGCATCTGCACTGTTAAATAATATTCTCTAATTACACAAAGACCGGTTTTTTCAATACCAACATAAAACCTTTTCTGCTTTATATGTATAGAACCTGGGAAATTACCAAGGCAGTAACAAGTAGACACCAAGTATTTACGAATAGCTACCTACGTAGATTACTCCGTATTTTATGCCAGACACGAATCTTCAAACAAAAAAAATTCAGAAAAGTAGAACAAAATAAGATTCACATCGAAATTAGAAGACCAAAATGAGGATGGTTGGGATGCATCCGAATTCACCGTGTCGGTAATATTTCCAGACCGGCGCTGGACGAGGGCACCTCAAAACTATTTGGAGGCATACTGTTTTGACTGAGGCAAGTAAGCTATGGGAAGTGAAAACTCTAGCAAAAATCGTGTCAGATGGAAGACTTTTATGGAAAGTCTATATCTCGAAACGCAATGACGGGAACTTTATTCTGATATTCGTAGCTTTTGAGAATTTCATAATATTCAAACGCTTATAAAAAACATACCAGGCGATATATATATATATATATATATATATATATATATGTATATATATATATATATATATATAAATATATATATATATATATATATATACATATATATATATATATATATATATATATATATATATATATATATATATATATAAGAAAAATAATATTTATATGTTGAAATAATTCAATATAAACACGATATACCCTTAAGTACATATTTACCTGAGTATGTACGAAAGTCGCATAATGCGAGTCCCATTTGTACTGAACACATTTTTTTTGAAGAATATATACTATTAAATTTGTTTATTGATTCACCCTATACAGTAACCATTTTAATAAAAAAGCCTGTTAACTATGAAGAGATGTTACATTATGAGGGTGTCACATACGTTTAGACACTTATAAACATTTATGTATATATAATGTTTCTTTTAAACTATATTATAGTGGTTTAGCTGGTAGGGATGGCGACACGTAACTCAAAAAAATTACCACTTTTAAGCGTAATGTTTTGTGCACGAATTTCTGGATCGAAAAATGTAATTTGTCAATGGAAGATGGTGTGACCAGATTTTACGGCCTAATCTTCAATATAATTGACTCGTTTGTACCACAAAAGGCTATCCGCCAATCATATTATTTGGTTTACTCGCAAGCTCATACAATTTTCATAGCGAATTTTCAGAACTTTGGCATTCATTCAAGCCCATGTCTAAGCGATGTCATCAGTCCTGTATTGCAAACACAGTGAAAATCATAAAAGAAGACCTTAAAGAATTCTAGTTTCATTACTTGAAACAAATGGCTATCCACTAACACAATGATGACATATTACCTGGCGAAAATACCAGTAATAACCCGAACGGTATTTGCCAAGTGTTCTCAGAGTTCTTTCAGTCAACTTTCGATCCCACTGATCCAAACATAAATAAATTGATCAAAATGTTGAAAATATGCCTGTTAGTAAGGTAAATCACGTCAGCTTATTTTCCATGTCGTTTGATGTTGCAGACGTTTGCAAAAATTCTTGCATTGTTAGGCTTGAACAAATGCCCAGGAACAAATAGAATTCAACCAGCCTTCTTCAAATATACCCCACGTACCATACTTATTTCTTCAACTCTCTTATTTAATAAGGGCATGGGTCTTTCCCTAGATGTTGGAAAAAGGACACAAAACACATATGCAAAAAAGTGTGTCCAAACAAAACATAGTAACAATAGGCGGATATCAATTTTATCATTCATTCTCAAAGTTTTAGAGAGATTAATACATGGACGGGTGTATCCGATACTTCATGATTAAATTATTCCAGAACAACATGGCTTTGTTCGTGGTAGATCTACCACACCTAACCTTCTAATTTACCCACAGCACTTGTTCGAGAATAGGGATTTCAAGAAACTATTTAACAAGGTTCATCAAGAGGCAACTTATTTCGATGGTTTATTACATATTTAACTAAGAGGCAGCAGGCAATCAAAATTAATGGATTTTTTCACCATGCATCCAGGTGACTTCTAGTGTAGAACAAGGGTCTACAATAGGCTCTTATTTATTTTATTTATTCACTATATAAGTACTGGCATGCAGACGATCTAAAACTATTCACTCTTGTGAAATGTATCTGAGACTGTTAGAATATGTAAGCTAATCTCTATAGACTTCATGTTTACTGTGAAGATAATAAACTGCACTTAAGTTACTCGAAGTGTAAACAAATTTCCTGAAAAAAATGGAACTCATTCAAAAAAATTGGGAACATGCGTAACCTTGGTATCATTTTCGATAGTAAACCGTACTTTGGTTTGTGCATTGAGCAGATTGTATTTAAGGTCTATAGAATGCTTGAGAACCACAACCAAAGTCTTTAAAAATTTAAAATTATTAAATGATCAAATACAATACAGCACTCTACCATTACCGTCTGCTCCCAGTTTATTCATCAGTTACATTAAGTTATAAAAATTAAAAAAATCAACATATGCCAGCAGAGTTGTAAAAAATCTCTCGAATTCAACTGAAACTTCAGTAACGAATAGATACGTGTCTATAAGCATCATTTCGTAATACAGATGAATATATAAGTAAACCAACAGACAGGCACGAAACAGATATATCTATTTTACCTTAATCGAAATAATAAAATATTTTCAAATCCAAAAGAGATTTGAAAATATTTTATTATTTCGATTTTTTAAAATTCTTATTTATACTATATACCCTACATTCGTTTTAAAATAAAATATTCTTCCTGTTTCTTCAAATCAACGAATATGTAGTTACAATTTTCCTAATAATTTGTAATCAAACGAACAAAGTTACCGAAATTTTAGTTTTAAAACGTATAAAAACCTCCCTTTAAAATAATAATACTAAAACGACTTCTGTGATATATTCTAACCGCAACGACGTTTTTCATACTCACATCCACTTCCTGTAGACCTCAAATGGGTAAATTTATTTCCCATGCAATGGGGAAAGTGTATTCCGCACGACACGTGACCCACATGCTTACTTATTGTAAAAAAGTAATTGGATTTTCGAAAAGCCGATAGAAGGCGGCTGCCCGTTTGCACAAATGTAAATATATCTTATTAAGATAAGCCCAATTTACATCATGCCGCAAAGAAATTTATCACACGAACCCACGTTTCAAAGGGCTTTAGGTTATATCGAATTTAAGGCGTAATTTTTCCTGCAGCTTGTGAAGGCTTCTGCCTGAATCCAGTAGTGCATTTTTCTTGTGTAATACAAAGTCTTAGAAATCGCACCAATATTTTTATCCTACCATTAATATATTTTTGAATGTATGTATTTTGAATGTATATAGTTTGCTGAATGTAGTTATATATTTGTCAGAAAATCTTCAAAAAAGACAAAAAATATCTATTGTATATACAGATTTGTCCACCTTACGGCCCTACCCATATAATATATAGTTTCAATTAGATGTAAACATTATTTGTTTGATCAAATTTTAATGCCATGCCTCTTGGAAGCACTTTTTACCCACAGGAATGTTTCATAAACTGCACTACTGTATTAAAGGCACTGCAGAGGCCTTAACAAGCTCTAGGAAAAACGTTACGCCTTAAATTCCATGTAACCTAAAGCCCTTCCCAAGATTGGTTCATGTGATAAATTGCTTTGCGGCATGTTGTAGATTGTCCTTATCTTATTAAGATTTATTTTACCTTTGTACAAACGTTTAGGTGTCTTGTATTGGCTTTTCGAAAATCCATTTACTTTTTCATGATAAGTAAGCACGTGGGGTGCAGTATAATTCCTCTCCATGCGTGGGAAATAAATTTTCCCATCTCAGGTCTACTCGGAAGCGGATATGATTATTGAAAATATTGTTGCGGTTGGAACTCTACTGAGATTGTTCTGATTTTGTTATATCAAGGGACGGTTTTAAAACTTAAATGATACAAGGGACGGTTTTAAAACTTAATGACATAGTTTTGTTCCTTTGATTACAAATTATTAGGTTCTGGAAAACAAATATTCATAAATGGCTTAACATGACATGGGAATAGACGCAGTATCAATTACCACTCTTTAAATTTGTATTAATGTTATAATATCGGACGCATTATTGATGTGAAATAACTAATGGCGCATTTAGATAGGACTTAAAACATTCTGATGGCACGTCACAACGTATCTTGACTCCAGTTTTACAACCATTAAGACGTAATGCCAAGTAACAATGATAAATTCACAAATATTAACAAACAAGCCTGCAAATTAAGCTAGATCGTGTTACTACTCCTACAATGGTACACCTGCGCTTTCCTACCTCTGTAGATCCTAGCATCGTGGAAAATAGTAGAATGACAAAAAAACAAAAAAACTACAATTAAAAAAAACATAATTATTCAACATCGACCGTAGCAAATCGATGTTATTAAATAAGAGACTGGGCAGGAAGTCATGATACAACGACCGCTTCGGTAAAATAAAAAGTACAATTCACAAACGACCTCTATATAAACCGTATTGTTTACTTGTTTGAAACCTGTTCAGTAATGTTTGTGGGAAGAAGTAGTATATAATAAATGTTGGCCACTAAATATTTACATGTACTATTCTTTCCATGTTTGATAAAAAAATTATAAATGCATGACAAGTTAGAATATCGTTATTTTTGAGGTAGGTCAAAATTATATGAATAAAAAAAAGAACAAGTATTCTAAAAAGGCATTCAAATTCACGGAGTATTTCCAGTCACTCATTTAAGTATTGGTTGCTGGCGGTATCAATTAATATCGATATTTAGTCGACAATCAGCTTATTTTTTGTTTACGATGTTGATGGATGCTTATTAATGTTAATAATTTAAATATTTCTTTCATTCTTTGATGTGCTTACATGAATGACAGAAACTTAAAACATATTTTTGGAAAAAAATAGTATGTGCAATCTTTTTAACTAATTTCAGTTCCTATTTCCTTTTCACTTTTTATCGTCAGTCCTCCTGATATTAAATTGGGCGACAGTAAATTGAATAGTTATTTTTAAAAATTTAGGAAAATTCAACATATACGTTTGAAATCTTATAGAATCCTCTTATTGATGATTTTTCAAATGACTAGTTAATTATGTTATGAAAAAAATTGTTTTAAATTATGTTCTATCTCCAGTTCGGTATGCAGCTGTGTCAGAGAAGCACGGGCATTTGCCTTATTATCGTTGGTACGGAATCCTAACTGTCAATGTTAAACTAATTCTGGTCTAACATCCCAAGAGCAGAGTGGCGCAGTGGAAGCGTGCTGGGCCCATAACCCAGAAGTCCGTGGATCGAAACCACGCTCTGCTATTATTTTTATCTCCACAAAAATTGTAGTCATGCGTTTAACCCATACATTATTGCCTTATTTGGACACGCTCCTTTTCATTTTAAACTTTAACCAATTTTGATAATTTCTTTTTATATGATAGTAACTTCTATCAAGATGTTAATCAATATACAAAATGCTAATGAGATTATGTCTATGCCCATGTCAAGTTCAGTCATTCAAAGCATGTTAATGAAAAAAAAAAGTTCGTTTTACGTTCCGTTACTTACTTTCGCTCAAATTACAAGCTTGTATGTATGTACTTGTCTTTTGTGATTTCGTAGTAAAATTGTTATTATTTTACTTTATTATTGGACTCATAAAGCATGAATCATTTAACTCAAGCGTGTACTAATAGAGTTTTATCAATTCGGATGGGATGCTGAAAAAATATTTAGAGGCGGAGATTTTTTTTTATTTCACGTGTAGTGTAGAGTATCGTTTTGAAAATGACTAATAATAAGAGCATAAAATATCTTTTATGCTTTACAAGTTTTTATAAATTAAGAAATATAAACTGCAAGTGAAGTTACTTTTTGATTTGAAGAATTATTTGCGTCTCCTTTCTCCTGGCTATGGTACATATATCACTTGGGGTCAGGACTTCTCGTACTTAAGAATTATATTAGGCATGTGATTTTAATATTCCACGTTAAAAAGTGATTTTTTCCTTTATGTTTAAATATTTTGATTCGTAAGATATCTTTTTTCGAAATAATGCGCCAATTGCAGAACGCCATTCCGGAATTCCACAATTGAAGTCCAATATTGGATTCCAGACCCGCAATTTAGAAATATCCGACATTGCATGCCCTTATTGGAACTCTCTTTTATATGTGAATTTAACGTACGATGTATAAATATGAATTTAATTTTGTCGAGGAAAATGTAGATTGAAATTGACATATCATGGAATTTTCACAATGTACCTTTCAGAAGCCAGTTAAAATAAATAAAGCCCATAGGATGAAAAAAAACAGATTGTCAGCATTCGAAAACTACAATAATATATGGATATGGTGGGTTGCACCCCTATAAATTTAAGTGACAAAATAAAATTATGAACAATTATAAAATTAGCTTTCATTTTATTCAATTAAAATTAATTCAATTCAATTTTTCTTTCGTAACACTAATATTATTTGCGTTACATACTCTCGTAAACGTCGTCCCGGGTTTTTAATTTAACGGTGATAATGCTTACTTCACATCTATAGTATTTATTTTATTACAATCATATTTATCAATATTATTTGCCACCGTTAGCATATTTCTAAAAATAATTATTGTTAATGGGAAAATTGTCCCCTGCTTTGTATTAAAAGAAATAATTATCTAAATATATAGCACCAACAATTCTCCTCCAAAATAGACTTGTGGCTTATCTTAAATAGCATCTCTATTCGTTGGACTTCCGTAACTCAATTTACAGATTTTATTTACTTTCTCATAATAAGAGAATTGAAAAGCCTAGTGTTTGGTACATTATCAACAGATGATAGATTTATAACTATATATGGGTTGAAGAGGAATTTTGGATATATACAAATTTAAATATTTATTTTTGATCGAATTACATTTCTGAATACGGATCACGGGGCTTCTAATGAAAACTGACCATTACGTAAGCTTGGAAACAATGCGAGAGCTTATTCAGCTACTCTCCGCAGTAATTCCAAGGTTAATGTATCATCTAATAGCTCGCAAACTACAAATTTATCATCATAACTAATTCTTGTCTGCCGCTTGCTTTTTCCAGTAGAGAGCACTGAGCAATCATTTGGTCCCAGATGATACATTATCGATGTGAACACATGTTTTATCCAAACTTCACAATATAAGTGTAAATCGATAGTTGATATTCTCTAGTTTTAGGTTAAATATTAGAAATTTTTCTTTAAATATTTTAGTATACTTTCGCGTATGGTCAAAAGACAAATTAATATCGTTACTACTCTTACAGTTGGAGCAACTCGTCAATATCCAAAGTTCCATATCCAAAGATACCTTTCAACTTCTATAGAAAGGACGTTTACGTGAAGGAGACATTTTAAAGGGCGTCTGGAGGTAGATTAGTTTAATCAACTGGTAAATACTTCATACTCTGCGTTACGCCATTTACTAGCCGTGCTTGTCTCTGTAATGTGTTTTTATATTAAACATATATGTATTTACTTTATATCTGTCTGTCTATCTTAATTTCTTTGCTCTTATGCATTTCAGCTAACTATTCTAACGATAAAAGTAGTCAGTCAAATAAAATAAAAAATTCCACAATGGTGTAACCATTTATAACCCATGTGAAAATGCTTTTCTGTAACGTATTAGAAAGCTGCGATTTAAATATTGAGTCAGCTATGATAAAATGTTAACATCACCTACGGATGGTATTTGTTTATATATGTACGAAAAATGCCCCTTGGGCGCTGGAGCTTACATTTAGTAAATTTATTACCTGAATTTGTTTTTTCATTGTTTTGGCAGTTTAATATTTTGTTCGTCATTTTTTACATAAAGACTAAACACAATTCTTTTGATTAACGAAATCTTCCTCTATTAATTTATTATTGTTATAGGAATCCTCAGATTTCTAAAAATACTTACTACACATACTTTACCCTTTAAAAGATATATCGAAACAATTCCGAATTCAATACAGACATCTTATGAGCATCCCCACTCTTATAGCAATCCACTTAAATAAATAACTATATCCACTGATTAATTCAAATGAGCAGTTACTAAAGTCAAAATATTATGCAAACTATTTTCATAACATATAAAAGTGTATTATAATTTGATCAAGGTTACAACTAAAAGATAATATTTTTAATTCAATAGATCATTTTAAGTATCATCGCGTACGTATTGTTTGGTAGTTTATGTTAATTAAGCTTTTTAAAAGAAATACTAGAAATAATGTCGATAGTTTCGATTATTAAACCGATGAAAAAATTAAAACGGATTTAAATATATTTTCTATATTATAAACAAAGTTATTATGAAATCATTCATGGTTAAATTATAAACACTTTTTTTATATTTCATTAGACAATATCTCTTTCTGCAGAGGCAGTAGATCGAATCCGCTGACAGTGTATAATACGTAAACTATCGATAAAGGAACAGAAAATACTTTAAAATTTGTTTTCCTGTGTTTAGAAATACGTTATTATTACTTAAACGTTTGTGTGTTAGAACTTACTAAATTAAGATATAATTCTTCTTTGATAACTATTCTATTCAATTCAAAAAGGCAATTCAAAAGTGATTTACTCATTTTTCTTTCAATATAGAATAAACTTATTTTTTTGTTAAGATCATTTCGTACTTCTTATTTTTAGCGTTTTTTTAATTTTTTTGGAGAGTACCAGTACTTACTAAGGGACTGTCCTACCGATCAGTCTATATGTATCCTATCCTATAGCTTTTAAATCGTTTGGGATTTAACGTTTAATTTTATTAAATTAAACTGCCATATAAACGTTTCAAAGATAGAAGCGTGGTTACCTAATTGCAATGCGATTTAATAACTTGCTGATTTTTAATTCTAACTAAAAACGTTTTGTTACACTGGTCACACAAAAAAATTTCTGGGAACATGTGCTTACAAAAAGCTCTAACTTAATATTCAAATTTACACTATTTCCGAAAAAAAAACACCGCATTGTTCACTTCGTACTCATTAAAATACTGACAAACGGCAATCAGTGAAATTGAAAAAAAATCATAACGCTGGAGAAAGGGGTTTTTGGTGAGAATATTAGTTTCGTTTCATTTTGTTCTAAATTGTAAATGAAGAGGAAGTATATTTTAATTAGTAATAACTTGAATGCACTTAAATATATTTTGCGTTAATAAAAAGTTTAGAATAGTCTCGCAATAAGTTGGCATATAGATTTAGTAAGTGTTAAAAATTAAAATTTTTGACTTGTTTCTAATCACGAACCATGTTTTCCTAATTTCCTTTAAAACATTTATTTTCCTCAAGTTTTTTCTCTCGTATTCATTTATGAACGAAACTTAATTTTGACAATAATTTTTTAATCCTGAAAGCCATGATATTTTCTTGAAAGCAAATACTTTAACTTCGATAATGTAGACTAATTCTTCAACATATAACAAAACCTGAGATACAACACAAAGCAATATATGAGTAAAAACTAGAAAATAGTGACAAATAATATGAGTTTCGAAAAGTAATTAAACATATTGAGGTTATAATAGCAGGGCAAATAGGGGTCGTTAACTTCTAGATATAAAAACAAATTTGTATTAACTGAATTATGACTGGGTAATTAGATTTAATTATGTGCTTAAGTTTAAATTTATGTAGATATTCGATTGAATATATTTCTATACATATTCGTTGATTTCCCCCTATCTTATTGAGGTTCTGATAGAAGTCACTTTGCAACTACCCGTAGTTGCAATATTGTATAATATACCAAATGAAAACCCTATAATTCGAATATGTTTAGTTTATATCTCAAGTATATGAGATAGTGGACGTATTGTATCCGTAAAGTACCGAAATATTATTAATATATCTGTAGATATATTAGGATTTAAATTAAGTTTTTGTTTCTCCTGGAGTTTTCGATATTCAATTATTAAGTTTAAACTTACTTTAGTCGCGATTTCATTTGCTTAAAACTGAAAAAAATGATGGTGAACAATTAATTCTACTTCGGAATAAATGATACTTTATGTTCATCTGTATGGCTGGGTTAAATATACGCACAATTATATGAATTACTGTTATATAGTTGAAAGCTTGTCAAATAAAGAAACAAAAACATTCATTTTCGTATAGACAATACAAATCAAATGGAATGCAAATCAAGATTACACATACAGCATCTAAATAAACTATTAGTGCACAATTTGTTTTTTGTTTTGCTTGTGTTAGCACGAAGTATATAAAATAATAACATGACATTCAGAAACATATGATAAATTGCTTTGCGGCATTTTGTGAATTGTGCTTATCTTAATAGGACATATTGTACTTTCGTAACAACATATAGGTGCGTTTTACCCCCTTTCGAAACTCCATTTATTTTTCCGTAGTAAGTAATATGGGCCACTCATGGTGTGTAAAAAATGGTGTGAAATAAATTTAATCATCTGAGCTCTGTATGAAGGTGGAGATTATTTTAACAAACTTTGTTACGGTTTTATCAGCGTAAATGATTCAACGTTATGCGACATAACTTCCATATGTTATTCATCTATGTCATGAATGGAATGAATTTACGGTAATTCGTATATTGGTGACGCAACTTTATATTAGATTTTTCTATATTCAGTTAAACACTTCCTGTACAACTGTATGACATTTAGTCAGAAAAATTAGAATAGTAAAACGTGTCTCACAGATAGTTGTTATTAGGATAGGAAGTATATTCTTTGTCACATTAAGCTTTTCTTCAGTTAACACCACTTTTAAGATCGCATCAACTGCCATGATAACTATTCTCTTGTTGTCTCTTTTATTTAAATGAACTGATTTATTTTAATTTTTTTTAACATCATCTCTATGTTACTAGCCGGGAAATAAAACAGATGATACACAATTTTTTCTCAATACTATATAACAAAGTCCAACGCCGCGTTTATTTCTCCGTATGTGCGCGATTTTTTCAGTAACTATCGAACGCATTCTCTTCCAGTTTTCATTAACGGACATAATGAAAAACGTACAATTTTTTAAAAATTACACGACATTTGCTAATTAATGTCAACAAAATTCAAAAAACATATTTTTATCAGGTCCATCTGCTCATCCATATATCCCAGCAAGATAAAAATATAGAAATACTTAGCTGATTTATATTAAAATATAAAAATAAACAAAATTTTCTTATTTTTTAAAACCAACCAATGTCGCCGTAAACTGTCAAAAACAGGACGTTTGTATTGAAAGACCTTATAATGGCAAATATACTTAGGAAGTGAAAAATGTTATTGATATTTATAAATTGTTTAATAGAAGTATGTTTTTAATTTTGTTAATGTTTAAATTTTATTTGTAGTTAAGTGCGTATAAAACTTTTACACTTTTTAACAGTTAAACCTTATGTTACCTTTATTTTCTTAACCCGTGTTAAATATATATGAAATTGATAACATTTTATAAATAAATAAAAATATAACCCTGAAAATCTAAACATTTATTTTGTCGACACTGCTACATTGAAATATAACACGCTATACAACACTGCGGTTTAGCAACGCCATTCAAATTTAGCTTCAAAAAATTAAAACAATTTAACTAAAATTATATGAACTGGAAAAATCACGGAGGAAGAAAGAACTTTTAAAATTGTTTTTTATTTTCAAAGGTTACGTTGGAAAAAATACTTAATTTATAATACATTAAAATATTTAAATGCAAATATTATTATTATTAAATTATGACAATTAATTAAGTATGATCCACCTAAAAAAAACTATTTTTAAAGTCATAAATCTGAATTAAATGTCGCTGTTTTTGTTTATTGAAAACTGTTTGTTTTTAGTCCCCTCGAAGTGAAGAAAAATTTTGGAAAAAGTCAAAATTTATATTTAATATGCCATTACGTTGTTAAAAGAAATTAATAAATTTAACTGTTACATTTCATAGAAAAAAATAAAGTTTTTGACTTTCAGAAGAACCATGGTTGAGAAAACGATCCCGCCGTTAGAACGCGACTTTATTGGACTAGCATTCATTTAATTACTAGTAATCATTAGATTATAACTCTATTAATTTTCATTATTTTTTAATATAAAATGCTATAATGTACTTTTAATATCCTAATTTGTCTAATTATTGAAGAATTTATTAATTATTGAAAAAAAATTTGCTAATATCTTGCGGAGGTACTCCCGCTCAATAAGAAATTTAAGATATCATTGTTAGAATTTAATAATTATCATTACATTTGCTCTGAATAAGTTCTACTAAGATGTTATACAATGTCCACATAAATAAACCCTTCATAAATATACGCTCAATGTCGAATGTCTACGATTATTAAAACATAAAGTCGTGTAACCGGAGTTAATTCAACAAACCCGATTCGAAACAAAATGAGCTGGCAGCGTATCATCACAAACAATTTACCTTTGTCGGTTCGTTTCTATTATCACGACAGATACACCTACGCTTTCCCACCTCAGGAATTATTTGCGCCGTGAAAAATTAATGAAAAAAATCCAAAGTCCGTAATCATTAGAACCGGTTGCAGCCAGAAGTTTTTGAATAATACACCGAGTTAGTGTACTTCGGTATACCCTTAAATTTGTATGTGTATTCATATTTAACTAAGATGGAAATATTATTTTACGTTTTAAAACAAAATCAGCTTTTGACGTGCTTTTGATATAATAAGGGATATTCAATAAAATATACATTTTAAGTTAAAGGAAATATGGGTAATAAATTATACGAAGATTTATATTGGTTTTTGGTGGTATTTATATTTGTTGCAAAACCTTCAAAAGTCTGTTAACCTTTTTTGGTATGAAATTCAACAAACCAAAAGTTCGATGAATTTCACGCAAAAATAGTTTCACCATAATTTTTAAGTATACACGTAATCTTTTTGTAATGCATATATGTATTATATATAGAATTTGCACTTTTAAATTTTGAAATTAAAATCTCGTCAATGTTACGGAATTACGTCTAATCTATTTTGAATAATTTTGTAACGAAACATTTCACTATTTGGTATAGCTGAAAAGGCTACCAATTTAATTGACTTTTGCACCAAATTAAGTGAAATAATTATGACCAATCGGATGAAATTATAAAGGTTGCTTGTAATACGGAGACTTTCATAAACCAAGTAGCCCGTTTAGGGCAGGAGAGACAAGTTCTATAGGAATCTACCCTTGTCTAGGTGACGGGAAAAAGTCTATATCAGTGCCACGTAGTTTTAGAGGTAGTTTTCTTGGATTTAAAACATATATAATAAGAAGCCAAAATTCAAGGATGCTATTAACTTTTTCAATGTTAAGTAATTAACAAATTTTTAAATTTGTTGTATAAATTTGATGAACAAAGTTACAAATGAACAAGTCATTTGTATTTTACTTGAAAATAATTGTGTTGTCAGCATTTTTTTTACTAATGACTTTTCTAATTACATTTATTTATATTGATATTTATATTTATATACAGTGTTATATTTTATACATTCCAAGACAATTGTGCTTAAGGAGTAAACTCCAGTCGCGTGCCGGAGCCGTCACGCACAATTTTTTGTTAATAAAACTTGTTTAATAGGTTATAAAAAAATCTTTCGAATTATGTTCTATGTTCAGTTCAGTGTACAACTGTGATAGAGAAGTATGAGCATTTTGCTTCTTATCTTTGCTACAGAATCCTAATTGTCATTGTTAAACTAATTTTGACCTAACGTTTCAACAGCAGAGTGGCGCAGTGGAAGCGTGCTGGGCCCATAACCCAGAGGTCCGTGGATCGAAACCACGCTCTGCTATTATTTTTATCTCCACGCAAAAATGTAGGTATGCGTTTCACACTTATATTATTTTCTTATTTGGACGCGCTCCTTTATGTTTTACGGTTTAACCAATTTTGATGATTTCTTTTTATGTGATAGTAATTTATATCAAGATATGAATCTGTACATATAACAAAATGCTAAAGAGATGCGCCTATGCCTACATCACGTTAAGCCATTCAAAGCATGTTAATAAAACTTTGGAAGTTTTACATACCGTTACGTAGCACTTTTTTTCAAAATACGAGCTTGTATGTATGTATATATTTGTTTTTGTGATGTCATTCCAAATTTGATTATTTTATTTTATTATTGGACTCTTAAAGCTTTAGTCTTTAACAACAATGCACATTTCACTGTACTCTGTAAAAGCAGAGGTTCATAAATTCGGATAGCTTGCTGCAGAAATATTTAAATGGAAATTTTGAGAGCGGAGGGGAGGGAGGCCAAATATTCAATGTATTCTACATTTTTGTTATTTCATATATAATGTGGGGTATTGTTTTGAAATTGCTAATAATGAGGGAATGAAAATATTTTTTTTATGCTTGACAAGTTTACATAATAACCGCAAATAAACATTGTGATTTGTAAGAATTATATTACGTAAGTGATTTAAATATTGCTTGCTAAAAACTCATTTTTTTCTTTATACTTTATTATTTTTATTCGTAAGATGTATGTTAATTTCGAAAAAATTCCATAATTGCCCAATGCTGTTCCACAATTCCGATATTGGATTCCAGATCTGCAATTTAAAACCATCCAATATTGCATGCCCCGATCGGAGCTCCTTTGATATATGAATTTAAGGTATTGTACCTTAAATTCATTTTAAATATGAAATCGACTTCACTTGTGCCAAAATGAAAAAAAAATGATTCTGAAAAAGTAATCCTTTTTCAGGTTAAAACGTACTTTATATTCATTTACATGACACGGGTTAAACGTAAGCAAAATATCGTGACTTGCGATTGAGTAGTTGAAAGTGAGTTACATAAAGAAATAAAAAAAAACACTTTCGTATTTATAATAGGTACTACTCCGGATTAGATATACAGCAAGGGTTTGAGATTGGATGCCGAATTTGTTTTGCCTGTATTAGCGCAAGGTTTATAAAATAATAGTATGATATTCAGAAGTAAATGATAAAATAACTAGGATGAAAATAATTGGTGCAGTCAGTTTTTAAGGCCTGGCAGAACGAATGCCTGGCTACATTTGATATTTGCATTTAATATCAATTTTGCTATTTCTACTAATACTAAAGCCACGACGACTATAATTTTAACCACTTTTCTAATTTTTTATGTATTTAGAATCCTTTCATTACTAGTTTTTCGAGTATGTTAGACA
Organism: Druceiella hillmani; assembly: GCA_039881145.1. Classification (NCBI taxonomy): domain Eukaryota; kingdom Metazoa; phylum Arthropoda; class Insecta; order Lepidoptera; family Hepialidae; genus Druceiella; species Druceiella hillmani. The sequence continues at coordinate 23,028,487 of JAYKKI010000016.1, read as the reverse complement.
TAAATTATCTAAATTCTTATTCGTAGCGTATTTTATAACTCTGATTAAACAACCAACAGAAAAATATATTCCCGCAAAATTAATTGGTTTTACTCATTTTTGTCAGGGTACAGTAATTAAAGACATTAATTTTAACCTACTACCAGAAAAGCAGAGTAATGTTGCGGATATTTGGCGAAGCGGTTTGAGTTCGTTCAATGTTTGTAGCTAAAAGAAGCTACTAAAATAAATTAAATCTAAAACTATGCTAATTTCTATTCCAATAGAGAGAGAGAGAACAAAATTCAAAAGACAACTTTTAAATACATCTGTTTATTTTGAAAATTAGTTTTGAGATTGACAAGTTTTGTAAATAAGCAACATTGAAGTTGAATTCATCATGGAACAAAATACTATTGGCTTAACTAAATTCTTACGCTAATCCATTGTGTATAATATTTACTAATATAATAGGTTACGTAGTAATTACTATAGGTATTCTAAAATTATAATTATAGATATAACCAAGCAACATTAGACGATATTTATATATGGAAGCTTCTATTCTTTTAATGTAAATATAACCACAAGCACGTAAGTATACATTTATATCTAAAAATATAACAATTACGACGAGTAATTGTAAAACATAATTTTAAATATCGGTTTCATTTTTATTTATTTTTGTAATATATAGGCGGACGCGTATTTGCCAAACTAATTTACACCCACCTTAATATAATATATTTTGCTTTTGTGCAATTGAAAACTAAACGAAACATATATATACAATATATGTTTCGTTGAGTTTTCAAAATTCTATTAAATTTTCTCATAACTTTCATAATAAGTGAGGACGTCGAACACCATGAATAACATCTACCGATGTTCAGAATTTAATTTACCTATTTCACGCCTGCAATAGACAGAATCGATTTTACTGAACAGTTGTGATCATTCATGAATTTATCCGTGAGCTTAAATATTTATTTATTACGAGTACATATCTTGTTCACAAGTTTTTCACAATTAAAAACATCTTTACGTTAGTTTTAACACGTTACTGATTTTATCTATTCAGTAGTAATAGTAACACCCGTTGAAGAAAACGTGAAACATATTAATGTGCAAATATAGAAAACTGACTATTATCATAGCAGAACTGAACAATAGGTAATTGTGTCTTTTATTTATGTTATAAATAAATATTGAGTAGTGAAAGTTTATGAGTGGGTGAAGTAGAAGAAGCCTGGGATGCTGGCCTGAGCTGTTTGCCTGGGTTGTTGGCTTGGCATGTGGGCCTGAGTTGTTGAACTCGGATGTTGGCCTGGGTTGCTAGCTTATTTTGCTAGTCTGGACTCGAATCTTTTGATCTAAGCTGCTAGCCTAAGCTACTCGTTTGGACTGTTACCTTGGACTACTAAACTGAACTTATAGCCTGACTTGGTAGTCTCACCTGCTAGTCTGAACTGCTAGCCTTACCTGCTATCTTGGCCTGCTGGTCTGGCCTTCTAGCCTTACCTATTAGCGTAGCCCGATAGCTTGCTTTGTTAGAGTGGGCTGCGATCTTGGGTTGATAGCTTGGGATGCTAGTCTGTGCTGTTAGCCCAGACTGCCAGCTTAGCCTGTAACGTGGCTTACTATACTGGGTTGCTAGTATATTACATATAAATGCATGTATTCGTGTTTAATTATCGTTAAATCTCGAGGAATATTAAAGTATAATAATCTTTTTGTGGACCTTGTCGCCTTACCACATTTATTTTTTAAAATAATCATTTGTCTATGTTATTTACTACCACACTTAGATTTGGTACAGCTTCAATCTTGTTATTCTAACTGTAAAAACGAATTTTAAATGCAAAATATAATCACGACTTTATTTGTATCGGTGATTTTAATATCCCTAATATATATTGGACCAAGAGTCCCAAGTCTACTTTTATGCTACCTTCTCCAGAACATGATCTTAAATCTGAATTCTTATCGGAAAAAACGTTTTTATGCAACCTTACACAGTTCAACAATATACCTAATAAAAAATAATAGATTTTCTAGATATTACTTTATCTGCACTTACTTGTATTAGTGTATATGTACTGCTTCGTTAAGCCGGACAGATAAACATCATACTACTTATAAAGACTAAATTTTCAGATCAATCACCTAATTTCAGTAAACTTAACAATCACAAGAGACCCGATTTTAATAAATGTAACTTCGACGTTATTCACAACGAACTAAGTTTTGTTGATTGGGAACAACTTTTGAAGAATCCTGATATTAATATTGCTATTCAATTATTTTATGATAAATTAAATGCAATAACCAAAAAAAATATCACCATGAAATGTGCAAGATCAAATAATTATGTTTTTTGCTTTAGTCCAGCCTTAATATGACGTTTAAAAGAAAAGTATAAATTTCACAAACGGTATAAGACATATGGCAAAAAACGAATGTAAAGACTACAGATCTCCTATCTCGAATATCATCATCAGTATCCTATCTGCTTTCGCAAAATTATTTGAATCCGTTTTGTACAACAGTTTTTATTCCCATTTTCAAATAATTCTGTCCACAAGTAAACATTAAATTAATATTAAATTATTATTTTTAAATTATATTTACTTCCAAAAGAAAAACGAAAGTTGATTCTTTTTAAATATACGGTTTAACTAAAAAGGAAACAATGTACAACATAAATTTTGCAAATTAATACCTAAACCAAAGGGATTACATATTGTTTTTCCTGAACCGATGTTATTACTATCTATCCACGTATTGTAAGTGTAACTTGTTCAGAGTTTGCTCTTGTGTGTATGCGTGCGACTTATTTAATAGTGAGGTTAAGGGAGGGCCCTTTTTTAGTGTTCGCTCTTGTATGTATGCTAGAGGCCAGCAAATGGTGCTGCTTCATTGTGTGCATACGTGCAAGTTATTTGTAACGGGACCAACAGATAGCGTTAGGGTTGCCTTAATATAGAAATAATATTAGGTGTCACACGGCTGTTTCAGTTACAGCGTTACGGATAATTTTACTTAAAGTGACATTTCAAAAATTTAAACTTGAGAAAGTTTACGTGATCCATTTTTATTTTTTGGCTTTGTTATAAAATTAATTGTAGAAAAAGATAAAAGTTTTAGACTTTGCTCTCAAATATAACTTTCTTAATAGTCCTACATTCCTAGGTACCCAATAATGCTTCTTTTGGAATTGAATACGGATATAAAATTATTCTTGATATAATTCCAAAAAAGTCGTAATTGTTGTCACGTTATTTATGAGATTTCAGTCTGGTGCATTTCTAAAAAAAAATTATTGTATTTTTAATGTACTATAAATTTATAAGCGATATCCTAATGAATAATTAACTAAACTTTAAATTTCTATGTGTATGCAGAATAACATTTTACCAGTACGTAACATTTTAATTTTTTTATTTTATTAAACAAACCACAAAATATATTTATATAAAAAGTACTGAATATGTAAAATGCTAGACGTATTATGTCTTAGTTCATTAAAATTTCATACAAGCTTAAACATTTATTTTAGCATTTTCAAGATAAAATGATCGTAAAATATATTGTAAACATTTGATCTATTAGTGATTTCATTTATTAGTGCTATTTTCAAGATCAAATGATCATAAAATATATTGTAAACATCTGATCTATGAGTTACCAAGTATACATTGTTGGATAGCTGCCGTTGTAACAAAGAAGGAATCAAATGAAATGTAATTAAGCAACGTAAGAAATAAATAACGTTGTATGTCTTTTTTACTGACGATTTGGTAAAAACCGAAAAAGCAACCAAATTTTTCTTATGGCTGTTTCAATTTCGAATGAAAAATTTGTTTATTTAAGTCTTTGGAAACCACTAGATTACCTTTATTAGGATTATTAGTGATTGTATAAACAGGTAAATGTAAAAAATTCTTTTAATTTTCTTCGAATTTATAATAGATTTTATTCTAAGTTTTTTCTTTTTCTTTTGTAAGTATATCTATTTTTTTAGAGCATTAATGAATAAATTAATTTTAATAAGTAAACAGTTGATAAATTTCTATTAATTACACAAATGGTATTGAATGCACCTGAAGAAACTAAAATAAAACAAAATTTAGCACCTATTTTTTCGGAACGTATTGAATCTGAATTCAGATAAAAAGAACTAACATTTTTCAGAAATATTAAACACATCTTTATTCGAAATTATTTTCGAATTTTGTGCTAACAAATTGACTTACTTTGAGCAACTGCCCGAAACTTTCTGCAAACACTGAAACATTATACCTTGAATACCTACGCATTAATAATGAAATAATATTATCTACATCTCTCATCAACCCACAGTCCTAACACAAAAGATAAATTGCAATATTTCATTAACTGAGAATTATTCATTGTCGTTACAAACAATAGAGTAAGGGCGAGCCAATCCACAGGCTCCTGTGCAGTTGTGATTAAAGCAAAGCTGTGTAAGCTGTTTGTATCGCGAAAGATGTACATCCAATGCATAATTCTAGAATTATTTATTCACATTGAATTCATAGGAAAATAAAAAAAGGCAGGCGGTTGTGTACGAAAAAACTTGCCTTTTTTCTTGGAGTGTATTTTTCTGTGAAACTTGCATGACAATTGAAATGATTATGGGTAATTTGAATTTCACTGGCGTTTAACGCTATCCTGACACCATCTATCGGCTAATTTATGAAAGTATTTATTATTAATTAACTGAATTTAGGACAGTGTCTTCACAACTTAAATTCATTTTACAGTGGATGATTGATTATTTTTTAAAATACTGTCTTAGAATGTGTCTTGGAATGTCACCATCAGCATTTTCTTGTCAAGTATTAAAGTTAGATTTCCTTAATATTCGACATGTATTTGGGAGACTGATTGAAGATTCCATTAAGTCCATAATATTTTCTTTTATATTGCTTTACTATTACGTCTTCTGCTTGTTAGGATTTTGGGTGCTAGTAAAAGACGGGCGACGGCCTTAGGCGGGTGTTATCATTCGGCACCAATGATTATTCTTATGAAAGTTATTTATACAGTCAATAGTATTAAATTCTTTGCGGAATCCAACCTGTTCAATTTTCTGCAATTAAGTAACGATTCATGGATTTAATAAGCAGTTCCATCCCATCATATGTTTTGTCTATGTTTGCCAATTCTAGACGTTGAAAAGTCGCAAATCTCACTTATTTGTTGATTCTTTTAGTATCTACATAGATCTAAGGAGTGTGTATACACTCATACTTAGCGTGTAATAAGTTTGTCAATTTTAACATAATTTTTGTAAGAAAACACATGAAACATATAGTAACATTGTGAAAATGTGTCAGTTGTGAAAATAGTTACATGTGCCATCAAAAAGTGCAAAAACTAAATAACACTTGTTATAAATATGTCCGTTTTTATTTAATTTTCGTTAATGTGAATTGTTAGTAATTATCAATTTTTATTTTAAGATTTCCAAACAAAGTACTTGGAGAAAAATGGATATATTGCTCGTAACACTACACAACTTGGCTGCTTTGTGATAGGTGAAAAAGTAAACAAACGAATTTTTAAATATGCACTTTCTTAGCTTAATTTATAACATGGAGTGTATACGAGACACGGTACTTGACATATTATAACGCACACTATATATGTGATAAATATTCAACATTTGTATCATTAATTTAAATTCAACAGGTTTTATCTATCAGGTTTATTTATCTTTTCTATAACGAAATGCCTGCCTTTGTTAAATAATTTGTTTTATCTTTAAACAATACTATGGTCATGAATTAAAGAGTTACTAACATCACATAATGTAAAAAAGGCTCGTAATAAATAAAAGAACTCCACAAATACCTTTAAAAATATTGTATGTTTTATTTAAATTTATCGATTATTTTAAAATTTGTGGAAGTAAACTTTGATTAAACTAATGAATTCACCCAATGTAATATTTTAAACTTCTTAACTATTATTTTTCAGAGTATCTGAAAATATTTTTTTTTAGAAATCTGTTCAGGAAATGCAATAGCAAAACAGAATTTTTTCTTAAAAATATTGATTGTATATAGATATTGACAGAAATGGCGCAATTAAATATATTTAAGAATTAAATCAGTTTACACTTACATTTGTTGATTTAACAGATGGCGAAGTTTAAAAGACGAATAGGTCGAGGGGAAATATCTACATGTTTGTATCAGTGACAGCTATAAATATTTTATTTTTATTATCAAAGCGAAATTTAAATAAATTCACTCCATTCGGTATTAAGATATTTTGTGAATCCTTTCAATTAAATAGTTCTTAAGTGTCCATTTTTTCAATAAATCATGTAAACAAGATTTAGTTTCTTTTAAGATATTTAGACGATACAAAATTATACAAATGCACTACTTGTCTTCTATTGCTGACGAAATCAAGTATTTAAACGTACAATTCCCAATTTTTTGCTAAAATTATGTTGTGAGCTTTTTATTGAAGTGTTCGGCTAGCAATTTACATCATTAAATACAATGGAACGTCTGCAGCCATAAAGAATTAACTTTTATGTAAAATTTTTGTCAAGTTTGTGACAAAACAAAATTAAATTATTTATGAAAATTTGTTATAATTTTTCATCTAATTCCTATGTAAGTAAGACTTTTGAATTAGAAAACAATGCGGCTGTTTTTGTTCACGAGAACCTGTAAATAAGAAGTAATTATATTAAATAAGGTTTTCTGACTACATCCGAACCGTATTAATGCATTGAAAAACGTGGAATTAAAACAAAAAAACAGACGATAATGCAAGTAGAACTTATTGTATTCGCATCTCCTTTACTCAACACGATACTCTCTTATTTAAATGCTTATATTATAAATTTGTTTATACTTTGCATTTTCGCGCTTCCCTCATATATTTTACTGAGTAGTTACGTTTCCACATAAACTATGTTCTCCACAGATTATTTCCTTCTCTTCACGGTCTTCACATTTCCCCATTATATTATAAACACTATGAAAAATATGTCAAGTTTCTAAAGATTATTAAGTTACATGACGTTGACGATATTAAAACTTGGTTTAACTCACTGGTTCTGAGTAAACGTTTAACAAATGAGCTATTTGGTCAATATATGAGATGAATATATGATATAAAAAAAGATGCAATCGACTTTCAACTACAAAGCTAGATGCTATCTCGCATTTTATTACAGATAATACTGAATAAAATAAATTATACTTAAGAAAACTTATCCTTTTTTCTTTTGGTTTTAATTTTTTTATTTATTCACAAATTATGTACATAAGTCATACATGTTGAAATTAATAAAGTATTTTTATTGGCTTTCTATAAATACGAGAGTCTGTCTACAACCATTAATTGTTGACGCATTAATACGTTCCGTGTTAACACCCACAATGACAATACTATAAAGCTGACATTTGACATCGTTATATATATATATATATATATATATATTTATATGTATATATATATGTATATATACATATATACATATCTATCTATATATATATATATATATATATATATATATATATTATTAGCGAAATCTTTCAGAACTATGTTTTTAGGGAACCTCCCTTATAAGTAAAGTAGGATTAATTTTATTATGCTTGCCCCTTGTGTAGAGTAATATTGTATAGGTCTTTCAAAAATATTGACTTTTTGATACAGGGACCTATTTACGAAATATTAAACTTCGTTTTTGTTAAAGTTACGGACCCGATACCCCACCATAGCTGAAAAATATTTACAAAAATAGGATATATAATTAAATTAGACGATAAGTTATCCCAGCTAGACAGACTACCTTACTAGTTGTAAATTGGGTATGTGACTACTGTTTTTATTTCATTAATCATAATTTCAAGGTACGAGCTGATGAAGAGTGAAAACATTTTTTAATAATCTTAAAAATTGACCGAGTTATAAAAGTTTAAATTTAACCTTTAGAGGAGGACGGAAATATTGTGTTGTGAGGTCATTTTTAATATTGCACATTATATTCTACGAGAGAAAAAGAGAGGGATATACCCAACTCTATCCGTATCTTCAAATTGAGAAGCCTACAACTGGCTTATTTATCAATCAATTTTTGAATTTTTTTCAAGACCGGTTTTTAATTAATTTATATTTCACAATATTGTACGAAAAATATAAAAAATTAGATTGAATCAACTACGGTATTACGACTAATAGTGACCAATTTATTACATGTACATAATTAGGTCTGTAAAAATTCATGGAAACACCATAAAAGTGAATACAACCAACTGCAAAAATAAGTTTGCATTATAAAATGTATATTTATTATGCCTGTGAAATTTCTATTAGGCTATATATTTATATACTTACATAGTGAGAAAAAATATTAATTAAGCAACACGTTTTTACGCACACGGAAGATAATAATAGGCAATATATTTATGTCGCAAAAAAATAATATTTGTATATAGATTAATAAAAGTACTATGTACTCTTATGTCAAGTATGCCTGAAAGATATCCGAACTTGTCAACTTTATATTTTAATATATCCTTAGAGGTATATGGCTCTTACTGATGCCATGGTGTTACATATAATATTAAAAAAAATATTGTGAAAATATTGTCGCGCTTAAAACTTGTTTTAGACATAAATAGAAAATTTATATTTTGACTTTCAACGAATAATACGACTGTATAATACACTCGTATTATTCGTTGAATGAATGCAATCCGATTGTTACCCAGAAACTAACACACGTTTTCCTTCTTACAGCAATTAAATAGATAATAAACTGATACCATTCAGTGCTCTGTTTAAACACAATCTGCTTGGCAGTAAGCCAAATGATTGTACAGTATGCGGACATTTTAGTAATGCTTTGATATTCCGAGTTTGGAAACTAAAATGTTCATTCGGTTAGAAATACAAGCTTTTATTTTACTTTATTTGTTTGTATGTTCCGTACATATTTAGTGATATAAGAGTTTGGCGCGAATAATACAAGTCTTACGCAAGTTAATATATTATTGAATAAATATTTATGTAAATATATTAATATTAGTTTGATAAAGTTAATTACGACTGTTGGACTACGATATACATGTACTACATAATTATGTTATTACTCCTATATTTTTTTTTTTTTATCTTTTTAGTTCATTTAAATAAACATTTTATGAACATTTTTTACATAGTTTTTTACACAATTTATTAGATTTGGCCTTACTAATGATTGCTGCATTCGCGTATGCCCAACGTCCAATACGTTGGGCTTTTTTCAGATACGCATACATAAACATGGGCGACTAGTATAAATATACTTGTAATTTTTTCCTACCATCTAGAGAAAAAATACAACAAAATTGATTTGTAACCTTGTAAAATGTAGGTACATTGGCGCAGTATCATATTTCTAACTCGTTTATTATACAGTTATGATATTCCATTTTTGTGAAGCATTTAACATTTTCATGTAAGCGTAGTTATTTCAAAGAAAAATGTTGGGTCAAAATAATTTTATTGACGTTATCGATTTTGAAAACATTAATAAAATGTTATCTATTCTTGGATCTTCAGAATCATATTGACTGAAACCGGAAACAACTTGAACGACTGTTCTGAAATTTGTATTTATTTTTTTTCCAAAAATGTAGCTCTTATTTTCGATTTCCTTCGCTACCATTTTCTGTACTTTTGTCATTAAATAAAAATATACCATCTTTTATTAGCAATGAAATACTTTTTTGAAACGAAGTTACCATACAGCGCTTCTTTGAAAGCACTGCCTCTTTTTATTATTATGTAGGAGACAGTATTTACAGCTTTTATGGTGATACAGCAGATAGTGTATTTAGTTTAGTCAGATTTACTTCACATATTATCAGACATTATCTTTTCCAGACAAGACATTGTCTAGAACAGACAAGAATCTTATCCGAAGTATACTACATACTGCTTACGGTCAGTCATAAGGCAATAGGGAAACTGTTTCCAGGGAAGATTTTGAATGGCATATACGTTAGCAATAGGTAGAAAACGTTTGATTGGCATGACTTTATTTTATTACAGAAGAAAACCTCGTCACTATCGCGGTAGACTGTACTGTGATGTCCTTTAACTATGCGGAGAATTATAGAAGGAGCGTCCGTAAATGTGATCCCGGAACTACTGACACGACTTTAATAAAATAAAATGCATTTTAGGAAAACTTAGTATTTATAATCCTTTTTATTGCATTTTGAAGATAATTAACTCAAACAATATTTTGAATAGTTATGAGCTGGCTACGAAATAATTAGGTATGCCATATTACTATTTCGTCTGTAAAGCAGACGGGTTGTGTGTTCTCATGGATATGTCGATGAATATTGTTAGGGCTAAGGACAGAACCTTATGGTATGCCTGCCCAAGTATTTCTATCTTTTGAAAAGGCACCATTAAAACGAACTCTATTTTTTCTGTCCTTCAGGAAGTCAGCAATCCATATAAGTGCTTTGCCACTAATTACACGCCTGGACAATTTATGCAAAAATCAGAGCCCATGTCCAAAAAAACTGCAATAATTTTCTTTGGTGGTTTTTCCTGGAAACCATGAATAATATATTGATAAAGATGGAAAAGTAGATTTACGATGCTTCATATAGGCGCCTTGATAACAAATTAAATTCTTTTGCTCCGCAAGAATTCTCGTGACTCCGGTGTGAATGACACGTTCCGTGGTCAAGGCAGTCGTCTGTAGATTTCTCAGGTTTCAAAATAGGAATAATGACTGATGTTTTCCATATTATTGGCAATTTTTCGATTCTCCAGGAAATGTTGACTATATGCAAAAAAAAAACAATTCCTTGTAATATTTTCAAAATGTTCACTATATGGCCGAAAATTAGATTATTGTCACTTACCCGCAAAGCTCTTGCTTCCAGCACAAGTTTTTTTGTCAATTTGCAGACAGATTTGTCTTCCTTGTGAAATTTTAGTCTATCGGGGTTAAAGCTAAAATTTGTATTTATTTTTTTTAATGAACTTTACTAAACTTATATTAATATATTTACATAAATTTTTATTCAATAATATATTAATTTGACTCAATATAGAACGGTCGACGTTCTATATTGAACTAAGTTATTTGCAATAACTTTGTTTAAGGCATCAGAGAACGCGGAAGATTCGACGAAGTTCAAATGTAGGTTAGTATGACCATTGAAATAGTTATTTAAGGTCTTCACGACCTTTCTGTGTTTTAAATCCTTTCTATGGTTCAATCTCTTGCATAATTCAGACCATTTTTGACATTTGCCATTCGCTATCGCCTCTTTGGTCTTGACAATTGCTTCAGCAAAGAGTTTCTTATTTTTTTCAATATTTTCTGTTTTAACTGTTAATTTATATTATTTCTTTTTCTTAATATGTCAGTCAATTTAAAAATCCTTCCAGTAGGGGCCCCATCGTTTTTCTGATTTTTTTCTCGGAATAAATATAGCTTTCTGGATTCAATTCAAAGATTCAATTTCTATATAATTTAATATATTCTTTCGTTCAATGTGATTTCCCTAATCCGCCATGATAATAATTACGATAGCAATACGTATTGTATGATCGGCGTATGACTGAATTGAAGGTCAAGCAGTGGATCGTGTGGATCATGCAATGGGAAACAGTCAGTAAAAGTTGACTGCAGTAAAAGTTGCTGTCTGAATCGTCTAAAGATAGGAAAAGTTTTTCATAAATGATAATTAGCAATGCAATGATACGAAAGCCATACTACCACTGAACCTATAACTTAAAAACTATTCTAAGTTTTCATTGCATATAAACAGACTATTGCTAATCAGCAAAAGATAGACAAATATCGATAAATAATATACAAGAAATCTTTCTTTGCTTATCAAAGAACTCATTCAGTTCAGTCAGGGTATTGATTATTTATAATCAGCCAGGCCGTTAACCAAAATCGTACAAAATAGCTCGTGGGTAGACCAAGTAGTGTCATCGGTGGGCTTACAAACGGAATTGTTTTTTTTCTATGGAAAATAAAATTAGGAAAGACTTTTAGAAATTTCGTTAATATTGCTTTCAAGACATCATCACATATTGTTTTTGAATTAAGTTTCTATCATTTCCTATTCGCACTTCATAGAAGGATAAACATAATTACAAGTTTTCATCTTTTTTATTTGTATCTTAAACTTTGAAAATTGTGGCCTAAAATAATAATTTTTAATAGAGATATCATACTCTATATCTCTCTATCTCTAATTAATGATTATATTTTGTTTTTTTTTTAAATATTGAAATATATCGACAATGTGGGTTTTAAGTATTATTTATTCTTTTTAACAAAGTATTTCGAACTATTGCGAGTGTTAAAAACTATTTCAAGATGCGATTGAACTTTGTTGTGACGGCTTGCTGTATTTTTTGAGCATAAAAAAATTAGTGACTAATCATTATAGCGTTTACTAACTCTCTCGTCAATGTGCCCGAGATAATGGGTCTCGAAAATTATTGTGAATAGTATTTCGCGGTAGAGAATTTCTTAATCCTCCAAGGCATGGAACATTGCGTAGCCAGAAAAGGGGAAGGACATAGGAGCTACAGAAAAACTAAAGTAAAATTGATTATGAAAATAGACTCGTTTTTGTTTACGTAAAAAATATAAAGTCGTCTAAGGGATTGTGGGAAAAGTTGAAACAATTACTTAATTTTTATTCACAACTAAATAAAACTACGTAAGTAGTATTATATCTACTTTATTTAAATAATTAACTACGACCTAGGTTTGGTTGTAAGACAATATCTTCAGGTGGACAATTTGAAAAGAATATTCTGTTCAAAATGCCCGCCTGAAGATGTCAACGCCAACGAAACCTAGGTCGTGGTTAATTATATTTTAAATAAAGTAGATATAATAGTACATCACGTAATTCCATTTACTTGAGAATAAAAGTTAAGTGATAACGAATTTATACAGAATTAACGCCAAATACATTCAATATCTGAAAAAAATATTCGATAACAACGGTTTTTCGCAAAGGATTTTTTGAAAATTTTTTGATTTATTGAAAGTTTGCTGAAAAATTTAATTTCGTTTCGATTCGCCGAGGAAATTGCAACTCGATGACGTCCTACGTGACGCAGCTTATCGATACAGTACATAAATTAAGCGGAACGGGATCCAAAATTAATGATCAGTGGACGGAGTCGTTACTGTTAACAGTATTGCCTTACCTATTCTCCTGTATGATCATGGTTATCGAGCATTCCGGGATTTATATAACGGCAGATTCCAACAAAACCAAACTGTTAAATATCAAGTCGGCCAAACAAGATGTGAATGAAGTTAGCGGTGCATTCGACACTTGTTCAAAGTTTAATTGAAAAGGGAATAAGAATCTATCTATTGTCGAAATGAATGCTAATGTTTTTAGCACTGACTTGTCAAACGTCAAGTTGGTGAAATGTTATCGGTCTATTCAAACAGGCTAGTATAGAAATCATTGTACACATAATCAAAATAATTAGTTACATCACAATAATAAAGATCAAATGCATTCTAATACATACAGCGCAGTGTTACTGAGTGGAAACCTTAACAAATATATCAACTTGGGCACAAGTGTACACCTAACAAAAAAATGAAAATTGAGTTACGAATGCTTTGTATGAACGGGATACAAACAGTACAAAGATTAGTATTGTGTTATGGTAATGTAAAAATCACGACTACGACTGATAACTTCAAGTACAACATCATAGTAGAAGCTGTGTTTTGTGCACCAAAACTGACAACAAACTTATATCAGTCCAATTAATTAGAAAAGGCTACAAAGTGTCATTCGCGGACGACGGTTGCCACAGCATTGTTGGTTAATAGGATATACAAGATAAATCTATCTAAACAATTACATTTGGCTTCATCAATTGTGTCAAGAGTAACATGGCATCATAGATTAGGACATATCTATAAAGACTACTTGAATCAGATGACGAATGCTGTGCTGGGTATGCTCTTGATGAAAAAGTGGATATAGTCCTCGTATACTATATATTGCGAAAGCAACGCTTACCATTTAAGAGTACTAGCCAAACAAACATAACTTGATAGATATAATGCACAGAGACATCTGTGGACCCATGGAGAATCTGTGGACCTATAGGCGGCTCGAGTCATTTCTTGTCATTTGTAGACGATCATAGACGTATGGAATTTGTTTATTTTTTTAAATAAAAGAAAGAGGCTTTGAAGCATTTTAAGGTATTAAAAGCTCAGGTAGAAAATCAAATAAAGAGGACAATCAAAATATTAAGAAGTGATAATGGGCTGGAGTACTGCAACAAAGAATTTGACAATTATTTGATGATTACTGGTGTGATCCATCGAAAGACCAATTTTTACATAACAGAATCGTACAATCCTTGAAAGGATACTCTTTAATGCAAACTTAGGTAAACAGTTCTGGGGTGTGGCCACTGATATAATGCAGCAGCATTGTGTAATAAAACTCCATATTAGTTATAAACTAGTTTAAAGTCGAATATTAGTCATATCAGCAACTTTTGTAGCACTATTATGGCCTATATAGTAAAAGAAAAGCAATAGAAGTGGGATAAGAAGTAAGTGCAATGTATTCTCATCGGATACTTAGAAAATACAAAAAGATAAGGTTATGTAATCCAGAAACGAGCAATGTTTTGACTAGTATAGACGTGATTACAATTGAGCAGGTATAACAATTTGAATTTTCGATTGAAGTCCAAGGTTAAGACGTTGATTCGATGATAGACGATGATGATGATGAGACATGTGATTGCAATGATGTAGAAAGCATACAGTCTAGGCTTGAACGGACAAGGAAGAAGACAGAGAGATTTTTTTTCTCAAACCTGTGTTCTCAAGCATGATGCTCTGGTTTGTCTCTGCATGAGGCTTTAAGTGGACCGGAAAAGGGGCAGTGAGGGATGGCTATGAGAGAAGAGTCACAGTCTTACATAGACAATGATGCGTAGGAGTTGACTGACACTCCACAAGACAGGTTTATGCAGTTCAAGTGAATGCTACGTAAGAAATATGATAGTGAAAATAAAGCCCATTTTCTTGGCCGTTTGTGAGTAAAAGTGACTAAAAATCTTTTTGCAAGGCGAAGTTGTTAAACTATACAGACACTTTTTTTTCCGTTGTGGGACATACTACTCTGAGGTTGTTATTTGCATTGTAAGTTCAACTAGGTATTGCCATAAAGTATCTTGATATGACAGCTGCTTTCTTGAGTGAAACTGTTTAGGAGACTATTTATAAGTAGAAACCAGAGTCTTTTTAAAATGGTCAAGTGTTTAAGTTAGAAAAGGCCATAGGCTTAAACTGAATAAGAGCATGGTACAAGAAAGTAGATGAATGTTTTTGCAAAATAGGTTATATTAAAGACCGAACCATGTATGTACACAAAAGTTCAAGATAAGTTAAAAACTATTATCACACTATATGTAGATGATTTCTTTATTTTTTCAAATGACAGTAAATATACTAAACACTTAAAAGATGTCTTAGCTAGCTATTTGAAACTTAAAAACTGAGGTGGAATTAAAAGATATATTGGTGTAAACCTAACCATTAATAAATCTCAGAGAACAATAACATTAAGTTAGAAGGATTATATTGATCAGTTATTGCATAAATTTAACATGAATTAGTGTAAAACCGTTCAGACTTAAATGGAGATTAAGTGCATGTGTCTAACGATGAGAATTATTTAAGTTAATATCGTAATCATTAAACAATAGTTTGCCTCATATATTTGGCAATGCTGACCAGGCCTGTCATTGCATACGCAGTTGGATTTTTAAGTCAGTTTATTAACTGTTATTAAAAAGAATATTGTTCGTATGTAAAACGGATATTAAGGTATTTAAAAGTTACTAAATATTATAGCTCAAAGTATATTGCGGATGGAAATTGAATGTTGGAAGGGTTTTCGATGCCGATTGAGGTGGTAACATTGTTGATTGGAGATCATACCCTGGACACTATTTTATTTTATCTAGCTATGTAATTTCTCGGAAAACAAAGAACAGGAAAGTGTTGTTTCGTCTGGTAGCGAAGCGGAATAAAGCATAATAAAGCAGTCATCGCTATGATGACTGAAGACTGTAAGGAAGCCGTTTATTTGAGGAATTTACAGTATGAGATTGCAAAAAAAAACATTGAACTTTTCAATGATAATCAGAGTACACGAAAGCTGACTGCAAATACAATCTTTCGCAAAAGAACCAAACATTTTGATATTAGATACTGCTTTTGTAGAGGATTAGATATTTGCGAACAGCTGAGATAGGTGCTGATTTATTTACGAATAGTTTATGTACTGTTACACATCATGATTTTTTTTATGAGTTAGGTGTTCAAAATGTTTAATATTTATGTTTATATATATTCTTTGATATGGTGGGGGTATTGAAATATATCGATTACGTGAGTTTAGTGCTGTCATCTATGGTTTTTAATGGGTACCTTCATTATGTAATAAACAGTCAGTTCATATTTTGACCCTGAACGAGTCGTTACTTTTTCAGAAAATATAGGCCTGATCAGTAATTTTGTTGACACTTTATTTCAAATTGTAACTTGTGGTGAAATTAAAGTTAGTAACTTCTATCATATTTTCCCAAATTAAAAGTAACTTCATTTTTTGGTTATAGATTTCTAATGCAAATCCTTTTTAAGAGTTCGAATTAGTATTGATGTATGCACACTGAATTAAGATAATATTTTGCATATTTCTTATGGGATTTTCTCGTAAGGTTTTTGTTCCCTTGGAGATCTTTTTTGCCTTTTCCTATTATTGATCTCATAGACGTAAATATTTTGACTTAAAAATAAATAGTCCTAGATGCTAACATTCGTAAAATGTCTTTTACTCAGCAATGATTCCGCAATAAGAATGACGATCATACATTTTGAGTTATTGTGATATACCCGAGTATAAAAAGAGTGTTTTCCCTCTTTGCAGGTAGGTGAACTTTTCGAAGATTACCAACTGAATGCAATATTTTTTAGGTATATTTTAACTTAAAATATATAGTTGTTAAGTTTCGTCAATTATGTGGTTAAGTTTCGTCATTTGGCTGTAATGTATGTGAATTAGAGTAGTAATATTTGATGTTACCTAAAAGATATCACCATATTAAGAAGGTGAAATGTTCCTGTAATCTTAGATCTCTCAATGTAATCAAAGAGTTCTTCTCAACATAAATATTCTTCCCCAATTGCTTTGATAAAAATTATACGAAGAGCAAGGCCTGCTAGGGCATTTAAAGTGGTTAAAAAAGAGATTAATGAAACATAAATATTTCAGCTAATGACGTTCAGTTTAAAACAATTTAGTGGCCCTCGCACAAAACTTTCTTTCATTCAAAATTAATTGATGTCATTATATCATAAACTCAAACAGTGTTATAAGTTTGTATTCAAAAGAGTCCTTTGTGTATTTCAATTAAACCTGGGCTGTATTCTAGCCTTTATAGAATTGTATTGCCAAAGATATATATTTAAATGTCACATTAAAATATTTAGACCTTGGGACAAATGGAGAAACATAAAAGGTAATCTGTAATTTGTTTGAAACTGTTTGCAAATTTTAAACTTTTATCTGTAATTTTGTTTCAAGCTATAAATATGTCTCTCTTTCAGCAACGTTTCTATGGTGGACTTACTGTAAAATCGAATACGATGATGGATTATAAGTTATAAAGAGGAAAAAGAGAAAAAAAGGAAATATTAGTATAAATATTATTGAACAAAATAAGTTATAGATAATATGCGATAAACCAGAGCAAAAAATTGATAACAAAAAAGAAAGTAACGACGTTTGGAAAGGACATCGATCACCAGATTAGAAAATAAATTTTAGACCAGTTTTAAATATATCTAGTGTGATGAACTATTATGGAGCGGCATAGACAGCAAAAGATTACGTTTCATGTTAACCTACCATCTCATTAAGAGCTTTGAAACATGGGCCAGACCCATGTTCTAATAAATCTTAAAACCTGGATTGTAAATATAACGAAATGAGCGCATTGCTTAGAATGCGAAATAAAAAAAAGGAAAATCAAACAAAAGGCGGAATGTTGTACCGGTTAGGAAACTTCCATCTGAGCCGTGAGTAATCATTCAGTCAGGAATATTAAAACAGCAACTACAGGAAAATGCATAAATTATTTAGAATTTTAAATAAAAAACTAAAAATTTTTTATAAAATATGAACGATTTTACCGAAACTGGAACTTTCATCTGAGTCATGAGGGCTACTCAGAAACATGACCATATTTTCTGAGGCCGGTAGTATATGCTTATATTCTACTAAGACTACCTATGTTATGAATTGTCAATTTTTTTTCACAAATTATAAATTTGGCTTAACCAACCGCGTAATTTTTTTTCTTTTACCCATTCTTTATTAAATAACATTGTGATTCGTTTTAATGGGTTAATTATTCTCAAAACTAAAAAAAGGCGTAAGCTTTGAAAATTATTTAAAAAATTGGAAATTATTTGACTTAAAAAGTCTCACGAGTTTTTTTATGTGTTATGATTTCAAGATACAATTTTAATATGACTGCTAACATTTTTATATTTTGCTCAGGACATTCCGTCATAAGCCCATAACGTTACAAAAATATAAATAAATAAATAATATAGAGTAAATATCTATTTATTGTGGAAAAATTACAAATTTGAAAAGTAATGTATTAATATTGTAAATAGTTTAATAGTAATACTACAAATCCTTAAATGTTTATATGTACCTAATTGTATAAAGGACTCTCGTAATGCGAGTTCTGCATGAACTTAACTTAGGGTTCCGTACTTAACGGAATCCTAATAGAGCCGCTTGCGTGTTTATCCGTCCGTTCATCACAGGCCTCTTTTCTGGAACTGCTTGACGTAGCAACTTAAAATTTAGCACAGTAATAAAACGTATTAATCCGCATATAATAAAAAAATTTTTTTTTAAAATTCTAAGTGGATCGATTGGAAAATTGGGTCTAAAAAATGTTATCATGATTCCCAGATATTGTACTTTAAAGATATCTTTGAATATATACGAATAATCTCGAAAAATATGGGAAAAAATATGCCCACCCCCTTGTTTACAAAACTGCTCAACCAAATGTTATAAAATTACATGGGTTTTTAAAATCCTACGAAAAGGTTGGAGGAAAACTTTGGAGGAAACTATTCTATATGTCATAATTTTTTAAATATTTTGTGGAAATTCATTATTCACAATTAAATGAAACTACGTGATGTAGTATTATTTCTACTTTCCTTAAGTTCTTTACCACGATCTAGGTTTCGTTGTATTACAACATCTTCAGGTGGGCTATTAGTAAAGATTAACTCTTAGGAACATTCAACAGAATTTATATGTTCCAAACACAATCGCGGAAGCCGGGTTTGTGTGGCTAGCCTCAGAAACCCGGCTTCCTCTAACTAGGTAAACGTTAACGAAACCTAGGTCGGGGCAAAGAACTTAAAGAAAGTAGAAATAATACCATATCACGTAGTTTCATTTAATTGTGAACAATGTATTTACGTTTTTCTATATTCACAGCCGATTTTTTCAGAAACCATGTGACTTAGAAACTTGAAATTTGAAATTATGATACACTTTACTAACCCACCTGCTTTAAACTACCTAAATTTTTTAAATATTCATATAAGAATTAAAGAGGTTATTAAATTTTGATACATTGTGTGGAATATTTTTTCATGAGGTTTATTATTACATACATGTTTTTTCGCCTGTCGAAGTTAAAGCAGGCAATGTATTTACGTTATGAAAAATTAATATTTGTAAATAATTTAATAGAAATACTTTGTACCCTTAAAGGTAATGAGTGACTAAACGTGTCCGGAACCCTTATGGTGCAAGTCCAATATGTAATTGACAGATTTTATTTATATTAATTGTCAGAGTAACACATTGCGCCTTGTATAAAAGACCTCACAAAAATGTGTGATGAAGTAAGGTAAGGAGAGGGGGTTAGAAAGCTATTCAAAAGTTACGTCAGAAATATATTGAATCAGAAGAAACTGTTGGGGCTGTGTTGTCGCTGAATTGGAATACATGAAGGTTAGCGTATTAATTTTGGATCGTTAAATTTGGCCTCACCCGGGCAAAAACAAGTATATCGACAAAAATAATATATCGCTAAAGAAGTTTTTTCTAATCATTTATTTTTGTGTCGAAATTCGTCGAAATAACATAAAAGAAAGAGTTCTTAATCTATTTGACTTCGATTTCATTTATTCTTTTAATTAAATTTTATGCAAAAGAAATATCGAGTATTAATTATTCAATAATATAATAATCGGCTAAAAATAATTTATGAGATGTGTATTTTAGTGTTGTTTTTCAAATATTCATCATAATGTTATGACGGATGTTATATGAATGTGCTCTCTTGCATTCTTTTATGTTCTTAGCATTTCTTTACATTCCTTTATATTTTTGCATTCTTATATATTTTTGGTACTTTTGTGATTCGTGTATTCTTGTAATTAATAAAAATGAGTTAGTTTAATTGTGATTTATTGACTTTAACGAAGTCACTGAATCAAACCAAAACCATGTGCATGGCATAAAAATTAGCATGCGATTTTTTATTTAATCAAATTGTATTAATAAATAAGTTTTTAATTTCATATAAAAATGCAAAACTTTTTGGGAAAGCAATTCATTTTTTAAACAAGCTGCGTCTTGAAAATAAAAGGTTACAGTAAATATAATTTATTTAAGTTGCTAGTTTATTCAAAGGAAAACATAAAGTTCCAGAGCACATTTCTTCAACAGATTGTCATGCAAATTGTGAAATGGTATTTTCTCTTTTGAGACAGTTTTCTGACAGTCAAGTTTTAAGATTGATTTAATTTAATCGATTGTATATAATTCTGATGAAGTTCTTGATTTAAAATATTGCCAAATTTTGAATTTATGTAAACTTTAACTATTGTAAATCATTTCCACTGAGGTCAAACCACCTTTACAAAGTGGACATTCCCTTTCAAACTTAATGTACACTATAAACTGGAACTGTGATAATATTCATGCATCAGACCTTAGAATTGACTGTGTAAGAAGGGTTGGAGCAACATTTTTTAAAACTTTATGCTCTTTGAAAAGAGAAAAAGTTCATTCGTATGTTTTATTCGAAAGCCCTACATACTACAGAACAAACTTTGAAGAAAGAGCAAGATTATCCTCTTTTCTATGAAACGAAAGATAACCAACAAATGCAAAGAACTAGTAAGTCTTCCCGCATTGCTTTAAAGAGATAGTCTCTGCAATAAATATTGATTATAATATAAGCAGATTAAGTGTGAAGAGCTATTTACACAGAGATAAAACATAATGAAGGTCAATTTGCTTAGAGGTCTTAAAGTACAGTTATCACAAAGTCCCATAAAGCTCGCAGTGAAATATTTACCCGAAACTAGAAGCAGGGCTAATTCGAAAAAAAAGTGAATTCAAAATTGGCATCTGGCAAGTGCTAATTACAGTCATACGCTGTTTTTTTTATTTTATGTGACTATTTTCGATACTCTATTTTAATATATAATTTCACGAAGAGACAATTTAAGTGACTAATATTTTTGGGCAAAGTTAACAGTTACATGTTTAGTGGGACATATTCATATTTTAACATATTTCTTCTATGTTAATTTTATCTCTGAAATTGCATTGAATTACGCCGATTTAATATTTATAAGTTGAAAGTATGAAAGGAATTTTTAAATAAATGTTTCAATTATTGTCGCTTATTGCGAAATAAAATTATTAGAATTCGCCGTAAGGCTTAATTCATTTAGGATTAATTGATGTAATTATATAATGCCCTCGAGTACGAACAATTGAGAACATCGTATTCAAAATAGCCTTTCCCCCACTTAATTAAATGATAACCGTACTGTATAGTCTGCACGACTCCGCATTTCAGATGTTTTCTTTGAAAGAGCTACAGAAATGTTAACTGATACTAGAAATGTGAGAAGCTCTTGAAACCTAAACAGCCAAGAAAGGTAAAATACAATTTGGTATTTTCCATGAAATGTGTACTCGATTTGTTCAGACGGCGCTGAAATTAAATATTTATTATTTGCATCGTTACATTTGTAACATCACATACTTCAGCGACTCTTTTATATGATGTACATATTCTCATATGTCAATGTTTATTTATAATTAAGACTCATAGTCATCGCTTTTTAACATGTATCTTGAACATTATATTTGACATAACATTATTGTTTTAAGTTTCCCGCTCCAAGTGACTTAATATTCCCGAACTTCAATACTACGGGGCAATTTTTAACTTGCGCAAAAAAAAAGAGTATTCTCATTTTGACACGTATTTTCGAAATATTACTTTATATAGTTGTGATAAATTAATCTTTCAGGGAAATTAAAATGGGCTCAACAGTACATTTAAGAAAAAATACAGCCTTAAATTAGTTGGTGATATGAAATTTAAACCGTAATGCCAAGTTCTGTAACCTTGCATGTAAGTGCTGCCGTTGGATGTACGGAAGCAATCTGATTGCACATTAATTTAAAAAAGAATTAGTTCTTAGTCCCAATGTAAATGTATATCAAATATTGCAGAGTCACCGAGCAACTAATTTATTGAAATAAAACACAACAGGGGAAATGCTAATATCCAATGTAACAGATTGTGTAACCTGTTTAATAACGTTAAGCTCATGTTACTTTGTAGATAGCAATATTATAGTTGCAAATATAACCTTTTGTTGACTCAAAAGTTTTAATTATTCGGAGTAGACAGACATCGTACTATTATAGGTGCATTATATCGTAATTTTTATAAAACAAATGAATGAATGCTAATTAATTATTTTAGAGCTAAATTCCTAAAAGGTAAAACCGAAACCTTTATGGTGAGATTTACTGTCTCTCTATAAGTAGGTCTTAGCTGTTTTTTCAACAACTACTATTGCTATATAATTGAAAATTTAGAATTTTCTTATTCGAATCGATTTATATTAAATATTTGTAATTTTTTTATTTTTACTCAACGTGGGGTCCGAAATGAAGGATCGATATTTAAAAGTAGGGCAACAAAGTGAATTGGAAATTCATATGAAATGGCTTTGTTTACACATTGCAAAACTATTTTTTTTTAATTTGAAGCCGAATAGCTTTTGACTTATGACCAAAAGTTTGAAAAAAAATCATCCCACCATTATTTCCGAAGTTTGCAAGCCGAAAAATCAGAAATAACTGAGGCTGATACTAAATTCTGTTAGATTACACGAAATATCAAAGAAAATTTCAGTAGTTAATAATTTTAGGCAAATATAGATAATGGTCATTCTCTCTCTGACTCCTTCGCTGGTGTTATTGCAATAAATTGCAACGCAATCCGAAAATCTGCTAACAATACTGCAATTAGGCATCTGCCCCTTTTCGAATCGCTTAAAAATGACCTTACTGTACTCACTCACACGCAGTCGATGCGTACCCGGTCCCACACCGGAGTTGTAGTATTGTCAATAGTGCACGCAATATTGTATTTTTCTCCGTTCTATCATTGGACATAATTCTGAAACTTAGGAACACATTTCAATATTAGACAAAATTAATAACAAGCAGAAACATTTTCCATGCCGGATGGATTAGCCTTTACTTTTACTCGAATACAAGAAAAGAGCCTTTTAAAAATTATAATTTATTGAAATTCCATTACAGTAAAGCAAATTAAAAAAAAATTACAAACTTGGAATAGTTTTAACCTTGTTTGTATTTGAAATATATAAGTTTTGCAATAAAAAAATATAAAAACTATAGTAACGACATATAATTTCTTTACAATATGATTAGTATTGTACTAAAAGTAATGAAAACAAAAATTTACTCAAATTAAACTCATTGGTCCAATAAAGTGTCGTAATTGTAATTAGTCTTATTCTCTCTAATTTTTTAAATTAACTTGAGAATAAATTGTTTCATACGACAAGTAATGTATTTGGAAACAAGTTGCTGTAAATGATAATGCGCTTAGTCATTGGACAGATAGTGCACTTTTTAAATTGGTGCACAGTATGGCTAACCAAAAAGCCGTTTCGTGGTCGACACTAATGGGTATTACAGGAAACAGAAACTTTTAAACAAGTTTGCACTCATTGTATCTCGTCATTAACAAATAATCATTACTAACCAGTTTATTTTCGAATCCGTTTTCATCTTTACGGTTTGGTGATTCAATATTTAAAATATATTATTTTTTTAATAGTTTTGAGAGATAACTAAAAAATCTCAATCACTGCAAGTTGCATTCCGTAAGCTAACTATGTTCCTAGAATGAATTCAGCAAACTGATTAGTTGCAACGACTTTATGATCATTATTTAATATTACGTTAAAGCACAATGAACATAAGTAAATATGTAAGCCCTGTTGTCGTCCCGCTGCTAATTTTTTAAATTTAAAAAATTATTTTGCACTTAGGGGATTGATATTCTGTCGTCCAAAGAAAATATTTTCACATTTCTATATTGAAAATTTAGTACTATTAAAATTTATAAGAAACACACTAAGACCAGTTAGTGTGTTTGTTCTAAACTTTTAATAGGTAACATTCAAAATCGAATTTAAACGAAACCAAAACTCGTGAAAAATTTTATCTCAGTTCATGTTATTGGCGTGCAAATTGTAGAGTATAAGATGGATTTAGTCATTTACAAACAACGAAAAATGCTTTTTTTACAAAATTATAATATAACGGTTCTTAAAATTGGCACTTTTGTAGAAAAAGAAAATCTAATACGCTAGTATTTTACGTTCGGTAAGTGTGTAGTGTACGTACCTCACATGAATTATAGTATTCTAAATCCCAAAATAATAGGTTACGTAAATGTCTTGATTGAAATAAATGTTTAAATCGAACATTAAACAATAGACTACATAAGACATAATTAACTACTATTAGTACTTAGTTTTACAATAATATTCATTTTTTTTGTATAGTGTATGTATAAATATTACAATTTGTTGATCCGTCGTAAAAATTCCTTACATTTTGACGTTGGCGTATTTCATTTCATCGCTCCTGCATGGGATTATTTTTATACTAGCGCAAACATGAGGTGATTTCCAGACGGGCGTGAGGAAATTCCCCCCACCACTTTGGGAAATCCCAACTGTCAGACGCTCCGCTTTTCGCGTTGCACATATTAGGCTGTATAATTTAAGATTTCCTACTTCAAAATTTCTTCTTTGTAAATATCGGAATTCCGATATGATACATTTTTATCAATTCTGAAATTATATTTTTACAAAAAATAGTCTGAAGTTCTAATGTTACGAAACTCCAGAATTCTTGGAAGACTCCAAAAAAGTGGATCGCTGTAATTGAAAAACATGGACAATATGTATAATTGTATTTTTATTAAAAGGAAATGTTACTAAAATTCGAGAATATAATTGAGAAAAATATACGCCCAAGTTTGAATGGAATGACCTAATACAATTAGTTAGAGAGTTAGCAATATTTATTAAAAGCTTCTTATAGATCATATAATATATTCTAGATAAATCGAAAGATCACAAAAATGTTTATAATCATAGTTTTACAAATAAAAGCTGAGGAGGTGAAACTCTACATCAAATTTTATATCAACGTAATCAGCAACTAGTTTATTCAAATATTACTTATACGTTTCCCTCGTTGCGTTATCAGTGTTTATGTAAAGAATAAGTAATCAAAATACCTTTGTATTGTTTTCTCTTAATATTATTAAAGGGAACATACGAATAAGTATTCATGAAATTACCAAGGATTTTTAATAAAATTATACTCGGTAATCTTTTAACAGTTTTTTCTGAGATGCTTTCTTAAAGAATTTACTTATTGGATTGGGTTAAAATTTAGCTTTTCGAAGGAAGCGATAACATAGAAAACTTGAAAAACATTGTAATAGATTTCATATAGGCTAAAAATTACAATATGTAATAGATTATAAATCAAACATTTATTTGTACCAATTATATTTTAATAGCATAAAATATAACTAATGAAAATTTATATTTGTGAAACTCACCGTTTACAAAAATAATAATTGACTCCTTGCTTATGCCGGTAATGAAAGCGGATGGTGTTTACGTATACATGTTTTTATTACTTATTTATTGTTTTTAGTAATATACATTAGCTGAGTCGTCATATTTTGTTACAGCGTAAAGTCCATTTTTAGTGTTGCCAAATCTCGTGAGAACCATAATAATGCACCTGACAGTTAAGAATTGACAGTTGATGTATTTAATGATAGTTGGACATCATGTAAATAAAATTAAGGTAAATATTACAGCACGAATTGTATTATAAATTAAATATATTTCGGGTCTTAAAATAATTAAAAATCTATTGGTAGGTCAAAATATGAAAATTAATTTTATAAAATAGTATTATTTTCAAGCAATATGGTACTGACTACTGACATTTTCCTTTCAGATATTTAGGCATCAGCGTTATCAATATAGAAAAAGAAAGAAATAAGAAAACGATAATTTTGACAGTCTTTCAAATTGCTTTTTTTGAACGAAAACAAATTTTAATAAAATATCTAAATTCTATACTCAAGCTCTTCCCAAGGCGGTACCCTACATAAGGCAGAATATTTTCTTTCTTGAGCTTTTCTTGGAGAAATGCAATTACTTTTATTGAAGAAATACCAAAATATCATAACATTGGAGAGAACCAAACCTGCATAAAGAGACAAACCTGGTTGAGTGGCCTATCTCGAGATGCAATACAGTCGTCTTAATCCCTAATTCGCCTGTTAATCTTTGTAGCAGCCGGTTTTCCCCTGTATTTATCAACTCCAGAATTGTCACCAAAATTAATTGTGCATAACTATTACATATGCGTTCATATACAATATCTTCTTCAAATTGCACTCATATTTTCTAAAGTTTTTATCGAGGTCTTTATTTACGACAGTTGAAAGTATACCTAAAGTATACCTAAAATAAAAATTGTATTTATTTTATTTCATTCTAAAGATTAATACTCAACTGACTTATACAGGCAATAAACTAAAAGAAGCGCCAGACTGAATTGTTAATTCTGAAATGGATACTTGGAAAACTTAAGTGTAAATTCTACGTAAATTTAAGAATCGGCATCATCTTTATTCACTAAATTAATTAGCTATACTAATAAATTTTCACCTTCCAAAGTTACATTCAAATAGCTTGCTTTAACACAAGCTTCCATTGCCATGAACAGAGCTCTAAGCAACACTAAAGATAAATTATACAATCGGTGACGTTCACAAGCTTATTCGCAATAGTCTGAAAGGAGTTTCTAAATAAATGTTTCAATTAATGGCACTCAGTGGAAAACCAATCCAACAGTGTTTGTTCAAAGATTGTATTCAAGCATAATTAATTAATGTCATTGTATCAGGTTCTCGGCAGCAAACAATGGAGCAAGGTGCTCGGAGGAGCTAATCTGGACGCCTTTTGTAGTTTCATTAAGGCGTAGCGGTGATACAGACTGTACAGCTTTGGATAATAGACGATATATATATATATATATATATATATATATATATATATATATATACATATATATGTATATATTTATTAAGAAAGTAATATATATGGTTGTGTTATCGTTTTAATAAATGTATATCTATCACTCATTTTGAAGGGAGCGCCGGAAATTCACCTGTAAAAATAGAAATGATAGAATATTTTCAATAGTTTTATTTATTTTTTTTATATTTGAATCTGCATATTATTGGAGTATAAATAAAAATATACACGTTTTTTCTAAGTTTCTTCTGGAGAAATAAGCAAGAAAGAATCTATATTTATGTATTATTGAATAATATTAATTACTATTTACCCATATATTTTTCAATACTCTTTAAATTTTGTCCGTGATGCAATACTGCAATTGTCAAACCCTCTCGCTTAATTAAATAATATTCCTTATTTATATTTTGTGCCATGTTCAAAATACGCGGTACATTATAATATTGGACTAAATATTAATACGGAGTACATTATAATATTGGACTAAATATTAATACGCGGTATATTATAATATTGGACTGGACTTAGGTTCCTGTCATTTTAAATCCATTGTGAGTTTATATATATTTACTTCATTACTTTGTCAATATTTAATTTATAATTTGACAATAATTTCATTGATTACTTGCACATACAGAGCGAGAGTAAGTTGCCTCATAAATGACAACTTGGGAAACGACATCTTAATATTTAGCGTGTTCTGTAAATAAGAACCATGAGAGGCTGTTAATATAAGAGAACAAGATATGCACGAGGGCGGAATAAAAAGTTCTAAGTCTAAGGTACTTTCAGGCACAATAAAAATGACTGGAAGTTTGGCGCGATTTTTTTTACACTTTAATCAAACATAATCTTGCCTCAGTGATAAAATATCTTACGAAAAAGTGGAAAACCTCCAAAGAAATCTTCTAATTACATATATCTGCGGTTTATGAGTTATCTGACAAATTGTTTGTTATCAACCAATGTTAAATTCGACTGTTTTAGATTCGCTGGAAGTGACTATAACACATTATTCATATATAGGGAGATATAAATTGCATTGCTTTACCGTAGTTGGTGCTTAAAGCCTGTATACATATATATATTTATTCACTATAGCCTAGTGATATTTCAGTTTTTATATTTATTTATATACAAAAAAATATCCTACATATACCTACCTGTATACTTACCTACGTACTTATATTTGTTCAATTCATGCATTAATTTATACCGCACCCCTACAGCATCAGGTTGAGGAATTAGAATCCGGAGTTTAAGGATAGAGTCTCTGCTTGAAACCCATAATGCTATTTTCGAAATAGCAGATTCTCAAGTCTTACCGTTTAGGCGGGCAGAATACTTGCAGTATTAGAACTGAGGAGTGGGAGACCAGAATTCAATGACAGAGTCTCTGCTTAAGACCCAAAATAATAACTTAAAAACAGCAGATCGTCAAATCTTACAGTTTCTTCTTACATAAATCTTATAGGTAGATATACACCAGCAGCATAAGGATTTTTGAATCAAAGGTTGGAAATATAACCTAATTGTTTACCCTGTAATTTTCTTGCTACGTCAAGACAAGTCAAACGAGTCCAAATTCGATGAGTCTACTCCTCGTTACTGAATAGTCCCTGTCACCATCTTCCGGCTT
Source organism: Druceiella hillmani (assembly GCA_039881145.1). Lineage (NCBI taxonomy): Eukaryota > Metazoa > Arthropoda > Insecta > Lepidoptera > Hepialidae > Druceiella > Druceiella hillmani. The sequence goes on along the minus strand of JAYKKI010000016.1, from coordinate 22,999,232 downwards.
TATCATTGCACCCTGCTTGTGATAAAAAGTAAATTTATATGGGCCTTTGTTATATTTTATTAGATTACCATCAAACTTAAATCACGGTAACTCTATCACGGTACCTATGCTGTTTAATTTTGAGGAATTCAATGGTATATTTTTAATTTTCATGACGAGATTCTAACCAAATTAGAACTAGATCTTAAATTTTCATAACCAGATTCTAACCATACTGGGTGTATACTCTTCCCAATAAAAAAAGAATCATCTAAAATAGTTGAGAAGTGCTAGAGATATACATACAAAAAATTTGAATTTGATCTGATTTCGGAAAAAAGTAACTTTTTAAATATTATATGTCATAAACTATATATTTAATTTTACTAGATGTGCTTCTGTATTCGAATGTTTAAGATCGGTATCTGCATCCTCTATCTCTAGATATATTGTGTATGTTTATACCAGGTTAAAACTTACGTGCGCAAGTTTTTATTGGAAAGTTTCTGTTCCTGTATTGGGTTTTATTTAATTTAAAAAAAAATCCGGTTTCAATATTAATGTTATGTTAAGTAGTTTTAAAATTAAACTTTGTTTTAATTTCACATGAAACATGAGAGTAAAAGAGAATTGTTTTCATTCTTACAATAGGATGTCTTTTACCTTATACCTGACAATAAAAGTAATTATCTTATTTAAATAACTATTGTATTTTCCTACTTTGGAGTGTCAAGATACAAATTTTAGAGGATATGCCAAACCATTTTTTATCTTCCTCCATCGTCAATGCTTCAAGGTAATTTATCAAATCAAAATTTGGTATTATTAATTATTTATATAATATTTATAAATTTAAACTTCCCAAATTTGTGATGACTACAGCCTTGCTGAGATTAAATTACCGGTTGCAGATTTCTTGGCATTAAAGAACAAAGTTCCATTGGATATGCCTGAAGAACCGGTATAACATTATCAATTAATTTTGAATGAATATAACTTTTTAAATAATGCTACTTAATTTCTATTGAAGTAAGGCTAGTTTTATTGAAGTGAGCTTATTGAAAACGACTCACGAGGATGCAATTTTGTAGAGAAAATTGACTTAGTAAAAGCTAATGACATTATTTTACCAGCATGTTATTCGATGTTATACTAATACTGTAGTTACATAAGATTCGATAAGAAAAGTTATGAGCTGGTGATATGAAAATAACCACGCGGTTCTCAAAAGTATGAATGTCAAAAATTTGAATATGTGTTTTGCAGAAATAATACATTATCTATGTTCAGACCGATTATTTTGAAGTTTTGTGACTTTAATTTATAATTTAAATATAACCCGTCGAAAAATTGAAAAAAAATCATTGATTCAGTTTGGGCTTGGGTGTCAAAAGAGGCTCGAAATATTTCATGTAAAGAACCACATGCTGCGCATAGGTTTTTTAGAATTCGCCTGCGCACTGCTACATTCTTAGATTTTTTTAAGTCTAACTATCTTCCTATATCAGCACATTACGAGTTAGGAAATAAAAAGGAACCTCTTTTTTATTGACTTATTTTTTAACCTATTTTCTCTGATAATAATTCTCCAATAATATCGTCTATTATTAATAGGCATAATGTTACGGGTTGGGACATGAAATAAGAATTTATTAAGCTACACTATGGCTACAATTTCAATATTACTAGTTAAATAGTATTGAAAGTTGACTAAATATACAGATTTATAAATCAAACTCAAGTAAAAAAGTTCTCAATATGATTCATTTTATATGTATTAAACATCATATTTTAAGTGTTATACGCCGTATTTAATGATACGTAGTTTCAAGTTATAACTAAGAACGGCATAAAATGATAAACGAACTCACCCAGTGGTTTCTTTACAAAAGTAGCATTTTGTAAAGTATGAAGGCGAATTTTCTAATTTATTTTATGCTTATACGAACTTTTACGTTTACCTGTATTTATTAAATAATTTAATATTCTCTTTTAATATACCGCAAGTACTTTTAAAGGCATGACTTTGCCTATTTCCAGGTAATGAAATTTAAACTTTTAATTTGAAGTTAGCATCAACAATAATTTTTTCATTTAGTTACTTAGAAATAAATATTAAATTGAACTGTAACATTCCGGTGATTTTATCCCCATATATAAACACTGATATAGTCATTCATATATTTGCACATTATTTGATGCATATAAGCTTTAAAATAGTTTCATTATTTGTTTTGAAATTTATATTAAATTTATCCACAAAAATCGAAAAATTTCGACCATCTAAGTTCGACCATCATCTTCTCTTAAACTTGAACAAAAATCTTAGTAAGTGCAAAACAACTACACATTTATTTTCTAACAATTAACCTACCACTGCCATAAATTCAACCAAAATTTAAACTTTCTCATGACTACGTACTACAATTAATACCGAGGATTAGGTAAACACTTATATGTACTTATTCATTGTATCGAATAAATTCAGTTTGTTCATATTATCCCCTAAATGTTTATTCAGTTTTATGCGAATTAAGAAAAAGTTAAAATTTTATAGAATTTATTTTAAAGAGATTTAAGAAAAAGTTAAATTTGTAGGTAATGCATCTGTAATTTTTCCAAATACTACTAAATCGACTAAACTGCTAAATCCATGAAGATATTTCTTCTTTTCATAGAAACGTAGCAGTGACTTTTAAAGAAATAACTTAGAAAGTTCAGGTAAATAACAAATGGAATTAATAAAAGATGTCATCTGTTTGTTTGGAATTCACACAAAAGGTAACTTACAGCTAACGGAAGATAATTTATGAGGAGTTGAATATTACCATGGAAGATTCAACTCCCCATAACTTTTAGTTATGAGGAATTGAATATTCTAACGTTGAATATTGGAAGTTGAATATTATTTATGGGACAGACTGTATCTTTTCGTTTTATTTATGATTATAATAACCTTTAATTACAAAAACATATATGTTAAAAGAAAATACTAAGCAATACGCGAACTACTACTAACGAGCGAATTTCCCTTTAATGAGTTATAACTAACATTAGATGGGTATCGATTATACTTTACTATTAAAGTATATCAACGGTGATTTCAATCATCTCAAAGCGAGAAAAACCGACCACTTCTGTAAGTTGCAGTACAATACTCAATTCCTTATGTTTTCGTAATGTAATTTAATAGTGTGTTACCTGTAATTTTCTTGAATTAGATATAGCTCATTAAATGCCTATTAAATATTATATTCTATTAAGATAGATCTGTAATCAAAAGTGATTTTGATTGTAAAAAAATAAAAACGAACAGATCTTCCCATAGACAGAAATATAATGTTTAATTTCTTTTATCTTTACCGTGCGATCTAAATATATCCCCGATGTCAACATTGAATAAGTAATAGTTCATTCGATGCGTAGTGATTAATACTTTCTTTTGATACAGTGTGTCGTTATGACCAAAGGTGATTTTGATAGTCAACAACCAGAAAAAATATTCGTTTCTAAAGATAGCAATAGAATATTGCACTTCTCATAACTTCTTTCCCTTAAATCGCTCATTACAAACACTTATATTTTTGTATGGAGCGCGTTTATTATTGAATCGAAATGGCTAGCTATTTTGGCCATTTCATTTCATTCTTTAAAAGTCGCAAATATTTTTCTGTCGGACATGGAAATATATCTCATTCTATCAGCATATTTATCGGATAGTGTAGGTTTTCGGCGTAGTATAATTTGTAGTTCAATAAATTTAGTCAGTCTTCATGATAGAATAAAACATGCTATAATATCATAGAAAAAGGTCGCTGCATTTTTGTCAGAATTGCACCATCACTCCAAGGAATGCTTTAAAATAAATCTAAATAGAAACTACCTAATTAACAACGATGACTAGTGACTCGGCTATAATCTAATTGCAATATATTTGTTGAAAACAAAAAGCAAAAAGGCAATGTATCGATGTATTTCTTAATTTAAAAAGTCTTTTACAATAAAAAATATCGAGAAAATTGTCACTTATACCACGTATTGCTTTATAAAATATCATAAGTTGTCAGTTAACCGCCAAATCCTTGGCATAGTAGCAATTTCTTGGGGTAGAAAAGATATGTTTATTAATTTTATTGCAAGTATAAGAACTCTATTTCAAAGAATATTAGGTTTCAATAAAATTTTGCTTCACAACATTAGTCAGGTCGGAATTCGTAGTACTTTGGTCTCACACGAAATTTATATAGCTTGAAGAATATAAAAAATTCAACAAAAAACATTTAAAATTAAATAAAACTACGTGATGTAGCATTATTTCTACTTTATTTAAATTCTTTATCACGACTTTGGTTTTATTGTATTTCATCTTCAGGTGGGATATTAGCAAAGATTGGTCGTAGTAAAGAACTTCAAGAAAGTAGGAATAATACTACATCACATAGTGTTATTTAATTGTGAATAATGAATCTCTAAAAACTTAACGCCAAATATATTCAATATTTAAAAAAACATTTAATCACTATAGTTTGCGTGTACGGAAAAATCGTCTTTTGACTTTTACGCCCTTTGAGACTCAATGTACCGATATGTGGCCATTGGTTATAGAAGCCTAAATGAAATGTTTAGAAAAAGTGTTAGAAAAGAGAGTATAGGAATGTGTTCAACACTTGATTGCAGGTTGTGAGCAATTAAAACTATATGTTAACACTGACGTTTGTTAACAGATCAAAAGACGAATACTCTGCATGAAATAAGCGTTAATGTCAAATCAACGGCTTTTAAATTATAATGGACATTATATGGACGGAGGTTTCAGAGACAAGTACATTTTAATAAACGACTGCTATTTATGTTGACAAATCTTTATTACTATTATCATTATTGTGGTTATTAGTATATCATTGTTTTGCATCGTCCATGGTTATATAATTGAAATGAATAATATTTCATATGTCGAAGGCTTTGCTTTCTCGCGGCATTATGTCAGCGTTATGTATTTATAATACATTTATTTAAATGTTCAGCCGTTACCAGTTTTCGGAACGGTGTAATAAAGTAACACTTTATAATATTATTGTGATTATTTAATTTTGCATTATTTATGTTCATGGTGTTTTGTAAAAATCTAACGCCTATGGACAAAGCGCGTTCGTCTTTCTGTTTGTCTAATTACTTGGTTTCAGAAACATGTTAACTGAATTACTATTATACAAGCTACACTATAATAAAAATATTTTAAAACCATATAAAATCACATATATATTATTCATATCTTCATACATTTCTGGCAATTATTTTGAAGATACATCGTTGATATTTTTGTCCCGTTATCAAACTGATATGTGATGTAAGAGCCATATGAAGCTGTCAAATAACTATTATAGTTATTAATGATAAATAGTTATTAATGATTAAAAGTCTTGATTTTAATTTTGTTTCTTCTTTCTTAAGTTCTTTATCACGATCTAGGTTTCGTTGTATTAGAACATCTTCGGGTGGGCTATTAGCAAAGATGTTGTAATACCCACCTGAAGATGTTGTAATACAACGAAACCTAGGTCGTGGTAAAGAACTTAAAAAAAGTAGAAATAATACTACATCACGCTTTTAATCATTTTATAACCACGGAGATATTTGATAGCATTGCTTTTTATTAGTATGAAAATTTTTCTTCAAGTGATCTTGCAACCGATTTAATGAAGGCGGCACTGTTTATTTGATTTATCAAAACAACATAATACTAAATTGACAAAACGTCTAATTAAACTATTTAATAAGTATGTATGATTATCAGGAAAAAGTAAAATATTTTCTGAAATGTTTTGTCAATATGCCTCATTTTGAGCAACTAAAACTAAAATTATTTTGATCAATATGAACCTTAACTTGTTTGAAAGTCTAGTACCCCTTGGAAACTAAAAATCTTTGCGTCTTGTACTTAATTAAATGTTCTTTTTTATATAAAATTTACACCTAAATCTATTTGTTTTTATTTAAGGACTTACAGCCATATGTACATATTATCACTTTGTTGCCGAAAATGCATAATATAAATATTTCTGCATCCGTAAATATTACGGTTTAAAATTTATTTTTCTGACTTAAAATTCAGTTGAAAAATATCAACTAATTTTTGTTATTATTTATGACTTGAGTTCAATATCGTGGTAGGCGATCGATAAATATGTAAATATCACTAACATTTTAGAACATTTGTTATGAGCGGGGTAAATATATAAGACTCAAGCATGTGAAAACGAGAATGCGTTCAATACTTTCATAAGGGTTTTGGACAGGAAGGAGTGACGGCAAAGGCTACAATGCAATTGGCGCGTTTAAAATGCATTTCTTTCAAATTAGCGACGCGTGTCTTCATGGAGTAAAATTTCTTTACGGTTATTACCATCCTTTTTTATTTTAACGCCATCTCTTTTTACAAATAAAAAACGTAACAAGATAGTGAACGAGGTAACGCTTTGGAATACTAATGTAGTAACGTATAAAAGACTTGCGTTTTATTTGACATTTTCATTTTTAAATTCACTATGACGAGTTTTGTTTGGGACATTATATTCACAATATAACAGATGGTACGCCGTCGTAAAAGAAAATATGGCAAATACTATAAAAAAGAGTACAAATTTTATTATAAAAAGGCAACGTTTATTTACGTTTTATATATATATATATATATATATATATATATATATATATATATATATATATATATATATACATGTTGAAAGAAAAGAATTGTGGAAAATTTAGCTAGTTTGGAAAATTTATAAAATGTCTCCAAAATGTTATTTTTTTTAAATATTACTGTTAAACATTATACATTCATACGCAATAAGCATGAAAACGAATCACGTAATTATTGATAACCGAAGTTGGCAAAGTTGAATGTTTTCAGTACATTCGAATGGGCGGTGCTTGATTTTGGTGTTGACATTTAAGCGGTGTCACATGCGATCAGAGTGCTCTGAACTGATGGTATATTTTTTGTTTCTCAATATGTTTCATCGTCTGTATTCTATATAGAGTTTACCTCCAGTCTTCATACTGGCGGAATATTTTATACCAGCAAATAGACATTTTCAAATATGTAGAAAAATCATAAGAGCAAATGAACCTCTTGTTTTGAGCATTATTAAAAGCGATGTTATAACAGTAATGTTGTCGGTATCATAAATCGACGTTATCATGATAGAGGTTAATTGCTGATTAAAAATCGGTAAAGTCTAATATTTCTTATACATATCAGATGTTCTATTTTCGAATTTTATAATTTAAATTTATATTACCCCAACTGTAAAGATAATAGATAGTTGATATATACATTCTTTTCAACATATGCTTGGATACACCAGACAATAGTGTCTACATTTTAAATCTTTGTTGTAATTTATTTTCTTGATTATTTAGCTAGTATATTAGAAAATACATGTGGTATTGTAAGTTGACTTTAATGGATATCCACTTTGCCTTTATGGATCTTAAGAAAAGTTAAAATGGAAAATTGTAAATTATAATAAAATGATATGAAGTGTAGATGGTTTATGAAGTAAATGAACAACTAATTAAGAGAATGGTTATTAAATACGATTGTTAAGGTTGTGTTTGAATTAGCGAGAACTTTACCGATTATTAGGAATGCCTTAAGAAGGGGTAGGTTATATCTACTTTACTGTTTGGTCAGTACATTAATTTGCATACTAATGTTTACTAATGAATGGTATTCTAGTCTCATATCTAGTGTATACGAATAACATTGTCTCATTAGATAAAAACTTTGTAGAGATGACATATAGTATAAAATATGTCCCAAGTTTGCTTAACAAATTTAAATAATAATGAATGTAAAGCGTCGACGACTGTGAATCGAGATATGAACTAAAGGTAGGCTATGTAGTTATGGAGTAAAAATAACTTATGTATATTTAGGAATGTTATTCTTGAAGAATATAAATATACAAAATGATATAAAACAATAAGTAGATAAGGCTGATAGAATGAACGATCTCCTTAGAAATGTAGTAAAGAACAAAAGTTATTTAAGACAGCGATATTATGTATGGAGGAGATAGTATCAATATTATGTACGGAGGAGAATTTTAGGTGAAGCAAAAGAAGAATGAGACTGAAATGAATCATCAAAATTACTTACGCGGAAAAAATTAGATGAGATAGATAGAAATACACATACCTGATAAAAATACTATGCAGAATAAATTACAATAGGAATATAAAGTAAGGTTTGGCCACATTGAACATATAGACAGAAAAAGCGTGATTGAAAAAAAACATGATCATCGTGGAAAGACACACTTTCGTCTTCATAAATTATAATAGATTAACAAAAGTCAGTAATGTAATGGGAATATACATGTAGATAAATTTTGACAACAGCATTTAAGTTTTACGTCCTGGTCAATTCCAATAAAAACTTGATGGTCACTTCTTTTTGCGGCCACTCATATTTTATTATTTCTAGTTCCTCTGCCTTTCTGTATCTTATGAATCTTCTAGCAGCTGTATGTAGAGTAGAAAATTATAATTTAATGAATTCAACACTCAGAATTATAAAGCTCGCATTACTTAATAGTTTGATGCGTCTTTTCAATAATTGTATTAATTATTGGAGAAAATAATTTGATAAAATATTTAAATAACGATTAATTCCAATTAAGAGTTTTTTAGGCAGGTGGAAGTCCATGCGTCGCTTTGATGGTCAAATTCTTTCCGCTGTTGTTGCATTGCGCGAATTAGTTTGAAAAGTAGAGCATTATGGAAATGGTGTTACTTTATTTCGGTTATATTTTCAGTCTTTAGTTTAATATCAGTTTTAAATCAGCTATAAGTGTCATTACACGGAATTTAGACAAATAACCTTCCCCTTTTAGTCACATAGCGGCGGTTATAATTAATTGAGGTAAACGTTTTCCTAGTAGATTTCAAGCCATCGTACTGTGAGCAACAATACTTTGATGGCACTGAAATAAATCATAATGTATTAACTTAGATTAAAATAAATGTAAAATACGCAATATGACTCCGGTAAAGTAAAAGACGATTTGAAAAATAGTTCCAGAATCTTAAAAGTTTTTGTACATTTATCGCGATGGAAAGTCTCATCCATAAAAAAATAGAGAAGAATAAAAAAATAATTGTTTGGAAAACATTTATAGGAGACTGAAAATTGGGCAGGTGGTGTAATTTGATCTTAAACACATCATACTCACGTGAATAATAAGGTTGTGCGTTTATCAATTAGAAATAAGGAATTTGAATAAACCAGGTAAATTACGGTAAAAATGTTGGAAATAACGGAATTATAATCTAAATAAATTAGTAAATAAAGTAATATTTTTAAAGTCATTTTTATTAAAGTCGAATTTGTTCAGATGGACTAATTTTTTTAACGGGACTGCGATGAGCCGAAATGCCTTAGTTAAAGATCTCATATTAAGTGCTCTCGCCTCGTTCTTATATAAATTGCCTTTTTATTTAAATTAAATCAAAATTAATGAACCCCGAAATATTTATATTGATTAACACTCGTTATTGTTTTTACCTCTAACAGTATGCTTTCAAAATAAGGGAATTACTTCGGAACCCATTATCGCCTTTGAAATTATTAAGGGAATTACTTCGCAACCGATTATCGACGTAGGGAATTACTTCGGAACCTATTATCGACATTGAAACAAAGGAGACCTAGAATAATACCATCTTGAACGTTATAAATGTGAATATATATGAAGTAAAAAATAAGCAATCTTTTGAAATCTTGATATTTGTTCGACATTATGCAGATATTCGTTATGACTGTTAATCTTTCTTTTGTATTGTACTCGATATATCGAACGCTATATTATAAGTAAAAGGATTTTCGTCTCATGTGATTTTAATTTGTATTTACGTACTAGTTCAACTAATAACAATATTGAGCACAATTACTTTTCCGGATTTGTTTTTTCCGCCGGCCGTCATGTTTTAAATATTGTACTGTTCTCTAGTGCTGCTTTGATGTACTTTTAAATTTGAAAAGATAGTGAAACTATGAACCTACTTCCAATAAAGAAGCCAAAGTAATATTCATGGAGGGTAGTGATAGTGATAATGATGATAAAGAATTTATACTGGTAAAGGAAGACCGTTCACATATTTGTTTTATTTTCGCCAAAAACTCGGGAATAACGGGCAAATGAGTTATTCCCGAGTTTTTGGCGAAAATAAAACAAATATGTTTGGCGAAAATAAAACAAATATGCTTTGTTATCATCGATGGAACTAAAGCAATATTGAACGATGTATTCTGACTTTTTCTTTTACTAATATTATTTTAACAATAAATTTATAATTTAAGCCATGCAGACATGTTATAATAACCCGCTGTTTAAGATAAGTGCAATTACAATGACATGTTATAAAGGTATATAAAGGTTTTGTTCCAATATTTTATGAAATGAGTTTTAAATATTGAGAAATACTTGATTAAAAAAATAAATCCATTTTTTAATTGAAAAAAAAAGCCGGGGAAAGAAAAATTTAATTAAATTACACTGCTATTTAAATCAGTTTATCTAAACATTTACATCTCAAAAAAAATTTGTTGTGTTTGCTGATTTGTGGTTTTACCTGCAAAGAAGATATTTAAAGGTCCACAATTAAATGAAACTACGTGATGTAGTATTATTTCTACTTTCTTTAAGTTCTTTACTACGACCTAGGTTTTTGTTATATTACAACATCTTCAGGTGGGCTGTTAGCAAAGATCTTTGCTAATAGCCCACCTGAAGATGTTGTAATACAACGAAACCTAGGTCGTTGTATTACAACATCTTCAGGTGGGTAGTTTCATTTAATTGTGAGTAATGAATTTCTACAAAATTAGCGCCAAATATATTCAATATTTAAAGGTTCAATATTTGAAATTATCTTTGGTACTAACGAGTGTATTCATTTTAAATTATTTTTAACTTAATTTGTTCGTATGATAGAAGTGTGCTACATCAATATCCGATTTCATTTACTTTGAACTCGCTACACCATATTCCTGATATTTCACGCTAATATCACCTGGTTCTTCAAGGAATACAGTATAAAAATCTATAAAGTTTAACTATAATAACAGAAAGCAATGCAAATTCATTCTCATTTTATATGTCATAAAATAAATGAAATTAATGCATTGAACTTATGGTACTAATGCGTGTGCATACCCCAATTTATGGCTTTATTTGGAGACTACTTCTGTAACGTTACGTATATGAAAATGTAAGATAAATCTGAAGCGTAACTTCTTTACAAAATTAAAAATATATATTTCCTTAAAAATTAACGTTACATTAATATCGCAATGCTGCGCTGCCTAGGTAAACTACACAGCACTATCGCAGCTAATATTTTAAATATTTCACTATGACCAGTGTAAATAATTAGAAATTTCAAAAGCGTGTGAAAATTTCTCTCTTTCTCGCAGGTGCAAAGGAACGATCGAGGGCGAAACATTTAATTTCTCCACAACCCACTAATCCCCATTTCAACATGTAAATAATTTTTTTTAGTTTATCATACTCAATCTTATAACTACCAGCCGGGTAAAGCAGTAAACCATTTTGGTTGGCTAACGTTCTAACCTTAGCTATTGTGTTTTTGTATATGGGCTGCGCCACGTGGTACGAATCGACGATAGTACTGAAAAATAGTATTTATGGGAACCAGTGACACGGACTCCTTACATAATACAAAGGAAAAATAATAATAAAAGACAGAAGTATCCAAATGCTTAAGTAATCAGAGTGGTCCACAAGCTACTTAAACGTGTAACAGTCGTGTTCTTGAAGTTACGAACTGAAAAAAAAAGACAAGTTAATTTTTAAAATAATGCCAAATTTGTATTGCACAAGGTCAATGCTTTCATAAGAAGAGTTCTTTTGATAAACGGGCTTAAGTCTCAACTGACCCTAATACGTGTCTGAATTGAATTCCGTTATTTTTCACACATATGCAACTCAAGTTGATAAATTATCATCACAAGAAAAACTTTTTGTTTTTAGATGCTAATTAAGACATATATTTCTTTTTAGACAGTGACAGATAAAATGCAATAAAAAAGTATTTCCAAATTATAATCATTACTGATATATAATGATTATAATTTGGAAATACTAAGTAATAAAGATATCCATTTACGATTCATAATAGTTTGTGCACCGCCATTCTTCGATCTAAGATGGAGGTAATGATAAATTTCAATTTTATAAATTTTTTTTAATTTTCCGAATTGGCTTATGTTTTTGGTTACTTGCATTTAATTTTATTTCATTTTTAAAGTTGGACTTTTGGAAATCCATGTGAAATAGTTTTAGAGATACTCCTAATGTTTCTGATGACTTAATGCTAACAAAATATTCTTCTCTATATCCAAAACTACCCAAGTTAACCTAAGTTAAATAATGAAAAAAAATAAGACTACTAGAAATTTACCTACACGTTAAATACTCGTATCTAGAACTCAATGAGAAATTCATGATAACAGTGAATTGGTTCAGGAATAAAAATTTTTAGTATCCAAGTACTAGAAACTAACAATATGATTTATTAAATCTAGTATTTCAAATATCACTGGGACAAATAAAAATATAAAAGTGACATAAGTACGGAACTCATTTTGGGTTCTCGGTTTACAAAAAATTACATTCCATCTCTTTAACTTTCATATTTCTACGTCGTTTAATATATTAAAGTTCATTTTAAAAATCCGGATTTAAGCGATGTGTTTATAATTCAGTGCATTTATACTTTGAAGTATCAATTTCTTCGAATCACCCCTGCATCAGGTATGGTTTAAAATTTTATTACTTGGATAAGTGATTATGTTACAAATTCTGTATAATTCTTCAAAGTTTAGTAAGTTTCATTACTGGTGGTAGCTCCGTCTTTGACAAAGCCATTATCGAGAGGCTGCTGAAGCAAGGACGTTGAACGTTCTCATCTGCGATTTGTCGAAGTTAAATGGACAGAAACTGGCAGAGGATTTGGGATTTAATCCAGAATTGTTTCCTGTTGATGTGATTACAACCATTGTTATTAAAACTTTTTATAAATTTACGTTTCGTTTTCGAATTTACTTTAGTTAACGCAGAAAAATTATTAAGCAACATGATTAAAAGTTTTGAGTTTAATGTATGTTTGTTAGTTATGCTGGATATGATGGATAGGTGCTTGAAAAATGCTTGGGTTCTGTGAGATATACTTCAGAATTTTAGTAATGGTATAGAAGTGAATTTTGAAAATAATCACTAATCCTGAAACCTGACTTCTGATATAATTACTGAATACTTAAAAATATAAATGAAATGAAATATCGGAATTTCAGCATGAAAGTAACATCTTGTTTTAGTAACTTTAACTCGCCTTTAGAAATATCTCGGTGTGAGTATTGGCAACCATCTCATATTTCCGTTATTTATTAGAAACTTGTCAAGCTTATATGATTTTTCATACGACGTTTTTACGATTCTATGTCCCTGAGTGTATTGTGACTTTGTCCATCTCTCTTGTCGATAGTATCCTTTACATATTGTCTCTATATTAAATAAGAGATATATACTAAAGTTGGAAAAAATATAAAAGAAGTTTTATTAAAGAATGACTTTTATCAAATTACTTTTCAGTTACTAACCTTGTTTGTTCCTTTCTGATTTTGTAACAAATAAGGTTAGCAACTGCCATATGGTTCAATATAATTTCCTTAAACTCCAATGGAAATTGCATTTAATCACACATTTTTTCAAATTATTAAATAATTATGTTAATATACCCTTGGTTTTTTGGTTCGATAAGGTTTTATTCTCCTGACTGTCAATGAGAAGACGAATTTACCGTCTATTTCGCCTGCTCAGAGAGAGCAAGAGTACCCAGTAGCCATCAGCAGTTTTGCGAACTGACATTGATCAATAACCTTGTTATTAGTAAACTTAATATTTTTTCTGCTCTATTAACCGCTTCATGTATGTGATTATTTTGACAGATAGTCCATTATTGACAATTATTTAGCACTATATTTAATTTGAATTTTATTTTTATCTATTTTAACCATAACATGGTTTTCTTAAAAAAAATCGTATTTTGTTACTTGCTCTTGTCCAACGCTTTAACGCTAATTGTATTAAGAAAATAATGGAGTAGGATACTAAGGTAAATTAAAAAATGTTTTGGGTAATTGTGTAATTTGTTTACACTGAAAGATAGAGTGAAAGACAGATGAGAATAAGTAAAAATTATATGTAAATATATCTTAAATTAGGTAATTTCGGATAGCGATGTAAAACAAGCCGTCAACACTGCCAAGCGCAGGTACGGAAAACTGGACGTCATTTTCAATTGCGCAGGAATATTTTCTTCAGCATTAATATATGACTTCTGTGAGCAACTGCTGCATAATATTGTTGAGTTTAAACGAATATTGAATGTAAACAAATACAATGAGAAATATTAATAACTAAATTATTCCCTTTACCAGGAATAGGTAGTATTGTGGAAAATTCGAAAATTTAAACATAATTTAAAATTAGAGAAGCTTCAACTGTTATATGGATGTTAGATTTATTTTTAATCATTAAATACTTCCTTATTAATTATTTTTAATATTTTAATTTTAATATTTACATTTAACATATAAACAAAAAATTAATATGTTGAATTACAATGGGGCCGTTCAAGTATTACGTAAGCAGATTTATTACAATTATTCCCCCCCCCCATCCCACTTGTCAGCAAAAGTAAGCAAAGCTCTTACCCCCTCCCCCATGCTTACGTAAACATTTTTCAATTAATGTACTGTTTTTTTTTAATATTATAATTATAATATTAAAAATAAGAAAATAGATTTAGAATAGAGATTAGAGATTAGATTCAACATAGAGTAAGGGATAAAAATATTATAATCTTACGAACATTGCAAACTTATTTTAAATTTCTGGTACACATATTAAATTCAAATTAACAGTCTTCAGTCCATGAAACCCGAATCCATGTTTCTAAGTTTTTGATGACATTGGATTGCTTGGATTGCTACCCAGTGTTGTGAGTCTGCTCACTTTCATCTGATTTTGGAATGTCTACGTCGTTCTCATCGAGCCATTCAATATCATGGTGCTCTAAATTTTGAATAATGCACATCAGTTCATTAGCACGACGAGCAGCGACTCTTACAGGTCCAACTTTCCTATCAGTGAGCGTGTTTACCTTTTTATGGATCTTTTCGATGTGACGATTTAGTGACTTGACGGAAGCATGATAAAGACCACACGCTTTGCATGTTCGCCTTGATAGCCTCAATTTTACCGTCGGACAAAAATAATCGTAGGGCATTTGCAGGAAATCTTTGAGTGAAACACTTAAGCGTAGAGCTAAATTGACTGGAAGATTAAGAAATTGCCCTCCTTCATCCAAAACCAAGTCATCAACTGTTTGTTTTATTTTTACAGGTGGTGGAAGAAACCTGTTATCTAGTAATCTAAATAGGCCACTTCTTGGACGACAGCATTCTGTATTTCTATATTTTACAATTTGAAGCAAGTATTGGCTTTCACGCACATGTTCTGAATACCATTTAATGTCTGGAAAATCAGGAAGATCTTGTTCACCTGCCCCAATATATTTTGCAGTAACATTATAGCCATCAATTTCCATTGAACTCCATACTTCAGCTAATACATTTCCTGCAAATTCGAAATTAGATCTTTCTAAGTGTTCATCAATTGTAATGCCACGTTCATCCAAATGAGACCCAAAATGGTCATGAGGTAATATTAAACCAGTCAGTTTCCGACTAAGAGGAGCCATTCTGCGCTCTACTCTGTTATACGCACTTCTTCCAGGAGCATTGATAGCTAAAAACAATGCATCGAGATCATGTCGCTTAAAGTGTTGTATAGCAAACCCTATGACTTTTTGATAACGCGGATTTTCATCTGGCCCTCCATCAACCGTCATGATTACCACCGGTTTTACTAGTCCATGGCCAGTTTTAGCTAATGGTCGAAACCCTTCAAGTTCGAGAAGCGTCTCGAAATCCTGAGCATGAGTATTAGCAGTAGATGAACTATGCTTTCCACTTCGAATAGCTATGTATGTTGGTCCAGAATATCCAACGGCTTGCTTTTGTCCTAGCATACTGGAAGTGATTTTGATACCAGTATAAACAGATGGTATTAATTTATGACGCTCAGCGATTACCCAATCGTGATCAGGCAATTCGATTCTATATTCCATGTGCATTAGAAGAGGTGCTTGCTTATTTGCCGCAGTTATGCCAATAGGAACTCGAGCTTTATCATCTTGAGATACGAAAAATACTTGATCTGGTCCAAGTATGGATGCTATGTTCTCTAAATAATGGATTGATGTTTCAGCGAACTTGCTATCTAAGTGGCTCTTGTGGTGATCAGTTTGAGCCCGAATGAGCTTAACAGAGACTGTCGATACATGTCTTCGTCTCTCTGTAGAATTAGATTTTCTGGAAATCAAACGAAGATATGTCCCACTGCGACTAATGTCAAATCCTATTTTACGTAATTCTTGTGTGAGTTCATCAAGATTTTTTACGCTGTGAATAGATTCCGTTCGTCTTCTATCATCTGTTGCACTCCCAAATAAAGCTATATCCGCAATTGTTTTCAATAGTGATGGTTGATTGCTTTCAAGATTAGGACATCTCACTGAATCCCTCAGAGACGATCTTTTTTTATTTCTGGATTTTCATGACAAATATCTTCTAACTTTCTTTTCGTACCATCCCTGTGTTTCTTCTGGGCAACTGCGTTTTGAACCTTCCTGTTTAAAGACTGTTAAACAGGAAGGTTACCGTTTTTATTTCCTCGCGCAACTTAATGATCTGTTTATCAACTTCAGCACGGCTTGGCATAGTATCTCTGGCAGAATACAAAGCATTCAGATTTTTTTCGAATAGAGCGATCTTATTTTTCATGGCTTCCTGAGAAGGTTTTGCTCTCTGTTTATCTGCATTTTCGTTATTTTCGCATTGCTGTTGTGATTCATTACCATTAATATTTGAAGCTGGTTGTATAATTTGTGTTTTTTCTGCAGGTTTACAGGTAGTCGTTGCCTAAAAATAAAAACTTTCTATGGGTTCTGCTAAAGATTCTCTTATTAAGCTACATAAATACAAAGTATGCAATAATATATATATATATACACACACACACACACACACACACACACATATATATATATATATATATATATATATATATATATATATATATGTATGTATATTCAACGTATTGTTTGAGACTCGGCTATTTTTTATTTTTTTATTTAATTGTTTAAACATTGAAAACTAAATTAAAAAATTTTTTTTTCAAATAATTGATTTATATATACTCTAAATAATAGCTCTACGTAATTTTCCAACATTTAGTTTAAATTAATCCATAAAATAACTAATAATAACAAAAACAATAAAAAATCGAATCTTCCTCAGACAATACCTTAGATTCATAGAATGTAGTAGATTGGATTTATTCTTAGTAGCTCTTGCAATTCTTCTTCAATTCTTTTAGATACAATAATATCTAGTTCCTTGTCGGACTTTGCTTGTAATTTATATTTTCGCCACACTTCGTTAACTAACTTTTGCACATTTTGTACTTTCGTACTTGTATGAGATTTTTTTAAACTTTAAAACAATTTTTGGTATAACTTGGATTTGTCTATTTGAAACGACATCTTATTTAAACATTAAACGTTGGCTAATGGAATCAAGGGCAACACAAATGTTAACGTGCTTTGCTATGCTTACAATACGTCTACTCGCTATAGTATCCAAACGAAACAATACATTTGACAGAGGGAATTTAGACAAGTGAATAGCGCGCGGTAATTCCCCTACTCGGTTCTAAAGCGAGTGCCTAAACGTATGCATTATTTGCGGGAATCCCCGAAAATGCGTTTCGTTTTCAAGCAGACAATGTGAGGGTTGCCATTCGTGTAAACAAGTAAATAACTACCGATGACGTAATCATCATCTAGACTCCCTTACCCCCCATGTCATCCAAAATAAGCAAAGCAAAGACACCCCCCTATAGTGCTCACGTAATACTTGAACGGCCCCAATGTACAAAAATGAATGAATAGTCAATATGCTCCAATGACCTTATGTTATACAGACACGAGTATGTCATTGGCGGTTTAAAAAGACGAGATGTACGTCGTCTTCAATATTACTATATATTTTATGCACGTGCTTTCTTTGATACTCGATTTCTTTTATCATAAATAGTGTAGCATTATTTGATGCCATGCTTTGTTCGTTTTATATGGGTATAACGTGTTTGTTGAGTACATCAGTACTACGCTAGATATGTTTTAAAGAAAAAAGATATTTTTTAAAGATATTATATAAGGCCGATACTTATGTTTTTGAAACGATTTCTGTCTAGTGTTACTTCTTCCATCGAGATGAATCTTTTCATTTTTATCTATGAGATTTGATTCAAACATCCGTTGAGAATTGGTCAAACACGTGATGGAAATAATAGGAACAGTTTCAAATAAAAAATAATGTGTGTTCCCCTAGACTTATTCGATGTTAAAAATGGGTTGTATTTAACATTTTAGGAAAATTTCTTGCTGAATATCTGCTTACATATTTCATAATTTTTCTTATTTTCTCTTACAAACGAAAAATGACTGTATTAGTTTTAGCTTAAGTTTTAGAAGACGTGGATAGTATTTATTATTTAGATTTACATGTTTTACATAAGTCATAAAGCTAAAAAAATGGCACCTCATTCTACAATGCTATTCTGATGAGGGATTAGATTTAGATATTTTTAAATCTAGAAAAATTGTCCTTTCTGCCATATTTTTGTTAATTAACATCACGAGCACTATGTTAATTAACTTCATGAGCATTTAATATACACTATGTTCTGATGCTGATTTTTGTTTGGTATTATAATTTTAGAAAAAATTCTTTATATTTAAATTATACTTTCATTTCTTGATTACTCATTAGTCTCTGTACACATGTAAATGTGTCATTCTTACATTTCAGATTATGTTTTAGCAACATTTGACTTCAGCAGATTGGTGGCAAGTTTCATCGAGAAAAATGAACCTTATGCAGATGTGCAGAGGGGGGGGGGGGTTATCATCAACGCTTCGAGTGTTGCCTTATTCGGCTACATCAGTGCGGCTATATCAGTGGTGTATTCCGTTTCGAAGGCTGCCGTAGCTAGTATGATGTTGCCAATAGCCAGAGACTTTTCCACTTTGGGTATCAGAGATATTACCATTGCCCCAAATAAAATGTTATATCTATTAAAGTGCGCATTTTTGACGAAATTGTTTGCCTATGTTTTTGCCAAGTGTACTTTGTACTCTCGGAATATGTAGTACAATGACTTTCATATAAAAAAATGGATCAGATCTTCATCTACATAATATGAAAATGGCATTCATACATGGGTTTCATACATTTATTTAATGAAAATCAGCTTTTTGCAACTTATTCTCGCCATATGACGGTAGTTGAAGATGCTCAAAGCCGTCATATGGAATATAAAATCACATATATTTTCATTTTAGTTTTAATAAAATGTAAGCGATCAAGATTATGCACATAGACATTAAATTTGTTAAAAAGCAACGTTGCTGCATTAGTCATTTTACAAATAGTACGTTTCCGAATGGCGGTATTTTGTTAATACGTTATATAACTTGGTTTCTATTAAATAATTAGAAAGTCGAGTGTATCGAGTATAGCTTGGGAATGTAGAAAGTTCGAATAGAGTTGAGACTTAAATGTGCAGAAAAGGATAATGAGAAGAGAATTTCAATAAAATAAATAATTATTTGAAACATGGCATAAACCTTTCGAGTTGAAAAAAGAGAAATCAAGAAACAGGAAGAGGAATCTGTAGAAAATATTATTTTGTGTTCCATTTAGATATCAAGAAACGGTCATAATTTTTATTTCATTTCATATGTCTCCTATATGGTGAAGTTCTCTTCTTTGCATTAATGTGATGTCTAAAAAGCGAAAATGAATACTGTTTGCAAATATAAATTAATAAATATTGAAAATATTGGTATTTCAAAGCACAAAGCACACAGGTATTTCATTTCAAATTTATCTTTATTTTCCTACGCGTGTATGTATTACAATTTGTTATTATTCCCGCATTTATTTTAGCAGTACATCATCGAGTGGAGTGGGAGTGTTTAAATCGAGTGAAGTTGAAAAGACTGGTGAAAAAATTAAATATTAGTTTGGTTAAAGCAAATATTTTATGTAATATTTTATGTAATATATTTAAATATAATTGTCTTATAGACCCTCCCCAAAAAAATGCTGGCTATGCTAAAACGTATATGTAGTGTAAATCTATTACGTTTCTCATTAAATTTTATCCAGGTTCTTAATCTAACCCATCCTCTTCCTTTCGTTTTTTAAGAAATCACATATCTTTTTGGTCAAGTCTGGCGTTGTAACAAATCTTTAAAAGTATATATCATCCATTAATAGATTGCACAATATTTGTATAATCATATCTGTCTTTGTTTATATCTTGTTTATTTTACGAGTTATCTAAACCTGTATAAGTATTTTTATGAGTTGTCCACATTCGTATATGCAAATACCACCTAGTGATGCAGGCAAAAGCCTATGGCTATTTACAGTAGTAATTTAGAATTTATTTGAATTTTGAATTAAGTCGATTCTTAAGTCGTTTAATTTTCTGAAATAGTTTTGTTAAAACGGTTTCAATAAATAAATTTATAAAAATAAGAATAAGTTTTTCCTTCGACAACGTCATCAGTGAGCAACGAAGAATAAGATATTACGCTATCTATAGGCATTAATAATGATTATATGAGGCACTTTTACCAGGGGTGAGGGTATCGAAAAGAGAATTAAAAAAATTAAAAAAAATCTGTATTAGTTATAAGAACGCAAATTGGAAATAGCCTTTGTCATATGTAATTTTATTATATTTTGTCTTCTTTCCATCGAAACTGTATTTATGGGTGATACTAACATAATTTAGAAAAAAATTAAAATGAATTCAGAATTCATTAATTAAAAATCATATATGAAAAAATGTAAAAAAAAATTAGTAAAGAAAATAATAAAACGGATTGAAATAAGAATTACTTTTTAAATTTGTTTTTAATTGATTTTTAAATTTATTTTTAATTGACATTTAAATCCATGAAAGACCTTGGTCTACGCTATTCTAATTGCACGGTCACTCGTATGTCGCAGTTTTGCACGTCCAGCGTTGTCATTTCGTCAATAACGTCATTCAGCCATCACACACGCGATGTGTGATAGGAAATACGGTTATTTTCCTAAATATTGTTTCTACTGAAAACTTTCAATCATTGTGGTCGCTCGTTTTTATTTTTCAATTATTATAAGAAATATTACCTTTACCTACATCAATATCTTTTTTGTCTATAAATAAATAAGAGAATTTAGAAAAGAAGCTGGGTTGCAATTTTTTCGTTGTGCTCCCGTCATAGACTGATCTAGATCAGGTGACTAGATTACGAGATCGGCAACTGCCTTTTCAAAAAAATGTAAGAATGTGATATATTTTGTTGCGAATGAAGCGTTGTTTTGTGGTTAAATGAATTATTCTTAATGCTTATTTTTTCTTTTTGATCTTTCTTTAATGTTTGGTTACGAAGAGACTATATAAATAGCTCAATTACATATCGTGTTGATTAAACTAGTTTGCACCATACTTAAGAAGGCGTTTTATTATCATTAAATTTGTTTAATTTATGTTCGGAAATCAGAATGATGTTTAAACAATAACAGAAACGTTATAATTCTATCTTTATTATCTACGTTGAGAATAATTTCTCTACGTTGTTTCTTGTTGTTACAGGATTTCAAATATCAGGAAACTCTTTGACTCTAATGGGGAAGTATTTTGATGACCCTTTACAATGTTAGCTTTATTTAAGTTAGATTTATTTCTCTTAATTTTTTAAGTGGTTTGAGCTAAATAAAAGACAGCGCAGCATGTTCTATTTGAGATTCGATTGCTTTTTTATAACTAAGACAATAGTAGGCAGGAGTCGAGTAACTACTCTCGGAATAATTTGCAGCATAATACAGTTTGAAAGGAGGGGAATAATTATTTTCTTGTTTTATTCTTCCTTAAGCGTAGGAGTAATTTATATTTTCTTTGTCAAAAATAATTACATTGTCCTAAAAACCTATTATATTGGCTCTTGGATACAAACCAGTAATTCAGAAACTAGCATATAACGAAAAAGAGAAAACTAATCAACAATGTAGATAACGAGTCTAGATGCGCAAATGTTTATTAAACGAATTTCGTTTAATAAATATTTTTTATTTTAAATTAAAAAAGGCAAATGTCTCTTTTAAAATTGCTTTGTATTATTACTCATTATTCTTTATTGTTCCAGCAAATGAGGCATGTTTTGGCAGCCTGATAGTAAGTTAGACTTATTTATAGTCATTAGATGTACAATACGTTAACTACAAAGTAATTTATTTGTGTAAAAAAATTAGCAGATTATTTAGACATCGCAAAGTAAGCTATACGGTCGAATTTTGTCGGGTGGAGTTCAAACGTAAAGGGAGGATATTTGTTTTAAATATCTGCACTACAATGGGTTAATCATAATTTAACGTTTTTAAAATAATTTCGTCGTATAGTAATGAAGTTGTTAACCTTTGCACTTGCATTTTTTAGTATTAATAATATAAAAATCATTGTAATTCATTATTATAATATTTAAACTTTTCCATTTCTCCGTGTAATCTGTTAACGTATGGTGAAAAATTTCTTACAATTTCACTAACAAAATTACTCCCTAAAACATATATTACAATTAGCTAGTTAACCACTCCAAGTAAATCAAGAAAAAAGAAACTTTATCAGCGCTAAGCTATTTACACAGTGACGCCCTTTATTACTATCCCAGATCAACTAACGAAAAAGTAATGAAATTTCGAAACGAAAAGTCCTGCAAGATCTGACAATCTGTAATAAAAGAAAACTAATCCTTCTTTATTAAGCAAACTGTCCTCGTATCGGTGACACTGATTCTCAAGTAGTCCTGTAAGTCATTGTATCACACGCGCCGATGATAAAGCTGCTTGTACTTTATCTTGTTAGCAATTTTATTGAGTTTAGTAAAGATGCTTTTGTGTAATATTTAATTCTTTTGTTTCCACTATTTTAGTTTACTTGAGTTTTATTTATATTTCACTTTCATGGATTTAATATATTTAAAATAACCCACTTAAAATCTGCTCAAAACGAAATATGCTTAAATGAAGCATATAAATGACAACAGATACACAAAGAAGGATGCTGATTTTCTATGCTTCATCAGGTGGTATTGAATTTTCGACATTATTGCATTGGATACCAATACGTAGAAAACTACATTGGAGATTCATCGTCTTGGAAAGTATGGAAAGAAGGAAAATAAACGATGAACTTAATAATTATTACAATATACAACTTTTATTGAAATACGAATTTAGATAACTATTAAAAATGTTTGCTACGATATAATTGTCAACAAAATATGGATAAAATGTCCTTACCATCATGTTATATGATATTGAGTTTACAGATTGACCACATTTATTTATACTATCCCTATTATGCATATTATTAACAGATCCAATTTAATCATAAAACTTTTATTAAAAGACGAATTTATATAATTATTATTTTGTATAATATTGAGTTCACAGATGGATTGCATTTATTTATAAAATAATTGGTAATCGGTGAAGAATGGTGAACAGCCATCTTCTTTAGTCGATCGACCTATGGGGGGCGTTCGGAAAGGGTTTTTAAAATTTGTCGCAACTGTGATAACATCTATATAAATAATATATATCAGATAATCGGTCGTCCTGATAATCTTTTACATCGTTTTGTACTGAGTTTTTATGGGTATCATTAAAAGGACAACTTTTTACTCAGTATCTAGTGTTTTAAAGGAAACCATATCACGGTAAATTAAATGATTTAGTAAGCCAAGGATCTTAAAGTTATTATCAAAGCAAAGTTGGAAACTAGATTTTGTTAATAATTGTTCTTAATAAATCGATCTTTTTAATTTCCGTTAATATATTTAGTGCATGTTATCAGAGATGGTTTACGAAATACAATTTTTATAATTGTATGTTGTGGACTTTCTGCATAAAATTATTTATTATAACCGGAAATGATCTTCAATACTGAAGTATTTTTTAAAGCATTAACTGAAATTCTTAAACAGAAGGTAATACAGTTGAACAGAGAAATCTAATTTGACGTTATTATATAAATATACTAGGGTATATAACGATCATATCTTAATTGAAATTTACCATTGTCCTTAAAAAAATACGTGTTGCTTAGTAATTTGAAATATGGAAAAATGTATGATATACAAGTTTGTTTAATTTTTTAAGGGTTTTTTAAAATGTTAGAAAGAAAAAAAATTTAAATGTACTAAATCTTCGTATTATTTTAAAATTGTTTCAATTTTACCAAACACAAAAAAACCCGTAATTGTAAATATTTTTTTTGTGACTTATCGTCGTTGTTTTTCTCATCTTTTTTTAAGTCTATTTTGTTAATTGTACTTTTTGTAGATGGTTTTATAGAAATTTTGGGGAAAGGAAGGCATATAATTTATTACTGATTAAATCATTTTCTATGGCAGTGACATGCGCACTGAACTCTTTGCATCAAACATATCGCGAACTCTTGTATTTATATTTTTTACGGATCGGATTTCACCTTCGTTCATAACTTTCAGTGGACACCAAATTGTTCACTTATATTAATACGAGTGTAATGACATTTAGTACGGAATAAATAATTTGGGTAAGTAACTGAGGGGTAAAGCGTTTTTGTGGTAAGATGGTGAAGATTTAGGTTACAGCATTTATATTTCGTTTTAGAGTGTAATTAATTGCAACTTGAAGTTTAAAAATTCATTACGTTTCTTTACAAAATTCTAAAAATACTGTGTTTCGTGCTATTAAGATATAGACACAAACAAAACGAAAATGTGTGTGTGTTATGTGTTTCACTATTTTTATTTCAATATTTTTTTATTACGAAGAGTAGATAAGAAATCTTGACGCTCAAACTCGAGTGTCGAGATTTTTAAATACCGATACCTTCCTACTGCTAGTTTATTTTCTAATCAGCTATAACTTCGTTATGCTATAATAATATGCAACATCATATATTTAGGAAAAATATTTTACGTTGCATTTCAATATTTAAACTTATAGCTTAATAACAGTTGTCGATTCATTCATCAGTCTGCTCAGTTGATATGAAGCTTGAGCAAACCTTAACACCGCAGTTGCTATTAATATGCATACAATTTTAAAATATGTAAATACTTGTTAGCATATGCATGAACGAAAGTAGTTAATCGAAAATGCATTAACGAGCGGTGCATCAACGTTGGACCGCCGCGTTAGCATGCTAATTACTTCTACCTTTTGTTGTATATACTGTTGGTAATTTATTCCACTTTTAATTATGACATGCATTCAGATATACATACTTTGATTAATTTACGTAAATGTTGAGTTTTTGAACTTTTGAAGTAGAATCATAATTTTGGAAATTAAGAGTCAATAATTAATTCACTAACAAAATTTATGTAAATTTTTAGTTCAGAATTTAGTTCGATGACACTACAACACAATATATTTATTAATCAGTATACTTTATTACATAACAATAAAAGTTCCACTAAAATGTGTTTAATTATTTTTATGAAATGTAATAACAGAGAAATAATCAAGTAATGAAGGAGAAAGGGATAAAGAGAAAGAAGAAAATGGGAATAACAATGAATTTGAGATAAAATGTTTAGAAGACCTTGACGACAGATCTTCAGAAAATTTTCAAAAATAATTAATCAGATACATATAATTGCTTGGTAGTATATTAACTTTTTGCATTTTTGCTATATTTTATCATTTAGGGATGTAATCAGATAGGTAGGCCAACCTGATGGAGGGTGAAATGTGGTGGAGGGGGGGGGGGAGATGAGTCCAGTCTTTGGAGGATCGTATTCCTCACACTTTATTAGACTCAAACAAAATATTTTTTAAAAAGCTAAGTACTAAACAGTAAATATATAATATATTTTTAAAATTAAGTACTAAATAGTTCAAAACAATTACCATCCCCGACAGACCCCGATCTAGTTGATGGTGCAGTTATAATCCGATAATAAGTTATATCTTGAAGTTGTTGTAAGCATAGTGCTTTCCGGTACAGAAGTTGAATACGTAGTAATTTCAGAGGCTTGTAAAGAAGCAATGTATCTTAGAAATTTACTAAGAAAATGTAATAAATCACTCATAAATTATTAGTGAATCCTAGCTTTCATTATATAACTAAGCATATTGAAGTGAGATGTTATTATTGTAGAGAAATTATAAGTAATAAAATTGTATTGATGTACTACAATATTTATATACTTGAGACATGCTAGCAGATTTAGTAACTAAAAGTTTGAACTCAGCTAAACATTCTAAATTCATGACAACATTAGGTATTGTTAAAGTGTAACTGTAAAAGACCAATCGTTATACTGTCATTGATGTCTATATAGGATAGATATAAATATGTATCCGAATAAAGTAATTAAGTAACCAGAAGTGCCCTCTATGACTATTGCGCGTAAATTTTGAATAAAGTAAGTTAGTTGCTTCCGTTGATGAAAAGTGGAAACACGTTGTTTTATTATTCAAATATATTTAATCATTGTTGATTTCCTAACATCTATTAAAGAGTTTCATTGTTCACCTTCAGAACTCATCATTGGACCCTGGTAAGTGATGTATTTATTTCATTTTCGGACCTCATAATCAGATCATCATCGTATTTATGTGGAATCACCCCTAAAGTACTACTTTTGAAATAAAACAAAGAATCATTGGAATTGGTCCACTTGGTAAAGAATTATGGTTGAACATATATAAAAAAAAGATTCCGACGAATTGATAACCTCCTCCTTTTTTGAAGTCTGTTACAAAAGAGCGAGGAGATAACTTTTCGGGCTGGCGCATTGGATGCATATAATTTGAATTCTAATTCTATTATAATGGCTTCTTCCAGATTAGGACATTTCAGTCTAAATAAGGCCAGACGTGTATTTTAATTCAAAGCGATATTAAATTTTTGTAGTCCTTTTAGAGATACTATGTTACCTTATAATTTATCTTTTATTTGGTTTATATGTTCTATTAAATTTTATTTATTTGCAAGTCTGGATATTTAATGTATAAAGTAAACATCTATACTGCGTTAATTTTGACTAAATCGATAGAAGAAAGTTAACGGATATAAAAATTGACTTTACATTTTACATCTATGAGTAAGAAAACATTAAAAGTGAGGACTGATTTTTTTTGTAAATAATTTTCGGAAGTCTACTTATTATTTATATAATCAATAAATGTTTTTTTTCGGAAACATTGTTTGTATTTTTTCCTGTAATACTTTATCAATGGATGTGTTATAATTGCATTTTCTTTATTATACGAAAGGTAACATTATTCAATGTTTCAGAATATCAAAAATAGAACCAACCAGCAAGTTTGTAATTTATTTATTGTTTTTAAAAATAGTTTCCACGGCACTCCATGTATCGTTTCGTTCGATGGAACCACTGAATGAAGCACTCGGTCCGCTCTCCCGTGGACGTCTCTTCCACATCCTTTTGGTGGCAGTCACAGCTCTTTCGGCGTCCAGGAATCGTATTCCTCACACTTTATTTTTATTTTTGGAAATAAATGCAAATCGCATAGTACGAGATTGGGACTGTGTGGCAGATGACCCATAAAATCTACACCCGACATTGTGAAATATTTGGTCGTTCGTCTGATTGAGTATACAGAGGGATTGTTGCGATAAAAGAGGATTCTAATGCGAACGTTAATATTGAACTTTTTCTAAGACGACTGTTAAATAATTTTTATGTGCGAGTCTGTAGTAGCTTATCTTCAATTCTGTAGAAAAATTGTGGCATAAACTATTTTTTCCAGCACTTCTTTCTTTATTTCTTTTGGCAACTCAAAGGAAAAATCCATTAGGCAAATGACTTAGGTGAACTTGCGCCCCACGTTTTTTGTTTTAGATCTCGCAAGTATTTTCATATTTAATTAAGAACACATCACAAATTTCCAACACAATATGGGTTATAAATATGTATCGGTTTATAAAATTTTATGGGATAAGGAGAAATTATTTCATATTTTTTATTACGTTTTAATTAAAAAAAAAAAAAATTTAAAAAAATTGTGTAAATAATTATTGAAATTTCAATTTATTGAAGTGGAAACTAATGTAAATAGTCCACTTTTACTTAATTTTTGTAATATATTTTATTTCTAAGTAATTTGCCGTCTTTTGAAACTAATGAAATGTTTGGTAGTATTTAATTTATTTATTACATAAATTTCCAAATCAAATTTTATCGGTACATACACTCAGATTGCAACTACAAACTTTAATATTGTAATTTATTCAATGTATTGAACATATTTCCTCACAGTATTAGTTAGATTGCTGAAAACTATTCGGTTTCATACCGATATACTTGTAACAATTTGGCTAGAGTTTTAATTAATACATAAAACCCACATTTGCAATGAAAACGTATATTTTTCTTTGGACGAATGTATTTGTTTATAACGAATTTATATTTTATGTATTAAATATTATGTAAATTTATATAAATATTTTAGTGTAATAAAAGAGAAAATCTTAGCGTCTTTCTATTCAAAATATTTGCATTTACGTAAATAGAATTTCTCAGTGACTTTCTCAGTTTTTTTATTAGTGTAACGTTGGCATGTAATTGATTAGTTTATTGATCAAAGACTGTTATAATTAAATTTTGAACAGGTTTTTTAATCTCGTGCCTTATTTTCCATAAATCGAACTGATATTTGCATACCATAGTTTTCTAGCTATTCAAAATATTTTATAGCTTTAACTTTTTCGTGCTGTCATGAATAATAACTAAATAACTCTTTTCAAAGCATTTGTATCTAAAGAGTCCATTGTTGTTAAATTACGCAAGTAATTAAAATTTGTCGTTTTAAGCCTATATTGAGTGTAGAATGCTTCATTCCTTTATTATTTTTAAATACTTCAGTTTCTACTGATGTTAACTAATAAACATAAATTGTTAATTATTCAGACTATTCTTTTAATGTTGATTTCGTTGTTTTCTTTATTTTTTTAATTATCTACTATACTATACTAATTATATACTGATACATTAAATCTTGAATGTCCGATCGCAGTTACAATAAAAGAAAGTCATGAAATCAATACATATTAAAATTTGATTTGCTTAATGGAGAATCATTGTATATTTAGGGTTCTGTATCAAAATAGTAAAAAGATACATCTGTGGTGAAATAGTGTTGTCAGTTTCTCTGTGCACCACAGCTATTTTATTATCGCCGAAGTAAATATGCTACTGATTTCAAAATTAATTATATTTCTCGCTTACTTGCCACAGTTTAATGATTAAAAAAAATATTTTCCTCTCCTAGAAAAATAGGGTGTCGATAAATTTTATTTTCTTTAACCAAATCAAGTGGAATTTTACATGAAAAATCATCAGTAACATATAAACTGTTACTTTCATTTTATCTTGCATAATTTCATAAATATTCCCAAAAAAAGGGAAAATTGTGTCCCTTTTTTTCCGAAATTGGAGCGCTACAAAATTAGAAATAATTTACATAAGCAGATAGTCTTTTCAAGTTTACAGAAAAAATAAAATAATATTCCCAACATTTATTGCTTCTGAGAGAAAAAATAAAACTTTTATTTTACTCGCCATAAATTATATGGATCCGATTCAATTATTATCGGTGAGTCTTAAAAGTAAGTTAATTAATAGCACCGTCGATGCGCGAGCCTAACTCGTAATTTACCTGGTTTATTTTAAATATAAAAATATTATTTTGCCGTTTGTTGGTTCCCACATCTGCTTCCATTTCGCAGGTTATTATAGATCATTTGAACTGTAGTTCCATGGATATGGGTTCTTCATCATACTGGTTCTTTGTGCTGAGCGTTAGTGTTGTAGCATTCAAGTGGTGAGGTGAGATTTTGTTCTCAGGTGTTTAACTCTTTTAATCACTTCAGACCAAGAAATTGCGATGTATCTATAAAAGATAATTGCGCGATTGATTTCTAGTTCAATTTCAAACTCCCCGTATTTAGAAGAACATGAGGTTAATTAACTTTTTAGTTTACAGCGATTGAAAGCTGGATTCCACGCTTCTTCTATTGTTTTCTTTCTAAGAGGATCAGTCTCAAACGACTGCATCAATTGAAAATCACGTAATGCATAATTGTTTAAATGATCTGCATGTATTTATATACGTATATTGCTGGAAAAATGGTTAAGTCGTTAAATGGAATGTGTTTAGTATAATATATATTCTGTTTCATTCTGCAAACGTACTCGTACGTATAGGAATATTTACACCTTAAGAATGAAAACAGTTAAATGCAAATTCCCAGATATTTTATTAGAAAAAGACCAAATTGTCAGTTGGGGAATTATTGTATGAGCCAACAAGGCTTTAAATCCAACGGAAACATCATGCCGTATCGAGCGTTTGTCAATGGCTATGTTCAACTTGGCGAATTATACTGACGAAAATTCATAATGAGGCAGTTGTCTAGAGTTACTTCTCTAATTTTGTAAACTTATGTGTTGTTACTTTAGTTAATAGAAATAAATTTCTAATAAAAAAATAATATTCATAAGCTACTATAATTTTAAATATTAGGTATCGATAAATCGGACATCGGATAAATTGTACGTATCAGAAGGAGTTAAGTAGACAGCCTCATAAAATTAATAAACGCTGCTCAGAAGTTTCTTACGAAATTGAAATAGGTGTAATACTTTCATTGAATTACTTCATCAAAATCTTAAGCCGATACAAAGAGTTTGCAAGAAAAATACATTAGCGAAACACTATTTTGTTAACTTATTTATATATTACCGTGGTACATAGATGGAAAAAGAAACGATATTATTAGTATTATAAACCATAAAATTCAAAGAAATTAACTTGTCGAAATATTGTTTTATCTTCAAAGTTAAATTTGTCTCAACCGTTATACGATACCACATTTATCCCGTACAAAACTTTCTTAAACGAAAATTCGTGTATCAAGCCACAGGGAACTGCCAACGATACCCGAACCCTGGGATACAGCCAGAGGCTTTTCTTGCTAAGTCTTTACGTTTTGACCCGCTAAGCCCTGAGTAATTCCTTTTCATTTATTTCAATCCACTCTCCATGCAAATGTATTTATACAACGGACTCTCTACTGCCATTGTTTCGAGCGGTAATACACTATCCGTTTATTGGTTATATCTATCTGTCGACTACAGGCGTCCGTATGAGTCGTATTTTCTGATATGCTCCCGCATGTTCATGATAGCAGTTGGTATTTAGTTGTATTATATTCGTATGCATGCCGTAATTAAGGCATGTAATGTAAATCATATTAAAACATATTAAAGATATTTTTTTTTATTTCATACCCATGATAAGTAGGTAAATTATTTTAAAAGTACTCCGTATTTATTGCAGAATACTTCAGAGTAAAAAATGATTTTTTATAAGACGGTTATTTGTTGAAATGATAAATAGTTTAATATAAGTTCCTTGTAGACCGTTTTAATATTTAAAATATCTTCTTAGTTATTTGGAGATGCTTTAGTAGTTCAGGAATCGACTTTAGTAATTATTCGGCCGGGCTTGTTTAAATTGGTACTGTCACAGATGTCTGTAGAAATGACAGGCTAATTATTTAGTAAATTACGTAAAAATGTAGTAAAACCGTTAAATTTTAGAAAGCATTTTTCCTTTTCAAAACTTAGTTTTTATACGTATGGATCCGACATGTAAATAATTATTGTTTTTTTTTTGGAGCGTGTTTTAAGATTCCTTAATCCGGTTAGAAAGTAAAAAAATTCTCGTTAATAGTAAAGAGAAACGGTAGAATTAGCTTGGTTTTATCGTTTCTAATATTTTCATCAATACGAAACTATCACCCTACTGTTTATGTAATTATATCGAGGAATTTCATCACATTAAATATGAAACCAAAAGCATTCGCATCCTGGTGACAACCATTTCTCTAAATATATTATTGTATTCTCGGAATTAATTTGAATATTATTAAAAATATCAATTAGTTAAATTAAAAAAATACAATATTTAATGAAAATTTGTTTCCACATGGCGTTTTCTTATCTGTGCTTTATATCAATTAAATAATGGAATATTTGTCAAAATTGTTGTACAAAATTATAACCAACATTTAATACATTAGTTTCAAAATCACGAAGTACGAGTAAATGCTTTTCTACAAAATTTATCAAAGGTTATGTAAAGGTAAATGTAAATATTGCTGATTACTTGCAATAAAGAAACAGATTTTTTTAAGGAATTTTTTGTAGAACATTTTTGATATAGATATGCTTCATACTTCATTTTGATAAATCTTTGGTGTTCGGCCTAATTTTAAAACGGCAATATAGATAAATAAAAAGATATAATCGACATTATCCAGAAATGTGATGAACATAATTCTAAATTTTATGTGATTTTGAATGTATTAATTTTAAATATATAAATATGAGAAAAAAAAATTAAAAACAAACAAACAAGCAGATAGACTAACAAATATTTTCTCTTCGTAAAATGGTTTTGGATATAATAGAAACCTATTATTGTTTTTGTTTTTAAGATTCCTTGATAATGTTTTTAGCAATTATTAGTATTTTACGGATTAAAATAAATGAAACGAAAGGATCATCTACAATAATTTAAAAAAAATTATCTGAATAAAAATATTTTTTTCCCCCAAAATACTGATATCCCTGCTGGTAACAAGGTACTTTATAATTACGTGGGCTGCAATTTATTCCGTAAATAATAAAATAAAACATTTGGATTTTGGGTATTGTTAAGGTAAGAGGTTAAAGTTAGTAGCTTTGTGGATATTTATGAATATACTGTAGTATTTCAAAGAATTAAGAATGCGTACTTCATTTTTGACATACCCACGCGGTTATTAATGTACATGTCAGGTTTGTTCTATCGTTCTTCGAAGGGCACGAAGGTTCTAGTACTAATATATTTCAACCTAAATGAGATGAAAATTTCTTTTTATGAATTTTTTGTCCTTTGAAATATTTTTATCACCATCGTGTGTCTATTTGGATGATAATTTTGTGAAGCTGAATGCCAATGTTTGACGATATTCATAGGAAAAAAATATAGAAGACTGACGATTCTTTATTTGCATGCATATTTTCTTTCATTCTTATTTTATGACAGGATCTTTGGAAGATATAACGATATTTTCAAAACAAAAACGTAATTCTTTTTGACTCTTTTGTATTTTAAATGTGAATACAAATTATTAAATTGTTGACATTGTAAATGCTTTTAAAGTGTCAACTATTAATAAGCGGTAATTATTTTAAAAAAGTCGGACATTTTTTTTAGGGTTCTATACCGCGGAGTCCTGAAATGAAAAGAGGTGTCCTTCTATAATTTATTTTATAAAATATGTTTATTGGGGATATAAAATATGTTTATTGGAGATGAAACATTATTTTCACGAACTCGATCGGGTGGTGTATAATAAAGAGGTTTTTTTACGAAGATGACTGTTTACTTTTTTAAACGGCATCTAAAAAAAATCTTAAAAAATGAGATGTCCGCATTTAGTAAGTACCTCAATGCGACGTTGCTTTAGCCAATTTACATTGATAAATTAAAGAGATATAGACAACCATGTTATTGCGCATCGCAGGCTCCATGGAATTCCAGTTTCTTCCTCCGTTATTATTTTCTTTGTAAAGTCTCTTCTTATCTTTAAGCTTTCATAAATTAAATGCTTGATGTAAAAAAAGTTCTCACTCTGCCAAAGTTTTATTCTAAAAATAAAAATCTCAACCATGTTAAATACACGCTCTTCCCTATTAAAAAGCTATCAGCTTTTTAATAAATAAGCATATAATAAATGGA
Source organism: Druceiella hillmani (assembly GCA_039881145.1). NCBI lineage: Eukaryota > Metazoa > Arthropoda > Insecta > Lepidoptera > Hepialidae > Druceiella > Druceiella hillmani. The sequence continues at coordinate 22,965,100 of JAYKKI010000016.1, read as the reverse complement.
GCATACTTTCATCTCCCTTTAATTGGTATAGAATATAAAGTAAAAACACAGTTCCTCTAGCATAACGTCAATTGAATGTCACGTAAAGGTTGTCTTCCACGTAATCACTTATTTATATATTTGCACGTTCGTACGGCATACAGAGCGTTAGGAGCTGAGAATGGAAGAAAATCAACACGAATAAGTGAATGAAAAAGAATTAGATGAATCTGTGTTTAGATGTAAGCAGGTAGAGAATAAAAAAGAATTAAATGAGTCTGTGTTTATATGTGAGCAGATATTCACGCATATTTTAAGAATCTGTGTGTACGAAAATATCAAAATCAAGCTAAAAATCAAAATAGAAAAGATATATATTAAAAATGAGAATTTTTAATAATATTTACTAAATTTAATCTAACGTCATGAAACATTTTAATAATTTGAATCAGCAGAATAAAGATACGCGCCTGTATAAATTATATATACATCATCCACCACAATCAGCACATCCAGACCCTGAATACAGCAAATTCTATTATTTCTACATCCTCGATGTTTCCTTCTCCTTCTACCGTTTTAACACTCGTTACATTCAATTTGATTATGGAGATCCCTCCGTGCCGTCATTAAAAACCGATACACCCTTATTACGTGGATGTAAGTAAAGCTGCTGTTTTATGAAACAATATTTTATGCACATTGTATTTTTGTAATGACTACAATAATTTTGAAATGCAAATTTTTTAATCGGTCGGTAATCAAGACGCATTTATTAGCTCATTGATTGCCAGTCTTAAGCTCATACACTGTTCATTTCGTGATATCTATATTTGTAATGGAAAATTAGTTTGCGCACGCGTTTATAATTATTGAAATTATAATCAGTTTATTTATGAATAGATTATAATATAGCATGATACATATTCTTTACATGTAACTTGCTATATTGGTATTGTTTAGTATTATCTAAAGTGGAGTAATTACGCGCAGAAATTATTTATTACGAAAAAAAGTAAATAACCACTCATTACCGTTAAATCTTTACAAAATGCTTCGAACGTCCCGTTTGGTTTGTTTACCACAGTCGCCTGATTTTTGAAGTAGTAAAGTAATTATTTCATATTTTTATTGAAATTTCACATTCCATATAGGATCTCACTATTATTTTATAGGGCATCAAAAAACTCATAATTATTTTTCACTTTGTCATTGAATATTATGAAAAGAGGCTAAAATTTATTTTTTAATTGTCCGGTTCCTCCTAACTTTGTCACTAACTACAGCTGAATAGAAGTTGACTTACTATTTACTTTATTGTATACATCCATAAACCATCCTTAACGCCACACTTTTTAGAGACGTTTATGAATCGTGTTAGTCAAAGTCTAAACAACTTTGAACAATTAATTTAACTCAGGTAAAATAAAGGAGCTCAAAACATTATGTAATGGGTTTAATAATGTATACTAATCGGTAACATTTGTTGACGTTTGTATAATTATGTTGGAGCAATACAAAAATTAAAGGATTTCGAATCGAATTATTCCCCTGATGAAATCGAAACCTCAATCCGAAACAACAAAAATTCTCTGTAGTTATTAAATTAGTTTCCAAAATATAAAAGAAAAACAAAAATGAAAACAGAAGATCAGGCAAAGGAAACTCATTTTATATTAATAACAAAACTGACAAGGAAATTACTGCAGACCAATATTATCAAGAATTGCTTATGAAGGCCGAAGACTTCGCAATTAAACAGCCAGTCTAATAAATTGATCTTTCTACTATAGCCTGTGCCATAACCTGTTGTTGCCTATACAAAGCACAATACATCATCTCAAAATTGCAGGAATATCTGCCTTTTTGAATGTTGCATTTACACTTTTATGTATATTTAGATAATATTTAAAAGGCGAACATTGTAATTACATAAATATAGAGGAAACTATGGGCAATGAACTCGTCGACTCCTGAATAGTAGAATACCTCAGTAATAATATTAATAAAATACACAATATGAAAAAGGAATAAATCACTTAAGTATAAAAGAAAAAAATATTTTAAAATATTAATTTATAAAGTTTTTAATTTATAAAGTTTTTGTTTTTAGTTCCTCTATTTGAAATGACATATCATAACAAATACCTGTTTCATATACATGTTACTTCCGGCGATACCATGGTAAAGAATTTAGATCATGATAATTTGTTTATTGAAAACATAAATGTATGAAAAAAATATTGTGTACAATAAAGTTTAAAAACAATAAATAACTTAATAGATAATTTAAGAAACCCAAGTACAAGTAAAGTTTACAAACATATATATTACGGTCTTAAAAAACTATAATAATGGAACAGGTGGCAAAGTTTCTCTTTACAATTATCGCGTCTTTAACTCGCAGAAATCTGGAGTTGGGGGTTAAAATAAATCATTTGTTTCCATTTAGGACATTTTTTATCCTCTCCACTTATGTAATCTGATATAATTTAGTTAGTGGACAGCAGTTTTTTCTTTTTTATATTTAAAATAGTTTACTGTGATATTTTAATGAATATATCATAATATTGTCAAAATCGCATGTGATCGTAAGAAAATTAAATTTAATTTAATCATTTGACTTTAAACAATTTACTAGTGTTATATTTTAAATCTAGCAAAAGTATGATTGAAATTATGTAGCATTGATATGGATACACTTTTCTCTCATATAGTCTAATGTAACCTTTTGCAGATCTACCCTCGCCTTGCCCTAAACGTGCCATGCTATTTATGGAAACCCCTTATTTCTAGCAATTCTTATATTTTCGAATATATCCGGTATATTAGTTCTTACAACTTTAAATTTTTATAATTATTTAGTCTAATGTGGGCCAAACATTCCATTTAAAATTACATACAATAGAGTGCTACAGCCCAAATTGTGTAATATAGATGATACTAAAATTTAAAAATTTAAAAATGGACATACTATAAATAATTACTGAATAATGTGCTAAATTTCACTCAAAAAATAATGTACCGAATTTCACTCAAAGAGGGTTTTGGTTTTTGAAAGTCTTCGTAACAAATAAAAACACCACCAAAAATAATGTAAATCTTCATATAATTAATTATCTTTGTATTTTTAATTTAATAATAACATTTTTTAAAATTAATGATCGAAACCACGTCAACAATTTATTTTTTTAAGCGTAAAATGCAATTTCCTCGCTATTGAAATATTTACTAACATTTTTATGCTCGTAAAAGGAAGGAAAAATATACAATTATTGCGAAGATTTACCAACACCAGTAATTTATTTTTATACCGCACTAGCATAATTCAGTTTGCTATTCAATAACATTGACGTCGGGCTGTGACCAGCCTCGGATAATTATGACTTTCGTTTTTTTTCAATGACTTTTCACGGTGCAATGTTTTGTCGAGGTGGGAAAACTCAAGTTATTATCTTTTATGACGAGGGCAATAATCTGACAGAGATAAACTGTTTTCGATGGTAGACCGCTAACTTTTTTTGTACCGGGGCGGGCTTTACTTGTTAATTTTCTTGAATTACCTGCGGTTACTCGACTTTATGTCTTAACAGTCATTGATATTGAGATTGAGCGGGTGTTTATAGAGGGTTCTTATACGTGGACGTTGTAACGCATGGTGAAAGATATTATTTAATATTAACATTAAGAATATATTTAAATTCTTACAATGACATTTTAGTATTTTATTCGACAAGGAGTCTGAAAAAGCCATTTAGCGATTTTTTTCCTTATTTAATAAATTATTTAAAGATCGGGAAAAATATATCGTTAATGATAAATTTTAATAATTTTTATTGGAAACAGTAAAAATGAAAACAGTTGAATAACAGAATCAGTAACAGAATGATATTCCAAATAAAAGAAAATGCACTTGCGATGGCTTTCTTGGTCATGGTTTATTTGAAAGAAAAAACAAGTTTTTTACAATTACCATAAATTTAGTTACTGTTAAATATAGATATTTTTTCCAAATCAATTCATAGAAAAATAGCTTTATGTTAAATATAAAGTTCGGTATTATCGGCAATTTTTCTCCACTTCGAGGGCATTGAAAGGAAGTAGTTTCAAATTAAAAAAAAGCTACACTTGCCAGTAGCTACATTTATGACGTGAATTTTTTTTGGGTGAACTCTTACTGATAAACCCATTTTACTAACAGAGTTTGAATTTTTTAAAACAATTTACTTAATTTTCATTATTTTTCTCGAATTCAGGTATAATTTTTCTTAAAGTGTTCCAAATACCCACATCATTTGGGAGTCAATTTTTTGTTATTCATAGCTAGGTTAATAGTATATTCTCTATCGGATACTTCAAATCTTTATGCAGTAAAAAAGTATTTTTGTACTATTTGTTTCCAAAGGATTATAGAATCGTTCTTTGGTTTCAATACGTTTCATCAAAAATGAAGATCTTGTAAAATGTCATCAAATAAATTTTATGTTTTTTAAGTATACAGTTTGTATTTGGGATTTAGGAACGGAGATTTCGAAAAGCCATGAACACTAGTATACGCTGTATTACGCATTATAACGGACTTTTAAAATGGATGAATAGTGAACAAAAGAAATCGTCGTTTGCAGTCCTCTTGTTGGAATGAGAATCGATGATTGCTATTTTGGTTTCACGAATATATCATGATACTCGAAGAAAAACAAGAATAAAATGTAGTACTTTGCCATCAGCATCGTGACCAGTCCTGATACGGAGAATATTCCTATGTCTAACAAAATAGTGACCTCCACTTCATATACTTCATCATAATTGATACCTGACAAAGAAGAAACTTGTACGCCTGCGCGTGAAAAATTGTCAGACCGGGTAAGTTCTGCAGATCTATCATATAAATAGGTAAACGCCATCTATTAAACTAAAGTGAATTGAACGATTTGTCTAAAGACTCAGGCTATTGGGTTTTAGGTTGCGGCAATGGAATCTGTTGCCTGTCTACTATTTAATCTAGATTTTTTTCCTAGTAACCTTGGTGCAACGAATAAAAAAATAGCAGAAGGGTTTCATCAAGATATAAGAACAATACAAATTAGGTACCAGGGATAATGGGATCCAGCCATGGTGGATGACTTTCGTTCGTTCCTAAAAAGGAACTTTTATCTTAGCATAAAACGCAAAAGAAAAGTCGTTACGCAAAATTTAATGTTTTTTAATTAGGTTAAAATATTCTATAAGATTGGACTAATTAGGAATTACACTTTTTTATTCAATTAAAAAATTCTACAAATATTAATTTATTTTGAAACTTAAATTTTCTACTAATTTTTTAAATATTTGTAGTATCGTGAAATCTGTAAATCAATACCTGTTACCACAAATCCATTATTTTTTTCTTGTAGTAAGATATTTACCTACTACAAGAAAAAAATAATGGACACTACAAATATTAAATATTAAATACTACAAATATTTAAAAAATTAGAAGAAAATTTAAGTTTCAAAATAAATTTATATTTGTAGAATTTTTTAATTGAATAAAAATTTTTTAATTGAATAAAAAAGTGTAACAAAAACCTTTTTAAGATTTCTTTTGGCATTTTATATGTTGTCAACAAAAAAAAAGTATAAACTAAACAACATTTTAAATGCCAAAAGAAATCTTAAAAAGGTTTTTTGAACTCTGGTAGTGATTTTGCCCCTTAAATATAATCTTAAATGAATTATATTCATTTATTAAAGATAATTTTTTCCGACAAAAAAAACCTGAAATATAGATGATATTGAGGTTTAGCAACGTGATAGAAATGATCGATAAAAGTGGGTGTGTTAGTGTCAATAAATGTCATAATTACATCAGGATAAAGAAAATTTAATTTGAAATGGCTAGCTTTACAAAGTTGATTATTGTATATTAATAAAATATTATAAATTCCACATGTATTTAATACATATTAAGATGGCCAAAGTGACGTAACATGAATGTTAACTGTTAGGAACGAGTATAACTTGGGGTTTAAGGGTTTCAGTTAGGTATAAATAAAAGTTTAAACGTCGTATTTTGTGCATCGAATAGAGTGTTTCTATTAAACAATTTAAAAATATTTATTTTATTTTTCAGTTCGTAAATATATTTGTTAACATAAGGTCTTACAATACGGAGATCCTATTTTTGACAGATTATGTTCGACATGATCGCGAAGTTACATCTGTTATATTTTACCCAGGTTTAACCGGCTTTAACAAATGACACAATTAAGTTATACGATTTAATAATATGTAGGAATTGTTAACAATTGACAAAACAATTGATCACTTAAAAAACAACATTCTGTAAAATACGTTTTGCATGGCAATGGGGATTTTTAAAAAAAATACATTAAGCCTTGTGGCTTAATGTATTTTTTCGGCACAACTGGAGGAACTACTAATATAATTTATTTAATTTAATAAAGTTGTAATAATATTTTACATGTAGTGAGTACTTTAAAGAACAAATTATTAATTAAATACTTTTACTATTGGAATACATATAATGATAAATGTATAAGTAGCAAAGTTAAATAAATAACGAACAGGTCGCAATGCGGCAGCAGATCCAAAGATTACGGTCGAATGGTGAACATAGTTGCCTGGTGATATCATGGGGGACCTTTTATATCCTCGGCTAGAATATTGTTGTTTAGGCGACGGTTATGTAGATTCTGATAAAAGTGTTTATATTAACGAGAAAGATCATCGTGCTGTTTTAGTAATGAGAATGCAAGATGTAGAGTCAGCGATTCTGTTTAGCTTAACACATGCTTCATGATATCATGCATCATCTCCGCAAAGGAGAGCTTTAACGAAACAAAAAAATACTTTTTGTTTGTTTCTATATGTTCACACAAATCAAATACGTATTCCTGTATTTTTATTTGTCTGGCTACTGGCAATTAACTTTTCATGGATTTTTTAATTATCTTATCATCAATCAGCGACGATCTAAACAAATATTGAATTTTTTCCTATTGATATATGGAAGCGTGCAATAGATGTTAATAAAAAGAAAATGAAATTAATATTTGATCCGATAACACATACCTTTCATTTCGTATAATTTCTAACAGAAACTTCGTCACGATGAAGATGTTTTAATTAGGAGTATTTTGATTTTTTTTAACTTAAGCAAACACACTAGTGTGACTACATTATTACAGTAGTAGCTTTTCAAAGGCAACTAGCTTTTTGGACATAATTCGTACTGTGGATGAAGATAAATTAATGATAAAACCATTAACCAAACGAATAGTTAGTTTTTAAAACCTATCATATTTGTTTTGAGAAACCCAAACAGTGGAGACAGCCGCAAGTATCACAGGAGCCTTACAAATATGAATGAAAATATATATGAAAAAAAATATATGAAAAAAAGTCATGCACTACAGGCATGCCTTTTTTTAAACTAATCTAAAAGATTTTCTCCTAATTCAGAAAAAAATGATTTCATTTTATTTCGTGATTGGCAATGAAAATATGAAATTAAAAAAATAAACAAAATAGAACTGTTAACGTAGATAAAAGAGACGATAAAAATAGTGTAGAAACATGTCAGTCGATCTGGTGTGAATGGTGGTGTTAACTGAAGAAAAGAGGCTGTATTATCAAAGAACCATATAAGAAATATTACTTATCATAACCAAATAAGAAATATCACTTATAATGGAAAAGTAAAAGAGGTCTGAGAATCCGGCAGAACACACCTGTACGTTGGTACAAAAGTAAAATATGTCATAAAGAAAAACGCAATTTACAATATGCTGTAAAGCAATTTGTCATATGTACTCATCTTAGGGAGGGCCCTAAGTTATACCGAATTCAGGGCATAATTTTTCCTGTAATTCATGAAGGCATTTATAGTGGTGTTTAGTTTAGTATTGAAGGTTTACATGTCTGATACGAAGCCTTGGAAAGTTGTCGTATTTTTTTTCTTTTGTTTTAAATAACATACTTTCCTGAATGTTATATTATTCTTTCATATATTTCGTGCTAACATGGACAAAACACATTTTGGACAAATTTTTTACACATTTGCTCTATATCTAATCCGGGCTTGTGTAAAATACCTAAAAAAAATTGTTTGTTTCTTTACTTGCCTTTCTTTCATGCCTCAGCTACTCAATCGCAATTCATAACATTTTTTGTACGTTTAACCGGTGTTAAGTAAAAAAATGTAATTAATCTATATCCCGAAATAGAATTGGTTTCTTAGCCACCAAGCTACGGACAGAATAAGTTTAAACTAAAGTACACTCAAATACTGAATACACGAAACTTTTACGAGCACAAAAACATAGTTTAAGTTCTAATACGTCTAGAGACCGATTCATAATATTTTAATAATTCATAATAAAATGCTTTCACTATCATATTGTGGGTATTACCATAATAGGACATGTGCTTATTGATCTTTTATATTTAATATAGAGAAAACTAACCTTCAAGCTATATTCCATAAAATATCCTTTTGCATATTGGAAAATATTGTGCATCTAGGGATATTTGCAATGATTTCCAATAAAACCTCAATAAAAAACAGGATAATGAACAAATATGTATAAATATATATATATATATATATATATATATATATATATATATATATATACATATATATATATATATATACATATATATGTATATATATATATATATATATATATATATATATATATATATATATAAATTTATCCCACCGGATATCTATCTGAATTTAAATTTAGCGTAGAACAAAATCTAATTATCCACTACTAATCCAGCTAGGACGAATTACTTTTTATATCCGGAATTAAACGATTTCTGTTTGCTTTGATATTATAACCCCAATATTTTCAACTACTTGCGCAACATATCCATTCCTTTTCTTTGCGAGTTTATCACTATTTCCTAAATTATAAATTATTTGTGTTATTTGTTATATATTAATTAAGATAAGATGAAACTTCCCTCACAAAACCCACGTTTATTCAATGCGACGCGCTAAGTATAGTAATTATAAACTTTCGCTATTTGATTTTTCCGAACGCATATGTGCTTGTATATATTGCATTAATAAAAAGCAGTACATGTAGTATTTCTCGCTCCATAATGAAGCTATTAAAATAGACGTCTCTAGGCCTCTCACTTACGTCATTTCCAAATCATCCATTTGTCAACATTTTAATAAAATCGTAAATAATATTCCTTTTAATAAGAAATTGGAACATATAATAGTAATACGAAAATGCCTGAAGTGCAATAATGACAAAATTGAAAAAGAAACTAAACAAAAAATTTAAAAAAATGCAGTTATTGATATAAATGCATGCTCTGACAAAGATGTACATATTGGAATCCGAAAAAGCGTTTAACCGAATGAAATATTGAGCTCAATGCCAATAGCGCATCTAATCACAACTCCAAGCATTCACGAATATATTACTACATTAAATATTACGTATCTTCTGTACGAACCGAGTCTCCAAAGATCTTCAAAAAATAATAAAATTAGATCTTATCAATATCGAAATAAGAATCGGACATACTTTCGGACGCCCATGATTTCACTAGTGAATTGTTGGACTGGAGTTAATAAGGAAGCCATAAAAAATGTTTACACATCTTTATAAGGAAACGATGTCCCAAAACAACCTGGAGTCGTAGATGAGGCAAGGAAATTGGGAAAATCCTGGGTGAAATGAAAACTCTAGCAAAAGTCTAGTCAGGTAGAAGATTTTCTGAAAGTTATAGGTGTAGGTGTTAACATGATTACAAATTTAGTAGTTTTTGAGAAATTGAAAATATTTTTGTGCCTGTGTAAATACATTAGGCGTTATATTTACATGCGGAAAAATAATATTAATCATTTGCAAATTATTTAACATAAATTCTACATACACTTAAATATTCATGTATGCCTAAATATATACGAAATAATAAAAGTTCTACTCGTTTTTTTAAATATTCTATTAAATTTGTTGATTCAGCTATCATCTACAGTAACCATTGCAATTTAAAATGAGTCATGTGAATTATGTGGCGTAACGAAACAAAATAATGACAGCGTTACATTACAAGGTGCCCTATGCATACAATGCAGCATTCTGCATTTATTTTATTTAAGAATTACCTTTATTTATAAAATTTGAAAATATGATTTACTAATTTGCATTAATTGAGGTGAACAAATATTTTTTGAACGCGACAACAATTTAAATAACAGATAGATTAAAGTTTTAATAAAAATAGATTTTTAATAGTATATTATCTTATATTACGTATGCACTAGTAAGCAGACTAACGAGTGCGAAACGATAATATCTACATTGCATAAATCAAAATAATAAAATGTTTCGAAATTGTAGATACCATTTTTACCTTCATATTTAAATGTATACTATTTCCATTATTTATATTTAGAATGTATACTATTTCCGATTTAAAAAAATATTAGTCTTTTCGAAATACGAGAAAACAATAAAAATTACAGACTTCATAAAGATTTCATAAAACCAACAATTTTTAAAGAAGTGAACAAAATTATAGATATTTTAGTTTAAAGACTGTTTAGAAATCGTCCTTAAATAAAACAAAGTTAAAACAATTTCACTGATAAATTTTAACCACAACGATGATTTCGATAATCATATCCATCTCTGTGCAGACCTGAAACGGGAAAATTTATTTTCCACGCGTGGGAACAAATTTTACCGCACCACGCTTGACCCACTTGCTTACTTATCATGGAAAAGTAAATGGAGTTCTGAAAAGCTGATAAAACGCACTTATGCGTTTGTACAAAGGTAAAATATATCCTATTAAGATAAGCCCAATTTACAGCATGCCGCAAAGCAATATATTACATGAATCTATGTTAGGAAGGGCTTTTGGTTATATTGAATTTAGGACGGAATTTTTCTTCGAACTTATGAAGGCGTCTATAATGCTTTTAATCTAGTAGTGCAGTTTCTGTGTGCAACACACGGTCTTAAAGTAGAAAGTGGTCGCACCAATATTTCGGCCAGGTATTCATACATGTTTGAATGTATGTATTTTGTTTCTTTTATTCGTGTGTCCTGTAGAGATACAATAATTAAATCGATAAATCCTTTGTTAATATTGGGTGTTTGAGGAATGCAGTTGTAAATTGGTTAGCTAAATCTATTAACAAAACAGAAAACGGTATGTGTTATATACTTATGGAACATCTATATTTTGATTGATCTGATTTGACCATCTTACCGTCTTGCCGTCGTAACATATAGTTTTCATTGTATGTAAATCTTATGTTATTGGCTGATCAAATTAAAAACATTCCAATGTAGATCAAAAAATCTTTCATAAACGGGTAATTACATAACAGCTTTCATTATGATCTGAAAAATTGAGTGACAATATAACTACGTACATGTGTACCTATACCTGAAGATCTAATTTTTATTTTCAAACTTAACAACAAACAATGTTTTACGGTAAATTGCCCTGCAATACGAAATATTATAATTTAAAATATAATACTGGGAAATACACACATACAATAAGATACAAAATTAATGAAACAATCTACCTGGTCATAATTTGTTGAAATCTGCATTATTTTCTTAAATTTGATTGATGTCAACACCTTGCCATATTTGAATGATGCACGGAGCTTAGATTATTATCTCCTTAAACTTAAGCTAATTGTTTATGGAAACTAACACAGTGGTAGAATTTTCTTGTCTCCACAATTTTGTTCTTGTCTTACTATAAGAATCCTTTTAAAGTTTAACGACTTGTAATAATATTTATTACAATTGTTATTTGTTTGTAAGTAAAGGTGAATTTCATTTTGTTTCATTTCATTTATTTAATCGGAAATGTTATGTCTGATATCTTGACTGACAAGTCGCCGGCCGTAAAATGCGCAGGATTGCCACTTAGGCAATTACATATTTATGACACTAATATGATGCCCATATCTTTTTAACATTGAAAAAAATGCGGTTTTAATAATTTGCAGTTATCGAAACTAAAGAGGAATGTGTGAATAGATATTTCATCAATGTTTTTATGGTTTTAATACTATATATATGATGTAATATGAAATAGGAAGTGTATCAATACAAAGCGAGTTTTATGATTTTACTATTTTTTATATTTTATTATTTACCAAGAAACGGTAATTGTAACAATTTGGGCTTTATTCGAATTTGGTTTGTGTGATAATTTTTCGGTGTCGTAAAATGATTAGAAAAACTTAAGAAGAACGTTTTGAGCCATTAAATGTAAATCCCAATATATAAAGATGGATATCTTTCATAAGTCATATCCATGTAGAAACAAGTCGTACATACGTCTTAACACACACCAGGATCATTAAACAAATTAATTTTCTATTTACTGTATGATAAAAAGACAAATTTATTTAGAAATAAATACATTTATGCTTTCCCTATATGGATGGAGATAATATATTTAAATAAAATTAAAAAACAAACCTATTAATAAAAATCGGTCTTTTGATAAACACAAAGCAATTTATTACGTCAACTTATGTTGGGCGCAGGGTTAAATTAATAACTTTTCTGTCAGGTTTATTACAGTACATGGCCATAGTCAGAGCTTCTGCATAATGTCTTGAGTTTAATTTTAATTATAACATATTTTTTAACTTTTCACCTTCCACCCTTAACCTTTAAGAAATTTGTGTCTCAAAATGAAAATTACTCTTATAATTTCCTAAGAAAATTATGTTGAAATACAAAATACGTTGAAATAATAAAAAAATATTTAATTACAATATCGGCGTGACATTGAATCGGTGCACAATGCAAATTTTATGCAAAAACGTATTAGAATTTATGAAAGCGTTAAAAGCAACAAGAAATTATACAAGCACCTGAGTAGATACATCAAATGTATAAAGCATATTGTTGCTAGAGAAACACAAATATCAGAGCATGCTTTTGATGCACGGACCTCTAAGTTATGGGCCCAGCGCGCTTCACTAGGGCATTCTAATCTTGTCGCAGAAGTTTAAATTAACGTTTATAATTAAGATACCTTGATAAAAAATTAGTATAGCAAATGCTGCGAGAGTTTAGGGCGTCCGTATATTTTTCTGTTCGTTGTGCCATCGGAGCCATAAAATCTATCTTGGGCAAAAATTTAACCATTTGGTCGAATATAGTTAAGAAGTAAATAATGAAGAGATCAAAAATATATTAATATATTCAAAGATCATTATCTAAATTTTGATAACATCTTTGTATTATAATTGTATTTGCCCCTAATATGAGAGCAAAAAATTAACGATTGAAATTGATGAAATTACAAAATATTGATGCTTACGCTGATGTTATCGAAACAAATAAATTTCTGTTTCTAATATTTATGTATTTCATCAAGTAACGTAATACGCAAGCAGTTCCGTATAATTTGCATTAATTATATAACTTGTTTTAATAAATAATTTTTTCAGATTTTTATAGACAATCGTCCTTGGTATTAAAACAATTGGGATGGTAATAAACATTATAATCTCGCCTATAGCGTGGATAGAAATAGCAAAATTTAGACTAAATTTTGCCACATTACATAATGGTTGTCTTAGAAACCTACGTTCAGGTGCAAATTTTTTTCTCTTATTTTGAAACCGACTTACTCATGAAAACTATTAAAGGTACTTCCGGTTGATCGAGAATCTTGAGATTTAGTGCAAAGGGAACTCTCACAGTTTAATTATTATGCGACAAATTAAATTATCTGGTTTTTCCATTTATTTGCTTTTTGTCAATATTTGTGCAATATGATTAACGATACGGAATACCAAGGGCGTAAGGTTTAGTCACACTAGACCACATTTTTGAAAGTCCAGTGAAGTTCTGGATGCTTCGCAGCACTTGACAATAATGAAGTTGCCTGTGTTCTTCTTTATCACTACTGAATGACACAAGTTTAGTAATTAAGTTTGTTCACAACGGAATCTGAAATAACCTTGCGTTTGAAATTATAAAATTACCTTTTTACCACAACAGATTTATATATTTTAAAATATAGAAAAGTTATGTAAAAGAGCAAAGAAAACAGAACAGAAAAAACTGAAACGAGAAACGGGAAGTCCCAGCAGAGAAATAAAGGCCGACGGCGTGGCGCCGCGTGTATTGCACAATTAATTACCAATGGTAGATGACAATGTAGATTTTTACCACCGGAAAGAATGTTAATTTAATCTTTATACTTGTGGCATAAATTGTTTGTGAAATTAATACGAATTACAATGACACATTTATCTAGTTAAAATGAGAATATGAATTTAAGTTTTTGTTTTATATTAGGAATAGCGTTTAATCCTTGCATTGTCCGTTAACGATCATTATAAACACTATGGTAAATGAACTTCTTTGAATTGTTTCACATAAGAAAAAAAAGATATAAATAATTAATATCTCAATTTTAAAAAAACCTCATATTTATATCGAACGACGATATTAAATATTAATAGTTGTTTATAATTCAGTTTATCATATTTTTGCAAATTGCAAAGATAGAGGCTATAGACCCATAAAGCCTGTCTGCGATGTGATTTTTGGAGTTGGAGTACCGATTTTTGCAGATTTTTAGGTATTAATTAAGAGAGAAATAATAATAATTTTCATCATTTTATATATTACTGGTATATAGATATTCTCTTATAGCTTTGTTGATGTCTCGACCCAAATTATTTATAAAATGCAAAAAAATGTGTTCATAATATTTATAAAGAATGATTTCATTTATTATATTTCTGAAGATTAATTAAACCCATTTGTTTAATTACTTACTAATTGTTAATCGCAATAAAAAAATAATTATTCTAACCTCTATTATATAATTATTTACTACCACTTATTAGATCTTCCATATATTAATTAATCCATACCAACCTTATATGGTGTTGATATAGATCACTATCAGTATTATAGATCAAATAATATTACTTAGAAAATAAAAGGACATGTTTTGAGAGCAGAAATATCATTGCATTATTGTAAATAAATTCAATGGAAAATTTCTCTTATTTTTGTGGAACCATTGAAAAAATAAAAATGTGACATTGTAGAAATAACAAAGTAATAGAAGACACAAAAGGTCTGCAATATGTACTTTTGTGTCTTCATTATTCACAATGGAAAATCTTAAGCGTCGTATAAAATAAAGTACAGTTAACATTTTTGCTAGTCTTACTTTAAGTATAGCATTTCAAATGAATTTGACAACGTTAAAGATAAAAATAGTATAGACTAATAAAAAAATCAATGTAAAAAATTGTATTTTGCAAATAAAAGCAGAATATTTATATTTACATTAAGGTAGAGAAATATCCATACATGCCACGAAAGGTATTTTTAATAAATTGTGTTTAGATGCTGGTTAAAAACTCGTATTTTCATTTTGTTTCTAGTTAAAGTATTCTTAATTATTTTAATTGCACTACAATTTCAATAATACGAGTACATATCAGGGAACAAATTTCTTAAAACGTTTGATAAAAGATTTTTTTTCAAATTATACAGCTTCGACGTGAGATTACGCCAATGTAGTCATGAATGATTTTTTTATCCAGTACAAGAATTTCGCATTAAACTAATAAATTATGCCTCTATGAGATATTTATTCAAAAGCTGCCAGCATATAAAGGTAGTATTGGTAAAGGTGAAGTATTGGATATAATGTTTTTTGAATAGTCTTTATGAAGTCGGTTAATGTCTATTTAATATTGTTTGGATAATAAATAAGTTATAATTATTGATGAATATAAATATGAAAAACTATTATTATTATTACATTTCTATAAAATATTTTAATTAGCACGAGGAATTATTATTCGTTTATTCTTAAAAAAATAAATTTATTACAATGACATTAGCTTAAATCATTCAACATTTGTTGACGTTTCTGAACGAGGCGAAGATTGCTGGCAACCTTTATTTTAAAATGTGTTGTAACAAGCCATAAAGTATTATTCTAAATGTGAAAAGTAAAATTAGCAATGAATTCAAATTAGTCTAGAGCGTTCGATTTTTTCTTTAGGAATTTTTTTGTCTTTTATTTTAAAAATTATATTCTTTTTTTTCGTTTTAGATACTTTTACAAGAGCAGCTCGTTTCTATACTAGTTTTAGCATTCATTCTTTGAGTTTTTGCTGAAACAAGTCGTGGAGATAAAAGTAATCCGACTAGATTAAAGTTGAACCAGATTTATTATTTGGTAACCGCAGTTTATAATTAAATAAGCTTTGTTGGTGAATTACCTATCTATGTTATTTCATTTATGAGGAGTTTGTAAATTTTAATGTATCAAAAAGTTATTAAAGGTGCAATTGATTCGAACTTGTCTCGATTAATTTGATTACAACTATCAAAATATTCATTGAATCAGCACTTATCTTATTAGATATAACCGGCGAGTAAAAACTTGCTCGTGTTGAGGAATACTTCCTTTTGAAGTTTGAATACAATTGGAAGAGTTACCCTGATCGTTTGAATGCCATTCTGTTTGGAAACTAGGACCCTGGAAGTTTCCGACTTTCATCTGTAAGGAGTGCAGAGATCAACCTCGTGCAGAAATATTCAGGTCAGTGAATGTTAATCAATTTGCACATATTACGGCTTGATACATGTTAATGTAAACGCTGACACTTTTAGTCGGTGATTGTAACAAGTTTGAGTATAGACAAATATAGTTTTAGATTATTTAGATTTTTTTGGTAGGACTAATTTGTCCGAGTGGTGTTTGCGCTATTTATACGCGTACGCTACACTAAATATTTTGGTTCTTTGAAAGCCAGATGCACATGAGCCCAGATATTTACAAAAACTAGACTGATTTTTAATTGAATATCTCGATCATATTTATGGTCCTTCGCAAGTCGGATATATTTCGGCCCAGAATTATTTAAATACTTACTCAAAACGGATCTATCTCGGCCCAGCGTAATTTAAATGTTTATAATACCTAGAACGATTTTGGTTTTAATTATTTTTAATATCCAGACTTCAGCCAAACATTATTTTTCGTTCTTCGAAAACCGGATACAATCCAGGCTGGCTTCCTTAAAACAACTTGATATATTAATATATCTCTAATTTATTATATTCGGATAGTACTGGATATTATCCGCTAGTATAGTTTATATAGTACAATTGATTTTATTATCGAATTAGCACAATATTTATATTTAGTTACGTGGAAATATAACTCCATTTATTCTGATTGGGATAGATATCGAAATAGAATAAATTAATATTTGCAATATTTGAGTACACGCTAATATAGGGTCATTCTAGTAAATTCTAGAAATACTTAAAAGAATTTTACTTTCGCGATTTTTAATTTAATAAATGATTATCTGAATTTACTTATATATTCATAATACGTTTCTTTCTCAAAATGGATTAACAATTTCTAGTATTAGCTGTAAAAAGGAACGTTTGTTTGCGCCCATGACGTAGTTACACAATTAATCATTAGAAATAGAGATTTGACTCGAGGAGAAA
Source organism: Druceiella hillmani (assembly GCA_039881145.1). Classification (NCBI taxonomy): domain Eukaryota; kingdom Metazoa; phylum Arthropoda; class Insecta; order Lepidoptera; family Hepialidae; genus Druceiella; species Druceiella hillmani. The sequence goes on along the minus strand of JAYKKI010000016.1, from coordinate 22,947,593 downwards.
CGAAATGTTTCGTTCGGAAATAATATATGAAATGCGTAATGAATTTGTAACTCTGATGGATAGCTTAGTTGATTGCGAATTAGCAACTGATCTGAATAGCCAACCTACATACAGCGCATTAGCTGCCTTTGATGATTTGTATGTAGTAATGAAGCATAAACGAAATATTATATTAGTAACTTTTAAAACTTCATCCTCGAATTAATCAGTAACTTATACTGATATTAAACACTTAATTAAATTACCTCCGATAGAATTACCTACCTTTAATGGAAAGATGGAAAATTGGCCTAAATTTTATGTATAATTTAGTAATTCACAATTAAATGAAACTACGTGATGTAGAATTATTTCTACTTTCTTTAATTTCTTTACCACGACCTAGGTTTCGTTGTATTACAACATCTTCAGGTGGAATATTAGCAAAGATATCTTTATAGATAATATTTGTTAATATCCCACCTGAAGATTTTGTAATACAACAAAACTTAGGTCGTGGTAAAGAAATTAAAGAAAGTAGATATAATACTACATCACGTAGTTTCATTTAATTGTGAATAATGACTTTCTACAAAATTAACGCCAAATATATTCAAAATTTAGTTATTAGTAATCTACGAGATTGATAGATTAAGTGACTCGCAATATATGCAGTATTTGTTGTACCTACAGGTGAAACGTATCCCATAATTCGGGATAGCTTAGTTAAAAAGTACCAGGACAAGCTTGCATTGGGGATGCTTTATTTGAATAACATTTTAGATTCTATGAGTTATACAAATACTTCAGAGAGCCTTGACTATTCTAATGAGAAGTTTTCGGTCTCCATTTCGGCACTTAACCAGCTTACTTTTGTCGCTTTAATATATTCCCTTCTATTACATTGTGCCTTAAGAAAAACAAACTCACAAACGGTACAGGCCTTTGAATTGTCGTTACGCAATGATGTTTCTACATGTAAAAATTAAATTGAATTTATGCAAAAATAAGTAAAAATATTGGAACAATCTAAATATTTAACTTCGGTTCAAACCATGAACTCCACTTTTTACTAATAGATTTTTGCATTCAAATAAGTTGCTTGCTAATCGGCCATATTGTTTTACATCCCGTTCGGAAACTAGAACCTTAGGAATTCCCGGCTCTTATCTGTAAGGAGGTCGTGGGAGTGCAGAGATCAACCTCGTGCAGGTCAGTGAATGTTAATTAATTTGCGCATATGTTGTCATTGTAATTCCGAGAACAGCCCAATGACACAACGGCTTGAAACATATTAATGTAAACACTGACTCTTCTAGTCGGTGTATTGTCGGTGTATTTTTGTTTGATTGCAATATGTTTGTATATGCACAAATATTGTTTTAGATTATTTTGATTTTTATGGTAGGACTAATTTGTTCGACTGGTGTTTGTGCTATCTATATGCTTACGCTACACCAAATGTCGCTTAGAGTTTTACCAAGATTTATTTATTTTGGGTAGACGTATTGCTCTAATGAAACATCTCTCATAATATATTAGCTTTAATCTAGCCTTTTTTAACGGAATCAAATCAATAATCAATCACAATTATACATTTTCTTTTCAAATTTATCCCACGATAGCAACTGAATTGAAATTATCGGACCATAAATCTGCCACGACCAAGGTCTTTTCCTTACCCCATAATCGCTATACTGCAATAGATAGAAAGATTTTCAAAGAGACAAATTCCATCCCGATAGTTGGCTAACGACAACTGGAATGGTTGTTGTCCAATGGCCGGAAATATGGTTTAGAACCTAACTTGGGTTTGTCGTGTACTCTGTGTTTAATTAGACTAGAATTTCACTATTATTGTTCAATTTAGACAATTAATGCAGGTGAAGAAAGTTAAATTATCAAAATTAAATATTTATTTAATAAAAAAATGCAAAAAGTAAATATTTTATTTATCATCAGTTTACATAAAACTTAAGCAAAATGTAACTTATGAAACATTTTCGGTGATTTATCTGTTTTTCTATCTATGCGAATATAACTAAATTAAAAACTTTCGGGCTCTGGCAATGAAACAAACGCATGTAACTCAAAGGGCTTGCACTCTTTGTATTAATCAAATAATTGAGCAACTACAACGGCTAGAGTCATTATCGGTCATGTGATGTTTTTGCCTACAAACAACTAAGGAATTAACAGATGTACCATCTATAGTGAAGCACTGGAACACAACTACTTTAACACTTGATTGAAACTTGATCATTTACTCCTAGGTATGTGAATGTATTCATATGTAGTTAAGAATGTCGCTATTACAAGAGTCAATACTGTTTTCTTCGAAGTGAATCGATACATTTTTTTCTTACAATTGTATGTTTAGTGTTACTTGGTAAAAGTTCAAACTATTATTTGTATATTTAGAAACGCGGGTGAACATCTCGGTCGGTCGTTAGTAATATTTAAATGTCTATGCAAGAGAAAATGTGGAACCTACAAGGCTTAGGCAGACTCTAAGATATGGCAAAAAGTTTAGTTCAGTGCCGATATTACATAAGTGCGAAACGTGTTATGGCGCCCATTTCGAATGGCTGCATAAACTGTAACCAACAAAGTAAATTAAAGTTTTAAATCCGTAAGCTGTAGAAACTCGAACTCGCATTCTGCTTTTACCTCTCTCTATCTCACTCATTTCTCCTTAGATGCAGCTCGAATATTAGATGCACCTAGCCTATAAGAAAGTTCAGGTCGCTTTGATTTAAAACGACATGAAATTTTGTTAAAGCTTTTTAATCGAAAATCCGTATCGATAACTTGATATAGTAGTTATAGAAATATACATATACAGACTCGTAGAGATATTTTTGTTCTAGACTGTAATTTTTATTTTTGAAGTTATAAAAATATGAGGTATACAAGAGCAACCTCATTGTTTTAACATAATTAAAATTTTACTTCTAGAATATTTGTTTCAAAATTGCAGTGTATTTCAAACGATTTCAGATAAATGTGGAAAAACGTAAATTATTACATTGTATTTTTTTAAAACTCTGTTAAAGATAATGTATAATGCATTATTTAATTTACAAACATATCCAATTTACGTTTTAATTAAGAAACAAAAGTGAGATAAAAATAAAAGCGAGATGCTTGAAGCATTTATCAAACTTATTTATAAAAACACAATTTCGGAGACTGCTCACCCTACAAAAATTTTCGTCTTACCTGTGCTAAGTACAGTAGGATACGATAAAAAAACGAGAAAATTTAATCAAATATAAAGGTAGATTTCAGAGTATCAAATTTGACAATGGTCTGTCAGTGAACTATAAATGAATCGAAAATTAATTTTACAGCCGCCCGTTGAATCAATTGTTTTCGTTTATAAAAATTAGAATGGTGTTTGATGAGATAAAATAGTCGGCGATGACGGATCGCCATGTTATAATTTGGATACCTATAATTCAAATGAAATACGTTTAAAAATAATTGTGACAGACATACAGAGATTAAAAACTTACAATTACTACGTACTGAGGATTCCGAATTAAAACTATGATAAAATTATAGCATCAAAACTTATCAACCTTTGCAATGAAAGATGACAATTAAATATGTAATTTGAACTAAACGATAAAGTGAAACAGATAACGTAAAGTATTTTAACCATCGCTCTTTATATATATGAAATGATGTATCCCATATAATAAAATATCAAGTCGATAAGTTTTGTAAAAATTTTTTTTGCTAATACGCGTAAGCGTATGTAATTAACTTTTTTCTTCATTTAAACTACACATTTATTTATTAATAAATTTACAAATTAAATAAATTTTTTTCAATTTTATTGGTTAGAAACTCGTGATTTTTTTGGGTTATAGAAAATAAAATTTCAGATGTATGCAACAACTGAAATTTAATTTTGCTATAATAATTTTAAAATATCCCTGTTTATTAAATCCTTTACTTTTGACAACTATCAATATATATGTGAGAACAATATTTTTAAAAATAAAATTAATTATTACTTAATTAAATTAAATATTACTTAAAATAATTTTTCCCTGATTAATCTAAACTTTTAAAAAAAATTGTGGCAATATCAAACAAGAAAGTTAATTTATAACCTTCTTGTTTTCCAAATTCAATATGCTTATTAATTTTTATGAAGCAGAGAATTTGTTACCGAACCAAATTTAGGTAAAGTTTCATAATATTTTCATGTACAAGTATTCTTGGTGTTTTTAAATAATTAAAAATTTTAAAAATACACAACATTTTTGCAGTACAATTCTGTTCATCCATGTATACATGAATATAGATTATTTTTATTTTAAATGGTAATTTATCGATGTAGATGTTTAAACGAACAAATCTTTTGGTTTTGAAATGGTTTTTCAAATTCCTATAATTTTAGTATCACGAATGCTTATTAGTTCTATTCCAATACAGCTACTTCTAAATATTCTTAACCATGCATAGAAATATTTAGATTACACTCCATTGACGTTTAGTATACAGGGAGACTGGCTGCAGATTTTACTGAACGAACAACCAATTCGTCCCCAATTTTCTGTTTCATTTTTTCTATCTCTTATGTAGTTTTTATACAAATGAACATACCCGTTAATTACACTATACGTGGATAAAAGTTTTAGGGAGAACGAGGGACTGAAAAAAAGTTTTAGGGAGAACGAGAGACTGATAAAGTATTTAACAAACACTCCTTTGTGTTTTGAATTAGTTTAATTGAGTTAACATAAATTTATAGTTTACATTTTTCTTCTGGAGCAACTTTAAGCGCATCTTGGAAATGATAAGTTTGAAAAAAGTATTAAAATTAAAAAGAGCGAGAGTATTAGCGTATTTGGATTTTCTTTCGAAGATTTAAAAATAGCTTTAGAAAACCTCATGCGTGCATGCATTTGTAGCTCAATGTGTGACTGTTGCGCATACAATAACAAACTAATCTCCCACAACACGATATTTGAATACCTTCTGAAAATATCTTTAGGGCTTTTTTTTTTCTTTATAAATAATATTATTTTAGCAAGTAGCACTTTTTACATATTAATTTTATATTGAACTTCATAAAAAAATCACAAGATCTTAACGCTTGGTATGAAAATAATGTCAAATACACTAATAATACAGAAATAATGTTAAATACACTAAAAACATAGAAACTTTTATACTTCTATAACGAGTAGATAGTGATCTAAATATAAATTGAAAAAAAAAATCATGACTACTAGGGTAAGAGGAGAAGAGAATAAATTTAGGTTAAGGAATTAAAAAACATTTGAATATATATTATATACATATATATAAAAAAAATTGACCCAATAACAATAAGAAAATGTTCATATTTTATGACAGGATCTTGACAATGAAAATCCATTTTATATATACTGTCCATTAAAAGAGAAATGGTAAGTTAAATTAATAATATTATTTACTCTAAGAGCAATTTAATAGTACTTGTTTAGAAATGTCATCAATTCAACATTAAAAAATACCATTATTTGTCTCCTTGGACGTCAACAGCAGTTGCCCCAGATATAGATTTTACGTCACTCCCCCTAGTGGTTAAACAAAGATTGCTATACTCCGCTTTTGCAGTATTAAGTAATCACTTAAAAAATAAATAAATATACATTGAACACAAGTGTTTTAGTAAATATCAAGCTCTAGTCAGTGGCATAATATCCGTAAGGCGAACTAGGCACGTCCCTAGAGGTAACTATTTCAATAAAAGTTAATATAAATAATAATAATATAAAATATACCATTAAATTAATTGTGTAATTAAGTACTTCCTAAAACTGAATTAGTAAAAAATCAGTAATCGATAGTGAATATTTACTTTTTTAAAATTTTCAAAATGTACTAATGCCTAATTAATTAGTGAATACCAACTTTTTCAAATTCGCGGCTGCATATTTAGTTCTAACTTAAATATATTTTAAAATAGTGTTCATTTTTCTCACAAATGTTGAGGATTATTTTTTATTATTTAAATGCGTTTGAAGCAAAGACTTGTTGATGCTTGTACTTTTATTTTGTTACATTTCTTTTGTATCTCCCTATGTTTAATATGTTTCTAAAAAGCATTTAGGTATTTTTTTCCATCTTTTTATGTTTCTGAAAACAACTGTGTTGATTTTAAAATATCTAATGGTACTCAGGGCCCCGTGTTCTCAGTGTTACTTTATTTTAGAATTGATCATATTTTGTAAATTGCTATCTTTACATTTAAGTTAGCTTGTTTTATCTTTTTTAAACTGTGTCGCATTACATCACTCAAATCTTTTGTAAACAGCTGTTTTTTACGACTAATTCGACATATCCTAAAGAATGTGCGTATCGACGACAGTCAATTTCAATTGCAGTGGTGAGTGGAATTTTTCTTGTTTAAAGAGAGTGAAAAATTATCTTCGCTCAGTCATGACAAATAAAAGATTGAATTCGTTAGGGATACTTAACGTTGTATCAAACTTATCGTCATCTTTAAACTATGATGATGTTACTTATAATTTCGCAAGACAAAAATGTAGACGAAGAAATGTTTAACAATTATGGTTTTTTAATAAATAAATAATAAACAATAATCTGGAAATTGTTTATGATATTCATAACAATTATACATATATAGGCATTTGTTTTCGAGAGGGGAGGGCACAGAGACCACGAATTTCCATATTCTATGCCTTTTGCTTTCTTTATACTCTTCACATATTTCATGCACACCTAAGGGTATATTTTTTATTTTTTTTTATTACTGATATTTATTTTTCAGGGGTGAGCCAGTGGTAGAAATTCGTACATGAAAACAGAAAATTTTGAAATCAGTGGTACGTGTTTGAACCAAGATCGCAAGGCGCGTGCTAACGGGGTTATCACTACTTTCACGCCTAAGGGTATATATATCCTGATCTACCTGATTATTATATATACATATATATATATATATATATATATATATATATATATATATATATATATATATATATGTAGTTAAAATACATACTATATGGCTGCTAGAGGGGCGTCGATGAGTTGCTTGTCTATAGCGTTGTTGATATTTAATCTACCTCTGGCTCTAGTCCCTACCTAGACAGTTACTGATATTTATGTGTTATAGTAGATATTAGTAAATACTTAGCTAGAAGTTTTATAGGCGGAAAGAAGCATAATGTCATAACAATGGAATTTAGTTCGGATCCTTAAATAATCAATTTTTGGGAACGAATTACAATAGAAACCTCATTGTAATTCTGAACCATTTCCTTTTTAAATTTCTATTAGCAGACACAGTTATGGTCCACATTCATAAAACATCATTTAAAATTGCCTTCTTTGTCTCCTTGACAGGTATTGGCACATTGACATAGATGCGCAGAATATGTACGTTTATTTTTTCGGACATATCACGTTGAGCTAAAGGGCAACTTTGTCTGTTGTTAGTATAAAATAATATGTTTGACTTTAGAAACAGTTAAATACACAAAATGGAAATTGTTATAATCATAGACATCAATAACATCAACACTGTCATTGGAGTTGGTTTTGATGGGAAATTCATGGCAGCACTTTTATAAACCGAACTTTCTCTTGTAATTAATTTATTTTAACTATGTAATTAAATTAGGCTTAATTCTTAAGAATATACATAAAAATAACATTTATGTATGTTTCCTATTGATATATTATACCAATAAAGTACAAACGGCATATAGGTGTTAATTTATGAAACGATATCCTTTATATCAGATCGCTCAACAAAATATTCAGTTCGCTTCTACATATACTCTCTTAGACCCACGACTCTAAAATAAAAGAGGGATTACTATATTTTCTTTCCTGAGAATTATTTGATATTAATCAGAAACAATAGATCAAGATAATTCAGGCAGGCTAACTTGTAGTTCTTTGTTTAGGCTGTTTGGGCTGCTTGTATTATAAAAGATATTTATTCAATGAAAGAGTTGTATAATTGTTCAATGACATTGATTTCTTTTGCACGATAGATGAAATGACTATCGGTAATCTCACAGTATTTTATTGTTATGTAACGCTATTCTCCTCCATCTATCGGTCGAATTATATACCCTTCCCTTAATAGTTATTTCAATATAATAATGGGAGAGTACTCATGACTTAATTTCTTTTTGCAGTTAACGATGATTATTGTTTGAAATAATCAACAACATATCATCATCATTAGTATATTCTTGTCCAGTATTGAACTTAGACTTTTCCCCTAATTTAATATATTCCGAATTTTTTTGTAAACTCTTTGATTCCGTCACATTTTTGCATATATCGTCGGACCATCGCTTCTTCTATTTGCCAGAGTTTTGGCTTCCAGTTTAAGGTTGTTATCCGATTACATCAAACAAAATCGGCCATTTACCTCTACGCATATGGTCAGCGGCAATAAATTCTTTGAGGAATTCGGCCTGTTCAACTTTTAAATAATTTCAAAAACTGATCAACAGTTTGCAGATTTAATAATTTGTATTCGCATTGTCTACGTATATTAGATTTTGAAATTATTATATGTGTTAATTCAATTTCATCTGATTGATTGTTAGCATCGCTTTCATCCCAAGCATTGAAGTGTTACCAATCTCAATTTATTTATAAACTATCTTTATCCCATGATAATGAAATTAAAAAAAAGATGTCCTTGTAAAAAACTAGACTCTTGACGTTGGGAATAGTTTAAAATGCATTGGGAATCTAAGAAGTAGCGTGAAAAGAAAAAAGCGTGTGCTCTGCAATAGGTAGCCGTAGGTTGGCATATTGTAAGCTGGCATATTCGTTCTTTTATCGTTAAAGGGATGATTAGAAAAAATATATTTTGGGTGTTATCCTATATTTATTTAAAAATACCAATATTCGCCTACGATTTTTAATTGTGCACGCATTAACGCGTTCAGTGCGACACGTGATTTTTGATATACTAGGCCACACTGGTATTAATGTTACCGGTATGAAAACTTAGTCAACCATTAGAGATGACCGAGTTTTATATTTCCAAATTACCTTTCTTGTATCTTCTGTTTTAAATGTATGAAACAAAAATCGAAGAAGACTCGATATGTTGACAACGTATCGACTTCATTCATAAAAAGAAAACTTCTTAAGGCGATAATGTGTCGACAATCGTACTGAATACGTCAAACTAATTATGCATTCATTCATCTTTTCAGTTGAAGAGGGATCCTTAGCTCGACTTGATTTTTTAATAAAACCACATAACGTTTTGCTCTCGTAACTAAGCAACTTAAATAAGAGACAAGATTGGAAAATCTAATTGTTAGTCTCGGTTGAGGTACTTCAGTAATGTTCGGATATCATAAGTTGCTTAATAAGTTGCTGAATAAATCAAAATTTGTTGGTATTTTATCAGAGGAATATGGTGGTTTAGTAGAATCTTCCAATGACAATCCAATAAATTCTGGCAGATGACTTTAATTACGTGCGGCCGGGCGTTATCGTGAAGGAAATGCACTTTTAAGTGTACTTAACATTTTTTGTATTTCTGGGCAAAGTTGATGAATTTGATAGCATAATATTATCGTATCTACTATGCTATTTTCTGGTGGTAGCTCCTAATAAAACACTTATGCATTCCGTCAAAACAAATAACAAAACTTTCTTTCGCAGAAGTTCAATTTTTGGAGTTGATATCGGCTTTTCGCGTGAGCTTGAGTGCGTGAGTCATTGGCGCTTTTGCTTATGGTTTATGTCCGTTCTTTTAAGGTCTATGTTAACTTTCACTGGTCGTTCGTTACGGGAAAAGACTTTGAAATCATAATTCCCATTGCTAAACCTCTTATCATCTGAACATCTTACAATTGCATTTGGGACCGCATTTTCACCTTTTGCATTACGTATATTTTGAACAGCTACAGCAACTGAATGATCTAAACGAAACTCGCATAAAAGACAATGACGTATAAGCTGCCTTGTACGCATATTTATATAGTTTACCCCCACTACCTTATATTATGGCATTCCAGATAGTTCTTTAATTTGCTAGAAATAAATTGAAACTCTAAGAAACACTTATTATTTTCCTATCAACCCCATATTTAATTTCAGACCAAAACAACTTAATTTTTAAATAAATTTTAGATGTATTATATTGACTTAATACTAAAAATGTAGTCGAATATACTAGTTATTCTTTACAATCCTAGTATTAATGAGATATTTAGGTATGTTAAGATATAATTTTATACTTATAATATCTGAATATATAATTAGAGACTGCATGAGCATCCATAATATATTTTCCAACATTGATATCTATACATGTACAGCATAAACCATTTTTAGACACAAACAAATTATTGGGATGAAAGCGAACAAAATTAAAGATGGTTAAAGTGAACTTCATCATACCAAGACAAATATAAAGTGAAGTTTATTGCCACATTTCGTGGACAACGTTCTGGTTAAATATTATTTTATCATCTATCTTAATAAAATGTATTCTATTCAAAAATTGTCTTACTAAAGTAAGATCCGCATTTAATAAGGTGCGCAATCAAGTAACTTTCGCATTTCATTCTAACTTGCGCTTGACAAACATTTTTTTTAGACAAACCTTTATTTTGTTCTTTTATCATGATTATTTTCTTATGTGACTCAAGGTTACCACGTCATTTCGTACTGTGAACCCAAAATCTTACTTAGGGCACTCAAGTGACTAAATTCGATAGTTACATATTATAGACACATATTTATATGTTAACCAATTTCTTCCACAATAATTTCATCAATTGCCTCTAGATTGATACAACTCTTTTAGAAACCACATTGAAGAAAGTTGGTTCAACGCAGTTTCCTTTCATCGCAAACCGATGAACATAAACATAGATTTCACAAAGACGTCTTCAAAGTTTACTCGAAGCGGTATGAATAAAACTTCCAAATAAATGTTTTAATTAATGTAGCTCAGTGTAAAAGCAAATTCGTGGAACTCGTTCTAAGATTTCATTTATTTAAAATTAATTTAAGTAATTATATAACGCTCTCGATCAAAAAAAAATGCGAAATATTATGTTCGAAAGAGCTCTGTATCGAACTTGATTAAATCATAGCCGCGACATGTAGTCTACACGACGTCATATTTTAGAAGGTGTATGTTTTGTAAGAGCTGTAGAAATTTAAAATGATACTGGAAATGTAAGAAACTCTTGAAATATAAAGAGCCAGGGAAGATAAAACTTGATGTTCCATGAAACGTGTACTCGATTTATGTAGAGAGTATTGAAATAAAATATTTTATTAATTATTTGCATTCATACATTCGTAAAACTAAATACTTCAGCGACTGAGCTTCTTAGAGCAGCAGTTCTCATATGTTAATGTTCATTTATCATAAAAACTCACAGTACAGTCACTACTTTTTATAAGAATTTCAATATTATATTTGACTAAACAATAATCGAATAATAAAAGTGCTTAACCTAAGTAAGAATATTCAGGACATCGCAATTATATCGGAACGAATTTAATGTATTTTCTGATTTAAATATTTGATTTCCGCAGGAATTTAAAAAAATATTTCCTTTTCATGGTTAAACCGTTGATATAGCCCATTTGTTCTACTAGACTGTCGATTATTTTACTGTATAATTCATTAAATTATACCGGAACAAGTTTATCGTATTTTTTAAAAATATTAGATTTTAGTGTGTTTAAAAAAATTACCTTCTTATAGTCAAACAGTTGACATAAGCCGCTTATTCTGCCAGATTGTTGATTCTTTTACTGTATAACTCTTTAAATTATATCGGAAGGAATTTATTATAGTTTCTCACTGAGATATTAGATTTCAGTATAAACTAAAAAAATACTTTTTCATGGTCATCCCGTTGCCGTAGCCCATTTGTTCAGTGGGACTGTTGATCTCTTTATTGCATAACTCACCAGTATGCAGATAGATTGAGTTTTTTTGTGTAAAGCCCTCAAAGAATGCATCTGAAGTCCTCATGAAACTAACTACTTGCTCAAAAAAGTTTCAAAAACTTGTTAGTTACTTTTATAGTAGGCTAAATCTGTTTCTCGTTTCCTGCTACCTTCCTTTTTAGCATAAATGTTTTTTACTATTATTCATTTTAATTTTCAAAAATATCATAAGTATAACCTTTTTAGTATCACATAACTATACAAAAGGTTGCGAATTGAAAATATTCGTTCTACCTCCTTCTTGGATTGACTAATATCAGATAAGTCGCAATGCCATGCTAGAGGTTATTTTTTCCAAGAATACCTGTATTACCATATTTATAGGTATCAAAATAGATTAACCCGGTATATGCATATTTTTGTTATTCTGTCAAATCTATCGTGCTACGTATTCAATACTAAGATGTAGCAAATAAAACAATCTACGTACAATTAAAAAACAACAGAATTTAAAAAAAATAATAGTGCAAAAGCCAATACTTGTAATTGATTTTAGCATATTATTACACAGATAACAAAATTTTTCTCCAAGGGCCACTGTGCCATAACTGCAAATAAAATCTCTCGTGACTGCAAGGTATTTTTTTGGAATAATTTTCGAATTAACAGACACCGTATTATTTTAGGTTTATTAAAGTATAGCTCTTAAATATGTATATAAGATTGGAACATAGTAATAGAGTTCCTATATAGAAGGTAAAATAAGAATCTTTATGGTTATATTTTGATGTTGGTATGTCTGCAGGTCACGGCTATTTTTCTCAGCAACTACTATTGCTACCGATTTGATAATAGTCACAATTGTCGAATTTTCTTGTGCAAACTAGCAAATTTTGGTAATCCAACTGTCTAGTTGATTGTCTAGTTGCATACTTCCGGAGCGGTGCAGTTGCCTGGAACATTAAGATTTATTAAAAGGTATAACGAATAGGAACGACATATTAGGTGAGTTTATAGCTTAACTAGAATACCCTTGGCAAATTAAAATATTTGAATTTAAATTCTGTGTTATAGTTTACTAAACACGGTTGTCGAGAAAGCCCAACTAAATATAAGTCTAGTTTAAATTAATGCTTAACATTCATGATAAAAAAAACACTAATTATGAGTTAAGAGTCTACGAAAAAGAAGAAACAAGACGAGTGCAGTGAAAAATTATAAAAGGTAATTTTTTGCCAACGACACATTTTGGACATTATATAGGTATTTAGAGTATATCTCTAAGTATATAAGTGTTTTAGGAAACGCCTGATTGAAATAAGGCGGAGACTTAAGTCACTATAAGATACTTTTCTTCTAATGAAAAAAATTGGCAAATGATTCCACAATTCGTTTCTGGAGCGGAAAATGTAGCTTTCATTCGCCGAAGTGTATTCTTAATATTATATCGAAATCATAAGTTTTTTAAACTGGATAAAATTGGTCAGAACGTATGTAACAAACGTCGAAAAAATTTGAGCTTAGTTAAAATCAGTCACTTACCGAATAGCAATAGAACATAAATATTCGTAATAAAGCAAGGACGAAACTAACCATGAGCACATTCATTGTACGAAGTGGTCTGCAGAACTTCTTTCTTGATTCCAACATGAAACCCGGTTTATAGACACATTTTTACCCATGGAATCGGCCGTTGAAGCAGGCGACCGGGCAGATGCGCACACACTGGCGGTTCAGTGCGCGCACGAAACCCGACAGGTACGTGCATGTCTCTGGTGCAGTGCATGCAACATTGGTACACTCTTTCGTGCACTCTGGTGTGCACAGGTTAAAGATGTCGGGGTGACGTGAGTAGCCCTTACAGCAGACACAAATGAGCGAGCGTTCCGGAGCTGACTGCAATTTTTTTAATATAATTAATTTATCCTTTTAAGATTTACTATAATTAAAATGGTTGGGCCGAGAATATTTTGATACTGGAGAAACCACTTCGTTTAGGAAATTGGAATTTTTCTGTTTTTAAAACTAGAAGAAAGGCAAATATCAAGGTAATAGAGTGAAAAATTTTTTTCAAGAAGACTGAATTGCAAAATCGAATTAAAACGCTTTCATCGCTTTATTTATTAAATAAAACACTTCCTCTTTAATAAATCCTTCTTTAATAAAACACTTTCATTAAAATTAATAAGTAGCTACCCTACCCAAAAAACTGCTAATAGCATAATGAAATAGCCACTCTAAATAGTGTATAGAAATTAATTAATAGTGTATATTGTAATAACAAATCCAAGTAATATTATCTTATGCTGAGTAATGTTTCCGATTCCGTGTAGCGTCAGCAGGGGGTTTAAGAGAGTAGTTTCTATCTCTCTTTTTAGTTTTAAGGTTACAAATTTACTTCCTAATGTTAAAATTTCGTTATCTGATGTATACACACACACACACACACACACACACATATATATATATACATATCAGATAAGTTGTTACATTTTCATATTTGGAAATCCAAAAGCTAATTAATTCCATTATTACAGAAATAATCTTCGTATAAATATAAATGTAATAAATTTTGAATATTGAATATATTTGGCATTAATTTTGTAGAAATTCATTATTCACAATTAAATGAAACTACGTGATGTAGTATTATTTCTACTTTCTTTAAATTTCTTTACCACGACCTAGGTTTCGTTGTATTACAACATCTTCAGGTGGGATATTAGCATTTAATTGTGAGTAATAAATTTTACTTATTTTGAAAGAACTTCTTGAATTAGATTATTGTCATTGTACGCGAATAAAATGGAAAGTAACGACTCAAGAGGAAAACAACCTTCAATTGTTGGAAAAATGTTAACCAACGTATTTTATGTTAATTTTCCAAAATTTTCTAAAATTTCTCTTTGGTCATAATTTTCCAAAATTAATGACCCAAGAGAAATTTTATTCTGTTTATTAGCTTATTTTAAAATTTTTACTGCATACATTTTACGAATATTTTCTGATATTGCATTTTTCCGTTTTAATAAAGAAATAAGTTATTTTTCAGGAACGTCAAACGATCTCTTCGTTAATTTATGAGAGAAAATCGTACTTTTTTTAAGGCTCACTATCAGTGTTAGAGTTATTTACTTGTGAGTTATATCTCACACCCCCATCATCACCTTCACGTGTAGTAGACAGATCGCAAGTGTCATGCGTGCATTTAATGCAATGTTGTGCAGCACACAACATGCAATTGTTATTTTATTAGCCATATGAGGATGATAGTGCAAAGTTCGGTCTCTATGCAAACATCTTCATCGTAATTTGAGCATACCAAAGTAGCGCTGAATGCAGTTTAGAACCTTAAAAATGTACATATCGCCTTGCATACGTCTCTTCCTGGGGAACCTGGAGCATCAATGAATATGGGTGTCATCAACCAAGGTATCTAGTAAAACAGATCCTTTTTTAACTTTTTATTGTTCTTTAAAATAACAGTAAATATGAATGTTATCAAGTGAAATTAATTGGGTCAATCTCACACATTTACTTTCAATAGAGATGGGCGTTAATGCTATTTCACATTAATATGAATCCTGCTAACGTATTCGCAACTAGCATGCTATAGCTAATATTAAATTAGCAAACTATTCCTGTAACTGTGCTACATGCAGAATGTATTTTTTACGCGAATTAGATTAGCATGTTTTGTAAATATTTTTACAATTTGTATTACGTGTGACACTTGGCAGTGACAGACATATTGTGAGATATTAAATAATTGTGAGATATAAAAATTTAGTAGGGTATATAAATAAATATATACGTCAAAATATGTCATAAATGTTGTATTTGCTTTTTGTTAAAAGTAAATTAGCATTAGTTGCAAAATGTCAATAGCATACTAAATGCTATTTTTGCCATCCCTAAATTCCGTAAGAATTTTTTGATGCATGAAACCTATGTAAATTCTAGTACATTTGCCATAATGAACAATTTACAATTTACACACATGTTAGAATATTTTACAGAAATAGACATGAATTTGAATAAAATTTAATCACAAACCTAATAATCAAACTTGTTTCCCATTTTGATGAAGTCCACGCATGAAAAGTCCAATTTAACTTGAAGACCATATAAAACAGTCATGAGTGGCTCCTCCAAACTTACTATTGACATTCAAAAATTTCAAATTGTTGTTACAAACCTGTAAATATTTGTTTTGGTAAATAAATTTTTAATTTAACTTTTATTACCAATTTCTTTTTTAGCTTTTCTAAATTAACCATTTGAACATTTAGCGAGTGGTATCTTTCCTGTCGTAAACTTAATGAAAAATTGAGTTGTTCCACTTATCCAGCTGATGGCTCAAATTCTATG
The DNA here is from genome assembly GCA_039881145.1 of Druceiella hillmani. Classification (NCBI taxonomy): domain Eukaryota; kingdom Metazoa; phylum Arthropoda; class Insecta; order Lepidoptera; family Hepialidae; genus Druceiella; species Druceiella hillmani. The sequence goes on along the minus strand of JAYKKI010000016.1, from coordinate 22,931,318 downwards.
TTGACACTGTAAAGTACCTTAACATTTTGAATGCATTTTAGTAATTATATGTACTCTTGTTTTATATGTGTTCTCTTTTGTTGAGATTGTGAAACACAATCCACTTACCGTTGTTGCAATGCATCCACAACCTGCCTGAAATAGTGGCTAGCTGTCACTAGTTGTGTATCAAAACTATTATAATTTCCAATGACTTATTTTTAAATAATATTATGTTATGTAGGAATATATTGAATCTCAGTTTTACTTCGATTTCTAAAGGTATATCTCTAGAACCTCTCAGCGAAGTCTAGAATAGAAAGAAAGAAATATTTTTTTTTACCTTTCTAAATAGAATAGAAAGAAAGTTTTTGTCTATCAAAATTCTATTCGCCAATACTAGACCATGTGACTTTTCTATGTCAGATGTTATTTCCATTTATTTTTAAGTTTTACACCAACGATAACGTTAGTAGAAAGAAAATTTATCTAGGTCTACTGTTATATTTGTAAGGGATTTAATTTACCGAATAATTATTGTGTCATGTTATTAAGTCGCTATTATGAATATGCGTTTTCCTCACGTTTGCTCAGAACGATGAGAAATATTTGTTACTTCGCAGACTTGACAAATTGGAAAATCTCACCAAAATGACATAACATTTTGGTGAGATTTTCCAATTTGTAAACTAAAGAAATTATGACATGATTGCGAAAGGTAGGCCGAAGCCAATTTTAAAATTACATGTTTCTAATAAATGTATTGAACGTCATTTTTATGTACGATGAATATTTGTGGTTAACTGGCAGATGCATTTTGATTAAAATTTGTGCTCACATTGATGGTTACTTTGCTTTTTTTTCTCTTAATTTAAGAATGTTCAATTAATAAATTAATTCCTTCGCGATATTTTAACAATAAAGATCTGGTCGAAAAGTGCTTTTACAATGAAGAAAGTGCTGCCAAACATCAAATTAATAACCTCTTCTTAGACAATCATCCTACTTATTTAAATTTTTGAATTTTCTTTTGTATAAATTTGTTTTTGTATTTGAATACTAAGTGTCGTAACGACAATTAGGCTGAAACCATTTTAATAACCAATTTATTGCAAAAAGGCAGTTTGTGTAGGAAACATTTTTGAACAAAATTTTTTGCTATTAAATAAAAATAAGAGAAAATCATTATTATTGGACGTATAATTTTTGATGTATATTATTTCATTTAATAATTACATTTATTCCGTTCTAATTAATTTGATAAAATGTGGTAAAAAGCATTATAACAGTGTATTTAGAAAAATAATTGATAACATGTTAAAGTAAAGCGTGGACGTTGCACAGGTTTCCGAATTTAGTTTGAGCTAAGATCTCAAATTATTTAATAACGCCTCCTCGTCATTCAAAAGCGGAAAATGAAAATAATTACGCTTTCCATAAAAATACACTTCAGGCTAAATTATCATATTTCCTGTTTCCATTTTCACTTTTAGTACAGAAATAACAAAAAATTAAAATTCCGCATTGTCCACTGCAGTTGGTAATTACTTATGCAACAGAGAAACCGGCTACATTTTATTGTTGATGGCAACGTTTCCTCTTTTTCTTTTTATTTAATACTTTTATCCACTTTTTTGTATATTTAATATTTTTATCATATAAATGAAATATTTGGTGGATATGCAAGGAAAATTATTAAAGCAGTCTTATGAAAGAAGAAAGATTTTGTATTCGAAAGGAATTCTCAGAATATGTTAAACTGGTTTGACAATATTTTTGGGACAAATAATACTTTTTGTTAAATATAATACATATAAATTACCGTATCATGATTTGAGAATACAAGTAGTGTTGACCGGTTGAATTCAAATCTCTTTAATTATAGATATAAAAAATAAAATATTTAAGGCATGATAAAATATTCCGTTATATATTCTTATGTGATAATTGTTGCACGAGTATAATATGATATACTTAATGTCATTTCCATCTACCATCATGTTAATTCTCATCGATATTGAAGAACATAAAATAAAAGATATTTTCCAAAAATTTTAAATTGATTTAGAAATCGGGATATCGGTTTTTTTTAATTACATATAATAATCGGTTTTTTTTTAATTACAGTATTCGATAGTCTGTAAAAATAATGCATTTTGATTCAAATTTATTATGCATTTATTTTTCACCCGTCCCTTTCTAGAATTTCGTAGCGAAACACAGAACCTTCATAATTTCATCATCTTCTTTCATCTTTGCGTCTACTTCTTAAAATTTTTTGGTTTCCGGTCCATGTGCATACAATTTTGCAAGTAGGTTTTTTATATAATGTACTTAATTAGTATGTGGCAACACAAAAAAATGTTGTAATGCAATATTATATATAAGCACATTAGGAGTGTAAGTTCTTCAGGGTTTGTGATTGTTCACTGTCTCAAAATTTTTGCAGTTTCGGGTCCACGTGCATAAAATTTTGTAAGTAGGTTTAAATTTTGTGAGTTTCGTTTTCGATTGTTTATATGCGTGTGAGTTGTTTATAAGTGAGGCCAACAGATGTTGCTTCTTTAAGATTGACTCTTGTGTACTTAAACAAATATTATACTTCTTCTTACATGTTAAATGAACACGAGCACTCTTTTTACGCATCTCATGGAGTATAATTAGATACTCACAGTGGGAGATAAATGGATAAATCTCTTGAAACGAAATGTATTCTATTTAACATTTTTTTCATTTCTAAACCCTCCAATAAGATAATACATGAAGCTTTGAAGTGACGTATAATATTCCCTTTTTTTTAAATTAAAAGAAGAACGTAATTATAGGTAAAATTAGTAAAAAATTGCATTTGAATCTGGTTACCATTACATGTATATATGTTAAACAATATTTACCATCTAGGCTGTTAGCTTTCGTGATTGCATCTGCTCCCTTTTTAAAATTATATTATATTTCGTCTGAAACTCTGCTGAAAAGTTCATTTCAGAAATTTCGTAGTAAAAGGAGAACCATAAAAACTTTGTTATGTCCATCTACCCGCATGTCTATCCGTCCATTACAGTTTCACAGTTCACAAACTTATGTGATTGAAATTTTGCAATTAGGTACGTCATACAGAAATATCAAATAACATATAGTAAGTATTAAAAAATGGAAATAAAAAGTAGAATTACGAATTAAAAAGTAGAATTATGTTCTCCTTATATTTTTAAAGTATAGGTGCTAAATTTCACAAAAATAATGGTCCTGGTGTAAATTTAGCGACAAATATAAAACATACTGACATAGAATTTCATATAGTTTGAAGAAGCACTTAAACATTTAGATAACGTACAAGCAATTATTAATAACATCCAGTTAACGCACATCATATTATTCAATAAGGGTAAAAACGCAATACAAGTAGGAATTCTCGATTTAGTTTATGTAAAATTTAACAACACTTTAACGAATATATTCTGGAAAAAAATTTCTACTAAAGTCGTTTTTGCGAGGCTGTAAATAGAGTAATCCAGATACTTCAAAGTAAAGTCATCATACCGTTCAATAACAAACGACCAAATTTGGCACTCCTTAGTCAACTTCAACAACTCATATACACTATTTCCATATCATCTTAAATAGTAAAGATAAGATATCTTACTTTTGTTATGATGAAAATTTGTAGGTAAATTAATTTTAAAAAGGAATGTTTAGGTTCAAACTCACTGAGCTAGTATTTAAATTAGAAAACATATGTACCGCACGGCATCTTCGCGGAATAAAATTCATATTTGGGTTCAATAAACGTGACTTTAACACTGAAATTATATTACTGGAGCATATTACTTTCATCTGCAATTAGAGTTCAGGAAAAATAAAAAACTTACGTGCGAGAATAAAATTCTGTTTTATCCTTTCCGCCAGGAAAAGCCCGCATTGTCCACTGCAGTTAGCAATTAATTATGCAAGACGCGTGCCATTTCCATTCATTCACGCCGCCGGCAGTGCACTTCCTTATTTAATTTTTATTTTTGATATTTTTGTGATTTCTTTAATTTGTTTAAAATTGAAACTGTGTTACTAAAAGAAACTCTCTTGCCGGAAGTGCACAAGCGCGTGCGTGATTCATGTGAAAATTGAAACTGTGTTACTAAAAGAAACTCTCCTGTCGGACGTGCACAAGCGCTTGCGTCATTCATGTGTTCTACCGTCCGGCAGCCGGTTGGCATCCGCTACTCTCCGATCGCTGCCGAGACGTAGAATACACAGTTTATTGAAAAAAAATGCTGATAATAATAGGCTGTTAATCGAAAAAAAATGCTGATAATTTCCCAATCATGTAGTGTGTTTATCGAAATCGTATATAATAAAATATGCGTAAAGCTTTTCAAAACACTTCATACATATTTGAGAGTATCCAATCGGTGACAAGAGGTACTGAATAAGGTATTGCTTTACGAAACGTTAAGGTTGGTGTGAGGTTTGTGCAACTTCGTTCTATGGAGTATTTACATGCCCGTTCAATACCAAAACATGTTGCTATACAAGAATATCAAACAATGTTGTTATACGTGGAATGCAAGGCAACATTTTTTCGGCGACTCCAAATTGTCATCGTCACTGCCTCAGGTATATTCTTCAAATATTATTCCCCGAAAAGGTATATAATGAAAATTTTTTAATGTGATGCAAGATATTTTAACTCGACTATCAAATAAATGTGAATGAAAGGTGACTGGCCATAAATTGGAAAGAAATATACTGGTTAAAATGAAAAAATAATGGATTCATTTTAGGACAAGTCGATTCTACGATCAAATTAAAAAAAAAGTTATGTAATTGATATCATAGCAATAGTGAAGTCCTGTATATAACCTGAAAGAACAAGACACTAAGTTATGAGTGAACATAACTCCGATCGCGACGTTCGCTTAATAAACGATTGTATTCCTGAATATGAATAAAGAAGTTTGATTTGTGTTAGAATTTTTTTCTGTCCCGTTTCGTAATATGGTTTAGGTAGCGTCTCTAAAAATGATGATATATAAGCAGAGCAGCGTGAAAAGATACATTATGTGCAGAGAGCTTCTTTATTTATAAACTGTAGACAGTTGTACATAATATTCTGAAAAAAAATGCCTAAAACGTAGTTATAATATTATTAGTATAAAGGAAACTAGGGAAAGGGGCCCTTGCCTTACAGACGTAGAATGTAATTTAAAAAAGCTAGTGTTTTTAAAATATAAAAAAACCGAAAGTCGGGCGATTCATAATCAGAAATTTGAATCTATTTTTAATCATAATAAAAAACAAGAAATAGTTTAACTTCGTAATATGTAATATTTTAAACATATTAAGTATTAATATATTACATTTTATATATGTTTTCTATTATAACCCTATTAATAAAGCAGTTACGTGGTTCCGATAGTAGAGCAGATACGTAGGCGAGTATATACGTAGGCGCCGATATAACTTACAGTGTCTTGAATAAAAATATAAAGACATACATAATACTTTTTTAGAAACGTTTATAGAAAAGTAATTAAAATCCGTCAGTTTTTGGGTCATAATCTAAAAGGAGTAAAAATAAATTATCTGCCAACATTGACATTCGTTCTGTGTTATTGTCAAAACAAACTTCTCATTTGCTCTTTACGAATTTACGCGAGTTTTTTCGATGACCATGCTGTTCACATAAGTTTTGGAGCTGTATGTTTATTATGTTATTGTTAGTATGTTTCATTGTTATTGTTTCAGTTATTGTTATTGTTTATTACGTTATTGTTAGTATGTTTCATTATTATATAGAGGATGAAACGAGAAAGCAATTTGAACTTTGTGTCATCTTGCTGCTGATTGTAACTTCCGTAGAAAGAGTATTTAAAAACTAATATGCAAAATAACCTATTGATGAAAAAATACAAATTTTCCATTTATTTATTGGACACATAGAATAACACTTTTAAGGTGCTTAAATGATCTCTTGTCTTCTATAAATGTATAAGGATCACTGGCTTACTTACTTCAGACACTGTGCAGGTTCATGTCCGCTCTCGCCGACTTCTATCGTTGCGCATCACCTCACACTTGCGCGAATGAGACAGTTTTTATTTTTGTTACATAGATACATCAAATATAAAAACACTACATCCCTTCCATATTAATTATTTAATTTAATTAAACAGTTTAGTTTCATCAATTCAGCAATCAAGTAAATATCGATTAGTTAATTTACAACTAGCTCCTATTTCAATCACTCGTTTCGGGTATTCCTATGACTTTGGTCCTCAATAGTTTGATCTTGAACTATCTTTTAATAAAATTCCACTTTCTATGAACGCATCACCTACTATCGTAATATTTGACCTGTTTCATTATTCTTTACAGTATCCACTAGATGTAGTGAAGGGTTGAAACAAATGTAAGCTTGTTTGCTTTCTCCATCTCCTATCTACTTATGATATTTCTGAATCTTTAGCTCTTTTCCGGTCCGCATATTCCCTCTTAATAGGGAAAATTGTTTTTCCTTTTACTTTTAACAAAAAGCTCGGATGCCACTTTCCTCTTACTGAGATAAATACGTATTTAAAATACGTTTTCCTCTTACCGAATGAGATAAATGCGTATTTAAACATATTTTCCTTTACTTTGTTCAATCTTGAGACGATTTAATAAATCTGTTGGTATTGTATTTTACTGTTATCTAACGCCAATAAATTGAAAATCTTAATGTCGCATTCTCTGTAAGAAGCTTTAAACTTACAAATTACCAAACATTGTTTGCCATAATAGATGTTACATAACCAAAACGATAATTTTTTTAAATATTAATTTGCACTCGCGATTATATCTTTTTATTTTCATTTCTTTGTAGCGGTTGTGGTAATTCTTAGCCACTAACATATATTCATTATTCGATAATCCCCCTTCGGGTACGTAAATTTTTTGTAGGTATTTTTGGCAGTTCTATTCTTTACAACTATCTACTACCATCACAGTCTGTTTTTACTCCACTAGGTTTTAGATTGTACTCATGCCTCCTAGCCACAATTCCAGGATGACTTTTGTACGTTGTGTTTAATACCCGTTTCATACTTTTTTTAAGGATTCTGATTCCGTTTTTATAAAAACGTAATTATACACATTTCGTAATTATGTCTTAGAGATAATGCGTGATGTATTTTTTCTACTTCGTCGTTCCGTATCAGTAAAATAATTGAATCTTTACCGAAGCGCGCTAGTTTTCCAAATTTTTATTTTTTGTCCAAAAGTTTTCAATTCGATTTTTTTCTAATTTCTTCCTAGGCAGTTCTTTATATCCTTTCAATCCTGTACTAAATATGGGATTAATTTAATAATGTAATAAACTGATTTAAGAAAACGCTGTATGTGTTCAATCAACTGTGTCTGTTCAATCATCCTCGATACTCTAAATTCAGGCATGCACTTTATATACTCATGTAATGATTTATTCTCTTTAAACGTTTTTAAGTGACATTTTCGACCATTGTGAATCATATTCCTTTTTGATGCTGCTGCTTATAATATTTATCCCTCTTTACATTTGGTTAACATTCTTTTCGAGATTCATCACTCATGTTGCTTTTGTTATCTTGGGTGGTAAAAATTCCATATAAGATAATATGATTATTAATTATATCTTATTTTATGTCATGTTTATAAATGATATCAGCATTTGCTTCAAACAGCAAGTTCCGATTATAGGCTGACGACCTAAATTGAATAAATTATTTTATCCAAAATAAGAGATTCTTCTGATTATGCAAAGCCATAAGAAGGTTTTAATAGACTAGATGCATATTGTTGACTACACAAGATACAATTAAGCCACAGTAAGTGTAAATCGATCACTTTGTCTAAAAAGATAACCTATTTTCACACCTATGATATAGGTGGTGGATTCTTTGTACTATGTTAATTGCATGCCTGATATTGGCGTGATGTTTGATCACAACTTACATTTTGATATTTACGTTGGGCAGATTACCACGTAAGCTTATGTGTTGCTGGGCTTTGTCTTAAGAACTACGAAACCCTGTCAGTAAATGGAAATATATAGAATCCTTTACACAACTCTTGTGCGGGTTTAACTTAAATATACATTGCAGTCTAGTCCATCGTCTGGTTGCATCCAATCCATACTATGTTACATACTCTGGTATGATTGAAAGAGTGCAAAAACGATTTATTTGTACAGTGCAATATTGCTTCACTACGCCCAAAAAGGCAATTATAATGCATTGTACGCATTCAAATACCATAATATCCATGAAAGGCGTGTTGAACTCGGAGCATTTGTACTTTATAATATCTGTCATATTCGTCACGATTGTGCCCATACAATGAATCAGTTGCAGTTAGTGTTTTCACATTTTCCCTCCTCCCAGTGTATTTTTCAGTCTTTCACTGAATTTATGTCATTAGTCTTATGCTTAATTGCATTAAATTTTTTCCGAACAATATCCTTCGCCTTGATAATTATATTCTTTTCATAGTTTACTATTTTATTTAAAGTTGTAATATTATTATGACTATTTAAGCAATAATCACAGAATAGATAACCCTAGTACATATTGTCACCCAGTTTATTTAAAGTGATTACAATCAGTTTACTATCTATTATATTATTTAAGTTAAAATGATGAGTTGGAACACGAAATTGCAAATTAAATTCTATTTTAAGTCCCTAAATACTCTAATGCATGGGGCATTAGATACAAAACAAAAGAACCCTGTTTTAATTCTGGGTTTAAATTCATTCGTATGTGACAATGAATCGTAATTTAGTTTATTTTAAATAAAGGCGGTCGTAGTCCAGATCAAATAAGTGTAATTTCTGCACATAGTGGTATTATGTATGCGTAATAACGCATTTATGTTTACATTTAGTTTGATTTCGTTTCGTGCGTAAAGTACACTACTACCTTTAGAATGCAACATTGCCGCTTTTTAAAGGTCAGGGGCAGATAGAGTAGCAGATATCGCAAATGGTGCTTCCTTCCATTTTTATTTAATAGAGTATTTAGTTTGTTTTGAAAAAAATTGATTTTAGAATTCTGCTGTAACAATTTATTTAAAATTATTTTAATGAAATATTAAGAAACAAGTTTTCATTTAATGTCGCATTGTCTTTGCCTCGTTGCATATATCATACCTGGAAAGATTCATTGTTTCATTTTGCTGTACTTTTCCTTTTTGGTTCTGCCGGAATTGTTATTCACACTGAAAGTTTGTTTTTCGTATTTTTTTCGCACTCTGAAGTTGATTTTGGATTTTTTTTCTCTTTTGATACTCTTTTTGATGCTGAGCTTATGTTTTCACTGTTATTTCTCTGTAATGCATGTAAATGGTAAATAGTAAATACTCGAAACATATGTACGTTAAATGTAAGTAAATAGTAAATACTCGTATTAATTTATATGTATGTATTAACTTATTTTATAAGTTTGTATTATTTACACTTGCTGCAGTTTCTGTTTCCCGACTTTTCATTATAAAATTGTAATAATGACACTATATAAATCCCGTGTGAAGTAAAAAAAACTATTTGCAATATATTGCGATATATTGTTACAATATATTGCCAGCATACTTACAATATATTATTATAATATATTGACAGCATAGTTATTTATTTTTCATTGTTAATTAACCTTTATTTACGTTGTTTGATAAAATAAAAAAAATTGATTTTTAGAATAATAAAATTTTATGTTAGAATTAATGTTCAATTCAATTTAAAAATCAATGAATTTGCGCTATTTTTTTTGTAATTCATAAATTTTAAATATTGGGTAGCAATAATTTAGAATGCAAATAAATACATACTGAATCAGAAACGGTCTGGGAGATGATTGGCTTACAATAGAAAGCCAGTAGATTAAAAAAAATAAGTTTAAATAATATTTACCTGTGTTTAGAATTGAGGTTATACAGCTGACCGCGTACAATGCTTGCTGCTAGAATGTCGATACTCGCACACACATATGCAACTGTATATAATAGAAAGAGACACAGAAAGAGAGGAAAAGGTCGCGTGGAGGGGGCGTAACACTTTCCTTACGTGACTATTTCTGCCAATTCCCTCTACTGTAAGCCGCGTAAAAGAACTTCGTTCCAATAATTTTGGTTCATTATTTCTAGAAATTTATAAAAAATCACGAGTTTCTTATTTCATTTGTGCCGTGGTTCTTAACCTGTAGCTTATATATAGTAGAAGTACTTTTTCTTTTTTATATAGTAGAAGTACTTTTTCTTGATAATTTTCAAAACGTAATAAAAAATAAAAGGTTGATTATTTGTAAAAGGATATTTTTATTCACTAAAACAATTATTTATTGCACATTATTATTTACACAATATACATAAATATATAAAAAAATTATTTAAAAATTAAAATATTACGAGTACAATGTATGTAAAGTAAAAATTAACGGCGAAATAGCTACTTTAACAAACAAAAGGACGCCTGCAGGAGCAGTAGCAACGCGAACAAATGATCTGCCTTTCTCTGGTTCGAGACTGGAGCTGACGAACTAAAATAGCGACTTAGTTCGCCAAGAAGCTGCGAACTAAACCGAGCGCTCCAGATAGCGACTTACTATGCGCAAGATTACTCGTTCTATGCAGATATACGTCCGCTCTCGCCGAGCTTTGTCGTGCGATTCGCGCTGTATCACCTCAACCACATAGTATATACGGAAGGGCAACCAGAAGTCGAAAATTTGAAACGCTAATGTCTGATTGCTCAGCAGAGGGCGTTTAACGCATTCAACTTGGCGGACTTCCGGGCGCCATACTTTTTCTAGCAGTCATTTGTAATTTGTAAACACTGGTATTACTTCCTGCAAAAAAATAATACTAAGCATTCTTGTGCGACCTCTCATATATTTTCTCCGGAGAACTTCTATTTTTAATTCTGCTTTTTATAAGTATTTTCATATTCATTTACATACCAATAAGTTATATTGATTGTATTATAATTTCTAATAATGGCGTGCGTGCGTTGTACCCGGTTGTCACTCCACTTAAAAAAATACTAGGGGAAATAACTTTTCAAGGTTCCAAAATGTGAAACCCGGTAAGTATTCTTTATAGTATTATTTTTTATTATCAAATAACATAAGAAAGTATTTTTAAATTCCGTGAACGTCGACATTTACACCTGTATAACTATATCTATAACCCCAAATTATACCTAGGAATTTTTTGTTTTGTTGCAGTGATAGCAGAATATAGCTATTTCTATAAAGGAATATTCTAATGTCTAATACTATCAGCAAAATTATTCACAGTTTAGATGAGATTTCAATTTATATATATATATATATATATATATATATATATATATATATATATATATATATATATATATATATATATATACATAAATTAGTGATATTTGATTGAATACTTAATGTCAGGCTTATAGACAAATATCTTCACTTTATTTATTTCATTTTGATACAAGTTCTCATTACTGGGATACAGATAAACAATAACCACTTCACTAATCATAAATAGTGCATCTTGCGGTATACATTTTCAATTTCAACGACAACTGGTAAATTATGTGTTTTTTATGTTAGTCGCCCAATATCCGGAGGTGCCAGAATATGTGAAAAAAATAACATGGGTTTTTATTGCATGTCAGATATAATCAGTTACCAATTGATATGCAAATATTACATATATTTGTGAATTGTTTATGATTATAGGAGTACATACTTCTTGAAGCAGCTTCTACCAGAGTCAGTGTTTCAAAGAGAGGCAGTCAAAACAACTGAAGAGATCCAGACTCGTAAAAAAGGTACATGCACCTGAAGGAGACCATCGAACTACCAAGGCGTATATTAAGAAGATTGCGGAAACCTAAGTAGAATGTTAAATCGGAAAGTATAACAATTACTAAAATAAAACCAAAAATGTTATAAAAATTTGACTACCATTTTACCATCAATATATGCTTGTAGTAACGATTTTATATTGAACGTCTTAGGTTAACAATTAACAGGTTTTGGGTTATTATTTAATGGCTGGGGCAGATAATAACTTCTATATGTATAAGGTAGTTATAGAAAGTATCAGAAAAATTTTAGATGAATTAATAGTATATTTTGTATTATAAAATATAGGAAGCCGCGTTTCAGTGAATTTTTAATAATAAACTATTTATTGATAATTTAAAAGAGGGTCAATTGCGATATTTAAATCGAGTTACTGCTGATTGTCAGATATTTTGTACACATAGTTTTTCTAATCTATTTATTAAACATTACATTAAAATGGAAATAAATTGTTGTCTTAGAATCATAAAAGAATTGAAGAAAATAAATCAGTTGAAAAGAAATAAATTACGAAACTTGTGTAATTTATAATTATTTTAAACTTTTACTTTGATCCGGTAACCTATTAATCTTCCAAAATATTAATTGCAATCTTTTAAATTGTAATCTTTTCTTTTCTCAGATTAACCAGAATCCATTATATGAATTGAATAAAGTTTTGTAAGCCGCATTTGAATGTTTTAGTGGAGTGACAGCGCAAAGCTCTTTTACCTGTGCATGGTTAGTATTATCTATGTGGTTAGTGTCGTAAGTTTATTTGTCCCCATTTTATTTTCACTGATAATATGATATTGCTTTCATAAATTATTTTGATATTCATTTGTACCAACCTTAAGAGTGAAAAAATATTGTTAGCCATATTTTTCGCCTCTAATTGATAATTACTTTATTTAAATTAACCAAGCAAACATCGCATAACGGCATAGTCCCTATGATGAAATTTCAGGCACAATAATATAAAAGTACTTACTATGCTTCCTTTTTATTTGATATAATATGCTATATCTAATAGTGATCTAGTAGGCTAAATGTTAGATTTGTATGTGCCAATATTTATTTATTTCTTTCTACATTAGATCACAGATTCACTAAACTTATCTACTTCCTTTTTCTTTCCTGTTCCCGATGAGAGATTCTTTCATCACTTTCCCGTGGTTTCCATCGAGCAATAGCACAAATTTGATACATTTGGCAATAATATAATTACATCTATGTTTTATTAGCTAAGTGTGGGATACAATTTTAATTATTCAAGTTCTGTAAATTTTTTTTTAAGTTTGTTATAGAACAATCTACTGATTTTACCATAAACTTAACATTAATAATTTTATACTTCATACAATAGGCAATCTGTACAAAAATATCGCAATAGTTGAGGTTAGTAAAAGTTTAATCTTTCAATATAGTGATAAGGTTAGTTATGAATATAAAATGCTTAAGTTTTGAAGTTATTATTCGTAAATGTATATTCAAGGAGAAATTTTAAAAATTCCATCTAGGTCAATTTTAATACAAAATATCTTGATTGAACCAAACATTTTGAACTTGTTAAAAGAATAACCCTTTCATTACAAATAGTCTAATGTAAACATTTTTACGAAAACTGGGGGAAACACTTTTAATAAAATTTATACTGTAATATTGTAAGAATTCCAACTTGAATTTAAAGCTTTAACAAAATTTGAAAATACATTTCTTCCATTGATACGCGCTAAGAAATATACACCACAGAATACGCATTAACATCCATATATTGTCCGGGTATTTTTCTATTTTCAGGTCTGCAGCAGAGGACATCCATAAATTATTAAGGACATAGTGCTGCAATCTTCCAGATTATAATCTACCTGAAGAGCGTTAAAGCCAGAGAAATCTTGAAGAATGCTTTTGAAATCAATGAGAATCTAAATATATTTTTGAAATAATTACCTATTAGAATACTATAATCGTAAAATCTCGGATATATGTTTTGTAAAATTTAAGTTATTCCAAAGTTGTAATAAACAATTATGAAAATAAAAACGTTTTTTAAAATATTTTAATTGCTTGTAAATTCAATAAATTCCAATCCAATGTTTTGTCATAATGCTATCGCCGGGTGATAATTCTACCTAGACAGCGTCATCTACCTTGGCGTTAGTAATAATTGAAGTGCCAGCTGGTGAGTCGGCTTCCAATTGTCTATATAAAATCACGACCACTTTGTTAGTATGGGTTAGTATGGGAGTGCCATTCTGTACTCTATGTTCTGTGACCTCAACCTCACTCTTGTGTGAGTGAAACAGTATGTACCTATTACGTAGATACCTGAATATACAAACACTGCAGGATTTATTTTTTAACCTCGGCGCAACTTTATATAGCTTTGATCGCGTTGATATTGCCTACATGTATACAACTATTCTGTCCATTGTTAAGTGTACTATGCTGTTAGAGAGCATAATGAAATGTGGAAGAATATGGAAATATTTGAAGCTATTTGGTGTACGGTGATAGGTGGGTAAGAGATGAAGGGTGTATAAGATGTAATTTAATCCTTTATTTGTTTATTCATTTGGCAGCGTAGAACGTAATACTGATACTTCGTAACCAAATAATATGAATAAATTTTATTTTTGTTAATTTTTTTTTGATAGTTCATATATAAAGTCGTAATTAACATTAACGGACAAACAATTAAATTATTTTTCACATTTAAAAATTTGTGTTGATTTATTAACAATGATGGTGAATTACTCAATTACGTAAATTTAATTATATTATAATTAAATTTACGTAATTGAGTAATTCAATATATTTTAGTGTCATTTTAAGGAATATTATTTTAGTGTCATTTTCTGATGACATTTAATTATTCCACATTGATCCGTTGTTCTCGAAAGTTTTTGTACTAGTTGTGTAGTAATAGAATTTACTAAATACATATTTCATATCCGCAACAAAAATAACTTGGTTGTCTATATCTTTCTAATATAATAATTCAAGCTCACCGAAGTAATTTTACTTCGGAATACTTCCTACTTACCATCATCCCGATAACTTTCAGATTTTTGATGTATACGGTTAAAATTTAAAGAGCCCACCCCCCCTCTATTTCAAACGATCTAGAAACTTGGATAAAAAAATATTACTAGACATTTTCAGTTGTGTTTTGAAAGATCTCTTTAAAGGAATTAGATTTCACGGCTGCGAGAGAAATAAAATCCAATTATGGATAGATACTTTAAATAAAATTTAAAATATTTTATTTTCTGTATATGGGTTTTCCTAGAAATACAAATAATATGCTTTCATTTCAACTAATAATTCAATTAAATCTTCCTTTAAAATTTCTTCGCAAGCAGTTTTAAAGTGAAGGACCTATGATGCGGCATGCGGATAGATAGATAAACAGGCGGATTAAAAATATTATAACAATTTTTGTTTGCAATTTGGTGACGAAATTATGAAAATAATAAACAAAATTATAATTTATGGTTCTTAACAATACGCAAAAAAAATTTATCATATTTCGAAATTTTCTACTTCAAAATATGACATCAATAAAACTGATTTTTATGCTATAATAAAGGTTGACTGATCTTAACAGTTCCTTTGAAACTTATCCTTATTTTGATTTTCAAGAATTTGATACGAAAAGAAAATAAATGGAGTAAGTGAAACTTTCTCTATATATCCATAAATACATTGTAAGTATATGGTCCATATATTTTTTGGTAAAATGTATTTGTAAAAATTAGAGACAGCCCTACTAACTAAGAATTTAAATTATTACAACGCGTTATTAAATATAATTTTAGAGTGGTCATTAAATGAAAACTAAAGGAAACGCAAATCGAAGAGTTACTCATTCTCGATTGGAGCTAAGATAAATTTATTGATATATCACAAGCTAGATTCGATATAGTGACTAAAAATTAATAAGAGAGATGATATATATATATATATATACATATATATATATATATATATATATATATATATATCATCTCTATTATTAATTTTTAGTCACTATGTCGAATCTAGCTTCTGATATATCATATATATGTATATATATATATATATATATATATATATATATATATATATATATATATATATATATATATGTACTGTATACCCATGCACATATGAGTAAATATATTCATTATGTATAATCCACTTAAATACACGAAAAAACCATAAAATTGTTAGAAATACTATTCTTCTCGGGATTGCAGATTGAGGTAAAAATAAATTTACACGCTTCAAATATTTAGGTAAAGGCAATTATTCTAGTTAAATTATTAAATTTTTTAGCTAGAATTCAGCACGAATCTGATCAAATGTGCTTGTCGAAGTTGATATGAAATTATGTTAAGCTAATATATTATTTTATCATAATTCACCTGGAGTACGACCTAAAATGTGGGCTATATGTAAATTTTCCATATACATGTACCAGAATTACATCACTAAGAGAAGTTACACTATGTAGATATCATCGTATGTTGAGATAAGCTTAAAACATAGATCACTTTAACAGTCTCGCTAAGCAACTGTCTGAATTATTATTTTTATTCATTGCCATATCAATAAATATTTCCAAGAAAACTAAATCTCCATGGACAAAGCTTTGCACTAATTAATTAAAATTGGCTTATATTATTGTGCTAGAGATGATACCTTTGACATATTTTAATGTTCTTCAAATATTAAATTTCTATATTAAATATAAATTCGTATTACTTCGATTTGGTAACTTCACCATCAGACATCTTTTAAAATTAATGCAATGCAGTTATGATAATGAATATTTTATTTGTTGCCTTATAAAATGAAAGGTAAAAAAGTTTTCTAATATATTAATGCTTAAATGATGTAATAGTAAATGTAATAATAGGTAGCAAATATTGAAATAAAAATTTTAAAAAATATCCGTCAACTGCTTCCCAGAGTACGCATAAAAAGGCGTTTAATGGTTGTCTGCTCCCTTAAAATTGTAAGTAAATGTTACCAGAAATAATTTTCATTGATATTCGTTTACAAATGTCAGAATATAAAATGGGATACATACATTTTTTTAATGTCTTATACTTACTGAGATCTTCATGTGAAGTTACATGCAAAACTTTAAGCATAAATTTTTAAACTTATAAGCTTTGAGACTGTGACTTATGAACGAGTACAACTTATGGATGGACATTACGGAATTATATGGATTAATTAATAGAAATTTTAAGGGAACCATTATTTTACTACATGACCCTAAAGATGTTTTACTATGTTACCATAAAAGTGTCTCACTCTATGACCCTAAAAATATTTCACTATGCGACCTTAAAAGTGTTACTCTGTATTATTACAAAATTGTTTCAATACATCACCCTAAAAATGTATCATTTTATTACCCTGAATAATTAACACTCTATTGATCCAAAAATAGTACCACTTTATGATTCAAAAATACTTCATTGTATGATCCTAAAAATCTTTAATAGTATAATCCTAAAAATATTCCAACATGTTACAAAAAAAACAATGAACCGTCACGGGATGCTTGGCAGATGTGAAACATCGTACTCGTACAAGTAATATGCATAAAAGACAAGATTATTACAGGAACTAAATATAGCATAATGAAAAAATAAAGTATTACGAATTTATTACAGAAAATGGTAAAATAAAACTTTATTTAATAAACATTTATTTACAATTAATACAAAAATAATAAAGCACAAGTTATGTGTACCGTAGCAAACAACAGCGTCGAACTGAGTGAGGAGGGGGTCGCGTAGTCGGTTGCGCATGGCGACACGTCGCCATACCGTACACTCTACTACATATAGATTATATATATAACTTAGTATAGCGTGGCGACCCGTCGCCTCGGCAAGCGTCGCCACGCCAACGATCCGGTTTATATCTGCGCCTATAGATGTTTCACATCAAAAAAATTGTTTTTCTGTGTTCCTAGGAATGTTCCACTATGTGACCCTTAAATGTTTCATTGTATGACTAAACATTTTTAAATTTATAACCTTAAAAATTATACTATTTTCAAAACGTATTTGAATCTAAATAAATAAATTAGCTTAGGATGTATTTAAATAACTTCAGCTAGTAATGCGAGAGGGCACATGATGTCTTTATGCTTTTTCAATAAAAACAATATCTCCAATTCAAATAATATCTTTTGCCTTACGATAAAAGATATTGTTTTATATTTTCGTATCTTATAATACGTAACCTTAAAGGTAGAACAATTTTAGGCTAAAATTAGAAACCGAATAAATGGTTTGCATCATTCTCACAAAATCAGCAGTAACGATAAACTCTTCAAGAAATCCCCACTTTCAAAATTTTATCTAAAAGCCGTTAATTATATTAAACCATTAATCACTAAATTACTTCTAAAAAATATTTCTATAATTTACGAATAAAATGAAGATAGGCTTTTTAACATTTATTGGCCTTAATTAAAAATATATATTATATATATATATATATATATATATATAATCAAAAGTTAAAATCCAAATACAGCGTCTGTTTCTGCAGAAAATTAACATTTTACTCCAGTCATTCCATTGTCAACAAGAGTTGCAATAACAAATATCCAGTTCAATGCTTATTGAAAGTATAACGAAAAAAAATGACATTTCGATGGAAATACTAAAGCCAGATTAAAAATTAAGGTTCTCTTAAGAAATTCTCTAAGAAAATATTATTAGCTCTATTAAATAATAAAATAATTTTTTCACTAATTCAATTAAAATTGATCGGAATGTCTTTATTCCACGTTCAATAACGCTGGTATATTTTTGAAAGCCTTTTCTTTCATGTAAAGTCACTCATTTCAGCTCGAGTTTAGTTAAAAAAAATAATCACACACTAACACTCACAATAAAAGCTAATTATTGCCTGTATTGCTACAGCTGATCTACTTTCTGTTAAGCATTGCGTTGTTTACATCACCTCTAACAGAAGCCTTGTATTTGTTAGTTGTTTTATTTCCCCCCAAATAGGTCATTGCTACTTTCGTTCATGCTCTTCATTATGGTCAGGATTTAAGCTAACGTTGATATATTACATTGAATCTACTACAGATCTTAAAAAATATTATTTCCGTTATTAGCTACTATCTGTTTTTTTCCGTCAGCGATTTCTTTTAAAGCAATAGTTGATTAAAATTCTGAAATTCTTATCCACCGGGATCTAAATCTTTGTTAAGGAAACGAAGTCACTTAAGGTTTTCATTATTGTCTTTTGTCTAATATAGTGACAAGAGTTGCAGTTATAGAGAAAATGGTTAGGTTGTTTTTTTAGGAAGTTTACATTCAAGAAACTGAAAGTTAGATTGGCGTGTAAAATTTTTATTAGAATTACAAACGCGAGAGCAAGTTTCTTTGTCTGTTTCTTTGTTCTGCTTTCACGCCTCAATTACGCAACCGATTTTCACAAAATTTACATATAGCTTGTACTAGTGAGATAGGATTTATTCAAATCAATCAATCCCAAATAAATCCGAAAGTAAACTTGTGTTTTTTGGTTATTAAAAAAAATCATTCCATTAGTGGTAAAATCGTCGACATTATAGTAAGAGCATGAACAAGTATATAATAAACATATCACAGCAACTAGTCACCTTACGATTCACTATCGATATAGGTTTTTTTTCCCTTTTATTACATTTCTTCTATTCTGTGCATCTCAAAGTAATTAGTTAATTAGTTAGTAATTAATTAATTAGTAATAAGTTGTTTTTATTGTTAAGATTCAATTTTTCACAATTTTTTTTAAATTTCACCACTATTTGCAAGAGTCAAAACTAGGAATTGTATAAAAAAGAGCTATAACCGATGCAATAATAAAAGAATATCAAAGAAATGAGATTTCCGAAAATAACAAAAAAATGAGTATTTGATAATGAAAACACGGTTAGAAGTAAATTAAATACGGTTAAATTGAGAAATTTACGGAATTGTTTCGGTAAAATGTTATGGCGTGTAATCAAAAGTACAGAAATTCATCGGAAATATTAGGTAGAAAAACAATAATAAGTAGAATAAAGAAATGAATCCTTAGACATATGGCTTAATTACATTAAAAATATGGATGGGATAAACTGAAAAATTAATCCGTTCAGGGCGTGGGTTTTACACATTATTAATACATAAAAGTTATACATCTCTTGGTTTACGGTATTTCTTTTAAAATGTCATATAAATATTAGTATCATTTTTTATAGTATAAACTTGTCTAGTACAAATTTACCCAGATTAAGATAAATACATGGTTCTTTATATCTCTTTTATGTATCAACAAAAAGAGAAAGTGAGACATTGGGACGTCACATACTGCAAAATGCTTTAGAAAATCATGAGTAAATGGCTCACTATTAAAGTATTAAAAATAATTTTTGTTTCATTTCCAAAAGACATCATTAATCTTATTCCACTCAATGTGTGAGAAACATTTCATACCCACATATGAGGTAATGAGAGATAATTAATAAAAACCTTTCAAATTCGAATCTGGCTTGCGCATTGAGGGTCACCAGGTCCGAATCACTTTTGAACTGAAATGACTTGTTATCATATTATTACTAATAAGGACTTCCTGAGACGAAAAATATATTTAATGATTCCCAATATAATTAAGTACAAGGGGAGATATATATATATATATATATATATATATATATATATATATATATATATATATATATATATATATATATATATATATCTTCCTGGATATCTTTAAAATAGTGAAATTTAGAATCATTATTACAGTTTTCTTATAACTTTTGCGTATGTTTCTAAATATCATATCTTTTTCCATAATTTTAGGTTTTGTATTATTATTTTTTTTTGAGAATTTCTCAGAATCTCTGAAGAATCTCGTATTCAATTAATTAATTTCCAAATTTCCATATAAATATTTTTTGAAGTTAGGATTGAGATATATGTGAATCAACACGTTTTATTACTATTAAAATGCAAGTTAATAGAAATAATGTTAAGTAAACAATTTTATTGAGGAAAGTTTTTAAATGGATCTAATTTGTAGTTGAAAAGTTAGAGGGGCGAGAGGGCGAGGGAGGATATTACCCAACGCGAAGCGTAATATTTCACTAAAGAGATAAATAAATCAGTTCAGGTGCATCATCAGGACTGGGCAATAGT
Source organism: Druceiella hillmani (assembly GCA_039881145.1). Lineage (NCBI taxonomy): Eukaryota > Metazoa > Arthropoda > Insecta > Lepidoptera > Hepialidae > Druceiella > Druceiella hillmani. The sequence goes on along the minus strand of JAYKKI010000016.1, from coordinate 22,910,317 downwards.
AACCCTAGGTTCATTATTCAATACTAATTTAAAAACAGTAGATTTTCAAGTCTCACGGCTTAGGCGGGCAGCATACCGGCAGCCCCAGGATTTATGGATTAAAGGTTGAAATTATATTATACGTATCCGTATAATATAGTTATACGGATACGTATAATATAATTTGCTACCTATTTACTCTATTACTTTCTTGTCACGTCAAGACAAAAATGAAACAAAACTCAAACACGGTGTCTTTACTACTCATTACTGAAGACTTCCTGTTAGCACCGTTTGGTTTCATTATTGCATCCTGATTTTACTAAAGAGCAAATTTATGTGACTTTTTGGCATATCATATTGGATTAAAATTACATCTAAATCATCGAAATTCGAATACGGCGGTGTTGCCCCGTGTTGAGGAATTCTATGGTATATGCTCAATTTTCATGAGCAGATTCTAACCAAATTTTCATAGAGACATACTGGGGGTATAATTTTTAAATCAAAAAAGAATGATCTAAATTTGTTGAACCTAAATTATCGAAACTCGATCACGGAAGTTGTGCTGTTAAATTTTGGTGAATTCTGTGGTAAATCCTCAATTAAGAATAAAGACGATGAACCGTCAAATTCTTACCACATTTAACATACGTAAACATGAAATAGAAAAAAATAGAGTCGAATTAAAAATCGTCTTTTTTGAAGTCGATTAATAACAAAAGAAAATTATATGAATCCTTGAAGAATGAGCGCTGCGAACAATTCTCTGAAGTAAGTATTGTAAAATTTTAAACCCACATTAAAATATGTATACCAAAATACTGATTTTATTCTTCATTATGTACTATATAATATGTGATAAATCCCTCTGTTGCATCATATTATAAATGCCGAAACTAAAGTTTCAACATTGGGGAAATTTCAAAATAAAATTATTTAAGTAGTGAACTTATGAAAAGCTATATTGTCAAAAAAAATATGTGCGGTGCCTTTATGCACCTTAAAATAAATAAACCAACTTAAATTAAGGAAGTAAATTTCAGTCCTTAAATTCTCCTTCAATCTTTTAGTGATCAAACTTTTCGAAGGGAAAATTCATTATTAATTGAAATTACACCATTCAATAAAGTTATGCCGTCCAAATCGTCAAATTTCATTCAGTTATTTTCCGCAAAGACGCGCGAAAAGGAAACTCCAATCAACCATCATCGGTGACCGGCTTAAATAATTTTCCACGCGAAAGTTTTCAAAGTTAAAAGTTACATATCTCTGGGGAAAATTCTCGCCAAGTAATCACTTCCTCTCTCCATAACTTTTCCGCTTCTTATCTTAATAAATAAAAGGTTAATCTAGCGTAATGAGGTTTAACGTAGATGTAGTGGAGGGATTTCCATAGAATCTTGTTATATCATTTTGTTTAATAACTTCATGAGATGGCTTTTAAAGTTTGAGCTTCAAAAATATTTTTAATCATTTTATATTTTGAGTATACTATGTAAACATAATGACGAGTAAACCGTTAGAAGAACATTTTTGATTTGCTTTCCGATTTCTTATCGACCTCTTGAATCGGATCATGTTGAGACATTGATCTCGTTTTTTCAATTGGTCTCTTACACCCGATTTGCGATTTCTTTTGTTTTCGTTATTATTCTATATAGTCGATTTTATTTTAGTTCTAAACGGTATCTTTTTAGAATCTTTCAGTTGAGTTAAATATTCCCGTGTTCTCCAAAAACAGCTACTTTGCAGAGCTGCCTTTATTATACGAGGGTGACCAAAAAGTACGGAATGGAGCGGATAATGAGGAGAAGGGATTGCTTACTCATATATTATACATTGCAAGTTTCACTTTAATTCTATCATTAACCTCTGAGCGCTGTTTTTTTGCACAGAATTTATTTTTTTTATCTTCTTGACATCAAATAAAAATTATTTTTTAAATCAATTTTAGTTATTTTATTAAGTTCTGAAATCTGAGCTGTTAATTCTTAACCAAAGAAGGCACTACGAGCAATACCACCATAATTTGTATTCTACAAGCAAAAATTGGGTACAACCAATGATTGTGAGAATAACTTCTCTGTATGAAAAAAGTGTAATAAATAAGTCGGAAAAACTCGAAACGTTTGTCGGTTCCAATACTAGAGATACTAACTACATATTCACAATCCACTGAATTTTGCATTGACAAACCGCGGCATCAAAATTTTAACTTCAATGTTTTAAATAAATAAAAATAAAGGGCTACTTTCAAAACATTTAATATAAACACGCAAAATAAGAAGAAAACGTTAAAAAATGTGTTCATTTTCATAATTGGTGAATGTACCATTACATTACTAAGATTTAAAGAAATTTAACTTTTATAAAAAGAGAGGTACATTTTGAAATAATACATAAATTTTCAAAATATACATGACACTTCCATAGAAATTTATTTATAAAAGGTATTTGTGCAGGTTCGAGAGTTGTAAATTGAATGGATTGTTTTTGGTTTTGTTTATAAGTAGAACTGACTACAACAAATGGAATGAATAATTTTAGCAACCTAAATAATTTGATTAATTCTACTAAAAAAATAAGTATATCACCTATACCTAACACCTATATTTATGTGGGTATGTATATACGTATATATATATATATATATATATATATATATATATATATATATATATATATATATATACATATATATATGTGTGTATTCCAGTTGCTGTATGGCTTTGTATATACCTGTATATACATATATTCCTATATCTATTCGTGTAAATATTTAGTCAATTCATGCATTTGTTTATACTTGTACTTGCTTATCTATCTATCAAATAACAAGTTAATTCCTTCATGCCTTAGTATTTATTTTTTATTTTATTCCTTACATCGACACAATTGACACGACTAAAACGAAACGAGTGAAAAATTGATGAGTTTACTTTTCATCATTGAAAAGTTGCCTTCCATAATTGTACCTCGATATTTATGGGTAGATTTATTCCACCCTTAGTCATATTAGAATTTTACAGACTTTATTATATCATTATTAGACCTATTCCATGCGCAGCACATAATTGACGAATTCTATATATACCTACAATTTCCTTCATTCAATTCAAATTTTAACCAATTTTTAAGATACACTGGGGTCGTTCCTACCAAAAAATAATTATCCAAATTGGTTGATTAATGACAATGACATGAGTTAACACAAACATGCGGTGTCACTGTAGTATCAGGCTGAGGTATTGGAATCCAGCCTTCCATGATAGTATCTGCTTGAAATTCATAATACTAATTTAAAAACAGCTAATCCTCAAATATCACGGTTTAAACACACAGTATCCTTACAGCTTCAAGACTAAGGTATTGGAACGGGGAGTTCGGTATTAAAGACCCTGCTTGAGAGTCAAAATAGCAATTCAGAACACATTTCCTCAACTCACACGGTTTAAACAGGGAATATCCTTGCAGAGTCAGGACTGAGGAGTTGCAACCCAAAATTCAATATATAATTTTTTATTTAAGGCTCGATATATTAATTTAAAATTAAATCTTCAAGTCTCATGATTTAAGAAGAGAGAATCCCCACAGCGTCAAGACTGAGAAATTGAAACCCGGAGTTCAAGGGTAGAGTCTTTATTTGAGACCCACAATACTAATTTAAATACAGCAGATTCTAAATTCTCACGGCTTAGGCAAGCAGGATCTCTAAAGCAACAAGACTGGGGAGTTGTAACAGGGAGTTAAATGACGAAGTCTCTGTTTGAGACCCAAAATACTAATTTAAAAACAACAGATCCTCATGTCTCATTATTTAAGCAGGTCGTAATTCCACACCACCAAGACAGAGGTTTAGAGGTAGAGTCTCTGATTGAGATCCAAAATATTAACATAAAAGCGAAAGATCCTCAAGTATCACGATTTAAGCAACTCTACCTCCTAATACCTCCAACTATACCTCCACACTATCAGGACTACGGAGTTGGAACTCTGCTTGAGATACCTATCTGATTGAGATATTGGTATTACCAATTTAAAATAGCTAATCATGAAGTTTCACGGTGTAGGTAGATAGTACTTCTGCAACATCAGGACTAAGAAGTTGCAACCCGAAGTTCAACAATAGAGTCTCTATTTGAGACCCACAATACTACTTTAAGAGCAGCAGATTCTCAAGTTCCATAATTTAGGCTCGCAGTACAATTGTATCATCAAAACAGAGGAACTGAAACCCGAAATTTAATGACCAAGTCTCTGCTTAAGATGCACAATATTGATATAAAATATCAAATCCGCAAGTATCATGATCTAAGCAGCAACTGAGGATTTGGACTCTGGATTTCCATTACAGAATTTCTGCTTGAGAGTTAAAATACTATTAAAACCAGTAGATATGACTGAGGAGTTGGAAACCGGAGTTCAGTGATATTGTCTCTCTTTGAGATCTACAATGCTAATTTAGAAAGCGTAAATCCTCAAACCTCAATCGCGGTTTCGGCAGGCAGTTCATCTGTCACTCATTTTCTTGCTAGGTCAAGAAAAGTCAAAGGCGTCAAAACTAGACGAGCTTATTTCTCATCGCTGAAGAGTTCCTTTTTCACTACCTTCCAATTCTATAACTACCCCATAATTTGTCTACAGGGCAAGTTCATGCCGCACTTATTGGGTTACCATTAGACGTATATCGTCGAAAATCTATCAAGATTGTGTACTATTCAATGTTGAGAAATTCGGTAGTATATCTTCAATACCCCTTGACACATTCTAAGCAGATTTTCATGAAACTATACTGGGAAACTCCCAGTATATGATTATTATTTTCATTCTTTTTAAAATTTTTTTTTGATATATGAAAAATATAACATATACCGCATTTATGACTATAGTTGTTTATGGTTAAAACTTGTGTTTTATTTTCGCCCTTACCAATATTGACAATCAATGTCAATGGCTGCATTATTTGCTTTTCAAATTCTGAAAATACTAGCTATTTTAAAAATTTTTTTGCATCTCGGTGTTGCCAGGCCAATTTTTTCATTAATTAATGACCTAATACATAGTTAAAAACAATAAAATTATATTTCGAAAAAAAATATTTTTCTTTTAAGCTACTGGATTAATTTTCATTATATTTACGTGAACAAGCAAAACATGTAAAACAATTTATTACAATAAAGATTATGGTGGTAATTTGAGAAAACATTTTTTTATTAGAAAAAAAATTTTTTTATACTTGTAACACTCAAAGTTTTTTTTTATTTCTCGCATCTCACTATACCCTTTAGCATATATATTATGGAAAATAAACGTAGTAAAAAAAATTAATACCAGAAAAATTAATTATATTTTTTTTCGAAACATGTGCATTAAATAAAGTCTACATATGGCACATTTATATTACACCCAGTCAAGGTAAGTAAAAAAAAAAAATAAATCGAGGCATTTCGTCAAAGAAACTTGGTAATTTTTTGTGAATCTCTGCTCGTAGAAATTATGGCTAATTAATTTTAAGGGAATATCATTGATTTTGTATTGAATAGTCTTTTTTAAAAGCCGCTAAGGTTTTTATTACATCAAGGATATGTTATTGACATTGAAAATTGGTTCACAATTTATTACAATTCGCCTTAATTAATATCTAATACAAAATAACGTACGTACGTATGCGATTTTGTGTTTGACATTTCTTCAAAAGCTTTGGAGAAATTTCTTAAAAAGAATTGAAAAAAATGTGAAGTCAGACAAGCATTTTGGTTTAAAAATAAAATTGCTCTTTACACGAATAATTAAATTATATTAATACTCGTGCAGAACGTCGTCGAACCTCGAAGTGCAAGCCATGTTGTACAATCACAATGTGAACGTAAGTTTGTTTATTTATACGGTTTCCACCCCTCAACCACTCAATCAATAACTGTTATAGTTTGTACACGTACAGCTGCGTCATGGTAATTAAAAGTAATACCATTAGAGATAAGATTGTGAAAGTAATTGCGTGGACTAAGTATGTTCACGTAATGTGTCAATCTACGGTTATCTGCTGCACGGCCCAGGCTTTTTCTTACATGTCATTTCGTCAATTTGATTCATTTCGACTATTTACATAGCCATTTCCAATGCCAAGATTCAATTTTTGTCACAAGTGTATTTTTTTTTCATTACGTCATCTTTTATTTTTTTACGCGAGCGAAACCGCAAGTCAGTTACTTAAAAATATCTGATCCGTTTCAATGATAGATGGTTTTTCTTAATAAAAGAAAACTCGCCACGTTATTCTATATCTTCTTTTCCACATTTTTTGGAAAATTATGACCTTTGACGAAGATTTTGTTAGAAAAGTTTTCTTTTATCTAAACTTATTTTGTGAATACAAATTATTTCGAATTTTAACAAACAGGAAATAAAGTACGAACTACGTTAGTCGAATTTTGTAATTATTTTACACAGTGAAATACTTCCAGGAACAGAGCAAAATCTTAAAAATATACCCAGAGCAACACTTTAAAATTATATAATTCTTATCGTCTGTTTAGCTACGCGGGAAATTGGTTGGTATATATTACTATTAATTGAAGGGAACGAAATAATATTGTATGTGTGATGATATACGAGTGTTGTTTTTTTTCTATAGAAAAATTTTCTATATATAAATACAGGGAATAGTGATTATCTAAATACAGGGAATAGTGACTATAACTGACAAACAATATGGCTATTATATGAAATGGACAAATAACGGAAAACATTATAATTTTATCATCGTTCTAATTTACATCATTTTCAACACAAAAATTCCGATTGACGTTGAAATAAATATTAATTTAACTTTATTCCTTTATTACATAGATATTTTTTCAATCTATTGGAAATATATTTTTAATTTTACCATACTGTTAGCAGACAAGACGAGAATTTTGCCGAATTAAGTCGGTAAGAGTCGACACATGCAAAACTCACCGAAGGCATGTCGCGACGTGCAGTCAAAACATTTTAACTCGTATTCCAACGCATCATTGTATGTTTCATATCAAAAACCTGTTTTTTTTTCGCTAATAATAAAAAACATCCTTCTATGGTATACTCTTTAGTACAACAGAGAAAAGTTTCCTTCGGTCACGGCCGGTAGATGCCTGTAAGTACCGTTTGTGCATGGTGTTGGGTTGACAATGTAAAAGTTTCAATGTCAGTCTACCTCAATTACTCATAAGTGATTGACGAGAACATATGACGCACAAAGCAAGGGGGGCTTATTCGAAATAATATGTTATTGCAGCAAATAATTAGTGTCATTTTTGGAACAACTATTTTTATGATGTAGAATTTTTTTTGTCATTTTTATAATATTGTATGCGATCTTTTCGTGAAATTTATCACTGCGTATTTTTTTTTTTGAGGTAAAATTACGAAGGTTTTTTATGCTATTTATCGTAATAACGTTATTGATTGCAAATAACTGCATATTAACAACCATTAGTTTATGTAACATTTAGATTTATATTGTTCTTGGAAAATAATGCGCTGAAATTTGAATTGTTGTTTAGGTTATATTGTTATGGCAGTTAACACTGGGTGTATTCGTAATTTTTGTTTAAAAATTTAAACATTCTTTTTTAAAACCAGGGTTTACGTGGACGATTAATGGTTAACTTTGGCAAAGAAGAACAAACTCGGGGAAACATATAAACGAAGGAGAATTTTTAATCGTTTTCATCTACAAAATACATCAAAACTACGTTTTTATCTATTCAACCGGTGAAATTGAAATGCTTAATGTGGAAGTTAACCGTAATAAGGCTGCAGTGCTGGATAATATTAACTTTAAAAACCGAAATTCGATATTACAAAGAAAAACCAGTTAGCAGGTATATTGCTGGAAACTGATAAACGCGGAAAATATGGATACCAACGGAAGATTGATAAAGATATTACGAAAGAGATCACGAATTTTATAAGTGTATTATAGAATTTGAAGGCCATTGTACACGGGTAAATACGTCAAAATGTTTAATCCATGGTGGTAAAATAATACTAGAATTTTATAGGAAAAAATCTTTTAATACATCGGAGTATATATATATATATATATATATATCTATTTATATATATATATATATATATATATATATATATATATATATATATATATATATATATATATGCTCATTACTTTATTAACTGAAACTAACCACGTAATGGAATCTACGAAACTAAATCTCATTCACTTCTAATTGTTGTATCATCATGAAACTTGACAGTAGTATATAGCTATGAAATTTGTTTAGTTTTAAAATAAAAAATAATGGAATTTTTCAATAAAATTTTATCCACTTTCCGATATCAGAATTATTTAAGATTTTGCAAACGTATCAAGAACCGATGACAACATAATAATTTCATAAAATTAAAAAAAAAATCATTCTTAAAATAAAGAAGTTAAGAAGAAATAAGGAAATATTTCAATAAAATTTTCACCCATTTTCAGATGATTGAATTATTTGAAATTTACTCATATAAGAACCGATGACAATACACTAATTTCATTAAATTAAAACAATTCTTTCAGTCTATAAACAAACATTTAAGAATCAATTAATACTTCAAATTAATGCATAAAGAAGCAAAAAACAAATAATTATCGAACCTGTTTTCGAATATAACCGTATCTGACAATTAAATGAAACTACGTGATGTAGTATTATTTCTATTTTCTTTAAGTTCTTTACCACGACCTAGGTTTCGTTGTATTACATCTTCAGGTGGGCTGTTAATCTTTGCTAACAGCCCACCTGAAGATGTAATACAACGAAACCTAGGTCGTGGTAAAGAACTTAAAGAAAATATAAATAATACTACATCACGTATTTTAAATTAATAGTAAATAATGAATTGCTACAAAATTAACGCCAAATATATTCAAAATTCTGTGTTGAATTGTTCAAAAATATTTTTGCTCAAGTTCTGCTATTACTCATGAATCCCAACGAAAAAAATTCAAAGATTTGATCAGGACCGATAAAAGGGTTTGCCCGCTCTGACTGACTTTAAATTATGTGCAAATGCAAATGAATATTTAAGAGCTTGACGTTTTTCATATATTATTAAAGTTGGCTGAGAAATGAAGATAACTTTAAAAAATATAATGAAACATACCAACTTTATTATCTAAAAATGTTCTACTTCGGGTAAAAATACATTCAATACATACCCGGTACACCCATCAACAAACCTGGGTTATATTTTCCAAACAATGTGAAAACCATCTGATAATTTTGAAATGCTTGTTATCCGATAATTCTCAGATGCGCCAACTCAAAATGGGAAGATGTAGGTTTTTTCCAGAATTTAACTCAGTTTTTTCCAGAATTTTCCACATTCTCTATTTCAATTCAAAATAAATTTGTTAATGAAATATACATGGTGCCTTGAGAAAAAGCGTTTAAATCTTTCTTATTAAATGAAAAGTTGATTATTCTAATATAATTAGGTCATATTTCTTTGTAATTTTCACTTAATAATTTATCTCAATCTGTTTTATTTTCTGCTAATTAATTTGAAACTAATATTCGCAGATTAATTAAAGAAAATAATGTAAACAATGTGTTCGAAATATATATTTTTGCTAATATTAATAGTCGCAGACTTGACTATTAATAATAGCCAAAATATATTAGGATAATCGACTTTCCATTTAATAAGAAAGATTTAAATGCTTTTTCTCAAGGCATCACGTATATTTCATTAACAAATTTATTTTGAAATTAAACAGCGAACGCAAAAAAAGAAATTAAATTCTGGAAAAAAGCCTACATCTTCCCATTTAGTTGGCGCATACTATATGGACCAGCTGGATGGGAAAATATACTCGTAGAATCACATCATATTATATGAAATGCAGTGAGTATGTAAAAAATCAATCAAACTACCCTTTTGAATGCACTAAAACACCTTAAGTCGCTAAATTATATAAAGTACACTGTCAAAATCACTTCCCTACAAAAGTACAGATCAGTGGAGGGAGCGCAGGTTTTAAACTTATAAAAGCGTGTAAAATATTTTCCACTTTAAGTAACTACAGTTCCTACGTCGACATTTAAGTTTACCTGAAACAAGTTCTTCAGGTATGTTCAGGGTTATTGTACAGCAATTATATTAGCCAATTAAATAAAAATTTATTTCAAGTTTTTAATAGCGATCACGATATTTTCACAAATGAATATTTTTGATTGACAATTAAACATCACATAACTAATAATAATTTAAAAGGAATAAACACGCATATATTAAAATTGTTACTACATTATGTCAGAAAAACCCTGTGAAGAATTTTTCAAATAGTGGCAGATGATTACATTACTTAAATGATATGAAAGAAATACATTGAAAGTAATTAATTCTTATCTATAGCTTTGTTATTTGTATTATCGTCAAAGACTGATTAATCATTACGTTTAATTTTTATTTTGTTTTAGTTTGTTTTCTTGCAATTTATTTAAATCTCAATAATTATTTTCAAATTTATGCTAATTTAATTCATAAACTCAATCAGGTTAATATTGTCAAAGCAATTTCATTGGCTTTTTTACCGTGTATTTATAATACGTTTTGATTTGTGGATCGTAACGTCAGAATCGGGAGCTAGCCAGTATGGCACGTTTAATAAATATAGAAAAGGATACTTCAAAATTGTGAAACTAAATTTCAGATCACGCCTGCAATGGGTAGATATGACAATCGTAGTCTCAAAGGGAGGAGCACCAGAAAGAGTCTCAATAGCCAGCTTCGATGGATATTGCATTTTCAAAGCGTGAAGAGGGAGATTTTTGAATCATACCTGTCTACTAAATCTGCTTTACGATATGTTTGAAGTTCATTCTCACTTACCTTTTGTAATACGCGTGAATTTCTTGCTGTAAAGCCGTTTGAATAAAAAATATGTTCTCTTACCGTACCAAGCTTACTATTTGTATGGAGAACATTGGGTCAAATAGTCCGAAGTGAAATGAAATTGAATACTTTAACCCTTGAATATCATTCTAGTGACTCAAATTCAGTTTCATTTTAGGCTATTTATATATAATTATGTATTGCGCGGATCAATTAATGCTTGAATGATTTGAAAGGGAATTACTTTGATCATTTAGAATGCATTGCGTTATGTTGTTTTGTGAATGGTTGAGGAATCAGGCTATGAAAACGTCAAGCAAGTGACCTATGCATGTTAATTGAACCGCTTTACATGTAATAATTAAAAAAATATTTTCTTATATATATGAGAGATCTACCCGAGTCATGTTTAATATCGTGTTAAGTATCTTACGATATTAAGCTATATAAATGTTACCCTTTATGATATATTCAAAATAGAAATTGTTTTAAAATACATTTTAAAAAATTAATCTAATTCCGTGCCACTCGCGGTTTTTGAGTGCGTGATGTATTTTAAAGTGACACTATTAGTTGTACAAAGAAATTATTTAAATGTATTTTATCTGAGAAGTATTTCATTAAATAACGAAAAAAATATAGGAAATAGCATACAATAGACAAGTAGATACATTTATATTTAATTAATTGACATTTTTTATCAACTGAAAAATTTACGTCATGCTCTTACTTAGGATCTTGGATATTTTTTGAAAAAGTTTACAGTAAATTGGGAAGTGTATATATTTTCATTTAAAATTTGAACTTCGACTCAACTTTTTGGATAATCGTATATCTTTCATTCTTTCACAAAGCATAATTCTCAAAGGAGATGATATCATTAATAAACGTTAATTATCACGTCGCACCGTTGTATTAATTTGATTGAAGGGAAACTACACAATAACTGTATGAAGTGAGCCACTTATGTTATTAATTGTACTAATCAGACAAAAAGCCACACTTTGAACAGAGTCAGCTGCCACCCTTTGCTTTAATTGGTTCGACATTACGCCGAACAAAATTGTTGTGAGCAATTCTGTTATCATCTATGAAGACAATTAGGTCTTCCTTCCACGGCTACTTTTATTAACTGTAGTTACTACCAAAGACGAGGAATTATATGGATCAGTAGTCAAAGGCTCAATTCTGAGGAGCAATTCTTCAATGATTATAAAGGAGAAATTCTGTTATTGTCGGTAATAGTCTTCATTCAACAGCTATATTTAATACAATCTACTATTCTGCTTGACCTCCTTTGACATTAGGTAAAAGTGAGTTATATAGCAAAGATGAGGTATTATATGGATTGGCAGTCAACTATTTCAGTTAGTTTCTCAATTAGTTTACTCACATATCGCGTATTATTAACCCTTTGACGACGATTGTTATACCACACTTTCATGCGTATGCAAAAATTACAGGAAGCGCTATCACGCTTCTCTCAAATTTGCCTAAATAAACTGCGGAACATATAAGGACTGGTATAGACAAAGCATTCCATTTAACGAAGAGTACTGCAAATAACAGTACAAAGTCAACTAACACATGTGCTTTTGTTGTTTGTAAATTTGAACCGCCAAGTGCGATTGCTGCTCTTCATACTGATTTTTGTTATTTTAATATGAATATGCATTTGCGATATCAGAAACGTTATCGCGTCTCTATAAAATTTTCGCTATAAACTGCAGAAACAAACTTTTTTATTCAATAAAAATAATTATAATTACTAACACAGCTATATCCTTTTAAATTATTATTTTTTAAATTATTATTTTAAAGCTTTTGAACAGTTATCGATATTCCAAACATTAGGACGACACTATTATTCAGACCGTTATATTCGTTATTTGCTGCCGCCTCGTGTTAAGACGATAAAAGAAAACTTAGGTGGGAAAGTATCAAAATTACTTACGCATAGATAGAAAATGGTTTCTCGGACGTGACCGGAAACGAGATGGCATCTAGTGAATAATAAAGGCATGAGGGTAGGAAAACAAGGGCCTTTGTTGCCAATTCACCTGCAACCTTCGCATTTTAGTACATGCAGGAAAGCGTAATTTTCCAATTATTGAGGATCGTCTATTCTTACGATTGCAGATATCCTTAGAAGTGTAACTACAAAGTGATTGGTTTCGGGACTGTGATGGCAAAAATAGCAATTGCTTCATTAATAATTTCTATATTTTAATGCTCTGTGTTTATAATCTTTTCACCGAGCGAATAACTAGTACGTGTATTTATAACTTTGATTTCGACAAAATCTTTGAAATTTGTTTTCCCTAAAAATGAGAGCTGAGATATGATAACTCCGAAATTTTATTTATTTACAAAAGAAACGAAATCCTGGGGGCATTATTTTTTAAGTATGCTCAATTAAAAGCTACAATATATCTTTATTATTATTACTCAATATATAGTATTATGGCGATTGAAACAATGATCAGTTCTTGAAAAATAATAAACACTTGTAACGGTCATACAGATTTTAAGGGTATTCACATACCGGAGTGTCAAATAATCAAGTTTTAGATTTTGACGGGAGGTTATATAGTACAGTCTCAGAAATCAAAATCCTATTGTATATAATTTAAAAACAACTCTTGGCTAGCTTTTGACCAGTACAATTTTGTATCGATAAAGTGACATAATAATTTTAGAGCACTTCATGTGTAATTAAATAATATTTTCCTTTACTGGAAAATATAATAAATTGCATTCATCCTTAGCAATTGGAGTGGTGGTTTTCTTTGCTGTATTTTCTATCCACAAATAAATGATGATGATGATTATTATTATTAAATTAGACAACTTCATCTCTAAGAAAATGAATGGCAAAAAAATTAAGAAATGATTTCATTAAAACATGGTCATCAAAACTTGTAAAGTATTTCCCTATGTAGCACTTCGTATGTATTGCAACAGCCTTGATTAGATTTAATAGTCAAATATATAAATATTTCAAGAAAATTAACATAATTTGTATTTTCAATTTATTTTGTACTTATGTATATTTAAATACATCAGGGTTCATTAAGCCCCTAATTAAATAAAAATTATTTCCAGTAAAGCTGAGCAAAAGTGGAAACCGTAATAATTTCATGACGTATACAATCAGATTTAAATACTTTTCAAGATGAAAGGCTTTAAGCTTTAAAGTCGCACATCCTTGGAGTACATGTTAAGGGAGTAAGTCGTCATTTTTTACCTCCATTATTTTTATGCTCTTCGTCATTAGAAGTAACAGGTCAATCTAGCGTCACATTTTTTATTTAATGTAATTGCGTTATTTATCTTTATTATTTGTCCAAGAATGAAAACTGAATTGTGTGGAAATTTTGTCTGAAATATATATCTGATATAATGAAAATTATCATGAACTATTTGAAGTGTTAAGGCTTTATTTGAAATAATTTTCCAATGATTTATCTACTTTTCAAAGACCGTTTGAAAAAGTCTGGCTTAATAACTTTATTTTAAAATTATGTACATCATGTTTTGTTGGAAAGTTAGGCTATATATTTCGTGGTATTTCAGAACGATTTTGTGAAAATTAGTTTCCCCTTGTATAATTATATTTATTATTTAAATCTTTCTATAAATGAAGGTTTAAGAAGCATAATACTTAACGTGTATTTATTATAATATAAATGAGTTAAGCAAAAATAACAAAAATAGATTAAAAATATTTTAATGAAAAAATAATGAACAAGCAAGATCAATTGAAAAATATATTTTCTCTATCCAATATTTATAGCAGTGAGATAAAATTAATAACTTCAGTTAAAATTATTTATCGAGTAAGTTGATTAAAATAATTAACCAATTAATTCTAAAAATTGGAGTAAAAATTGGAGTCACTCGATTTCGACATTTTCCCCACTCTCTTCTATTTTGAAAGAAAAATATTTATATAACAAATAAATATTTTTAATAAGACGATTTTTTAATAAGGCAATTTTTCAGAAAAAAAATTCTACTATCCAAAAACAAAAAAGTTTAGTAGATGCAACCCAGACTGAAGAGAATGACATTAAATGTATAATTGGATAACTGGGTAACATGAATATAATTGTTTCGAAGAAAGTTACCTAATGAAATATACCAATCGTGTCGTATCGGAAAAGTATACGCAGAAATATTTTATTGTAATAGAAAACAAATTTAAAAATTGTATTGGCCTTTAAATGAAAATAAAAAATAATGGGATAAATATTCAAGAAAATGGCGAAATAAATGATAGCGTTGCACCTAGTTTCTTTCTGTTCATTGATAAAAGTCTAATACATGTAAATATCGCCACAGACCTACCTTTCTTTTGAATCCTTATGCAAAAATGTAAAGAATATCTAAGGTACCAGCCAGTGTAAACATTTTAATATTTACAATGAAAAGAGGTAAATGAGAATTATCATTGGAGATACTTAGATTTTTTGTCTAGACCGCGGGTTCTAGATTTTAAGAATTTGTCAAAAAATGTAATCGCACTATTCGCTAAAGAAACTTGCACACTATTGTCTGACAGAATTTTGTTTTTATGGTTTCATATTCAAAAGAATAGGAGCGAAACCCTTATCATTCATATATCTATCTGTCTATCATAGCCGTTTTTTCAGAAACCGTTATATGTTGAAACTTGAAATTTGGCATAATGATAACCCTCATATGTCTCAGTAGTTAACATTTAAAAATATTTGAATGAAAATATAAGGTAATGGGGTTTAATTGTTTAAAAATGTATATCCATTATATTTCATTTTTCGATTCGAAACTTCTTTAGCAGTAACATTACTTTGAAAATTAATCTGTGTTGGGAAACGATATTGTATCGCAAAAGTTACAAATAAGTGCTTGTTTTTCGTTTTCCATTATTTTATTCTTTTTAGTGCATGTATTTAGCGGTTATTTGAAGTCTGTTTAATTTTATTGTAAACACCTGTAAATTTTTCAATTTTTAGTGTTTAGTTTTGATGTCCTATGTTGCTCAGAAGGTCACGAACTTACAATGAATTTATTATTAATAGTATTATATTTATTGAAATCAGACCAAGCGTTTATGGCGTTTAATAAATATAAAAATATACATATATATCAACGTACATACATGTATGTATACACATACATATATAATTGCATACATAGACACGTACGGATATATAAATTCCATTTCCTTGTTTGGCTTCACCGTAAACAGTGCTTGTAATGTGTATATGTGTACATACGTGCTTACTTGTTTACTAATAATACATTTGTTATCTTGTACATATCTTTATGCGCATAATTACCTACCTGTATTAAAATTTAGTCACCTCAAGCATTTTCACGTCATACTCTTCTTAAGTGAAGAGTTTCTGTCGCCACCTTCCAACTTCATCATTTTACCCTGATTTTGGTAACAAAAAGATTCATAACGTCCTTAGTCGTGTCAATAATTTAAAAATTTTTATTTATTCGATAATCATTACAATTATATCATCCAAACTCGGTCACGGCACCTGTGCTGTTGATCGTTAAAGAATTCTATGCTTTACTTTCAATTTCACGGAGAAATTCTAACCCATTTTTTATGATGGCATTAAAGCAAAGAAAAAATCATTCAAACTGATTGATTAATGCTGGATATATGATTTAACATAAACAAAATGAGTCGTACGACTGCAGCATCTGGCTAAAGAATTTGAATCAGGAGTTTAATGCAGAGTCTATGCTTGAGACCCAAAATATTAATTTAAAAATAGCAAATTCTTAAGTTTCACGATTTCAGCAGGTAATACCGCCGAAATCAGGACTAAGGAGTTGAAAACCAAATGGTAGAGTCTCTGTTTCAGATTCATAACATAAACTTAAGAACAGCAGATTTTCAAGTCTAACTATAAAAACAGACTGTGTCCCCAACAGCGTCTAGACTGAGGAGTTGGAACCCAGAGTCCAATGATAGAGTCTCTGCTTGCAGTACAATATGCTAATATAAAAATTGCAGACCCTCAAATCTTACGATTTGGGCAAGAAGAATCTTTGCAGCATTAAGACTGAGAATTAGAACCCGAAATTTAATGGCAAAGACTGAAAATAGTAATTGTCAAAACAGTAGATTTTTAAGTCTTACGGTATCGGTAAGCAGTTGCCCTGCACTATTTGGACTGAGTAGTTGGAATCCGGAGTTTAGTGTCAGTGTCTCTGCTGTTAATTTAAAAACCCATGGTATTATTTAAAAAACAGACATCTCCAAATCTTATGGTTTAGGTAGACACCTGCTCTTATTTAGTGGCAGTAGCACAAGAACAAAGAAATTGGAACCTAGAGCTTAATAGCAGATACTCTGTTTATGACCCAAAATATTAATTTTTAAACCACGGGTCTGAAAATCTGACCATTTATGAAAATAGTACTCTTACAACTTAAGGGCTGATGAGTTGGAATCCTTAAGTCTCTGCTTGTGATCCAAATTACTGATTTAAAAACAGCCAATCTTTTAAGCAGGTGGTACCACTATAGCTTCAAAATTGAGGAGTTGGGTCCTAAATTCAAAGGCAGAATCTATGCGTGAGCCTCACATTTATAATTTAAAAGCAGTAGATTTTCAAGTCTCATGACTTAGGTTGACATCCTTGCAGCACCAAGAGTAAGGAGCTCAATAACAGTCTGTTGAAATCCACAATACTAAGTTAGAAAATAGCATATACTCAAAACTCACGGTTTAGAGTGGAAATATCTCTGGAGTATTAAGATAGAAGAATAATAATCTGAAGTGAAATCACAGAGTCTCTACTCGAAACCCACAATACTAACTTAAAAATAGTAGGTTTTCAAGTCTCACGGTTTAGGCAAGCAGTATACCTGCAGCATCATGATTTATGGATCAAAGGTGAAAAAATCATAATATTGTACTGAATACTTATACGAAGTTACTTGAGAATAGATTAAGTAAAAGTAGTTGAAAAATAGATTGCAAAATTTTAATCAACAAGAACAATTTACGAATGTGAAGGTAAATGCAACCGCTTAAGAACGTGATTTAAGATTTTTGTAGTTACCCGTATAATATTTACCTCCATATTTACTTGTTTACTTTCTTGCTACGTCAAGACAAATCAAACCAGTCAAAATCCGCATTGCTGCTGACTTCCTATCATCGCCTTCCCACCCCATCGTTGTACCATCTAGCTAAAGAGTAAATTTATTGTTCTCTCAACCGTATATTATTAGATTTTCGTTAGACTTATGTTATCCCAAATCGATCACAGTACCTGTACTGTTCAATGTTGAATAATTCTATAGGACATATTTATATACGTTTATCATATAGAAGTTATGAAACCAACAGCCTTCTATCAGAATATTTTTAGATATTTACTATAAGTACATAGAAATTCATCGAAATTAAACCCTATTCAATTCCAATGAACTGCTACGTACTTACCATTCCTAGCACTTCGATATAAGCTTAATCTTTCATAATTTTGCATATTAAACTTGATCGTATTTTATTAAATGTAAAATTACTTAGTGTTTTAAAGTTATAACTTAATTATTCGAGTGTATTATATACAGGTATTACAATTATGAAGTAATTAATTTAGAAATTTTTTAGGATGGTAATCAGGAAATTTTGAAAAAAAATACATTTCACAATTATCAGATCGGCCATTACACTACCACCAATTTTATATTTCTTCTATACCTATAACTTTATGATTTCATTTCATACGTCTTAGATGCGCTGTTTGAAGTCATTATTTCAATACCTTTAATTTGAGGCTACTTTTTTTGAAGAGAAGTAGTCATTATTTCAATACCTTTAATATCAGGATACTTTTGAGGCTTTTTTGAAATTCTTTCTACCTCCATTATTTTAGCTTCAAAAACCTTAGACATTTTAAACAAAACTTACATATGTACTTTTCAATAAGAACAATTTTATTTTTAGTTTACATAGGTATATGCGTCTGTGTATAGAAAAAAAATCGAATCTATGTACATGTATAAGTTTAAAAAGTCCTCGATTATGTAAGTTTATTATTAAACGTATTTAGTAATAAACGAGTAACGTATGCCAATGTTTCCGATAACGACTAATATTAAATATAAAACGGTAAATTTCAATTAAATCGAGGACCTATTGTAATCCTTCCTCTTCTGGTCAATCTTTTCGGTTCTAAATTACATCAAATCATACATTGTCATTTGCCAGTATCAAAATCAGATGGTTGATGTAAAATACAGTATCTTCATGGAAGTCAGCAACTAAAATTCTAGTATGCCTAGAGAAAGATCTGGCATGAGAATAAGTTCAGTTTGGCCAAGTAGGTGTGACTATTTTGATTACTACAACGCTTTTGGTTATTTCGATAACCTATTTCTTCTTTATCGGCTCAAAGTTAATATACATCAATAAGTTAAGTTTAAAAATAGGAATCAAAGCCTAACTTCACATAGTCGTAATTTATTAATATTTTAGTATATTCGGTAGGCCTACGAATACTGAAAAGTTGGATGAATAAATCGGGCTGTATAATATCCTGTAAATTGTTTCACAGATGAATGTAAATTTAGTACTAGACGTATAATTATTGCATTGCAAATAAGCGTTACAAAGCAAGTGTACTGCATATTAATCGAAACATTAAGTGATAAATTCTGTCACGCAGTTCTATCAACCACAATTGTTACATCGATATAACTTATGATGTCAAACATTATTTCAGAAAAAAAGTTATAGATGTGTCTAAGTATCTTCTCGTACTTTCTTATATATTTTGTGTTATGCTGACAATATGTTGCAACCAATTCATTTACTGTATGTATAACTTCTATTTTCAACTGAATTCAACGTTATGTAAGATGAAATACTCCACACTAAAACAAAGGTTATTTCATATTGATATGGTGACATGTATGTAGGTCGAATGGTAATCTGTATATTCATTTTTTAAATGATAGTTATATATGCATTCAATTAATATTGAAAAAATATACTTGAAATTACAGAAACTCTTAAAAGTTTGACAAAGAAAAAAGTATAGTTTTCAAGTGTTATCTATATTTAAGTGTACTAATTTAATTGTGAGAGAGAACCATCAACCGACGGAGTGTGTCATTTATTTTATTAAATGCGGCAAATAAACTAGTGTACTCAACTCGATTATTCGGATAGTGCAGCAATTTAACATTAACTCTTTTACTGACTTTGTCTGGAGGAAATTTTTTTAACTTTTTGCAGGTGTTTGAATTGAAAACGATTTTATTCATGTAAGCAAGAGCGAACAAAAACTGTTTTAACTCTTACAATATTAAAACAATTTGTAAAAATATTTTTAATTTTGTTAGATGTTCAATTTCTTCAGATTTTGTAATATTTTTTATTTAGAAGTTACCCAAAAATTGAAAAAAGTTGTTTTTAGCACTAAATATCTTAGATTGTTAAGTAACATGTTGAATTTGCAGGTCTTTCATATACATGAACATGTATGTGTGTGTGTGTGTTTGTGTGAATGTTTAAATGTGTTCGTGACCCTAGTGTGAATTCTACTTTTCTGATGATTTCAGACCAATAATATAAAAATTTGTTGGGATGGCTTCGATTACAATTTCTTAGTATGTTATAGGTTTTTGAAGAAAAGCATGTATTTATTTAAAATTTTTGATATAAACATAAAACGTCGTATATTTACATATATCTGACCAATTTGTTACTAAAGAAATAAGATTTTTCTGCATTGTAAATAGATCAGGATAAATTGTTGCCTAAAAAGTTTCTTAAAGATAAATTCCTAGTTTTTGAATTTAGTTGATTATGCATTTTGTATTCTAGTGTGTTTATATGGTGGTTTATCGATATCAGAATAACACACTTCTGCATAATAAATAAAATAAAATGATGTTCGACAAAAGGAAGTTTTATTTTAACAGAAAAAAACTTTGGTGGAAAATTTAAAGAGCTCTAGTGAAAATGCGGCTGCTTATGTAGGTTAATTATAGTTATTAGGATGGTTTCGATAAATCGGAGCTATCGGCTCTTGGACAGATTCCTATTATATATTAGAGTGCTATGGTAATAAATTCTTATGTATATATATATATATATATATATATATATATATATATATATATATATATATAAAAAGGCAGAATTTTGCCCGTCTGTTTGCTTCTAACTTTAATTTTAACAAATAGATTTGGACGTAGTTTCAACAGTAACCTTGATTATTTGCTTTATTTGCTTTTTATTTATCAAATATTAGTTTATCAGGTTGTGGAATTATATTAAGACATTCCAGGACATTTGTATAAGGCATGCTTTCGTGCTTGACGAAGTGCTACGGAGGACTGTGCAAAAATAATAAAATGTATTAAAACATCAAGTGTGCCTATATAACATCAAAAAGAAAGGAGTTTAAAATCAAGCAAATTTGGCAAAGTCGAGAAGCATTGGTATATTTACTTGTTATACATTACCACACATATCCCCTCAGTATACAAAATGAGTTAAAATATTGTATGAAATTTTAGAATCTTATTAAAGAAAACTTAAGAATCTGTTAATATAATAGTGAGTAAAAAGTTAATAAATACACTCGAGAATTTTGGATGAAAATAGTATAGTGAATACACTAAAATAAAGTTTAGCCTTTTATATCAATTCAAATCTTAAATGGGCTAAATATTTCGTAAGTTTATAAAAGGTAGCATTCACATTTTGTCAAATTAAATGTATTGTCCATGCTATGTTTCGTCGTGAGATGACATGCTGCAGCCCCATAGAAAGATTAACTGAGGCTGCTTCATTCATATTGGTGAGATTTAACCAGATGATAAAGAAATAGAAATAAATAAAAATTCTGAATTCAGACCGTGAAATAATTACGTATTAAATTTCTTAATTATTACTTAGGGCAAGCTCCGAAAATCTGAATTATGTAATTATAAATTTGTATGCATTTATAATAATGTGATAAAGATTTTAAGAGCTAGTAAAAGAAATATTAGTTTCACAATATTCTCCTTCATTATTTATAGCTCGATAATTCTTGTACATTATAGTAACCAATGAATAAAAATTATATTTATTACAAAAGCCAGGCATGTTTCATATTTAATTATTTTATCACCTTATTCCGCATCTCCAACTACCATCAATGTTTACAGTTCTAACCCCACTACTGTTATTCAACCCGTTATATCTTCCATTTGTTTCCTGTCGTAACTGGGGAATATAAGAAATACTACCGCATTCGGAAAAGCATGAAAATTACTTACGCCTAGATGGGAAATGTTTCTTCACACGTGACTAGAAAAGAGATGGCAGTTAGTTCATAATAAAGGGATGGGTATAGGGTAATGGGAGTGGCGTCCGTTCAGTGTTTCCTTCGCATCAGTAAACGCATATGTAGCTTGCAAATAGTCTGTTCTAGCGATTATAGTTAGATTAAAAAATAAATTATTGTTACGCCGCAAAATTTAAAAAGTAGAATACTTATATTAATTTTAAATACCCATACTTAGCAATGTCTTTGAAATTTAATGTTCCAAATATTTTTATTACTTTCGTACTCTTAACGATAATATTCCCATTAACTCAATAAATTTAGGGGATTCAAATAATGTTTGATATTTTTACCAAACGGAAAGTTTAATTATGTTTAAAATAAAATATTAAATTATGATTTTTTTATCGAAATTCGCATGTAGAAAATATCTTGTGAAAAAAAAATTGTCTCCAGGTTATATACAAAAAGTTGTCTTGAAAATATGCATAAATTCTTCTTATTGTACGAGTTCAATATTCACACATTACACTGCAAACATCCTAATACCCCATTGTAGTTATATGATTGAACGTAAACTATAGTTAAACATAACGTGTCACAATCTGTCCACAACTTCAGCTACAAACGTGGAGCACGTGTGTGTTTAATTGTGCCTATTAAATAATAGCTATAACTCGAATTGGGTCAACCCCAATCATTTATTTTGATACAACAACTGATCTGGTACTGATACTGGTCTTCCAACGAAGTGACGAATATGACGCTTTACTTCTTCATGAGTGTAATCATGTGTTGTTCTATACTTTGTAAACCTTGGTGAATCAAAGACAGGATCCAGGTATCTAAGTGAGTGATAAGAAATTTAATAGGCCATTAATTATTTCATCAATTTGTCCCAAGTTTCTGTTTCTTTGTGCCCTTTTCATGCAACACTTTTTGAACACTAAATACAGTTACGGGTGAGGTGGGTGTTAATGGCATAGAATTTTTTACAAGTTCTTTTTTTTCATTGAAAATCCACTTATCGCTATTTTCTCTACGGCAGTCCGGTATAAATTCATCTAGTTTTTCTATTAAAGCTTTATTGAGTTCCATTTCTGTGTTATATTTAGTTTATTAAAGCACATGTTGAATTTCATCCGCTGTTCATATGAAAATAACCGCGTTTTGATTTTAACCTTCACAAAGTTAAAACAAATTTGGGAATCGTGAATAATTTTGATAAACATTACGAAATTAATTAAGCTATTTACAAAACACAAATATTTTTTGCATTGCATTTGGTAAAGCGAATTAGCTGCACATATTTTGTCTAATTATGTTATTGTTTTAATTTATTATTATAAATCGTTTCAATGCTATCGATGTATGTAACTCTAGAGTTGAAAATTACTATTCAGTCCGTTATAATAGCAATTTGTAGCTGCATCGTATTAGGGAAATAAAAGAACTATGGAATTTGAGCAGACAAGAAAATTACTTACGTATGGAATGAAAATGACCCTGCCGATATGATTGGAAATGAGATGGCATCTGGTTAAAAGAAAAGTAATAGATGTATATAAAAATAGTAATAGATGTATATAAAAATATGGACGATTCCTTTTCATCTCAAATATTTTTGCTTAGTAATCCCAGAAATGCGTAACTTCCTAATAACTGAGATTTATCTATTCTTATAATTGTATTTATTTTGATAAGGGTTTAACTTGAAGAGTACAAATGCAAAAAAGAGAAAGTAACTTTAATTCGAGTCTGAATACCAATTACTTAATTATTCTCCCGGTTAATATATGCAACGCCATTTGTACAAATTTAATCAAAAGTATTTTAAAATCTCGAATGCAAACATAATGCGACTAACGCACTTGTTTTAGCTTGTCGTTTCAATTGGTGTCTTCAGAATTGTTTTTCTTCTAGTGCAATTCCTTTCTTATGAAACATATGACGCTGCTTTAATATCATCTATAGATAAATTTATATATACTGTAATACTATTAAACTTTGTCGTGTAAGGTAAACATTGAATATCGATGAAGTATAGTTTCGTGTAAAACGTCGTAAATGATTGCGATGTTGTTTGTAAAGTTTTAAATCAATGACGTACCGTTTCTTATAAAATATTGGAAATGATCAAGGTAATGTATGCCAAAGTTTAAATATCAATTAATTATCGTTTCGTGTAAAACATTGCAAATGACTCCGATGTTCTATGGAAAAGTTTGAAATCGATGAAATATCGTTTCATGTAAAACATAGTTTATGATTGCGATGTTGTAGGAAATTTTGAAAACAATGAGTTATCGTTTCTTGTAAAAGGCTATAAATGATCGCGATGATGTGTGGTAAAGTTTAAATATTGACGAATTATCGTATCGTGTAAAATATCGTAAATGATCGTGATTATTTTTGGCAATTTTTGAAATTTCCCACAAAAATAAACTATTAGAAATTAGGTAACATTAAAATGTAGATAACTATTCATAATTAATAAAAATACAGTCTAATGTTAATTACAATATAATTATTGAAGTAAAAACTCAACAGTATAGCTGCATGTAGAGATGATAATGGCAAAAATGGTCAAATGAAAATATGAATATTTTCGCTTCATGATTTATAGCATTTAATATATTTGATTATATTTAATGAAGGAAAATTAAAATATTACAGAAACAATATTATGTCCTGCAAGCCACCGAGCCCATAATCCTAATAGATTTGTTCAGTATTCAAATAACAAAATTGTTTTTTATATTTCAATTAGGTAACATGTTAAGATCCTTTACCAATTATTTATCCTTATTTCTTTGATTATGTAATTAAAACGTAAAAATACAACAATTAGACTGAAACATGACATTAAAGAGAAAAAATGAGCTCCCTAATTTAAAATATTAAAAGAGGCCCAGTAGGCGAATAAAGTGAGGAGCTACGGAAATGAAAAATTTTGCCTATGCAAATCAATCGATATGGAATTTATAAAGCTAGAATACAAAGATAAAAACGCACAATATGTCATTGATTATTTAAGTGGGTATCCTATTTTACATATTTGACCATGGAGCATGAAAAAAATTATCAAAAATATACTAAAATTGGATCGGTATTCAGCTTTTGTAGTTTTTGCTTTGATAAATTTCCAAAATATAAACAACTTTAATTATCCTTTAACAGTGGTTTTGATCATCGGTACACATCGCATGGAAATTTTTATACAAAAACTAATATAAAAAAGTTGTTTGATCTTATATCCTTAAATTTTCATCAAGGTAAAAAGAAAATATTCTGAACGATTTCCTTAAAACTATTCCATATTAAATAAAGGAATGCCCCATATATTGGTACCAATTTCTTCCTGCATAAGGATTTTTGAATAAAGATCTGTTGTAATTTTGTTTACTATAAGGTGTTAAAAGCCTAATACAGTTTTTGATCAATTTGAAATTATTTTTGGCTTCGGTATGTTGGCCGTTTGCTTATCTAGCGTAAAATGATTATTGTCAGACACTTGCTAATACCGTGTAACTGTAGTATATATTTAGATAGTAGTGTACATTTAGGCTACATTTTGTCGGCAGAAGGCCTCACATTAGCGATGTATACCAGCCACCCCGTATCAGATCATACATATGGGGTTTTACCGCTAGGTTTATTTTACAATTTGAAGTCTCGGTAAAGGTGTTTGCTCTACTTCATCAGAAAAAAGAGTTTTAGTATCTTTGGAATGGTTTCTTTTTTGGTTTTCTGAATAGAATACTTTGAGGCAATAACTGATTTTTTATTACTATCTATATATACATTCTATATACATTTTACACATTTAATGTAAAATGAAAGTACCGGGTAAAAGGAATTTTTTTTAGAACTACATTAGGTTGATTCTGTTTTACTTCTGTTTACTTATTCGATATTTCTCTTAGCCCTTCAAAATTATATGAATTAATGTTTCTTAGTTTAATAGTGGAAACATTTTTCGCAACTGATTTTAATTTATAATAATTAAAACAAATATCATTTATTAAATTGAAATGTGAAGTTAGTTAAGTTATAGTATAATTATCTTAGTTAAGTTGGAATTTGTAAGGAGTTGAATATTTCTGAAACTAAACACAAAAGTTATAAATTATGTATTTCTGTACCTTGTATATTTACATCCAAAAAGTTGAAGTTGCATTCCATACTTAGTTTGGTGATATGTGATTAACAAATATCCATTTGTTTTATTGTAATTGTTGCCATATGTGAACATTCCACGTAAGAAGTATGTATTATACTGTTTCTACGATCAACAATTTTCTCACTATTTTATGTTCATAATTGAGATTAGTAGATTTTGAATAAACGATTCCCTTGTTGTAAATAAAGTCTATTTAAAATTTGACTACACGATTGAAGGTTGGGTTTTTAATACACATACAATATTATTAGCTACGGAATATGAAATTAATTTAGAAATACTAATTATGCCATGGACATTATCTAACTCTACCAGTAGAGGAATCTCCATAGTTTTAGATAAATGCTTTAAATTATCCACTAATTTGTCGAAAAGTTGCTTCTGATATAAAGATTGATGGATAGAATATATGATCTTTCGCAAATAATAAAACGTTTGTAATGTCTTCTATTTTAAAAGAAAATGTAAGTAGACAAAGAATTAAATATTTTATTTATTCTAGATATAAACCTAAAGGTATAAGTTATTATAACTTACGATACATTTTTGACAAGTGATAATTAATCAATAACGTGCTCCGTTACTGTTCGTTAATGTTTCATTTCAAATTAAAAATAGCTGATTTTAACATTAAAACATATTCTCTTGCAAAAAAGGTAAGTCTCTTGCAGAAAAGATTGGCGTAAAATTTGTGCTTTGGTTTATGTGAATGGATTTAGGTGTGCCAATTAGAGAGATTAAATTAACCAGACATTCTCGGGATTCATATGTGTGTTGAATGTTTTATGTTATATATTTTATAAAATTTGTCTGTATAAAAGGATTTCAAAATCTGTTCTGGATATTTCATGGTTACGACAAGTTAGAATAATTATTAATTCGGTCCTTGAACACTGAGGGCTGTTATAAACATTTCCAAGCGAGCATTCATGAAAATGTTGAACCTGCACAAAGAGGATGTAAAATAATTTATATTTAGAAATAAATGAAATAACTGAATGTCTCTTGTGAAGTTACGTCATCTACTTTATACAAGTTATCAGTAATTTCTTGCACATGGTGGTTGTATTCGTCAATATCAAAGACCGTTGAGGAAATTATTGTTATACATGAACTATTAAAAATGCTTTAATTATGTATTTTTTAATGTAAGGTTGTAGCTAAATTTTTTCTCAGATACGGTTTTAAGAAATTTTGAATAACTGTCGTTTGAATTATTACATTTTTGCGCATCTGAAATTTGAGGGCTGCATTTGTAGAATGAGTAATATTTTTAGAGTTACCTATAGTATTTTTCACACCTCCTCGAACCTAATTCAGGGATTGGGTCTTAAATCTGAATTAGATTCATGGTGAAACGAGATAATGCGTCACAATTGCAGTTAATTTTACCTTTTTTTACTCAATTTCACAGTCATACTCTTCAAGCTTGAGATGGCATTGCACTGTTCTGGATCCCGGATCTTTACAATTAAAGAGCTACTTAAGGGGTTTATGGCGAGTGATGATTTTAAAATGGTGTTCATTTAGATAAGTGCGGAAGGTCATAGTAGCAAATATGATGGCTAAGAATTCCCTCTCCTGGTACTGAAATTGTATTATCATATCATTTTAATTGGAAATTACTACCACTTTAAGTAACATCGACATATGAGTTTCTTCTTATAATTAACATTAAATTTTTATCAAGGATTGCCACCGATTCGTTGGAAGATTTCTGTAATATGAAAATTAATGGGCCTATATAAAGCAGAAAATAAAATGTTATTGTGAATATGTTTGCGTTAGGGTTTATGTGTGGAAGAGATTCATTCGTGGAAGCAATTTTGGATATTTCTTGGAGTTTATTTTCTTTAGAATTCATATTATCATTCGATTTTATTATATTTGAGTGTTCATTTCATTCACTATCTTAATTTTGAAGTTGGCTGCTCTATCCGTTGGTATTTTCTATTTGATGATTTATTTGGAGTTAATCGACTTTATGAGTCAAAAATTGTTTATTTCATTTGCCATATATTTGGACTGGCTACCCTCTCCGTTGGAATTTTTTTGAATATATGGTTACATAACATGTGATTTATGTGATATAAATCGTTTGGGGTTCTTATTCGTACGGGCTAGTTATTTTTTATCAATTTTCAATCAACCGTGTTTTAGGGGCTGGTTACTCTACCCGTTGATCAAATTTAGCATAATAATGATTGTGTATGTTTTGACGAATTCATTCTCACAAAACCTAGACCAGACAATTAATCTTTTAAGTAGTTGTACTAGCGTAACCAACATTACTCCATAGTTATCCTGCTATTTTGTAATAGCGACATTTTGAAGGATTATATTTAGGATGATTTGAGTCCATGATCGTGATCGTCTCTGTGGGCTTTCTCGATAATTAGAGTTGGTTGAATTTGGGACCTGTTACGTTTACTTAGATTTAAGATTATGCTGTTTTTGCTTTTAAAAGAATTTTTTTATTTTATTTTTGGAAATTCAAAATTTATTGTTTATTGATTGTTTTAGGATCTTGGCATTGGACCATATTGGAAAATTAGGGATGAGGTCCAGTTCGCGATCTTTTTTCATTGTCCGACGACTTTTAATTTAATTTTTATTTTATTTGGCATTGTAACTTCGGTTAGAAATTTTGAGGACATATTTATACAATTTTGCATATAAGACTTAAGACGAAGGGAAAGACTTTGGTGCAAGTAAAAATAATGCTACGATATAAGTAATAAGATATTATAAAGGAAGATACGCAAATTAAATAAACAATTTTAAAACATTAATGGTGTTGAATCGCCTACAATAGTAGAATGTTCATTTCTTGAGATGGAGATGACAATGTGGAGCTGATAATGTGATAGATATAGGAGAAAGGCGCTCGCTGCTTTGTTTCACTTAGTACGAGGGGGTGTTTTTAAGTTCGCGGAATGGAAAGGTAGGCCATTAGTAAAGGTGGTTAATGGAATGATAGCTAGTTAAGTAACTCATTATTAGTATAAATACCAACTTTTATCATAATCGGATGATTAGCCTTTGAACTATCGTCGAACAAACAACTCAATATGGAAGAAAGTCTGAACTATGGAAAAAATACCGAGTACCGAGCCGTTATAAAGTTTATTACCAAGCAAGGAAAGTCGATTAAAACCATACTAAAAAAGATGGCATCTATTTACGGGGACTCTTGCCTGGGTAAAACCATGGTTTACAAGTGGCATAGTCTCTTTAAACAGGGTAGAGACTCACTTGAAGATGACCCACGCCCCGGTCGGCCGATCGAAATTATTACTCCGAAAATTATTGAACAAGTTGAAAAATTAGTATTGGAAGAAGCCTAACTAAAGAAGAAACAGCTTGCAAAGATGGTTGGAGTATCGGATACAATAATTTTTAAAATTCTCCATGATAATCTTTGCATGACAAAGGTCAGCGCAAGATGGGTGCCGAGAATGCCCACACCGCTTCAAAAACAACGCCGCGTGGAGTGTTCTTGCGCGTTTTTGGACCTCTGTAGTGAAGACAACGATGGACTATTGAGTCAAATTGGTATTGGAGGCAAAACTTGGGTTCATCATTATGAACGTGAGGCCAAACAAGATTCAATGCAGGGGCACAAAAAAGGCACACCACCACCCAAGATGTTTAAGGTGTCACAGTCGACTGGAAAAATCATGTTGACGGATTATAAAGATAAAGATGTTTCCACAACCGGAGAATACTGTGCGTCAATTTTCAATATGAAGCAATCAAAGAAAAAAGAAGGGGAAAATTGACCAAAGGTCCACGACCACGACAAAAGTTGCACGACAACGCGCCCGTTCACACGAGCCGCGTTGCGCTGGCCGCCCTGCACAAGGTAGGCTTCAATATTTTGAAACAACCTATAGTCCTCACATAGCACCCAGTGATTATTATTTGTTCCTAAAGCTTATAAAAGAACTTCGTGGAAAGAAGTTTTCAAGCGATGAAAAAGTGAAGGATGCAGTTTCAGCTTATTTTTCGGGCAAAGACGAAACATTTTTTATGAATGTTTACATATGCTAATTGAAAGATCTGAAAAATTAGGGTAGCAGGTGAATATATTGAAAAGGAAAAATTATTTTGTATTTTTATTCTTACTCCTTGTCCTCCATTCCGTGAACTTAAAAACGCTCCCTCGTACATATGGACCGGACTTCTTGTGTGTTGTCATTTTGGAGAGATGTGAGTATTGCACGTCGATGTTATTTGATTTTGATTTCCAATGATCATGTTAATGATGAGTTCAAAATATTTGTTTAAAAATGTGTAAATTTATATTGTCATAAATGTTGCATATATTTTTTGTTGAAAATGTAATAAAAGGATTGATTTGCTACATGCGAATTGTTGTACTACACAAAAGAATACTTTTAATATTTCGCACTTAAAAAATATTTTTTAAGTGAGAAATTTCAAATATTTCATGTAACACAAGTAGACAAATAAAGTGTTTTTTAGAATATTTGGTCAGAATCTATATCATCCCTCCCGCCCAGTAACTTTATTTTAATAATTTGTTACAACGTAGTAATCAAGTTAATAAAATATAGTGAAATATCTAACATTGGAATATAGTTTCCAGACTCGTTCTTTTTATTTTTAAAGTGAAAAGTTGAACCTTCTTCATGAAGAGTTGAGATTCACTGGTTAAATTGCAAACACGGACGAATTGTTTTAAATTTCTGACATACTACCAAATTTTTATACTGTCAATTTCTTACCACATTTTAATAATTTCCGTATTAGAAGTTTGAATATAACGTTGGCATATTTAAACTTATAAAGCTACCTCATATTTTTGGAAATGCACCTTAATTAATTTATTCAAATGTCGTTATACTATTCACATGTTTATCTATGTCGCTTAAATTTTATGTAGTTCAGTCTGTTTTAACGTATTCTTCTTGTACTTTGAAACTAATTTTGTCTCCACATCGGTTGTGTATCCTCTTAGGTCGATAAACAGGAAAAAGATGAAATGATGCAATTTAAAGTATTTGTTTCCCAAAAAATATGTTAACAGTTTTGTAAATTTGGGTTAGTCTCTAATAGTTTTATTAAACTTGCAATGACACGAATGGTCATGTAGATAACGTATTTGTAGCAATATTTTTTCCACGAATATTTACTACAGAAATCACAATTTAAAAAAATAACTGACTTTTAGTTCTGTACATGGGTTTAAAAGAAGGTGAATTCATTATAGACTACGAGGTTAAAGTGCGAACGGATTGCCTGTGGCAACATTGACAACCCGCACAAAATAGGATTTTAGGTGTTTTAGGTTGATATCTATGTTTTGTAATATATAATATTAGTGAAATATAGCTTGCTTAATATATATCAGTTGCAAAAGGAAAATTTTGTAGCAGCAATGTGAATTGACTTACTCACGCCTACCTAATATTGTTTTTAAGAAAGTGAGTAGATAAGTACATTACGATCAAATGAGGAAGTGAGAGAAAGTAGTAAATACGGGGTCACGAAAGGCATAAATTTTTGATATTATGTAGAACAAGTATAATAATGGAACTCTACGTATATCAGCAAATACGTCTGAAAATATCTTATACCAGAGAGCAAGTAGTCTTTCTGAACTTACGAGCGTTTCTAAGTTACGCTATGATGCAATATTTGGATTATTACATTATAGAGGAAAAATCGAGACAGACACCTGTCAATCTGAACCATTACCTGTACTCAGAATTCTAGAATGCGTAAATGAAACATTGCATCTTTTGTTTTTATTTTATTTATATTGTGTGGTATTAATCAAAACAAAAACTTATAAACAACCCAAACTTTTTTTAGTATTTTTATGTGATAGTTCTAAAGATATTGTTGAAAGTGTCCGCCGAAAATTTAAAAATTTTCACCCAAGCCCCTCTCACCCTCTTTATTTTTCTTCAGTCCAAATAATGTGAACAGTAGTGTTACTTAAAGTTTATCTAAATATTATCTGAAAATTATAATAACGATTCTAAGTCTCAAATATATACTATAATAGTAATTCTATAAATACAACGTACTTAACGAGTTATGTTTTATTTCCATATTGATTTTTATTTTAAGAACTTTCGATCGTCTAATTAGAAAAATTTAACGAATAAGCACTGTCTGTATATATATATATATATATACATAAATATATATATATATATATATAAACATTTATATATATATATATATATATAATTTTTTTTTTCGCCTGTCATCAATCATCATCAGATTTCAAAACTTGTGTATTGGGCGAAAATAAAAAAAATTAAGGGTTTATTCCTTTGCACATTTACTAAGTGATGTGTGTGTTCAAATTTAGATATTAGCATATATTCAAATGCACCATAGATGTGAGTTTCATTCCACAATCAGGTCGTTTTACCAACTTTTGTTCCTACTACAGTCCAACTGTACAATAATACAAGCAATCCCGATACTTGCTCAAACTTTTTCCTTATTTCAAACATATGAATCTTGAACTGTTGAAATGTCAATATAATCAACAATTCGCCTAGTCTTTCGAATGTCTTTTATTTTTTGTCGCTATTCAAAGAGTAAAATTTTACCACTAACTTTATCTGTATTTCCTATTGTAGCTTAAGTATTATTATAGTATTAAGGTTAACTTCTCACACATTAAGCCATCTCTGGTACAAGCCTGACGGTTCGAGAACGAATTGAAATTAGTAAGGAAATTAATTCATATACTTATTGTTTCGGATTACTGTGTTGAATTCCTCTGCATTCAACTTGAATATACTTGGCCCTTCCCACCGTTTAATCGTTCTTGTTAAGATTACTATTCGTAAAATTAATACCTATAATATTCTAAAGCAAAAATATATTTAAGTGCAAAAATATTGCATGTAACGGTAGCATGAAAAAGGACAACTGCGGGCTAATCTTATCTTAAGACGGAAATTTCTGCATTAGATTTGTCTTCTTATATTTGAAAAATAATAAAATCTCCGTGTAAAATATTTTTATTAGCACTAATAGTTTAAGCAAAGTTTCAGGAATGCATTCAGTAATTAAAAACAAACATTGATGATGGGGAAAATTATTGAGAAAATCGCGTTACTAAATAAAATCCTTCAGTAGGCAAAACCGTACCCCGCTGTATTAAAAACTATCACGATAATCAAAGAAGGAAGACGTAGCAATAAAATATTTTAAAAGAAAATAAGTACTGGTTTCTATAATTTTTCTAGATGAGAATGAACGAAAAAGAAGAGAGGTAAAAATTAAGTCAGAAAAATATATTATATGCTGTGTAACTTGCTAAGTTAAAACGATAAGTATAACTCGACAGTAAAACTCGAGCACAATTTACAGGGTCGGGTAAAAATTTGATCCGAAGCTAAAGAAAATAATAATTATTACTACCAACACGAAATTAAATTTTACTGACGCTTTAGGTATTGTTACATTTATTAAAAGTTTATAATATATATATATATATATATATATATACATATATATATATATATATATATATATATATATATATATATATATATGTATATATATTAATAATTACCATAACATGTAACACAAATTGGGATCTTTGTAGTCAAAAATTAATCATTTTTACGTAAACATTTAAGCAAGCGGCAAGACGGTGCAGATAATGGAAATTTTGCAAATTTGTTCCATGAGTGGGCACTAACTCGGTCACCTAGTAATTTCCACGGATGTCAATCTAAAACAGGCTAGCGAAATGATCTCGCTAAGGCCTAGCTGTATGTTACATCGAATCGCTTAACAGATTTACTTTAAAAGTTCTAAAGTACAGGGCTATTTAATTACACAGATACGCAAGATATAAAAATATAGATGGCCCGAAGTTTTCTGCTTATCACGCTCGGGGGACGTTTAAATAAAAATGTGTGACGATGTTTTCGGTACTTTGTAATTAAGTACACAGTTGTGTTCAAAAAACTTCACAACGAGGTTGAATTTCCTGTCAAGTAATGTAAACTTCTATCTATGCAATACTTACTTTGCAATCCATATGGGTTGATTGTTTTCTAAAATTTCATGAAAGTTAGACTTCAGATAGTTCAGCGTTTTTAGGGTTCCTTGTATGAAAATGAAAAAAAAAAAGTAATCCTTATCAACAAATCACTCATATGTTCTTTGGAATATTTATCCATCTTTCACGTTAGTTCTCTTATAAACTCTTTAATCGTATGTGTTGTTGAAAAGTTTTTTTTTATTTGAATGACTGAAACTACATTAACTTTAAAGGTATAGTTAAAAATAATTCCAAAAAAAAATTCAAAATTGTTAAAGTGAAAATTATCAAAAATCAGCTTTGATAGAAGTTTACTAAAAACTACATCGATGATTCCTGTTCCCATACTTTTTTGAGAAATTTACTTTACGGACAACTCTAAAAGATACTAAACAATGTATTTTACCTTACTATTTATTTTATCTACGGAAGTGTGCAGGGAACCCCGTTTTATTGGTACTTATCGTATTTTTTATTATGACTTGATAAAGGAGTGCAAATGTTGAGTTTGGGTTTTATTTTAAGGATTATGTGGCATATTTTTTACCAAAATAATAAGTGTTTTTGGCGTTTTTAGTTTTTTAGTCTTCGTATGAAACTAAAACCTTATAATGAAACATATTTTCCATTGATTCATCTATTTAAATAGATATATTTTTTATCTTTTATCTTGTTAAATTATTTATATGCTGAAATGTTATCTTGATGCTTTATGTAACATATCCGGATATAATAATGTAATAACCTGTAGTACAAACATTTGTAATTCGATTTAATTTGACTCGTTAATAATGTGAGAGATCTTTAATCACACTGTAAGCCTTAGATCCCTTTACATTTTTTCGTTCATTCTTTAAATCTTATATTTAGATGATGTGACATTGTTTATTGCTTTTTCTTTCACATAACATATACGAAATGGTAGCGATGTTACAAACGTTTGTGATTATTTTGGCAATAGCAAGTTGTTAACCTGTTGTTGTAGCGTATAATATTTCGATACGTCTTTATAAATATATGTCACGAAAATTAGCTAATATGGAATTATTTAAATTGTAACTAGAAATATTGAACAATTTTTCATGTAAACAATTAGAAAAGTGCAAATTATATATTATGTACGAAATTATTTTTTTTTCAAAATCGTTTACAGTCAATTTTAGGATTCATACAGTCAAAAGAGATCTTTTTTGGTTTTTTCCTATTTTTCAAATACTGAATGATATAGAAATAATAGTAAATGTCACATAGTTACACATCATTAAATAGGGTTGTGACTAAATAAAAGGGGCACGAAAGAAGAAAAAAATAAGATATCGGGTAAAGAAGAGGAAAGCATATTATGTAATAGAATTAACACCTTAAGGTTGCTTCAGTTGTCGAAAAGATATTATGATCATAAAATGAGTGCTCATCATAAAATGGGTGTTCTTGAGCACCTAACGCAGAGGAGCAAAAATTAATTACGCAGCGGCTATACTATACACGATGAAGTCAAAATCAGTCGTTAGAAAGTGACTGGAAAGATACAAACACATGAGGGTTGTTGATGATATCCTGGGCAGAGACATAACTCGATAACTCGAACCACTGCACTAACAACAGCGGAAGATAAAGGTATCATAAACCTTTTCGAGAAATATTCTATGTATACACTGCAACGAGTGCAAAGGTTACTGTCTAAAGTAAGATAAGTGTTTAATAATATGAGAAAGCACGGTGAAGTCATTTTTGGAAGTAAAACATGTCGAAGAGAAGCTCCAAGATAAAAAGATAAATGTGTTTGGAATATTGGATTTTTCAGTAAATCTTTTTTCAGTAAATCTTTGCGGTGGATCTCTGATTATATTCGTATCACCTAGAAGTCATTTTTAGTGATTCATACCGAAAATCTGTTAGAAAGTATGTTCCAATGCTGTCAAATTGCAATTGAAAATGACGGCGATTGGACAGTATATTAGACATACGCATACTTGTAAACCATGCACATACATTATTTGGCCGCTGACTGTATTATTATGTTTTTCATAGGTCTCATTCTATTGCATTCATCGTTAGTACTTTACGTTTTTTTCGATTAATATAGCTTGGCCATCAATTTAAACATAATTAATAAAACATTAAAAGATTACTTAATATGCATCCAATTTACAAATGTCCCTTAGATTATATTACTTATGTCAATCAAGCTGCCGTTTAGTGTCGAGTGGGATAGGCAGATATTACTGTGCGATAAAAAGAAATTACACGCACTAATATCTACTTACCACCTTTCTTGTGAGATATCTGATTCGAAATTCTATCGTAGAGTAAATTCTTGGTTTTAAAAAATATTCACGTTTTATTGTTAATATTATAAATAAAAAAAAATAAAAATTGCAAAATCCACTGCGGTGACCTTATAAAAATAATAAAAATAAATGATATAAATAGGCTTCAAACATTTTAAACGTAACTACCAAAATTATAACAATCCTGAGCACGGAGAAAAGCGTAAAATACCCTCGTTAAAAGCTAACAAGTAATTAAACGAAAGGCAATCATTTTTATTTAATATTGATGAATATTAAACCAATTGAAAAAAAAACCAATTAAACCAATATTCTGCATATAGTATAACAACGAGTGAGTTATGTCTGCATCAATGTCCGTAATTACTAATTAATTTACGCCTTTTGTAAATTAATTGGTAATACCTTATATATATCAGGTTATCTTGAATTATTACTTCTACAAATATTGAATAAAATATAATTTTATATGGAATATTGGTTAATAAGTAAATCAATAAATAGTTTTAAAAATAAAAAATTATTGATAAGTTACCAAACTCATCAAGCCATGAAATTATCTAGTCGCTATAAGCGTTCATTTGTAATATTTTGAAGTACGGAACACTAAAACTATTTTATATTTTTAACAAAATATTAAAAAGAATATTATTCGTGTCAGTAACTGAGATACATTCAGCATTAATATTTAACGAAGAGTGGTAAGCGTATTATGCATGATGTCCAGTGGCAGATTTCAATGTTTGAAAAATTGTAAAAAAAAAACTTCACCTCTAATACAAAGTAGGTTTATTTTAACTTTATAACAACAAATGCGGATTTCATTTTTTAAAAACCACGTTTTCCAAATGGCGGCCATCGAGTCTGACACACTTTTCGAGTCTAGCACGCATGTTTTCAAAAACGCGTTTGCAGAGCGACTGGGGTATCCTACTGACTTCGGCTCTAATACTTTCTTTAAGTTGTGTCATAGTCTTCGGATTTGTTTTGTAAACAACGGATTTTAAATATCCCCAAAAGAAAAAGTCACATGGGCTTAAATCGGGTGACCTAGGTGGCCACGGTACGGTACCGTTTCGCGATATGTTTTTTTTCCTGGAAATAACTGCCGCACTGCATTCATGGACACATTAGTAGTGTGAGCTGTGGCCCCGTCCTGCTGGAACCATGTGTTTTGGTTGAAAGATGGGCTATTCTGTAGTTCTACTCTGAAAAAGTCATTTAACATCTGGGCATATCTCTCCGAATTCACAGTTACAATTTGGCCACGTTGATTTTCAAAGAAATAAGGCCCTATGATTGCAGATGTAGACATGGCACACCAGACTGTTACTTTAGGCTTATGTAAAGGCTCTTGATGCATTTGTTTTGGGGTTGTGGACATCCCAGTAACAAAGTTCTGCTTATTCACATATCAACCAATGTGACAGTGAGCTTCGTTACTAAAGAATATGTTGCCCATCCGGGTAGCAGTACGAAATTCCAACAACATCACCTCCGCGTAAGTTTTTCTTAATTCAAAGTCAGAATCGTATAAATCTTGAACAATTTGAATTTTATATGGATGGAACTTGAGCTTTTTTCCA
This sequence comes from Druceiella hillmani, assembly GCA_039881145.1. Lineage (NCBI taxonomy): Eukaryota > Metazoa > Arthropoda > Insecta > Lepidoptera > Hepialidae > Druceiella > Druceiella hillmani. Next base: position 22,872,038 of record JAYKKI010000016.1, on the reverse strand, counting down.
TTATTACCTGTAAAGTTGATTTCGGACTTCCCAATATCGATGAACGTGTACGCAGTGATAAACAGGGATTTTCAATGACAGAAACCATAACACGCTCGACATTTTCATCCGTGGCTACCAATGGTGTAGGTCCTGGCCTGGACCTATTTAATGTTTATCCTGTAGCTCTGAACCTTGCTACCCATGACTGAATGAGGTTGATCGATGGTTCATCACGTAATCGACGAATGCTGTAACGATTATTAAATCGACGGCGTGCTACAGACAGCGAAAATCCACTCGAAATGTACGCCTCGACGGCAAAAGCGCGGTGCTCCCCACTCCACTGTTCCATGGCTAATAAAACATACGCACCGCTTGCGCTTCTAACGACGCCCCCCGCCCCCCTGTTATGTGTTGCGTTCAGAAACTATGTTTGTTCAAATTTTGAATCTGACATCCTATATTATCACTGTAAGAATTTTTTAAACTCGTTTTATCGACTCTACGTAAATAGTAAAGTAGTAATACCTTACATATAACTATCTTACTTGTTGGCTGCTACCCTGATGTAATTTTACTAAGCTTCGTGTAATACAATCGAAATTTTCTTTTCATATTTCATTGGCACACTTTAGTAGCAAATAGTTATATTGTAAACAAATTCACTCGAAATTCCAATAGGGTATTTAAATACCTTTCAGTTGTCATCGACAATAATACCCAATAACCGTTACTCGTGGTTTGTCATCGACAACTGAAAGGTACTTGAGGAGTCTTGGAATTTCGAATGAATTTGTTTATGAAGAAACTATTTGCCACTAAAGTATGCCAACGAAATTTTGAAAGATAATTTCGATTATATTAAACTTATTACTCCAAATACAAGTAAGTTCATGAATTCCCAAATATATATTATGCTGGTACGATCTCATCATTTGTACAGATTATGTATTTTATAAATCGCACGGAGTTATATTAATAAAATAGTTGTTCTAGTTGGTGTTTTAATTTTTTTATTTTAAATTAATTTGTCATTATCATCTTAGGCAAACAAACATTTTATTCCCGGAATTTAAATTATCAAAATCACTTTCATTTTGGACTAATAATCATATAGATTATAGTGAGGTATGCATGAGAATAATAACAGCAAGTTAATTTCATCGCTTATTTCTTTCTTTCATTACTTATTTAATTATTCGATTTTTTTTAAAACCCCATATTCAATTATTAGAGGTTTACTTCATTATTACAGAGTATGTGGAAAAACACAAGAACAAATAGTTAAAAATTCACAGAAAATATAACGAATAAGACAGAAAAGTAGCACATAACTATTCAAATAGACGTCACTCAAACTAATGATCTATCGTGAACCACCAAACAATTTCATAATTCTGTACCTGAAGCAGTCAATGGATTAGAAACAAATGTCAAGACGGGATGCATCTCGTAATATTATGTTAAACAATGTGAAGGTACAAAAGAAAATAAAGATGAACGCTGCAGAATATTTGTATGCGATCCAGGTAGATGAAATAAACTATGATACGCAACCAGGAGCATGGAACAGCCAGGAGACTCCTCGTGCAACAGCCACGAGCCTCCTCACGTAACAGCCAGGAGCATACAGGGCTACTAAATTAAAAAACGAGGATTACAGACACGAATAATTTATGTAAGGAGAGATGTAATTTAACTAAGAAGGAAATATATTTACCCAGACCAATATCATCGATGGGTTATCATGTTTAAGATATGCTTTCATTCGATTATTTAAAAAAATATTTAATATTATAAATGTAGTATGATAATTTAAAAATAATAATAGTAATGCTACTCTGCTTTTTATTCATATAATTAATAATATCGTGCCAAGATGTGTGTTCGCAGAGGAAATATATTTTTTCTTAGTTACTGCGTTGTCTGTAGTAAGTCAAATTAATTAGCATTATCTATTTTTTATATTTTTATGAAACTCTGATACATAGCTTATTTGCTTAGCTTCACATTTGACACAATATATCACGTAAAACATCTTATTTGATCTCAAAGAATTACGCTGTAGTACAAAACCTTTTAGTTGTTATCCAGATATTTATTTAGTCCAAAAAAAAAAATAAACTATATTAATAGACAAAATTATTTGCAAACGGATTTCTGCGATGTAGTTTTTGCTCAGAGTTTTATTTAATATAATTTTGTTACAAACGAAACCACGAGTAACGGTTATTTGTTATTAATGAAATAAAAAAAAAATTATATTTTGAAGCCTATTTTCAAAATCAAACTGAAATTATAAAATTATTAAAATATAAAATAACAATATCGCGTAGTAATTTACTTTCATTTTTATTCCTTATCTCTGTTTTTATTGGTATATATGCGACATAAATTCGTAATAATGCAATATTATGAAAACCAGAAGCCTATTTAATATAAAAGTAGATTGGAGAGTTTATAATTTCAGATTAATCAAATATTTTCCGATTGAAATAGAAAAAAACATTAATTACTTTATTATATATCAGCTAATTTCACAATTTAATTGTTTTTACATCAAGAGTCTGCCGCCACTTTAATATCTTTGTTATTCCAATCCATTTCAGGTATCCGGCAGTTAGTTAGATTTCTTCGTAAATCCCACATAAACGGACACAAAAAAGAAATGAATTAAAAAATAAAGAGACTGAAAACCATACAACAGCTGGCGATTTGTTTAATTTTGGTATGCGGGAGGTAGTATGCTTTTTCCCGCGTATTTATTTTCATTACACTGTTATTATTCTAGCGAGTATCGGAATCTACTGAAATACAGAGAGGCATTGGAAGAAAGACACAAAATTATAATGAAAGTAATTTACATAATATTTTCTTGGATTTTCTAATATTTATGTACAGTAAGTTTTCATTACAAATTCTCCTATGCATTCAATGTACAAAACTGTTAATAAATCACACATGTAATATTGTTGAAGCTGGGCGGATAGGTTCATGTAGCCCCGCCATTCAACTATTTTTAAAGCTTATCGATTATGTGATATAACTGTGTTTTATTAATTAGCACGCTGATAATTCTGTTTATGATAAAATATTACTCTTATGTCGTCATTTCAAGAATTTGTATGTTGCTGCAACATCAAGAAGTAGCTAAATTTATTGTAATGTATTTTCGTGATCCGCGTTAAACATAAGTTATGTGAATTGAAAAATCATTAGTTAAAATACTCATATAAATAAACCGAGTTCATTTGTCTTCCCCTTCAATTCACATGCATAGCATATTTCAAAATTTTCACTGAACCATTTTGAACGAATCGATATAAATATATATATATATATATATATATATATATATATATATATATATAAATATATATATATATATATATATATACATATAAATATATATATATATAAAACAAGACAAATTTATTATTATAATTATTTTTATATTTATTTTTATATTAAATGCATGAAATGAAATTAAATGAAAATGTCTTAGGCACATAAATGTCATGTCAGTAATGAATCTAGATTCGTCTACCTCTACAATATTTTAACAACATTTTTCTATGTATTTATTTAACATTTTCGTTTATTTCTATAATTTTGCATTAATCAATAGATACTTAGTAAAATTTTGTGATTTGGCGAAGGGACATTAAAAATATATTGTATTATATGTAAAAATAAAATAAAAATGCGAACTCAATATGTCTGTGAGCCTTACTCTCCATATAAACCGAGACGTCTCTTCGTATTTTCCCGTCTTTTAAATTGCAACCGATTTTTAATTTTTATACTAAATTTGATTTTTATTCAGTTATTCACGAAGAAATAGACTGGCGTAGAAAGAAATAATAATAAATAGTATACTTACCTTATAAATGCTAAGCTGTGATAACTCGTTTTAAAGTTTGATGTATGCATGCTGGCCAGCAAGTTTCAGCAAGGATATTTAATAAAGATACCAGTAGAACTCACACTGCGAAGATTTCAAACGAAATTAGACATTAATGAACATTTAATGCTATGTAGTATTTCTATTACGAATTTAATGTTATTTACGAATTTACTATTTACGAATTTTAATATTATTTTTCACGATATAAATACATTGTTTAGTATATAATCCACGGGGGTGTACATGTCGCGAATAATTGAAATACTATAAGTTTATGGTCATTATCTTGGTTTCCCACTGTAGTTTAGGTAAATTCTACTAGGGCTGTTTTTTAAATTAGACTTTAGTACTTTGGGAGTTATAGGGCAGGGAACTTATTTCGTGTATAATTTCAATAATGTCTCTAAAGACATTCTGAAAAAAAAATAATGTGGGAATCTTTACCTCCTTCCTTTTGAAGTGATGTTTCACACAAGACAGGAAATTAAAAAAATCGACTAGTTTGTTTGCCTCCTCTAAACTCTGCATATGAATATTCTTGAATGTTAACTATTGAAATATGTATGGTATATGCAGGTTAGTACACATTATCGCTATGTTAAATTTCAAGGTTTGACGTGACAACTTCTCACTCTGCAAATTAGCATGTTCAAAAAGTGTGCGTTACGGAAGTTACTTCGTTTCGGAAACTATAAGTGAAACGTGGGTTTTCTTTATATCATTACATAGTGTAAGACCTGATCTAATTGCTCTCACTAAAGGAACAATGTTCATGGGCAGCATACACAATTGTATTGCGTCAAAATCAATATATAAATATAATATTTAAAAGTATTGTTTTGATCAGAAAAATAGTCTTTGAATTATAGAATTTCGATATTTTAGAAGAAAATTTTCATTTAACCGTTTATAAATTTATAAATATTAATAACCAACCGATAAAACAGAGTAATATGTATTGATTACTATCATTACATATATAATGGTAAAGTGGATAGGAACGCTTTGACAGGTAAACTTGACAATATTAATAGGTCTTAATCAAACTAGTTTGTATGACGCAAAAAAAAGAAAATGGAAGAAAGGTCGAGAGAATACATAACCACCAAAGGAGAAAAAAAAAGAATTTGTATTATATATGTGATACACGCGCTTCAACCACATTCGGTGGGATTTGGTTAAAGCTCATATTCATCTGTCACATCACTACAGCAACTCTTACATATATAATTTTGTTTTAATATCATCGACATATACCGAATATAAAATTCCTTTTAAAATATGGAACCATAAAAATGACGTAGGAACTAGAATTAAATAAAATAGAAAAGTACTGATCTCAGTTCCTTAATTTTGAATTTTTTAATAAGTTTATTGCAAATTTTAAAGACAAATGTTCACACAAAATATATTTGATGAAATTATTTCTAAACGAGCAATACTTTACAGTCTACTGTAAGTAAAATTGTAAAAATTACATATTCTTATAATACATTTTAATTTGCGATTACTTTAATAAATAATATGGATAGGGAAGATTGATGGTAAAATAGAATAGGGTAGGAAAGGATAAAGTGGTAAGAAGGAATGAAGACAAGCATAATTTATTCAGACGACTTTGGGAAACATAATTTGACAACGCGTTTAATATCAGAATTAAGTTTGCTCCAAAGTTTGACATGATGTTCAGTGAAGATGATGTGAAATATGTTTCGAAGTAAGGAAGTAAAACAGATTCATAATATAATTCAAGACTTCAAAATAGTGCAACAAAAAAGTAAGAAAAAAAGTCATTGGAGATTAGCGAGTGTCTATGTATACCGTCAACATAGTCAAAAATTTTATTTGTTCTCTGACATTTTGTGTAAATATTCGTGTCTAAAAAAAATGTCGTTCAAAATTTTAATAAATTTAGTTGTATTTAATGTAACTCTTGTTAAATGTAATGTTGTAAATAATTATCCTTTATGTTAAAACTTAGTTGTTGCGTAATGGACGTCTACACGGTGCTATTAATAATATAACTGTGTAATTTGACTATGATTTGATCTTCAGTTGTATCAGTTTTTGCAGCACTTAAGTCATGTTCAAATGTAGGTAATGACAAACAAGATTTAAAAAGAAGGTGATTTAGGAAATAAAATTTTAGATATTTGTAAAAATGTACTTCTTGATTAATCGGGCACTTTGCTAGTCGGATAATAGACGGCAAAAACTATTGACTGGTAAGTGGTTTTAATAATACCGTGAATATTTTCATAGTTACATAATTTTTAATAGCTGTTTTAAAATAAAAGAAATATTGTTAAAGTTATCTTATACATGGGATACAGTTAATTGATACGGATGGGCTCGTAACTAATGTAAGTACAAATCATTTTTTGTATGTCATTTATTTTTCTAATGATAAAAGAGAGACCTTTTCATTAGTTAAAAGTAAGATTTTTTTAATATAATTAATATTTTGTTTAAATGTAATAATCCCATATTCTTGGAAATAAAAGAAAGATAAAAATTGTATAATTACAAAAATACTTAGTGAAGTAAAATTTTTTGCTTCAAGTAAATTAAGATTAATGAAATAACAACAACAATTAAATTAGGCTTTGATTTTCCTTATTAAATCAGTGTTAAGTAACAGTATTAGAGGTTACAAAACATGACTTGACTAAGCATTTTAAAATTATTTAATAAGATTATAGACAACGCACTAAATTTCACATGCAGGCTAGTCGACTGGTATAAATAACTATAAATAGGCACAAACAATTATAATAATTACATTTTGAAAGTTATCAGGGTTCCGTATGTCTAAATGAAAAAAAAATCCTTATGGGATCACTTTGGCGTCCGTGTGTATGTCTGTGTGCCAAGGCCCATTTTCTCAAGAAGGCGTGGAGGTATCAAGTTGAAATTAATATTAAATACTTAAGTCTACCGCCATTATAGTTTTAAAAAAACCAAGCTACTAAGTCAACGCAATCAAAAATTCTTTAAAAATACCGCCATTTTGGGGCATAAATGGCTCAATATTCTGATATTCTGATATTCTGTAAAAGATATAGTAGGAAATATAATTTCGTTCCAAGAATTAACATTTGGTAAACCAAGTACATGGTATAATTTTGATGCATAACTATGTTTGCTGCAGCGGAAGCGGAGAAATCAGGTGCCATAAAAGGTAGAAGAAATCGATACTATTACTGTAACAAATATTCAACTTTTTTACTCGCAACAAATTCTGTGTATCGCAAAATGATGTTAAAAAGATTATGCTTGACATCGGCGCAAGAAATAAAAAAGTCAAAAAATTGTTGCTCGACTTTTCAGTAAACGGAAAATACAAAGCATGCGTTATGAAAGGGATGGGTACACTTTTATAATGACGCAAGTATATAATATAAAATTTATAGAAAACTTAACAATGATGCGCAGTAGGTATCTCATAAGCCGTTAAAAAATGCTTGCCCTGAACATTATATGTCTCGTGTTATTAACATATGTTTATGGTGTTCAAGCAAATTTTGTATGGTTTGTAGTCTGATTGCACAAATCGGGCGCTACTAACGCGTTCAGTTTTAGATAAAACGTGCAGACATCATTTCTATAGCGTAAAATATGAAATTGTAAGTAACCTTTTCTTACAAAGATTGTCTATGAGAAACTAAAATAGATTGTGCCATTCCAAGCAGCCGATTTGTAAGAGAAAGTGAGCCGTCATTTTACAGCATGTTGATTTATCCAGAATGAAGCAATCCTGTGTATTTTTGCATCTAACTACTACATCTCACACAAACACATTCACACACACACACACACACACATACACACACACACAGACACACACACACTCACATGCAGGCACGCAAGAACGTACACGAAGTAAAAAACTTCATGGAAAATAAGTTTTTGTAATAATATTTAGTTTTCTTAGTAATATATTTTTACATTTTGTCAGTGTATTTAATTCCCTGAATTATTTATTGTCTTCCCGTTCCCTGTTTACGGTTATTTTATTAGTTTGTTTTTGTGAATATGTGTTTCCCTAATGACTGCAGGGAATGGCAAAATATTTATATTACTCCATAGACGGACTGAGATGTCATTCATGAGAAATTGTTCAATGCATCTTTTATAGAAGTTATAATGAGATTGCGAATGGCAGGCCGAAGTAAATTTTAAAAATATATATTCCTAACAAATGTACTGTACGGCATTTTCACATGCGATAACTATATAGGTATGGTTAATCAGTTGTATTTTGAATAACATATTTTGCTAGCTTTGATGGTTATTTCACTTTTTCTTTCTGTGAATATAAGACTGTTCGTTAAAAATAAGGAAATCACTAAACATTTTCCGTTTATCATGATTTTAATGAAAGAAATCTATTTGAAAATAAATTTCACCACGAAGAAAAGGTCGCTCAACAACAATAACTTCTATTTACGTAATTTTTTCTACTTATTTAAATTAAAAATTTTTTGTACATACATTTCTGTTTGTATTAGCATACTAAGTCTTTTAACAACATACAATCAGAAATAATTTCATCAATCATTTTATTGTAAAAATATAGTTTATACGAGATATTTTTCAAATCAATTTTTTGTTATAAAATAATCATGAGCGAAAATTATTTGTGTTAAACATATCGTTTTTAATACAATTATAAAAATATATAGTTATAAAAATAACAAGCAGTCAAATAGTGCAATTTTCACTGGTGTTAAATTTCATTGTTTCAAATCTAATTAATTTGGTAAGTTTTGGTAAAACGCATTATAACAAGGTATTTAAATAAATAATTGATAATATGTGAACGTAAATATTGGATGTTGTGGTGGTTTCCGAATTCAGTTTTAACCATGATCTGAAAATATTTCAATATTTCAAAATGAAAATATTAACATCCCATAAAACCACACTTTAAACTAAATTATCATATTTTCTGCTTCCATTTTCCGTTTTAGTACAGAAAAAGGTACCCGTGTTAATGAAATTGGTATTCCGCCCTGAGATAAAAATTCTGCATTGTCCACTGCAGTTGGTAATTACTTATGCAACATAGGAGCCGGCTCCACTTTATTTTTGACGACAACGCTTCCTCTTTTCCTTTTCCTGCCTTTACCTTTTTATTTAACACTTTTCCCCATTTTTCTGTATGTTTAATATTTTTATCATATATATTAAAGATTTGGTGGATATGCGAAGAAAATTGTTTTAGCAGAGTCTTATGAGAGAAGAAAAATGAGTATTTTGCATTCGCAATGAATTCTCAGAACAAGTTAAAATAGTTTAACAATATTTAGGATAAATAATACTTTACGTTATATATAATAAATATAAAAGACCGCACCCTGATTTGTCAACACCACTTGATTTATTGAATTTAACTCTCTTTGATTACCGATATAAAACATAAAATCTTTAAGATACGATGAAATCTTCAGTCTGTGATGAAGATACTGTTAAATGATTTTTTTACTATGTAAGAAGTGAAATTAATATTACGAAAGCACCACGCTTGATACGTCGTGGATACAGGTAGTGTGTGACCCGTAATCTGAATATCAATAATGAAGGTAGAAACAAGTATGACTAGTTTAACTCTATTTCTAATTTAGTAATACCAAGTAATGAGATATTTATATAATTATATTTAATATATTTAAATATATATGTGTAAATGATAACTGTTGCATTAGCAAACCAATTATAACATGATGGTATAATAATTTATTTTTGTTTGGGAATTTTTGAATTTACTGACTTTTCAAAGCAGGTACTTTGTTCTAATATTAATAAAATACTGATACCTCTAATCTTGAATTTACAATTAAGTGAATGATTTTAATCTGCTAATTTTTTTATAATATTAAATAGTAAATAATAATTTGATAACTCTAGAACATTTTATCGTATTCTGTGAATAAAATGTTATTGTCGTAACAAAGGATTCGTAATTATAATGAAATGATTGCACTGTTAAAGTGAAAGGTAATGTTGTAAGATATATTTAGTACGTTATTTCATTGTAATCATATAATATTTCAAGTACTTTTATGACCACTCTCTCAAATTTGATAATTAAAAAATATATATTATTATTAAATGTTTATATAAAGAGTGCAGGTATTATTTTAAACAGAGAATTCCTTAAAATTTGGTTTACGTTATACTAGTATAAATCAATATGTTTAAAAATGTCGTTACTTATTTTATACAGGTATTTAATAAAGATATAATTTTCTACGAAACACAATTGTCAAAACAATAGTAATAGATGTTTAAGGTTTACTTGAAAATTACGACAATGATTCGAAATCTCACAGAATTTGAAAATGTCTAATGTTTCAGGTCTGTGAAAAATATTTTAGGTAATAAAAAATAAAATTAATATTCTTGAATTAGCTTGATAGAAAAGCTATGTAAACTAGAATGTTTATGTGTAGAGTTCTATTCGTACTTAACAGGCCTACTTTAGTTTTTCTTTTGAGATTCTAATTTAAGGCCCTTACGGTGATTATAGTCGTCCCGAACTCTCATTTCTTAAAATATTTTTTTGGAGGAAACACAGCTATGAGAAAAGTAATTGATATTTGAGTTACCATACGACAGTGTTACCATATAATTTTAGTCTCTTATAATTACGGTTTAAACAAAGTATGATTGTTAAATATTATTGTTTTATTTCTCATTTTTATATAAATTTATTACCATATGATTCGTATTGTATCGGGTAGTTTATAAATTGTTATTTGAATTTTTGATAAAATATAAACTTAATATCGTTTCCACCTACCGTCATATTAATTCTCATCGATATTGCAGATTATAAAATGAAGTATATTTTCCATATTTTTAAATTAACTTAGAATTCGTGATAAACACTTGTCTGTAAAAATGATACATCCTGATTCAATTTTATTATGGATTTATTTCTTAATCCGTCTCTTTCTAGAGTTTCGTAGTCAAACAAGGAACGTTTATAATTTCATCATTTCATTTCATCTATTCATCTACTCCAAAAAAATATTTGCAGTTTCGGTTCCAGGTGCATAAAACTTTGCACGTAGGTTTTTTATATGAAGTACTTAATCAGTATGTGGCAAAATAAAAAAAAAATGTTATGCTGAAACATTATCCATCCGCACGTTAAAAGTATAAGTTCTTCAGGGTTTACGATTGTTTAAAATACGATTGCGTAAAATTTTGCTAGTAGATTTTATATATAAAATACTAAATCAGTATATGGCAATATATAAAAAATATTGTGATATGACACTATCTATCCGCACGTTAGAAGTGTAAGTTCTTTATGGTTTACGACTGTTTATATGCGTGGGAGTTATTTATAAGCGAGGCCAATGGATGTCGCTTCGTTAGGATTAACTCTTGTCCGTATGGGTGCAATTACATTAGAGCCATCAGATACCTCCAGAGTCGTGTTAATAGGGTAATGTCATTGGGTGTCACAGGGATGGCTAAGTTTCAGTGTGACTGTCCATTTTGTCTAAAGAAGTGGCACTTCAAAAAAAAATTAATATATCTCTTCTTACATATTAAATGAAGACAAATGTTTGTTTATACATCTCATGGATTATATCTAAATACTCCCGGTGGGAAATAACTGGATAACTCTTTTGAAACGAAGTTGATTTTATTTAGAGTTTTTTCATTTTCAAACCCCCTAATAAGATAATATACGAACAATTAAACGAAACTACGTGATGTAGTATTATTTCTGCTTTCTTTAAGTTCTTTACCACGACTTAGGTGTCGTTGTATTACATCTTCAGGTGGGCTGTTAGCAAAGATTAACTCTTAGAAACATCCAACAGCACTTATATGTTTCAAAACAATAGTGGACGCCGGCTTTGTGTGGGTTTTCCCACTGCTTATGTTAGTGAGTTTATTGTAGGGGGGCCGTGTAGGTTTTATTATACTTCCGAGAGTTATATGATATACAAGTATTTTAGTGAGGGTAATGAAATAATTGATGATTGAGAAATAATACTATATCACGTAGTTTCATTTAATTGTGAATAATGAATTTCTACAAAATTAACGCCAAATCCCAGAGATTGTTCTTGCAGCAATAAATCCGCCACTCTAAATTTACAGTGGCGGACTTATTGCTGCCAATAGCAAATAGCTAAGAACAATCTCTGGGACAAGATAAGAACCGGTTGTAAAAGGGATTTTGATCTACCCATTATGTATTCCATCATTTTTATGTATTTCAGATGACTTATATACGCATACAAAGAGGGTGTACTTTGTATGTTGGTATCAGTTCCTTCCATAATCTAGTGGCATATAGGGTGAAAGAATCTCCATAGAATTCTGTTCTACGTTGATATGTTAGGAGGGTGGTCGTATTTTTAGAATGTAGTTCCAAATCGTGAGGTAACAGGAATTTTAATCTAGATTTAAAATATAAGAACACAACGGGATTATTGAGGATATTATTTATAATATATAGAAGATGAATATTACGTCGGTCACAAATATTTAATCGTTTACCTCATTATGGTTGCTCAGATATATGGTCAATTCTTTTAAAGCCGAAAATATATCCAAGACAGAGGTTTTGAAGTCGTTCTAATTTATTGAGTAAATGTTCATTTAGATTAGAAAAAAGTACGACTCAATAATAAAGAATAAGTTGAAGTAAAATTTGACCAGTGTGTATTTTGGTTTGACATGGAAGCAAATTTCATCAGAGGATGTGTATTTTTTGAAGGTGCCCTATAAAATATTGGTTAGTCTTATTTTTATGACATATTAAGTTTCTGACTAAAACAGCTATTAAAATTAGAAAAAAAGGGGAAAGTACACCACCTTGAGGTACTCCAGCAATGAGATTATATATAATTTGAACCATTATAATACTTTGAATCATTTTCGGAAAATTTTATTGCCTGTTTACAACCAGGAAGGTAGAAGTTGTACCAATCAAAATGTTAAAGTCCAAAGAGTTGAATGCATTACTGAAGTATAGTAATATAAAAACAGGGAGTTGAGTGTTATTGATTAGTCATTTCAGTTAGTCATTTTCAGCAGTGTAGTTGAAGTACCACATCCTGACTTAAAGATAGATTGCAGGGGGGGGGGGGGTGTCTAGTGAATTTTGAGTATCTAGAAAACACAAGTTGAGAAAGTACAATCGTCTCAAAGGCGTCGATAGTAGTGTCAATTGAGGTATAGGTTGAAAATTTTATTTTTACTTATGTTTTACTAATTCGTCTCCATAAAATGTTTGCACATAATGATTAGCTAATAGACGACAGTACCAGGTTATTGATGCGGCACGTGCCGTTTCGTGAGTAAGAACACAAAATACCTTTTAAAATTCATACTTCTCTTTTATTTAGTTTTAAATTCTGTTATGTTGAATATTTGTAGATAAATTAATTATTATAAAGTTGAATGTTTATATCCAATCTCACTTAACTACTATTTAAGTCACAATTAAATGAAACTACGAGATGTAGTATTATTTCTACTTTCTTTAATTTCTTTGCCACGACCTAGGTTTTGTTGTATTACAACATCTTCAGGTATGATATTAGCAAAGATAATCTTTACAAAATGTTGTAATACAACAAAACCTAGGTTGTGGTAAAGAAATTAAAGAGAGTAGAAATAATACTACATCACGTAGTTTCATTTAATTGTGAATAATGAATTTCTACAAAATTAACGCCAAATATATTCAATACTATTTAAATTGCAAAACTTAAATACAGTGCGGCATTTTCGCGGAATACAATTCATATTTAGATTGGATAAACATGAACTCAAAAGTAAAAATAAATCTCCATTGCAATTAGTCCAGGAAAAATGGAAAGCGTAAGTGCGAGAACTGCACTTGCAGTTAGTAATACTTATGCAAGAGGCGCACTATTTCCATTCATTTACGCCGACTACACTACCACTCCTTTAATTAGTTTTTGTTTATGAAATTTTTAAAATTTGTTTAAAATTGAAACTATCTTACTACTTAAATATTTATTATTTTTTTCTTAATGCTACTGAACTAATTTAATATATTTTATTTATCTCTAATTTTTCTTTGTCTAAAACGAAACGGGCATCATGTTGTAATGTCCTATCAAGTAGACAAGTATTAATTTCAGACAATGGCATCCTTTCGGAAAAAATAATGGAATATTTTTCAAGAGATTTTAATTTTAAAAAAACTTGAAATTTCAGCAAAAACAAAACCTCAGGAAAAAGTATGCAATAAGAAAAGGATATGTTTGATCAAAATAAAAGCTGCGTTTAATTAATGTTATTTTTAGAGATCAACGGAATTATATTATGATCATTATCATGGCTAATTATCTTAGCTGTGAGAGCATATCATACTAGATAAATAACTTATGGACAAGAAAGTAATTTATGACTGCTCTACAAATTTTTCAAAAACTAAAAAAATGTGAAGAGGACCTTATCGAAGTACACAATTTTTTTTTATCAAAACCACTTACGTAGTACGATGGAAGTCAAGCAGAATTCAGTAATAACAGTTATTTGAGTTCCATTTAATCAAAATAAATTTAAGTGTTTAGTGACCAACGAGCAAGTTTATCGCCCAGGACAACTGATGTATAATAATTTTATAACTTATTAATGCTCAGTTTCCGGATATCATTCAGCATAGTTAGATAAGTTCAAAAATATGTTTACGAAAAGGTTATTACATTTTCTAAAATATACATATGTGTCGCATACGTATCGCAAAGACTAAAACTAGCGCAAAAGTTAAATCTAATAGTAGATTTATATTCATGTTAACTTCAATAGGAAGCTAGATGCGGTCAAATTTAACATTAAGCCCGCCTATTTCACACTTACCTCGGAGTTTAGGCAAAAGATACTTAGGTTATTAAAATATACCATGAATTTCACACATATCATATAAAATAGATTTAAAGTGATCAAAACATTTTCATCTGTTTTCCTAATTTTTTTATAAATCTGAGACCACCAATCTTTCCACTGTATTTTGTATATTAAATATTTCTCAAATAATTTTCCCAATTATTTAATACGGTCTGTTTGTCGAAACCATAAATAATAAAGGATGGGTAGAGTTTTCCAAAACGCCTTATAAATATTTTGAGAGTGTCCTATCGGAGACAGGATCAACTGAAGAGGGTATCATTTCACAAATCATCAAAGCTGGGATGACATTTCTGCAACTTCGTCCAATGTGACAGTCACGGAAACTATCATTAAGATTGAAACTCAACATATGTCGGTCAGATGTCAAAACCATGCTGCTCTATGAGTA
Source organism: Druceiella hillmani (assembly GCA_039881145.1). Taxonomy (NCBI): domain Eukaryota; kingdom Metazoa; phylum Arthropoda; class Insecta; order Lepidoptera; family Hepialidae; genus Druceiella; species Druceiella hillmani. The sequence continues at coordinate 22,856,844 of JAYKKI010000016.1, read as the reverse complement.
CGAGACGTGGCAGTTACCAAAATATCCTGGCGGCGTCTCCAAGAATATTCTTCCCCGAGAAGGTATCTAATGAAGATTTGTTAAAACCGTGCAAGATATTTCCAATTGAGTATTAAATAAGAGGTATATGGAATGTAACGTGCCATAAAGTAGAATGAAACTAATTGTTATTCTTAAAAATGCTTTGGATTGGAACTAGAGGAATTCAATTCATGGAAATAGGAAGCATGGTTGTCTGAATTAAAGCAGGATAAAAATAAAAGAAGTATTTTTTTCAAATTTCAAAAAAAACTTTCAGAGTAAATTGTGGAATATGCTATAAGCACAAAATAACGATAGTACAACTGATATAAAAGAAATGACATAAAACAAGTATTTATTATCTTTGCCCAAAAGAGAAAGCGTACCCACTAAACTATAGAATAAAAATTATGTTTTATAATTTCGTATACATTTATTGACACGAGCTTCTAAAATTTAAGCTGTTTAAATTTTTATACATGTGGTTAAAAATTAGAGAGGGGTACTATTTCAAACGCTCTGGATACTTGTATAAAAATATTAATGAACATTTTTGATTGCCTTTTCAATGATCTCTTTACTGGAACTAAATTTTATGAACATCCGTGAGAAAAAAAAAATCTCTTTTAACTTTTTAGATTTATTGGATTTCTTTTGATGAGAAGTTTCCTCTAAGTTGCGTTTTTTTATAATTTCGGGTATATTTATGATTAATATGGGACAATACATTTAATTTTCCATTGAATGCCGATTTTTACTTATATTTCGGCAAATATTATTATCGTATCACTTTAACTCTTAGAAGTGCTCCTCAAGCTCTTCACAATGATATAATCAAATATACTAGCTAAACGTGTTTTCGAACTATATTAATTTATATCTTTATACAACCCTAATTGACGACAATCACGTGCATGCACCTTCACTTGTCCGATTACGTTACAGGCAAAACAAATACCGCATGGTAAATACGAAAGTGCTCTATCCGCGGGAGTATCACCATTGTTAACGCATTATTAGTTACATAGTTATTAGCGATTGAAACTGATGGCCGACTATCACTATACTTAACGAGTGAATAAATGTTTTAACATCAATAAAATAAATATATGCATATGCATGAGTAATTATATGCATTATTTATGAATCCATTTATAATGCATATAATTACTCATCAGGTTATAGGGGCATTTATAATGCATATAATTACTCATCAGGTTATAGGGGCATTTATAATGCATATAATTACTCATCAGGTTATAGGGGCATTTATAATGCATATAATTACTCGTAAGGTTACGTTAATACATAAAACTAGAAGATTGTAAGAAATAATACTCTTCATGGCTTTGCGGAGCGAGGTAAAATCTACTCCATATCCGAAATATAAATTACTCCATATCCGAAATATAATCCGAAAATTAATTTTCCCTTTTTAAATATTTAGGTGAAGGCCAATGATTTAGGTAAAATAGTTTCATTGGTTGACTAGATTTCAGTAAGAAAATGATCTATGTTTTATATCATTGCTTTATATATGAACATTTTTTATATAAATGTGATTGCCGATGTCTGTATGTAACTATATTAAGCTAATATATAATTTTACAATAATTTATAAAATTAATCAAATTACTTGAACACTGACTTAATATATGTTTTGTGGAAATTTGCCACATACCTCTACCAGAATTATATGTTAAGCAGGTATCATCGTACGACGACACAAGTTGAAAACATGTTAGGTTACGTTAACATCCTCGCTAAGCAACGGATTAATAATATAAAAATTAATAGAATAATTTGAATGAGTATTATATAATTTGAATGATTATATAAAAATTCCATTTATTTTTATACCAATAAACATATGTATATATATATATATATATATATATATATATATATATATATATGTATATATATATATATATATACATATATATATATATATATATATATATATATATATATATATATATATATATATATATATATATATAAACTATGCTATAAAAATATATAAAATATGACATAAAATTCCTGGAAAATGCAAATAATTATTCTATTTATTTTTATAATAAGGTATAAAACTAAATAAAATAATTATTTGCATTTTCCAGGAACATATATTGGCATATTTATGCAGAACTTTGCACTAATTAAATAAAATTGGTGGGTATTGTTATGCTTGAAGTAACGTATAGCATATTTTAATGTTCTTTTAGCATTTAATTTATGTACTCGAAATAAATTTGTAATACATCCATTTTGAAATTAGAATCTTTTTAAAGTAATTCAATTCAACTAGAATAATGAAAATAGCGTTTTAATGCCTCATAAACATGGAACATATAAAAATTTTCAAATAAATTAATTCTTAAATGAAGTAACAGTGAAACGATGAAATATGTAATAAATATTTTAATTACACAAAAAAAAATTGGGTACTACTTGTCGGAGATATGCATAAAGTAGCTTTCGGTAGTTGTGTCATCTTTTACAATTCTTGGTGCTTGTTATCCGAAATAACTTTGATTAAAAGTTGGAATCAAATGACGGTAGTACAAACAATTGGATACATTAATTTTTTTAATATCTTACTGCATACTTTCTGAGATCTCCATGTGAAGTGTCTACTAAAAAAAATTTAAGAGTAAAATTTCAAGAGCAAAATTTAAAATTAGAAGCTTTGAAGCAGTGACTGATGAAGGAGCAGAGGGGTCGATGGGTTGGGATTAGAAAATTATAAGGCGGAATGGATAGAAATATTAAAAGAATCCTTATTTTACCAAAAATAACCCTAAATTTTTTCATTATATGACTCCAAATAAATTTAGTTATATTGCCATAAAACTATATAACCCTAAAATTGTCTTACAAATAACTCTAAAAACGTATCAACGTATTACCATAACATATAGCCTTAAACAATTTTCACTCTATTACTCAAAAAATTCTACTCTAGGACCATACATATTTTTCGCTATACAACTTTAAAAATTGTTTACTATGTTTCACTGAGTAACTCTAGAAAGTTTCACTGTATGACCTTGAATTGTTTTCACTACATAGTTTCAAAAATGGCAGTAATGTTCAAAACGTATTTTAGTAAAATCTAAATAGATATATTACATTAATACATATTTAAACAGCAATGCAAAAAGGCATATAAAGTCTTTATGCTCTTTCAATTTTAACGTTTTTTTGATACTTTTAATTTATGATTAATTACGGAAAAGTATATTTTTTCATATTTTACAATCCGTAATCTTAAGGTAGACAACATTTAGGGTGAAACTGGAAACCGAACGAACCATTATCAACATTCTTATAAAATGGACAGTAATAGTGATGATAACACTTGAAAGACAAATATTACTTATTTCCAACTGTTCAAGAATAAAGTGCGGATACGCTTCTTAACATTTAATTACTTTAATTAAAAAAAAGGAAATATAAAAACAAAAGTTAAAATCCAAATAAAGTATCAGTTTTGGCAGAATATTAACATTTTACTCCACTCATTCAATTGCCAACAAGAGTTGCAATAACAGATATTCAGTCCAATGCTTATTGAAAATATAACGAAAAAAAAACAGTTTTCAAATTTTGTTATACACATTAGTAGGCGCCTTCTGCTCGATTGAGATGAATTTTTTCGTTTTCTTTCTTTGTTTTTCAATATTATATTGATCAAAATAACTACCAAATCCATTGCAAAATGGGATTTAGTTGTGCATTGAGAGCAATAGATCAAATTATGATACAGAAAAATGTGGACTGAATAGGTAAGGCTATTCGTTTCATAAATTTTGATACATGGGAAACAATACCGAGCACATTTGTATCTAGTACATGGTATTTCTATTAAATTATAAATACTCGATTCCTTAACCTTCTTGTATAACTTCAACTACCCAGATTGATTATTGTGAATGAATTATAATTGGATTTGTCTTAAAATCGTCATTATCTACATAGAAATTATAAAAAGGGTGAAATTGGGGAATTTTTAGACCCCATTAATTATCATCAGTGGCTCGACAGTCCTCGGTGGACCCTGGCCTTCTCAAGCAGACTGTTCCAAGCCCTCCTTCTGGGCGCCAAGGTTTTCTAGTTTGTTAAGTTTAGTCACTTCATACGTTCAAATTTTATTATATCTGGTGCTTTAAATAAGTGATAAAGTTCGGCATTAGTTCTCATTTTCTAAACTACATTTTCAAAGAACCAACCAAAGATGGATCTGAGGATTTTTCGTTCGAAAATTGCAAGGGTTTTTTTCACCAGTTTGGGACAATTTCCACATTTAGATGCATATGTAAGTATTGATCTGATTAAGCTTTTATATAATAGTAGTTAAGTGTCTCTTCTGATATTATTGAATTTCAGAAATCTTAGTCGTCTCCTCAATTCTGTTGCCAAGTCGTCGTCTGTGTTGATTTCAGATCCAAGGCAAATGAAGGAATCCACCTTTTTAGATTTGTAATCATCGATTTTAAAATGCCTGCCGGAGTCAGAGTTGGTCACAAATTGCATGTATTTGGTTTTGGTTTGGTTTATTGAGAGGTACATTTTGGCCTCATCTTCTAGTGCCATAAATGTCTGTTTGAGGTCTTTTCGAGTTCTAGCAATAATGTCAATATCATTCGCGTATGCAATCATTTGTACAGATTTAGAGAAGATCGTGCCTCTTGTGTTGATTTGGAATCTCTAATAATCTTCTCAAGAGCAATGTTGAAACGAAAATAGGCTAATGCGTCGCCCTGTTTAACACCGTTTGGTATTTAGACAGGTTCATAGAGGCTGCCTTGAATTTTTCCTATCATTTACGTCAATTTTAGACTACATTAGGTCGGTAAACATAAAATTTCCGCAAATTTCCGAGAACTATATCAAATTAAAGACGAAACAGTTGGAATACAAAAATTAAAGGCTAACAATAATTATCAAAGAAATCGTTGTTTATTATTATTACAATAAGATTTTTCTGATATGAAAAGTGCAAAGATTTTTCTTGTTTTCTGTTTAGGTAGCAAAAATTATCCCAATTAGTTTTATTATTTATATACAGTTATTTCTCAATTTTAACAATTATTTTTTATTGCCTTGTTATTGTTATCACTAAGTTACATTAAATTGGGTAATTGGTTTCAAGCATTTGTGAATTTTTTATTGTTTTTTTTCTCTATATTCTAAAACTTATATTTACGTAATTAGATTTAAAAAAAAAAATATATATATATATATATACATATATATACATATATATATATATATATATATATATATATATATATATATATTTATATATATATATATATATTTATTTATATATTGTATCTCACTTTGAAGCTCAATATTTCTCGGAGCAGAGACAAATTCCCTTTACGTGCGAGTACATGTACATTAACACGTTTGGTAATTAAATTAACATAATTTTTACCTCAATGCATTCATGTGTTTTATTTTTAACAATTTTTTCAAAGTATTTTTCGAAGTAAATTCCTTATCCCAACAACATATAAATTGAATATATTAAACATTTTATTTTTCTAAAACTTTAAATTCCACTTTTCAAAGTATTTATCTTCTTACAAAAGCAAATGATAATTAATTATTGTCGTTTTATTGGAAATGCTATAACCGTACTAAAAACTAAGATTCTCTCAAGAAATTTTCTAAGAATGTTTTATTAGTTTTTTTAAAAAATCAAAAAATTCTTCTCTGATTTTATTAAAATTGATCAAAACGTTTTATTTTATACGCTGGTATATTTTGGGAAAACTTTTATCTCATGTCAGGTCACTCACTATTGTAGCCCGAATCTAATCTTAAAAAACACACACACATACCAGCGCTCATAACATAAGCGAGTTATTACCTGTTGTACTACTACTATCAGCAACATTATATTTGTTAGTTGTTTTATTTCCCTCAACTTCTCTTTTGTTACTCTCGTTCATGCTATTATTATTTAAGGTTTTTAATAAATTAACGTTGATATGTTACAATGAATTTATTATCGACTGAAACAAATATTATTTCGGTTATTTACTGTTATTCGTTCTCCCATGCCAGCGGTTCCTTTTAAAGTAACAGTTACCTAAAGACTCTGAGATTCTTCCACCGAGAACTACCTCTTTGTTATAGAAACCAAGTCGCTTAAGGTTTTCTTTATTATCTTATTAAGTGCAATGTAGTGATAAAATATGTAGTTAAAAAACAAATGGTTAAGTTTGTTTTTTACGAAGCTTATGGCCAAGAAAATAAAAGATAAACCAGGAAGTAAAATTCTTATTAATGTTACAAACGCGAGAGCAGGTTCCTTTGTTTCTTTCTTTGTTTTGATTTCAGGCCTCATCTACGCAATTGATCTTCACGAAATTTACATACAAGTTATATTAGTGAGATAGAATAATACAGTTATCACAAAATCAAGTTATTTTTCTTGGTTATTAAAAAAATCTTCCCATTTAGGATACAATCGTACACATTATAGTAAGAGCTGAACAAGTGACCAATAAACATATCACGGCAACAAGTAACCTTACGGTTACCTACGACCCAGGCTTTTCTCTTCCTACCCTTCTTTTCATTCTATTCAATCGATTCTGTGCATCTCAACGTACTCAGTTATTTTCGATGTCAAGATCAAATTTTATACAAGAATTTTTTTTTTAACTTTTTACCGCTCTTTTTTCCTTTTATGTGCAAATGTGTCAAAGTTAGGAGTTAAAATAAATAAATTAAGATGATACAAACATTTCATTTTTTACGTGAGCTAGTCAAAGCTGGGAACCAATAAATGTGGATGATACAAACAACAATTATAACAGATGTACTAAATAATAAAAGCATATCAAAGAATCAGAATGCTGGAAACAATATGAACGTCAGTAGTTGATAATGTAAACAAGGTTAAAAGTAAATTAAATGCGGTTAAATTGAGATATTTACAGAATATTTGCGGTAAAATGTTACGCCATGGAATTAAATATTAAGAAATTTGACGGAAATATTGCGTCGAAATAATTAATTAAAATAATAAAATATTTAATTATGTTAAAAAATATGGATGGCGATAAATAGAAAAATAATCTGTTCAGGGTATAGGTTTTATGCATACTTAATTTTATACACACAGAAAAGTGAAACACTTAATGGTACATGATATATTTATTAAATTATCATATAATTATTAATATCATGGTGTGTTAGATTGATCACAAGGCACACGATATTTGATGGCACAGCGCACCGTGGGAATCTGCGTTCGATTTCGGACCGCTCGTCGAGCGGGACTGAACTGGTTTTCTGGTTGGCTGTAAGAGATTGCTTTTGTAGCAATAAGTATGCCGTATGTATCAACTATATATATTAAAATACATCAATGAATAATATAATTTCTCACAATATAAACATTTTGCCTAGTATAAATTCCACCAGAGCATGACGAATACATGGTTTTTTATACCTCGTTTTGTATTAACGCAAGTTTATTTTTTTGAATTTTTGACATGCGTTTTAAAGAAGTGAAACGAAGAGATCACTTACTGGGAAATGCTTTAAAACTCAAATCTACCGAAAAAGGTGCCATGTTAAAATATTTAATATTCTTTTTTTTTTCCAAAAGACATTATCAATATTATTCCATTCGATGTATTCTGTGAGAAAAAACATTTCATACACGAGTTCGAGGTAAAAGGAGACCAAAGAAAGATGGTCAAGTGCGAACCTGGCTCGCATATCGAGTGTTTCATATCTCGTTTGAACTGAAATTATTTTCTTTATTATGAGTTATCACTAAAATGTACTTCCTGAGGCGAAATATGTATTTCATAATTCTTAATACATTTAAGTATGATGCAATATACGTATCATTGTGAATATCTTAAAAACTATGACATTTAGAATTATCGTTACAATTTTTTAATCTTTGTGTACGATTCGAAAATTGTGTTTTCATTCATTATAATTTAAGGTTCAATATTTTGGTTTTTTGAATGTTTCTCCGAATATCTTCAACGATTTGCTATCTAAAGTCACGAAAAAAATTTGGTTGATGCCCTTATAACCAGTCCTTTTAAATAGTACCTTAAATATATGTCCTTTTAAATAGTACCTTAAAAATAGTACTTTTAAATAGTACTATAAAATTTCCAAAAGTACCATGTAAGTATTTTTAAGATTAGCTATTGTGATATGTGCGGTTTAACATATTTTATTATTGTTTAAATATTCAAGTTTCCATATCTAGTGATTTATGAAAGAAACGACTGTGAAAGACAGACAAACGAACACGTAAATTATTTTATAAGGCTTTTATTTTTCCTTTTAAAACCTGGAACAGTTTCAAGGTTCGGAATGGAAAATGAAATCAAATAAGCGACATAAAATCATAATTGATTGTGTTCGGTGACTTATTTGTGGGGTGACTTAAATAAAGTAATGCGTTTTAGCTGTCTGTATCTATTCATGCATCGAAATAATTTTAAGTAAACAGTTCTAACCAATAATGTTTTTAGATGTTTCTAATTATCAGTTCAAAAGTTAGGGTTAAAGTGTAATATTTGACAGATTGTAATTGTGACAGGCGGAGATGACGAAGTTATAAAGTATATTTTTATCATTGTGCCACCCTGTGGGATAAAAACATTAAACTATAAGTAAGCTTATTTTCATGTTAACATTAATTACACAAAATGATTATTAATCATACTGAATACGTCTTTTAAATAAAACTTCGCAGTTTTTCCATGAATATTATTAATAAACTTATAATGCCGAATCTGCAGTTAGATATAATTAAAGGAAATGTACGTTTCTGTGAAACATTACCACTCTCAATGATAAATAAATATTTTACATCTTCAAATTGGAGAGCAATGAATAGCTCCTGCAGTACTATATTGTACAATAAATAGCTCCCACAGAATTCTAATGATCTTTGAATAAAATAGAATTTATTATAAATATGATTTAAAGAATCTACAATGGCGACTAGAAAAAATTCTATTTAGTGTTTGTAGAAAACGTGTATAAAAGTTGCTATTCATGATATTTCATTATATCTCTTTTCTACAGACAACGATTTAAATTTCCTCTAACATCATATTTAAAAAAAAAACCTGTGAAGTTGATACCACATAAGGGTATGTGTATTTCGGCACGCACTTCCGTAGTACTGTGTAAGCCGGTACACACAGTTGGGTTTGGTAGTTGTCTAAATCTCTGAAAATTGTTGATTCGAATTAAAGATATTTTATTAATAATTCGTAGAGTCAAAAATTTTTTCGGCTTTTTTAAATTAATGGCTAAAATTCAGTATCATGTCAGGTTTAAGCTTAATATTTTGCAAATGAGATTGAAAAATGAAAAATAATATGTAAATTAAATCTTAATTTCCTTTAAAAGTCCTGTTCAATCAGTAATATTAAATTACACGCTCCCACTTTACATGAAAAGGTAAATTAAAAACAAAACAAATAGTTTAATGTATATTAGCTACAGTTCTTATCAAATACACTTATACCCAAAATTGTAGAACCTGTGAAGCTGTGGCAGATGGACGGACGGAAATTATAAGATTTCCACGGAGGTTTAAAAATCAGTTGGCAACAAGAAAAATTTAATATTTTTTATTATCGTAAACCACTCTAACATCTACCAGTCTAAAGTCTAAGTAAATCCTAACCATTATAAATCCAGGTTATCTTTAATATAAACTGGACTTTGTAACGGTTAGGATTTACTGATAGTTAGATAGGTTATACCGACAGTTAGAAAATGTTTAGTTCAAATTAACAGTTATAAAATAATTCGCAAGGTAACTTTGAATATACTACATGCTTATGCCAAAATTCAAAAATTGAAAAATCTCCAAGAGCCTCTAGAGTCCGCGGTCACAATAATCAAAGATCTTCCACATTTTATGTTCTAAAAATAAGTGTATATCTAAGTGGCTCGTATTAATGAGAAAAAATGGCTTTCATCTGAGAAAAAACGTAGAAGTCGAGTATTCGGAATATTTTTATAGACCTAATATAACCACAGATTAAATATGTGTATTATACTTAGTTACATTAATACTCCAATAATGATAAAGGCGGAATATTGCCAATACGCAATTATAAAACTATTAATTATCATATCTCATACTAAAATATTTAGAAAATACTAACTTTGGGTTTTCGTAATTTCTACTGATTGTAGAGAATAGGGTTCTATTATGATAATATGAAAAGAGAATGAAACATTTTTACAAAATAGTTTTCAAATAACCTTCGAATCACAAGCGCACAGATAATTATGAAATAATAAAAATATGAATACTCAGTTGGAAATTTACGGTAAAATATGTTTCCGAACGTAAACAAAATTGCAAAATATTGCTATTGCTAGAGATTTTTGGAATCAGTGCCAAGTCGACGTTTCTTTTCTCTCTAATATTTACATCTGCTTCTAATATTCTTTTTGATATTCAAGACGAATCACTCCTTTCTAACATTCACAAATACATTCAAACCAACACATACAGCTGAATACTAAATTTCACTTGGCACCAACTGAAAAATCTCCAGCAGTAGGCGTATTTTGCAAATAATTTCCGGACATAAACAATATCCGGAAATTATATTTTACCGCAAAGATTCCAACTGAGTATGCATATTTTCATAATTTTATGCTTTTCAGCGCGATTTTTATTCAAGGTATATTTGAAGAAGAAGCAAGGTATATATGAAGTTTTATTCAAGATATACTTTTTTGGTGGCTATGCTTTGCTCCAAAATTGCACGAATTAACAAAGAATTCAATATCAAAAATATCTCGTCTACGAAGTCGAGCTACACATTGACAATATTTCAATAAATTAAATATATTTACACATTTACATGTATACACATACATGTATACGGACATGTAAATCACATTTCCTCTTATGGCTTCACCGCATTCAATGTCTCAAGCTGTATATACCTTTAAATATATATTCGCCTACGAAAACGTTTAGTTGCGACACGTCTTTATATACACCTATGAATACGAACTTGCCTACTTATTTACGTACTAATGTATCTTCAATTCATTTATTAGTTTACACCTGTACTTATTTACGTATTTACATACTAACTAATAACTTAGTTTCATCATGTTTTTGCATGTGCCTGTATATACGTATCAACCTATTTAGTTAATTTCAACGTTAGCACAATTGAAACGAGTCCACACTCGATTAATTTTCTCATCAGTGAAAAACTCCTATTACTCCATCATTGTAGTTTGATATTGGTAAAGGTCTATATTGCATTTAGTCATGTCATAAATTTAAATAACTTATTACTATATTATTATTAGATCTATATCATCCAAAGTCGATCACGGCATTTGTGCTGTGAATTCTTAATGAATTATAGGGTGTGCCGACAATTTCCATTGTCAAATTCAGACATTTTTTTATGAAACTCACCACTCAAACGAAAAAAATCATGCAAAATGGTTTGATTAATGCCGGGGATATGACTTAACGTATACAAAACGGGCCATACCATTGCACCTCAATTTCGAATTCTCAGTTCAATAACATAGTCTCTCCTTGAGACCCGTAATACTAATTTAAAAACAGTTGGTCCTAAACTCTTATTATTTGAGCAGGAAATACCCCATCAGCATGAGGACTAAGGAGTAAGAACCTGGAGTTTAGTAATAGAGCCTCTACTTGAGATCCACAATACTAATTTAAAATAGCAGATTTGCAAATCTTACAGTTTAGTCAGACAGTAACCCCACAGCGCCAAATCTGAGGAGTTAGAAGTCAAAGTTTATTGACGAAGCCACTGTTTTAGATGATTCAGGCAGGAAGCATACGTGTATCGCTAGTTTTGAAGAGTTGGAACCCGGAGTTCAATGATAGTGTCTCTACTTAAGTCCGACAATAGTAATCGTTAAGTATTACGGTTTAAGCAGGTAGCACACCTGCGGCGCCAGGATTTATGGATAAAGAGTTGAAATTATACTGTATTTTACCGACCCATTTGCTCTATTGCTTTCTTGATACGTCAAGACAAATCAAACGAGTCCAAACACGATGTTTACTCCTCGAAGAATTCATGTCAACCCTTCCGGTTTCATCAGTTACACTAATTTCGTTAAAGAGCAAATTTATATGGCCCTTAGTCGTATCTTATTGCATTATCATTAGATCTAAATCTTGAATCTCAATCACGCACTGGTTGTATTCAGTGTTGAGGAGTTATATGGTATATCTTCAATTTAAAAGGTCAGATTCTTACCAAAACTTTCAAGGAATCATACTGAGAGTATATCATTCTAAATAAAAGAATTAACAAATTGCTTGAAAAATATCAGAGATATGCGGTAACCTGTATAAAAAATACAGTTGAATTGAGAATCTCCACCTTTTTTGATGTCGGTTAACAAAAGGAAACAGGATTTATAAATTTTCTCGAGTAAATATTGTAAAATTTCAAATCTTTTTAAAATATATGAAAATTTGGATTATATATTTTTCTACATAAAGATACAGTCAATCTCTACATATTATATGACATAAAAATAAATGTTGGGGATATTTTAAAATTTAAAAAAAATGTTAAACTTATGAAAGGATCTATTGCCGAAAAAAAATTTTAGTGCTTTTTTACCGTAAAATAAATATACCAACTTAAATTAAGTAATTATATTTTAGACAGTCTTTAAATTCTTCAATCTTTCAGTAATCAAACTCTCCACATAGTAAATTTAGCATTGAATGAAATTACACCATTCAATAAAGATATGTCGTTCAACATCTCCACTCCGATGTGATCCCCGGGAATCAAAACTACAATATTCTCTACATTTAATTCAATTATTGCCCGTAAGGATGAGCGAAAAGGAAACCCCAATCGACCATCACCGGCGACTGGCTTAAATAATTTTCTACGCGAAAAACTTGCAACGTAAAAGTTACATATCTTTGGGGAAAATTCTCGCCGAGTAATCGCTTCCTATATTCATAACTTTTCCGCTTCCCATCTTAATAAATATAAGGTTAATCTAGCGTAGTGTGGTTCAACGCATAGTAGATGGATTTTCATATAATCCTATTACATCGTTTTATTTAAGAACTTTTGAAGGTGGTTTTAAAGTTTAATCTCAAACAATATTTTTAATCGATTTACGTTTTGAGTATACTATGTAAACATAATAATCTGTAAATAGTAAAAAGAAATTAATTTCCTTTCCAATTTCTAATCGATATCTTATATTAAATTGTATTAAGACATTTACATCGATTGGATAATCATTTTGTTATAATCGAAGCGTGATTTTCTCGAGATTTTTTTTGCTTTTCATAGTCGTTTATATTTTAAATTCTGAATGGATTCCTTCAGTTGAGTTCGATGTTTTTGCAAGACGTTTTTGACAAGATACTATTTTTATAGAACAGAGCCATTTTAATAGCACCTCAAAATTTATCATTTATTTCATTTATATATTTATTTCTTTTATATAAATTTTTTTTATATTTATTTCTATATACCAGGAATAGATAAAATTAAATAAGACTAATGATAAAAGGTGCTGTTAAAATGTAAATAAATAAAAGGATATTTGCCGATGTTTCATTCGGAGATTACCTGGAATGATAAAGGAGAATAGCAGGGGCAGCCATATAGCATATATAGGAATTTCGTTGTCATGCTTATTGCATTTCTTCTTTCGTGGTGTTTTCCGAAAATCGCTATTTTACAACTGTCGTTATTATATGAGGGTGGGTCAAAAAGTTCGCGCAATTAATTTTTTTAGAGTGTAAATAAATTAATCAACGGATCTGAGAAACTTGTTAGGGTTAAGTGAGAGTATATTAAAAATAGAGCTCCACGCTATTTTTTACTTTCTTTCGACCTCATTATGCGAACTTTGACTTTTCCTCGTAATTTGTTAGTGTGTTTTTATTTAAGTTGGCATTTTTTTCAAGAATACAGTTTTAGTTTTGCGTGTTGAAAGTGACTATTTATTAGTTTAGTATCCCTAGTATTGGAATCGAAAAATTTTCCGTTTTTTCCGGTTTGTTTTATTAAATTTTTATTCCATATAGAGACATTTTTCTCATGCCCATTGGATTTACTCCGTCCTTCTTCATCCGAGAATCAATAGCTCAGGTTGATATCTGAGCTGTTGATCTGCTGAATCTAATAAAACTATTAAAACTGATTGTAATTGGTACAAAAAGATATTTGAGTTCTGGGCAAAAATACATAGCCAAACATTAAGTATACATATTTATACGGGTGACACTCCATGAGACTGACATGTATAAATTATTTATATTGGCATAACAATACTAATGCATTACTTGTTAAACTCTATGTTCACATAATTACTAAGAGTAATTTTATCGGAATCATTTATGGACGATATGAAATATTATACGATTTTAATCGGCGTTCAAATAATTGGTTTTAAATTGAATACTTTTTTATCAAAAACTTGCATCGTAAAGATTAAAAGGTATATTTGGCGAATGTTCCGCTACGTTTCTAAGATTTACCTAATTTAGCTTTTATAAAAAGAGAGGTATATTTTGAAGTACGTAAATTTTTCAAACATACTTTCCTGATAAATCTGATGTATGACTTTTCTTCACAATAGAATTATTTATTGTTTTTTTTCTATTAGTAGAACTGACTATAATAAATGGAATGGATGACTTCAGTAACCTAAATAATTTAATTGATTAACTGAACTAGTAAAAAAACAAGTAAATTATATATATCACATACACACGTGTATATATATATATATATATATATATACGCACGTATATATCAAAATTAATTAATAATTGGATTATAGGAATATTTTCTAAAAAAAACATGTAATTTGGATAGTTTTGATATTTTTGACGACCTATTTACGATAATACTTACTGTTTTTCTTCACTTCGTTGTTGGAAAAAGTCTATTAAAATCAATTTATTAAAATAAAAATAAAATCTTCTTCAATGGCATATACTACTGAAAAAGAAAATAGAAAATATAAATTATATATCATTATGTGCACACTTTTACAATTAAACACGGTTTAAAAACCGACTACTTGTACAAAACAAAGCTTATTTCACTGTATCATTTCGGTCAGAACATCGAAATCAACTGATAGTGTCGAATAATTTCGCTGAGAAATTTCCACAATCTAGAACGCTTTATTTGAAACTGAATAACATTGTTTCGAACGTAAAAACAACCCAATTCTCCATTGCTACAATCTTATTAAGGAGAAAGAGTTGTCTGCTCAGTAACAGCAGATAACAATTTGTGCCGTTGATTATGCTAATTGAACGGCTATAATCGCTATAATCGAGTAAGTAGCCGCCCTGTGTTTCAATTATTCTGAAAATAGGGCGATTTAACATTAATCTCGTTATTGCCGGTAACAATAGTTGTGTGGTGGAAGCCACTGTGACAATCAATTTTACTCCGTACTCGTTGCTTAGGCTATAAAGGGGAATAAGACAGCATTTATGATACCCCACATTCACTTATTCTAGAACATTTGTTCAATCGATATATGATATTATAATATAGATTAGCATTACATAATCGCACCTTAGAATTCTCAATTATTCTCAATTTAGAGAAATAATTTCTATATATTTAGATATAATTTTAAATACGTGTATATTTATTGAACTTTTATTGAACTTTATATTTATTCAATTAAATTCATATTGTAGCATCATATTACATGTTTGTAACTTATCCGAGAGAGTAAAAATTATTTCATTCGTTTAAATCTATTTATTTTGGTCTAGTTTAACATAAATGTAATACGTAATACAGAAGTTGTGTATACTTTAGTGTTTTTAGGAAGGGGTCATGTATGTTCCTATATGCGGTAAGGTATACATTCTTCAATGTATCGTAAATATATACTAGAACGCTTTTATTGCAAAACAAATACAAACTATAGTAGAAAATACAAATTCATTTATTTAGAAATTTGTTTATATTAAAACTAAATGTAAAAAATAAATGATATCCAACAAAATAATTGCGTTCTGAAGTAAAACATAAATGAACATTACAGGTTTGTGTGATTCTCAACATGACTTTTAGTACACTCTACGTGCCTTTTTCTATTACTAAATTTTACCATTACATGTGTAAGTGTTCCGCGTTTTTGTGTGTAAGAGATCCGGTTTTTCGTCATAACAACTGTAGATATAGTGCTTTGTCGTGTCATCACATTAGCAACATAAGAAACTCCCATGTTAGTATCTGTAGACCAATAACTTAACCAATAACTAGGACCAATAACTAGGTCAGTATCTTCTTTAACTTCTGAACTTCTGAATACAGGTGGGGTATTGTTACCCCATTATATAGTTTATACCGAGGAAAGCTTTGGCTTCTTTCTTAGTCATGGTACAAGATCGGCCATTTTGTTGATCATAACGCACGTCTGTTATGATCAACACATTATGATCAACACATAATCTCGTCTATAATTTTTTCAATGTCTATTTATATTTTTTCAAAGTAATTTTGTAAATGTTTACAGGAATCAATTCCAAGTCAGAAGTGTATCTAAAATGCGCAGTTCACCGAAATTATAATCGAGCATCTCACGAAAATTGTACGGTGAATATGAATTGTTTCGCCAGTTCAAAGAAGCGACAGTAATTTTAGGTTGTTGATTTTAAATTATGTTGTCTTCTGTAGACGCTAAGCTTGGTTCAATTTTAATAGTCACCATACCCATATCTATATCTTGCGCTAAAAACTTTTTTAGCCCTCAAGTCAAGGAGCAAACCGTCCTCTTCGTCGCTGTTGTTAGCCATCAAGACTTAGAGAATTTCATTTCCCCGTATCGAAAACTATCTACATCTATTTGAAGACATGGTCTGCAATCAAATGTATAAAACCAAAATTATAAACTGACAATAATGGCAGGGCAAACAATATCATTAGTCTGAAGCAAAAGTCTCCTTTGCTGCATATAGGGACACCCGCGTGCCTTTACATTTTTTACATAACATGCTTTACTTTTACTAAAAACGCTAAAAAGATGTTATAAATATAGATAATTGTACTTACCAATAAATATAATTCTCAAGAAAAACTATGGTGAAAAGTCGCAATAAAACAATACAATTTTATTTAGTGTTTACGTCTCACGATAATATTTTTCTCTTTTTACCTCGAAAAGCCCCCAAACTTGAAAAGGTAGGTATTAAATTTAAGAATATGAATCTAAAAAAAGTTTAACTTAGCCATTACTACAGTAAACCGTGAAAATTATGTGGGGACAAATGTGTCCTTTATGCGTGAAAGAGTTAATTAATACAGTTAAAGGCATAAGAGTCTCAATCGGCTGAAACAGTAGACTGATTCTGTACAAGCACGAGATTAGTGTAAAGAAGCATTGTAATTTTGATGGTTAAGGATAAACTGTCTTGAACCGTCAGTTAACTATATTTGTTTAGTACCGGCAACTAGTTTTAGTAAAATATATAAACTACGTAGTAGTTATTGTATTTTGATTTTTTATTTCTTCTCTCAAGTATTTTCTGTTTATGGCAGATGTTAAATTGTAATCTAGAATCACATGTAGAAAACAAATAAAAATAAATTTTGATAATTTTTTGAAAATCAAAACAACGCCAAATTCTAATATTTAACATACGAATATATACTATATAAATATATAATCATCAAACATCAAACAAGTCTTAAGACACTAATTAAAAAAAAAAGATTATATGCAATTTTGTGGTCGATATAAATCAAAATCACAAAAACTTTAGTTTAAAAACTTTAGTTTAAAAACTTTAGTATTTGAGAAAAATAACAATTTCCTATACGAGTCATGCAAGATCCTGTGGATTGTAGCAGGTATTTTCTGGAAGATATTTTGCAAATTGCTTTTGTAATAACTACAGGTCGTTCGAGATTTTCAAGAAAAAAGAATTATTTTACAATTATTAATTTTTCTATGTATTGAAAAAAAACTTACCAATTATATGTATACGATATACATTTTACAAGCGTTTAAGGTATAAATGCAGTTAAGCTCTAATTAAAATTTGTTTTTTTTTGTCTTTCAATGCATCAAAAAATACACTTAAAAACCTGTCAAGCATGAGTAGAATTCACACCACGAGAGTTACGTACACATATAGGAACTTATAAACATTTAAAGGTACATAATATTCCTATTGCACTATTTATAAATATTAATTTGACATAACTTAATAAATATATTATTAATTCAACATAATTAATAAATATATTGCCTACTATATCTTTCACAGGCGTAAAAATTTCAGGAACATTTGAAAATATAACTACAAAATAAACAATTTTCGGATTTTCTCTTCAATTGTGCTGTAAGACCTTGCTTTTTGCTAAATTTTATGATTCTAGGTTAACGGTAAGTTCTCTATAGGTTTTGATTTAATGGCAAGTGTCAAAATATGCGGCATAAATGTCCGTATTCTCATGTTTTTTTTATTGCGTTGACTTAAAAGCTTGATTTTTTTACATCTCTAAGAGACCATAGATTCAAGTATTTGTATTAATTTTAACTCGATACACGTATTCTTGAGATAAAGTGTCTTAATAGACGAACAGACAGACAGATAGACGGACACAAAATTATCTGGTAAGGATTCCTTTTTCCCTTTTGAGATACAGAATCTTAAAAACAAAATTTATAACATAAAAGTTTGCTCATGCTCATGATCAAAAATATATTGGAAAAGCTTTTTGTACTGACATAGAAACATTACATTTTAAAGGTCGCTACGTACATTTTATAATCATTTAAATTGTTTGAATTAATTCATTTCATTAACAATTCATGTCTGGTCACATTACCTTTGATCAAGCATTTTTAATATTCAACCTGCACCATATTTTCGATACGAGCACCATAAATTCAAAAGTAACAATAATTTGTATAGGATTTTTATCTTACGTTTAATGTTGATACAAATGAAAGTATTAAATATACATTTGAAATATCAACAATATAGGTAATACTATATTGTTATATAAGTAAATACAGAAGCTAATATTTAGGACAAATTTCTAATGTTTTACTTGTGTGAATGGCACATTCATACATAATTATCTTTGCTAAATATATTTATCTAATTATTATTTATACAACTCTTCTATAGTTTCTCATAAAACAGTAAAAGTAATATTAATGTTTGGTAAAGTATATAAAATTAACACAAACGTGTAAAACGTTCAATTTAATGTTTTCAAAGATGTCATCGGTCAGGAAAGCGGATGTAATCGTTAAAATTTCTTTATAATAATAAAAATATCCCGAACCCTACACATAATTACTTAGTCAGAATTAATTACAAATTAATTGTTAGTAAATATCAATTATTTTTTTTACACGACGTTTATAAGGGAAAAAGTACATTAAAAAAATGATAAGCAAAAGTCATTATCCGAAAAATATGTTTTTAGAGTACACAGAATACACATATTTCTCTATTTAGGTTTTACTACCAAAATGTTTAGAAGAATTAGTTAAAATCTGTAGATTACTTTAAAATTTTCAGTAATTATATTTTACCATAGACGTTTTATATTAGACTTTAATTTGGACTTAAGCAATTTTTATTCATAAATTCAATTAATTAAACAGCTAAAGGTAGATATAAAAATCACCTACATAATTTCATCGTTATTTATGTGTACATTTGTAACTATATGTTTAATTTTTGTGTTATTTTATTACTGTGTCGTTACAACCTGTCTGATGTGTTCACTAAATATATGAATAATAAATGGTACGCTAGGACAATGGTCATGCTGATCACTCAGATGATACCCGGATTTAATACAACTTTTATCGATCAATCCCGAGTGAATAGTGGACAAACATCCCTCAGGAATATTATCGACCTGCTCCAGCAATTATTACAATCATTTTTCAGATTACATGTTACCTCACCTACCTCACTTGATAGATTCTGGTCGAATCTGTTTTGTGACATCGCTTTGCTACTACTTTTCTACCTCGTGTTTATTTTTAATATTAATGTTTCACTTTCCCATTGTCTCTACGGAGAGAAAATTCTTTACAGGCAAGTAATTGTTTATTATAATGCAGTATATTTTTTTTAAATATGACATTTTATGTAAGACCCTTTTCAAAAGTTGTATATTATCAAAATCCACACGCTTTCACAATATATATGGTTTTGGTATTGAGTTTTCTATTAAGTACAATGACGCATCTGCGGCTTCAGCCACCAGCGTTGACCCTTGTGTCATATTGTGTCAATTAAAAACACAAAATTAATTGGATCAGTAGCTATTGCAAATTCTCAGACAATGCGGCGATTTAACATCAGTTTATTATGTTTATAATGAACTTCGTGTACCAGCTTCTCAATAAATCAAAACAGGAAATATCTGAATTTGAAAATATTATTTTAAAATGATTGTTTTTTTGTTTATTTATATATTTCTTTATCCAGATATAATGCAAAAACTGCCTAGTGGGTATCAGGTTTGAAAGCTTAAGGTTTTCTGGAAAAAGTTTATAATAAACCTGGAACTGCATATATTTTCATTTAAAATACAAACTTCGACTGTACATTTCAGACAATTGTATATATTTACTTTTACAAAACTTAATTCTCAAAGGAGATTATATCATCAATAAACGTGAATTATTATCACGCCACACCGTTGTACTAATTTGACAGAAAGGAAACTACACAATAACTGTATGAATTGACTCACTTATGTTGTTAATTGTGCTAAGAAGCCACAGCCACAATTTGAATCGGGTCAGTCGCCACCCTTTGTTTATTGTAATCGGTTCTACATTACGCCGAAAAGAATTGCTGTGAGCAATTCTGTTATTGTCGATAATGGTCTTCATGCAACAGCTATATTTATTACAATCTATTATTCTGTTTGACCTCGTTTTACATTAGGTCAAAGTCAGTTAGATAGCAAAGATGAGGCATTATATGCATTGGTAGTGAAATACTTCAGTTATTTTCTCAATTAGTTTGCTCACATATCGCGTATTATTAACCCTTTGACGACGATTGTGATACCGCACGTTCATACGTATGCAAAAATCATAGGAAGCGCTATCGCGCTTCTCTCAAATCTGCCTAAATAAACTGCGAAACATATAAATACTATATATATAGTCAAAGCATTCCATTTAGCGAAGAGTAGTGCAAATAACAGTACATAGTTAACTAACACATGTGCTTTTGTTGTTTATAAATTTGAACCACCAAGTGCGATTGCTGATCTTCATACTGATTTTTGTTATTTTAATATGAATTTGCATTTACCATATCAGAAACGTTATCGCGTTTCTATATAATTTTCGTAACAAACTGCAGAAACAAACTTTTTTATTCAATTAAAAATAATTATAATTACTAGCACAGCTATATACTTCTAAGGAAAATTCGCAGTTCCTTTTTACCTAAACCAATATTCCAGGCACAGATACCTCATTTTACGCTAATATTTTAGCTATAGACACCGATTTCATTGTTTTTTAAATTATTATTTTAAGGTTTTTGAACAGTTATCGATATTCGAAACATTAGGACGACACTGTTATTCAGCCCGTTATATTCACTATTAGCTGCCACCTCGTGTAAAGACAATAAAATAAAACAGTCTAGAAAGTATGAAAATTACTTACGCATAGATAGAAAACGGTCTTTCGGATGTGACCGGAAACGAAATTGCGTCCAGTGAATAATAAAGGCATAAGCGTAGGAAAACAAGGGCCTTAGTTGCCAATTCATCTGCAACCTTCGCATTTTAGTAAACGCAGGAAACCGTAATTTTCCAATTATTGAGGATCGTCTATTCTTACGATTGCAGTTATCCTTAGAAGTGTAACTACAAAGTGATTGGTTTCGGGACTGTGATAGCAAAAATAGCAATTGCTTGATTAATAATTTCTATCATTTAATACTCTGTGTCCATAATCTTTTCACCAAGCGAATAACTAGTACGTGTATTTACAACTTTGATTTCGACAAAATTGTTGACATTTTTTTTCGCTAAAAATGAGAGCTGAGATATGATAACTCCGAATTTTTACTTTTTTACAAAAGAAACGAAATCCTGGGGGAATATTTTTTAAAAGTATACTCAATTAAAAGCTACAGTATATTTTTGTTATTGTTACTCAATATTAAGGCCATTGAAGCAATAATCAGTTCCTGAAAAATAATAAAAATTTGTAACGGTCTTTTTGTAACGGATTTTAAGGGTATTTACATAGCAGAGTTTCGAAAAATCAAGTTTTAAATTTGGCGGAAGGTTTATAGTATAGAGTCTCAAAAATCTTTCAGCACATTATTTAAAATAAGCCTTGGGTAGCTTATGACCAGTGCAATTTTGTATCAATGAAGAGATATCAAAATTTTGAAGCATTTTTCTCAAAATAATATTCTCTTAACTTGTTTGCAGGAAATGTAAAAAAAGTGTTCAACCAATTCATTTGAAATTTCTGCTAACCCTTTAAAAATTATTATTTTCTTCATAAAAGTATATACAGGGGTTTTGAAAATAGGGAAAATTTGTTTTTATCCAAAGGAATTTTCGGCGTATATGTTTTTGTAAAGAAGTAAACTTTTTCTTTAAATACAGGATGTCCAGTGGCAGATTTCAATGTTTGAAAAATTGTAAAAAAAAACTACACCTCTAATACAAAGTAGGTTTATTTTAACTTTATAACAACAAATGCGAATTTAATTTTTTAAAAACCACGTTTTCCAAATGGCGGCCATCGACTCTGACACACTCTTCGAGTCTAGCACGCATGTTTTTAAAAACGCGTTTGCAGAGCGACTGGGGTATCTTACTGACTTCGGCTCGAATATTTTCTTTAAGTTGTGTCACAGTGCTCGGATTTGTTTTGTAAACAACGGATTTTAATGGGAATACCCATGAGAAAAAGTCACATGGGCTAAAATCGGGTGACCTAGGTGGCCACGGTACAGTACCGTTTCGGGATATGTTTTTTTCTGGAAATAACTGCCGCACTGCATTCATGGACACATTAGCAGTGTGAGCTGTGGCCCCGTCTTGCTGGAACCATGTATTTTAGTTGAAGGATGGACTATTCTGTAGTTCTACTCTGAAAAAGTCATTTAACATCAGGGCATATCTCTCCGAATTGACAGTTACAGTTTGGCCACGTTGATTTTCAAAGAAATAAGACCCTATGATTGCAGATGCAGACATGGCACACCACACTGTTACTTTAGGCTTATGTAAAGGCTCTTGATGCATTTGTCTTGGGTCGTGGCCATCCCACTAATGAAAGTTCTGCTTATTCACATATCCTCCAATGTAAAAGTGAGCTTCGTCACTAAAGAATATGTTGCCCATCCGGGTAGCAGTACGAAATCTCAACAACATCACCTCCGCGTAAGTTTTTCTTAATTCAAAGTCAGAATCGTGTAAATCTTGAACAATTTGAATTTTATATGGATGGAACTTGAGCTTTTTTTGCATTATTACCTGTAAAGTTGATTTCGGAATTCCCAATATCGATGAACGTGTATGCAGTGATAAACGGGGATTTTCAACGACAGAAACCATAACACCCTCGATATTTTCATCCGTGGCTACCAATGGTGTAGGTCCTGGCCTGGGCCTATTTAATGTTGATCCTGTAGCTCTGAACCTTGCTACCCATGACTGAATGAGGTTGATCGATGGTCCATCACGTAATCGACGAATACTGTAACGATTATTAAATCGACGGCGTGCTACAGACAGCGAAAGACCACTCGAAATGTACGCCTCGACGGCAAAAGCGCGGTGCTCTCCACTCCACTGTTCCATGGCTACTAAAACATCCGCATCGCTTGCGCTTATAACGACGCCCCCCGCGCCCCCTCTTATGTGTTGCGTTCAGAAACTATGTTTGTTCAAATTTTGAAATCTGCCACTGGACACCCTGTACTTTTGTTTACTGGAAAAAAAAATGAAATAAATTGCATTTATCCTTAGCCGCTGGCGTGGTGGTACCCTTTAAATTGTAGTCTCCTTAATGTATAAGAAGGAGCTTGTGTGTAAACCGGCGGTGTCTTTGATGCTTATAGCATAACTGCACAAGCTGAGCTAGTCGCGTTTTTGTGGATAACATTTCGAATAGTTTAAAGTCAAGGCGTGTAATTTAATTTTTAATTTACCATTTGTTGCAAGAAAATATCAGCATATACTCACTTTTTTATTGGCTGTATTTTGTATCCGCAAGTAAATGATGATTATTATTATTAGAGAACTTCATCTCTAAGAAAATTATTGGTAAGAAAATAAAGAAATAAATACATAAAAAATTGCAATTTGTAAAGTGTTTCTCTTTGTAGCATTTCGCATTTTATGCATTTTCCTTGATTAAATTTAGTACTTACATTTATAAAAATCAAGAAAATTAACATAATGTGGTATTTCCAAATTATTTACTTTTTATGTATCTTTAAATAGCAATCCAATGAAACAATTGTCTAGAGAGAGAGAGAGAGAGAAAATGTCCGCATATTTCAGATAATTCTGGTTAAAAGGGTGATAATATGTTTTTACACCGGATTACAATTTTTGGATGTGACTCAAATTAACGAATAGATAAATCTTTATAATGTTTGTCCTAAAAATCTTAGAATCTTTCAATATGAAGGTTAATTTTTTGGTTTTATTTATTTAAATATTAATGACTTAAATAAATCAGTGTTCATTATGTCCTAATTTAATAAAATTGTTTGGTGAGCAAAAGTGGAAACCCCAATAAGTCCATGTCATCAAAACCAGATTTAAGTTCTTTCCAAATGAAAGGCTTTAGCTTTAAAATCACACATATTTGGAGTAAATCTTATGGAAGTAAGTCGTTACCTTTTACTTCCATTATTTTTCCGCTCTTCATCAAAAGAAGTAACATTTAAATCTAGCGTCCCATTTTTTGATTAAGCTTTGGAAACTGTTTTCCATAATAACATATGCTTTAATATAATTACGTCATTTATTTCTATCATTTGTCCAATAAGGAAAACTGAAATATGTGGAAATGTTGTATAAAAATGATAGAAATTTTGTCGGAAACATATTTCCATTGTAATGAAAATGGTCAGCGCATAATTTGAAGTGCCAATAATTTATTTGAAATTACTTCCTATTGATTTGTTTAGGCTTTAAAGACCGTTTGAAAAAGTTCAGCTTATGAACTTTACTCTAAAATTTTGGACGTCTTATTTTAGTTGGAAAGTTAGGGTATGTATTTCGTGGAATTTCAGAATTATTTTGTAAAAATCACATTTCTGCATGTATGCTATTTATTTATGGTAACGTTATCTAGTTTGTATCACTTATATTCGTCTTTCGAACATAAATCTCTTATATTAAAATGTTTATCCAATATTAGAAACCTATCACTTATCATTTTAGTTATAATACTTTTGCCAATTATTTCTCAAATAGTTGAATAAATGTAATTCAATAAAATATATGAGGATACAAGATTCCTTTCGGAAAACCTTGAATAAATTAAATTCTAAAAAAACAAAATATTTAACATATATTTATAATAATTTAAATGAATTAAGGAAAAAAACGAAAATAGTTTATAAATATATTAATAAAAAAAATTAACAAGTAAAAAGTAGCAACAAGTGATAAATATATTTTCTCTCTCTAAAATGTATAGCAGTGAGATAAAATTAATTACTTGAATTAGAATGATTTATCGAATAAGATCATTAAAATAATTTACCAACGATTCTCAACAGCATTTACTTCAGTGTTGCAGCTTTGATATAGAAAAAAGCTTTTACGGGAAAGTTATACTGTAAAATAAACTTACACAATCTAGAAAAATAACATAAGAGACAATAGGAATGGAATTAATGTTTGATAATACTGTAAAACGGAAGAGTGATTACAGGACGTTTATATTTACTTTTATTCTCTTGAAATGAATTTTGTTTCTTGGTTAACGAAATTTAGATAAAACAGCCACGTAACAAATTCAATAAAATTTCCTTTACATTTGGATATTTATGAATAATCGTAAACAATTTGAACACCGCCATCCAATAGAATATGCGACCACTTAAAGCAAAAACTTGTACATTACTGATATAATTTAAACTACGTGAGTTCGTACATACTTAGGCGCTTAAAAATTTAACCGTACATAGTAGTTCAACAAACTATCGGAAAATAGTAATATTTTTTTACCGTATTGGTTAGTAAGAGTATATCTTTCACGGGTGCAAAATATCAAGGATTTCTCAAAAACTGACATTAAGAATAACTGCTATAATTTTCCGGTAAACCTCAAGTAAATATTTAATAAAGCTTTCTTATTTTTTCATAATATTAACTTTGGCGATTTCGGATATAGGGGACATGGGGTGGACGGATGTACTTTTTTTTTTATTTTCGTCAATATCTTAGGAACTACTTTGCGTAAAATTCTAATAAACGGTTTTCGAATTCTTAAAAGTGGCCGTTTCAAATCATCTGCTATACGATATATTGAAACTAAATAAATTTTTGAGTACTTTATTTAACCTTTAAAATATTTGTATTAATACTTTTAAATGTTAGTAAGTTAATATGAAATATAAACGCCCCTGTGCCGCTAGGCAAAATTTCGAATTCACACGGTTTCTGAAAAAAAAAGATTGTAAAATACTTAAAGACAATAGGAAGTAAAGTAGTATCTTTTATATATTTATGAGTATATAAACATTATTATGTAAAGAGGGTAATCGTACGGAACGACGGAAAAGTGTAATATTTTGGATTGTTAAAGTTTATATGGAGAAGGAGTGCAAAAACTTAAAATTTACATATAATATGTGTTACAAATAAATTCAATGATATATTATGAATACGTTAAAATATTAACTGTTTACGTTGATATTGTCAATGTCAAATACGTAATAGTCTGTGGTGAAACAGTCGCACAGAGTAGAGATTGTCGCCCATTTTAAAATGTCACATTGACCGAATGAATTTCGAGCGAATATATATACACACACATTTATATATATGTATATATATATATATATATATATATACATATATATATATATATATATATATATATATATTTTTTTTTTTTTTATATTATATTCATATAGATATTAATGATACAAATACGTGGCTGATACATATGTAGGATAATGATTTTAGGCCATCAATAATCAGACAGGAAATACATAGCTAATAATATTTATTTTACATCGTCAAATATAGTGCAAAAATATTATTATGTTTTCGGCGAAGAGCTAGCCTTCTTAAGTGTGTAAACACAATAATACAATTTTCGGATAATTATGTTGTTCTCATATGCAAGCATATTTAAGCCTTTAATATAGGCAAACAAAGTACTGTTCAACTATTTGAAGTTTGAATTAAATGTTCGAAGTTTTCATCACATTTGCTTCAGATTAATCATATAAGTGAATTAATGCATATACAAATATTAGTTCAAAAGAACATTTCATCCGTGAATGCTCATATGCTCATACATTCATGCTAAGTACCACCGAGATGGCTAAAGCAATATAAGTCCTGACAAATGTTATATTGCATTCTGGTACTAAGTTACTACGTGTGAGTATTCCGATTTGATGTCATGCGGGATAGAGAATACATATAATTTTGTATGAAATATTTTCCTACATATATTCTAACTATTGTAAATATTCTAAGAGTACCTCACTATAACAGAATGATTAGGCTTATCTGTGGGAAACAAAGAACTGCAATATTCTTTAAATATAATATTCATTCAGTTTCAGAATAACAAGAAAAAAAGGAAATTTTAATGGGGTAGCAAAATCAATACTCACGTTTAAATGCAATTGATCTTAAAAGCTTTTAACATTAAAAGTTCTATATCCTATGCAAAAAAATTCCGTTTTCTACCTCCATCATTTTTATATTTTTCATTAGCGTTTAAGTTGAGAATGATATAAGCTTAACCTAGTGTAAATATTACAATTTTAATATCTTGTTACACCTTTATCATGTAAGGGGCAGACCCTTATCCTTTAATAAGTTTTAATAAGTGTAAGTAAAGTTTAGAAAATATTCAGTGTAACTATGGTTTAAAATTTGTTTATAATGTAACGACGTTAAGTATTGAAACATCTAAAATTACCAAAGATTTCATAAAAATATTTTTTTCATGATCAATCTAAACAAAATTACGGTTGAAAAGTAAAAAATGCTAATATTAATTTTTATTTAAAAACAAAAGTTAAGCTAAATTTCACCATCTAAAATGCTTTTCAAAATGTTTTTTGTAGAATATATTTGCTCTTTTTGATATACTCTCAGAACAAATTTAACACAGTTTTACCGTAGTCAATTAAAGTTTTCATTATTTTCTAAATCTTTTCCGTGGTTTATAAAGTCCTTAACATTAGAATCCATTACTCGGTTTCAACATTTTCCATATTCTCTTCTGTCCTCAAAGAGAAATACTTGCATATAAAATAAATATTTAAAAAAAAATAAATAATAAACTGGCTAATTGAGTGAATAGAATCTAATTCAAAATAAACTTCGATTCAGTTAATTGAAAATAACACCATTATACGATGATGAATTATAAAGTATAATAGATACAACCCAGGTTTAATAGCATGATATTAGATATATAATTGGGTAACTGGGTAATACCAATTATCTTGAACTATATTTCGAAAAGTGACCTAAAGAAATATGTTAATATGATGTCTAAAGTTTACAATTTAGAAACTGCCATATTATAGAAATATATACGTAGAAATGTTTTATTGTAATAGATAAATAAATTTGAAAATTGGATTACACCTGAAATGGGAAAAAATATTAACGAAAACCAAAAAATAATGGGATAAATATTCAAGAATATTGTTAAATAAACAATAGCATTATGTCTAATTTCGTTGTGTTCATCCATAAATGTTTAATATATGTAAATACCGACTTGCGGGTTCCAAATTTTAAGAATTTGTTAAAAAATATATTCGTACTATTTGCTTTTTTCAAATATCTCTAGCAGTAAAAATATTTTGCAAGTTATGTTCGAAAACGATATTGTATCGCAAAAGTTCCAAATAAGTACTCATTTTCCATTATTTTACACTTTTCAGTGCACGTATTTGGTGGTTATTACAACTGTAGTTGGAATCCGGAGTTTAGCGACAGTGTCCCTGATACTAATTTAAAAACCCATAATATTAATTTAAAAACAGGCCTCTTCAAATCTGGTTTAAACTATGCGACTCGAACACCTATTATTTTTATGCTAGTATTGTAGGTTTCGAGGAGCAACTCATGCTCCAAGAACATTGCCACTCTAAACCGTGAGCCTTGAGGATATGCTCTCTTCTAAATTAGTATTGTGGGTCCCGATTAGTATTGGAAACCGGAGTTTAATAGCAGAGTCTCTGCTTGTGATTCAAAATAATTAATTAATTTAAAAACAGCGGATCCTCAAGCCTCACAGTTTAATCGCGGCACGGTTTAAATGGGCGGTATCGCCACAGCGTTAAGATTGAGGAGTTCAGAGTCTATGCTTGAGGCTCTATTACTAATTTAAAAGTACCATATCCTCAAGTCTCGCGGTTTAGGTTGACACCCTGCAGCATCAAGAGTAAGGAGTTGAATTCTGTTCCCGGTTTAGGCAAACAGTATAACTGCAGTATCCAAATTTATGGATCAAAAGGGAAAAAATAAAAACATTGTATTGTCATAGGAATTGAATATAAGAACATAATACGAACATGAAGCTAAATGCAACCGCTTAACAACGTGGTTTACTTCGTTCTTTCTTATTAACTACATATTTACTTTGTTCTTTCTTGCTACGTTAAGACAAATCGAACCAGTCAAAATCATCAGCGCTGCTGAGTTCTTGTCACCACCTTCAGGCTCCATCATTGCTCCATATCTTGCTAAAGAGTAAATTTATTGCCCTTTCAGAATCTTATTAGATTGTCATTAGGCCTATACTATCTAAACTCACGACTCCGATCACGCTAGCTGTGCTATTTAGTATTGAATTCTATAGTGCATCTTCAATTTCCACGGTCAAAATATAACCAAATTTTCATAGGATCATAATTAGACTATGCTCAAAAGAACCATTTAACTTGGTTGAATAATGTGGGTGACATGATAAAAAAACAAAATGTGCTGTCGAATTGAATATCTCTTTCTTTCTTAAAGCCGGTTAATAAAGCGTCATCGTCTCCTAACTTCCAAATTATTAATCTATTCACTGGTTTCGGCGGAAATACTTTTTATCTTAAACTAATTAATAAATATCAACTGCTTATATATTATGCCACTATCTGTATTTACTTAAACAGATCAACATTTCTTATGCAATAATATCTTGATTTTACTTATTTATTACCATATGAATTTAATTAACTTGGTTGTAAGATACAAATATTTTGATATAAAAATGTTCTTATATGTTAGTTTTATTTGAGGTAGCCTGTATGTTATAATCAAATAAATTGGTATCTCTCACTGAGTCACCAATATAATTATATTGGTGTTTTGTCAGATACGCATTTTATTCGCAAACATGACAGAGATAAATAAGGCATCTTGACAAAAATTGTATGAAGTTTTACCTCTCCCCCCAGGTATATGCATAACGCACATATAGTCACGCTAACGCTACCGATATGTGGAATGCTAATGTACGTGGATGAACACTAAACAAGATTAAACTGTGCCAAATTTATGAGTATAATAGCATCGTTATATGCTTTTCTCTCGGCCCTCTATATTACATTGAACACATGTAAGTTATGAAATCAACAGCCCTCCATCATATAATATTTTTAGATATTTACTATAAGTATATATCAGTTTATCGAAATGAAACCATATGTTTTAAAGTTATAATTTGATTTTACGAGTTAATGTATTTTCCGAATTTCTATGCAGCATTAACGACATATAACAAAGAAAGTTTAACTTTGTAGCTTGGAAATTAATTTACTAATTTTTTTCAAAATAATATATTCAAACGTAAATTGTATACCAACCCGTAATTTAAATTAATAATTAGGGAAAATTTTTTCAAAAATTCCTTTTCTTGTATTTATGTAATGTATTAATAAAGAAACACACAAATACGGAGATGGAAGTTCGAAATTATTTATTGGCGTTTAAATCTACTAAATAGAAAAAAAACTAAATTTGGGCTGATATACA
This sequence comes from Druceiella hillmani, assembly GCA_039881145.1. NCBI lineage: Eukaryota > Metazoa > Arthropoda > Insecta > Lepidoptera > Hepialidae > Druceiella > Druceiella hillmani. The sequence continues at coordinate 22,825,558 of JAYKKI010000016.1, read as the reverse complement.
AAATTTGTACATAATAAGTTCCTATATCTAGATTATCAACTAAAAAACCAAATTATAGTCTGATATTTATGATCAAAAATCTATTATTTCTCAATTGTCATGTATTTAGAAATTTTTATATAATTTTAATTAGAAAATGTTGAAAAAAAATTTTTATTTCACAATTATCAACTCGACCATCACATTGCCATCCATTTTATGTTTTCTCCATATATAGAACTTTATAATTTCATTCATACGTCTTAAATGCGTTATATGAAGTCATTATTTCATTATTGTTAATTTGATGCTACTTTTCAAACAATTCGAAGTAAAATGATCGTTATTTATATTTTTAAAATTTTTTTCTACGTCCATTACTAAAACTTCCAAAAACTTATAAATTGTAAAAAAAACTTACACATGTACTTTTCAATAACAAAAGTTTCATTTTCATTCTCCACAAGTATTGGCAAAGAAAAAAAGAATCGAACCTGCAGTACATGCGCAAGATTGAAAAGCGCTCACTTTCGTAAATTTATTTTTAAATGTATTTAGTTTTAAACGTATAGCATATTCCGATGATGTTATAAAAAGTAATAAAAAAAGACATTCAAATATAAAACAGTAAATTTCAATTAAATTGTGGACCTATTGTAATACTTTCCTCGGTGGTCAATCTTTTCAGTTCTACACTGCATCAAACTATCAATTGTTATTGCACTTTTTATACATTGCATCAAACTATCCATTCTTCGTGGAAGTTAGCAACTAAAATTCTAATATGTCTAGGGAAATATCTGGCATGAGAATAAGTTCAGGTTGGCCAAGTAGGTTTGTCCTATTTCGATTTCCACAACGCTTTTGGTCATATCGATAATAGTATTTCTTCTTAACCGGCTCAAAGTTAATAGGCACCAATAAGTAAGTTTTAAAAAATGGGAATCTAAGCTTTACGTTATATGGTTGTAATTTATTAATATTTCAATGGGGCTATTAATATTGACCAGTTGGGTGAATAAACTGGGCTATATAACATCCTGCCGTTTATTCACGGGTGAACATAAACTTAATACTAGATGTTCTAGATCTCAACAGCCTTATATAAATTGCAAATGAGCATTATGAACCAAGTGTACTGCATATTAATCCAAATATTAATTGTTGAATTCTATCTCGGAGCTCTATCAACCACAATTATTAAATCGATATGACTTATGCCATCATTTCAAATGTTATTTCAGTAAAAGTCATCGATTTGGCACTGTATCTTTTCTTACTCTCCTATTTATTTTATGTTAAACTCACAATAATATTATGTTTCAAGCGATTCACATACTGTATTCGCAACTTCCGTTTACGATCGAATTCAACTCTATATACAACATCAACACTCCGCAATAAAGTAATGGTTATTTCGTATTGATATGGTGACCTGTACAACGTCGAATGGCCTTCTGTGTATGTATCCACTTTGATTCAATTATATAGAAAAAAATATACCTGGAATTACAGAATTTGACAAAGAAAAAGTATAGTCTTCAAGCGTTGTCTAGAGTTAAATGTATTAATTTCGTTGAGAGAAAGTAATCAACTGTCGGAGTGGGTCGTTAATTTTATTAATTGCGGCAATTAACCAAGATTTAACATTAGATCTATTACTGACATTGTCTGGAGGCAATTTTTGATACATTTTGCAGGTGTTCGAATTGAAAACGATTGTTTTGAATTTAAAACGGGCCGGCGTGCGTGCATATGTGCGTGCGTGCTTGCGTGCGGATGAGTGTGCATACTTGCGTGCATTTGCGCGTGCTTGCAAGTGTGCGTACGTGCGCGCGTGCGTGCGTGTGTGCTTAGATGTGTTCGGAACTTTCGTGTGAGTTCTACTTTTCTGTTGACTTTAGACCAATAATATGATAATTCGGTGGGATGGTTTCTATCACAGCTTTTTAAAGTTTAATAGCTATTTAAATAAAAGCATGCATTTATTTAAGAATTTGGATATAAAAAAAATCCTATATTTAGATATATCCGTCCGATTCGTCGCTAAAGAAATAAGATTTTTTTGCACTGTAAATAGATCAGGATAAATAAGACCTTTTAGACAACATTTGTAACAAGTTCCGTAAAAAGTTTGTTAAAATAGAGTTCCTAGCTTTTGAATTTAGTTCATTATGCATTTTGTTTTGTAGTGTGTTTAATAACTGTTCATAGAAATCAGAATAACACATTTTTTGCTTTTTCAATAAAACATAACAGGAATGTTCGACAAAGTGAACTTTCATTTTTGTACAATTTTGAAACACCCGCACTTCTATTGTGGCTTATTTATGGTTTTTAAATAAATCAGTACACTCGGCTCTTAAACGTGGGTTAGAAATGCCGTAAGTTTATAAGAAAAAAAATATAACATATTACGTTAAATTACACGTATCGCCCATATCCTTGTGAGATGACATGTAATATCTCCATAGAAAGATTAGCTGAGTTGGTCCGGTCCGGTCCGAATATCTTAATAATACAATCACAAACTTATGCAAATTTATAATAACGATGATTAAAATTTTAAGAGTAAAAGGAATATAATTTTACAATATTCTTTTTCACCATTTAAAACTTGATAATCCTTGTACATTACAATAATCAATGAATGAAAAAATTATATTTTTACAAAAGCCACGCATGCTTTGTATCTCTTTATTTTATCACCTTATTCCGTATTTCCAACTACCATTAATATTTGCAGTTCCAGCCCCACCACTATTATTCAACCCATTATCTTCCATTTGTTGCGGGTCGTAACTGGGGAATATAAGAAATACTAGCGCCTTCGGAAAAGTATGAAAATTATTTACGCCTATATAGGAAATGTTTCCTCGCACGTGACTTGAAAAGAGATGGCAGTCAGTTCGTAATAAAGGGATGGGTATAGGGTAATAGGAATGGCATTCGTTCAGTCTTTCCTTCGCTGCAGTAAGCATAGAGGTAGCTTGCCAATTATCGCGAACGGTCTGTTCTAGCGATTATAGTTGGATTAAAAAATCAATTATTGTTACGCTGCAAAAGCAAAAAAAGTAAAGTACTTATCATATTAATTCAAATTTTCCATTTTCAGTAATATCTTTGAAAATCAACATTCCAAATATTTTTATGACTTTTGTACTCTTAGCGATAATATTTCCAGTAACTCAGTAAATTTTGGACATTAAAATAGTTGTTTGATTTTATTTCTAATCAGGAAATTTCATTGTTTAAATTAAACCATTAAATTATGAATTTTTTATATTGAAATTTGCGTGTAGAAAATATCTTGTGAAACAAAAAGTTGTCTCCAGGTTATATGGAAAGAGTTGTCTCGAAAAGATGTATAAATTCTTCCCATTGTATAAGTTAAATATCAACACATTACACTGTCAATCGGTCTTAATTCCCCATTATTTAGAAATGTATAACTTGATAATTACTGAGGTTTATCTGTTCTTATGATTGTAGTTATTCTGACAAGAGATTAACTCAAAGAGTATGAATGAAGAAAAAAGAAATTAACTTTAATTCAAGTCTGAATATTAATTACTTGACTATTCTCCGGGCTAATAAACGCAACGCCGTTTGTACAAATTTTAATCACGAATATTTTACAAACGCGAATGTAAACGTAGTGCGACTAACGGACTTGTTTCGGCTTGTCGTTTCAATTGGAGTTTTCAATATTTTTTTTCTTGGAGTGGAATTTATTTCTTATTTTTAGGCGTAAGATAGGAATGTGATTCCGCAGCATTATATCGGCATATGATGCTGTTTTAACGCCAGCTATTGGTCAATTTATATATACCGTAGCATGATTAGTAGCACGAAACTTTATCGCGTATGGAAAACTTCGAATATTGATGAATTATTTTATCGTGTAAAACATCGTTAATGACTGCGATGTTGTATGACAGTATTCGAAAGTGGCGAAGTATTCATTTAAAAAATTATAAATGATAACGATGATGTGTGACAAAGTTTAAATATCGATGAAGTATCGTTTCCTCTAAAACATCGTAAATGATCGCGAGGATTTTTTAACATTTTAGAAATTTCGCACAAAAAATATAATATAATTAGAAATTAATAAACAGTAAAATGTAAATGACATTAATGAAAATATAGTCTATTGTTAATACAATATAATTATTGAAATGTACACTCAACAGTATGGTTGCATGTGAAAATCATAACGGCAAAAGTGGTCACATGAAGACTTGAGTATTATCATTGCACGTGCCATTTATTGTATTTAATATATTTGATTATATTTAATGAAGCTAAATTAAAATATTATAGAAAAATTATTTTACCGAGCGAGCCACCGAGCACGTAATGCTAATACATTACTTTAGTGTTCAAATAATAAAATTGTTTTTCATATTTCAATTATGTAACCCATTTAGTTACTTTACCAGTTATTTCTCCGTATTTGTTAATGATAACAAAATAGGTGAAGAACATACAGTTTGGCGTTGCAGTTTCGAATCTATCCTCTACATCAAAAATTAAATTATACCAATGGATAGCTAAAGAATTAAACAATTCATTACGATAAGCGAGAACAGTGACGCATCGCGCGCGGTGGAGGGGGAAGCTGCGTATCGAGATTTGCAATTAGTATAACTTTTGATTCGGAAAAGCTACCATGTTCGTATAAGTTTTAATTGTCAGCTGTCGTCAAAATCTATCGATTGTATATAAAACATTAGTTTAAAGTAGTGACAGTGAATATAATAAGGTGTTAGAATAAAAAAATATTATCAAAAAATATATAATGTCGGCCAATACGCGTCGAAAAACCAAAACCAAATACAGAGATCATATCGATCGCTCGGCTGGAAAGGGCTTCTTAAGAACAATCGAATGGTAATAATAAAATACCATATGACCGAGTCAAGCATTGCCGGGAACGTAAAAGAATTAATGCGGCCGAGCGGATCAACGACGGTGTCAGTACATCTGCAGCTGGGGCGATTGAAATTATGCGCTACATAGACGTATTCACGTACAACACACAACCGTGTCCATGACACAGCCACACCCCATTTGTTTCATCTTGTCAGCTATAAAATATGAAATTAACTTAGTAATACTAATTACGCTATAGATATTATATCAATCTACGGGTGCAGGAAAAACGACAGTTTTAGATGCTTCCGAAAGTTGCTTCGGATTTAAGGATTGATGGATATAATGTATGACCTTTCGCAAATAATATGGGATGTGATCTATTTTAAGAGACAATATAAATAGACAAACATTAAATATTTCATTCCTTCTTCATATAAAGCTAAGATTATAAGTTATAATGGATACAATTATAACAATAAGGGATAATTCATCAATAACGTGCTCAAATGTGCTTTTTTGCTGTTTATTAATGTGATAGTTTTATTAAAATTAGAAATTGTTGATTCTGATATTAAAATATTTTCTTTTGCGAGAAACGCAAAATTTGTATCATTATTTTACAACTTTGAATAGCGTTACTGAATTTGATGACATCTTCTTCTTTGATCATACCGAAAATATGTTTGAACGTGGTACCTACACAAGCAAACCACGTAGATCTTCTAGATTCGGATAGTAATAAATAGGAAGTAGTAGTATAATCATTTATGACGTCGTTGTGCCTGAAATAAGAGGTTGAAACAAATTATGGCATTTGTTATATTGATTGAGATTATTTTGCTGATAGAGTACCATTTCTGTGAACTTTAACAAACTTATACGGCCCTTTGCATATTGAGGAGAGAACTCTTCGCAGTATTAAATTATTTTTTTATGTACACACGATTACCGAATTAATAATTTACTGGATAATTTTGTATATCATAATATGTTTTGGATAAGTTTTTATATTCTATATACCTTCTCTCGCCTTTTTACGAAAGTATTTTAACTTGCTTATGGATACAGATATAATCAGGTAGGGTTGTATAGTATATGGAGTGTGGAATGTAAGGATTTTGCCCATATAACAGCTCGTGAAGGGAATATTTCATAGTACAAAGGATACATGTGTTATGTGCCAACATGACAGTGTACACACTATGAGCCAGTTTACTTTGGTTTTCATCCACTCAAGGTTTTAAATATTCTTTTAATGTAAAATGGTTTCTTTCCAATGTCCCTTGGATCTGCGGGCAATAGGGCGATGACTGATGAAAATGCTTTATTTTAAGGAAAATATAGGTTTGTTTGAAAACATCGGTGTGAAATTTGTACCTTGATCTGTGAAAATAATTTAGCTATGCCAATGAAACAGATAAAATGAACCAGACTTTTGCAGATTTTATATGCTCTGGGATTAGAGATGGGATAAGAGGTGAAGAATCTGGTAAGATTGTCCTCTAAGGTTAATATATATTTAAGTTTAGTGTGGATTATTTAATTCTTACGCATTCATAGGGTCTAGTGGAAATACTGCTTATCTGCATCGGAGCAGTTTCGTTTTTTAAGGGTATTGTTCGTTTGCATGGTGCACACTTTCTTATATCATTTTTATAACTACACACGTTTTTCTTTGGAAATTACGTCATCTGCATTTTATAGGTTAACAATGATTTCTTGCACATAGTGTATTCGTTCTATTGTTGTATTCGTCAAGATTAAACGCCGCTGGAGAAATTATTGTTGTACATTGGTTATTCAGCATGCTTTAATTATGTTCTTTAATGTAAGGTTGAAGCTAAACTTTTTCTCCGATATGGTTTAAATAAATTTTGAACAACAGTGCTTTGAATTAACATATTTTTGCGGACCTGAAATTTGAGGAATAGTACTTGGTGAACAAGTAATATTTTCAGGCTTACCAATAGGGTTGTCTATACCTTCTCAAACTTTGGTGGCAGTGTAGTCGATAGTGATTAATTCAGGGATTGGGTGTTTAGTTTCATAGTCGTACTCTTCAAGTTTGAGACAACATCTCACTGGTCTGGTTCCTAGATCCTTACAATTAAAGAGCTAAGGGATTTATGGTCAGTAATGATTTTAAAATGGTGTTTATATAGATAAGTTCGGAAGGTTTTGGTACTAAATATGATGGTTAAGTACTTTTTCTTCATGGTACTGAATTTTAATTCTCCTTTATTGAGTGTGCAAGAAGCATAGGTGATCGGTTGATACTTGTCAGTATCTGCTTGAGACAGGATCTCGCTAATGGCGTAATTAAATGCGTCTCACGTAAGTGTGAACGGTTTTGTGAAATCCAGATATATAAATAAAGAAGCGGATACAAGTTTTGACTTTCTATTTGCTGTTCATTTTGCCAACTTAATGAAGCGTCTTTTTTAAAAGAGATCTTAACGGTTTTGAAAGTTTGGAGAAATCCGAATTAAATATGCGGTATGAGATACAAAATTGAAAAATGATTTTAAGTTCTTAGGACAATTAGCGACAGAAAAATCATTGATTGTGATAATTATTTAATTCGTCTATGCAGTTTGCGACGAAAAGAAATTGAGAAATTTCTTTGATTTCAAAATTTTTAAATGAACCTTCTACGATAGCTGTGCTTCGCGGAGCTAATTTGTAGACAGGCTCTGTGAAAAATAGTTTCATAGTGTGTCCGTCTAATTCCGAAGTATTATTATTATAATTAATCTGGAAATTAATAATAATAATATTTAATAAGTAAGTTGTTGCCTATAATTTCGTCCTCTTGTGATTGTTGCCCTTCAAAAGTTCGGTTTTCAAATATTGCAACACCCATCTCACAGTCCATAATTGGCCACCTGTGGCTAGCCACAGGTACTAATATTTGTCCCAAAAAATAAAAATTTTACAATAATGAAGAGCTCAAGTCTGGGGTTTCAATTGATTTTCAAGATAAAGAAAGAAAAATATACATCTCCCTTCCACTTCATTCCGCGAAATTTTTGACCTCTCCTCATATTAAACTTAATAATTTTCCTTAACTGACGTGTGGAAAAAAAATGTGATGGACGATTAATATAACTGCGTCCATGAAACATTTGAGGTAATTGGGATTTGACTAAATTTAAAGATTCTGTAAATTAATAAATAAGTAATCTGCTAACTTAAAAAATAATTAAGCACACTAACTCATAATACAAGAATAAACATACAAACTAAATTTATGTACTTTTCCTGCTACGATACTTGTCAAATGAACTAAAGGATTGAAAAGAACAGTGTCATAAATAACAATGTAAGCCGGGAGATAGAACGACAAGGCTTTTAGCAGTAAATAGAGCATGGACGTGGACGAAGGATCCATATTTGTGATGGTGCTGTATTATTTCTAAAATATAGATTGATTACTTCTGACAATATTGACGAGGGGTACAAAGTTGAATATGTTTTAATATGAAAAATATTTTAATATTTTATTCTGTATATATGCATATAAACACGCTATATATATACTAATATACCTATATATTAATACGTGAAGAGAAAATTTTGTACTCCTTTTTAAGTATATTGCGCGCACGAAGGAGTGTGAGATTTGACATATTTAAAGTTTACATGGAGAAGGAGTGCAGAAAGTTAAAATTTATATATAATATTTATTACAAGTACATTAAATTATATATTACAAATACATTATAGATTTACTGTTTATGTTCACACTGTCAATATCGAACACAAAATAGTCTGCGGTCAAACAGTCGCACAGAGTAGAGCTTGTCGCTAAATAATTTTAAAACGTCAGATTGACTGGATGAGTTTTAAATTGTAAATTTTGTGTTATTTCAACTGTTTCTTTTTCAATAGTCTGTGGAGTGTATGTCAAGGCAAAAAGTGTTTATTTCATATTTTGTGTGATCGATATCTATATTTTTTATGTTAGTGACATACAACTTGTTTAATATGCACCTGTTACAAAAGAAAAATTTTGTGGCAGCAATCTGAATTTATTACTTTACGGTCCTTTGAGAAAGAGAGAATACGTTAGATACGGGAAATAAAGAAGTGAGGTAAAGTATTGTGGAGTAATGAAAGACAAAATTTTTTTAGAGATTATTGACAATTAAATGAAACTATGTGATATAGTATTCTTTCTAATTTCTTTAAATTCTTTACCACGACCTAGGTTTCGTTGTATTAGAAAATCTTCAGGTGGGTTATTAGCAAAGATTATTTCAATCTTTGCTAATAGCCTACCTGAAGATGTTGTAATACAACGAAACCTAGGTCGTGGTAAAGAACTTAAAGAAAGTATAAATAATACTACATCACGTAGTTTCATTTAATTGTCAATAACGAATTTCTACAAAATTAACGCCAAATATATTCAATATTTAGAGATTATGTTAGAATAAGTATTATAACAGCGTTTACGCATGTCAGAGTGGACATCCGAATATACGTAAAATTATAGTATACTAGAGAGCGAAGACTTTTTCTAGGCTAGAGCCTTTCTAGGATATGATGCAAAATTTGGATTATTACATTATGGAGGAAAAATCGCGATACTCATCTGTCCATCCGAATCGTTACCTATACTTAGAATTCTAGAACGGGCAAATAAAGCATTGCATGTATTTTTTAATTTCCTTTATATTGCGTGGTATTAATCAAAAGAAAAAACTATAAACACACCAAACTTATTTTTTAGAATTTTTGTGTAATAATTATAAAGATATTTTTGAAATTATTCGCCAAAACATTTTAAAATTTTCAACTAAGCTTCATAAAGACAGGTGATATCTCTCTCTGTCTTTATGGAGCTTGGTTGAAAATCACTTTATTTTTTTACAGTCAAAATAATGTGAAAAATAATGATAATAAAAGTTAGCATTAATGATTCTATGTCTCAAATTTTTAATAAATTCATGAGATTTTACGCCTGTGAAACATATATTTGGAAATGTGGTCTCTCAATATCAGTCAATAATTTAAAAAAAATACTATGAAATCTTAAATATTTACATGTGTACGAACAATCGTGGTGTACTAGTTATAATTTATTTCTACATAGGATTTTAATTTGAAGAGGAAGACTGGCTGGAATAGGCGTAACATTTCATGAATTCATTAAAAATATGAGACATAGAATCATTAATACAAACTTTTATTATCACTATTTTTCACATTATTTTGACTGTAAAAAAATAAAAAGCGAGAGATTCCCCTGTTTTTTTTTTAATTTTAAAATTTTTGGCGAATAATAAAAATATCTTTATAAATATCACACAGTGGTTTTCCAAAAAATAGAGTAATTAAACGATTGCTGGTGTGCCAGTCTGCGGTGACTATTTTTTCATTTTCCAGAACAATCATTGTAAAATTACCTGTGTCTTCAAAGAATGATGCAACAATCTTTTAACCAGCACTTTCTTTCTTCACCTTTGTAGGCAATTCTTCAGAATTAATTTTTATAACAACACGCACAGCATAATATTATCTTCAGTTGTTGCTATTTAGGGAAATCCCTTACCCAGTTCATTACTGAGATTGGTGCGGTGACGTTTGAATACGTAACACCAGTTGTAAATACTAGTGTAAGAGGTAGTTTCGTCACAAAATGACAGTCGAAGTCGGTTGTATTTTTGCTGATGGTATTATTGCAGGTAAATTTAATCGTGTTCAATTAATCTCGACGGCATACACAGAATTTTAAACAGCCTCTAATTTGTAAAAAAAAACGACAAATACCTCAGTGTGGTACGAAAGTGTCCATTTTTTAAAATTTGGGTTTATTTTTATCATAATTACAAATGACCTGTTCCAAAATTTTTCAATACTACCTTCGCATGTATAATGTAGTAGAAAAATATTCGTGGTGTTACAAGAAATTTTGTTTATAGTTTTTACTGATCTTTTCATTAATACAATATGAACAATAACACCGAGATTAAAAATAATTCATACTTAAATTTTTTTCTGAATACAGGAATAACTTGTATTAAATAAGGTTACAGTTTGTAATTGATAATTACGTATTTAAAAAGTAATAGATTTTTTAAGTTTTCTACGATGTTATTTGTAACGAATGGTTATTATAACATTTTAGGGATAATTTTATTCGCAAAATATATTATTTATTATTAAAATTAAAACGATTATAAACTTACTAGCTTCTTGATTATTTTCAACGTGGGATTATTTTTTTTTTCTTCAGTATTACAATTTAGAACAAATTTAGGCCCTCTCATGAAGATAGATTTATTTCTGTTGGAGTATAATATCTACCACAGAACATAAGTATTTTTGATCCGAGTTCCATCTATCGATATTTATCTTACATAATGGTTATTCCCTTAACATTTTTGTTATTTTATATTATAGCTGACGAAATATTGTCTTTAATTAGTTACGTAGATTGTAATATTTTCATTAAGTTTTCGTTTAGTTGCGTACATAGCGATGAAGAAAAAATTAAATTAAATTAACACAATATTGCCTTTTTATTGACGATAGTTAAATTATGGGTATTGTAAAAATATGCCTACCAAACCAAAATACGTACGTCCACAAACTTGAACAAAAATTGAAGAACAGTAAAAACGAAATAAATTGCTTCGATACAGCAAATTTGCAACCAAAATAAACTGAGGTACAACCATTATAATCTCCGTATAAAATATTTTTATTAGCACTAATAGTTTGAGCAAAGTTTCAGCAATAAGTTCAGTAATTAAATATAAACATTTATGATGGGAAAAATTATTAACAAAATCGCGTTATTAAATAAAATGTCTCTCTGTAGATAAGCCTGTATTTTGCTGTACTAAAAATGATATTGACTTATCAAATAAGGAAGACGTAGCAATAATATTTTACTAGATGAAAATGAACGAAAGAGAAGAGAGGTATAAATTAAGTCAGAAAAAGATATTACGTTCTGTTTAACCTGCTAGGTTAAAACGATAAGAATTAAATACTAGTAATAACCTGCTAGGTTAAAACGATAAGAATTAAATACTACTAATTAATACTAGTAATAACCTGCTAGGTTAAAACGATAAGAATTAAATACTACTAATTAATACTAGTAATAACCTGCTAGGTTAAAACGATAAGAATTAAATACTACTAATTAATACTAGTAATAACCTGCTAGGTTAAAACGATAAGAATTAAATACTACTAATTAATACTAGTAATAACCTGCTAGGTTAAAACGATAAGAATTAAATACTACTAATTAATACTAGTAATAACCTGCTAGGTTAAAACGATAAGAATTAAATACTACTAATTAATACTAGTAATAACCTGCTAGGTTAAAACGATAAGAATAAGATTTTTTAGTCCGAAGTTAAAAAAATAATTTTTAGTACCAATACCAAATTAAGTTCTATTGACGTTTTAGGTAATTGTTACATTTATTAAGAGTTTATGATATATATCAATAATTACCACTACACGTAAAACGAATTGTGCTCTTTGAAGTCAAAAATTAATAAATTTTACGTAAATATTTAAATAAGCGGTAAGACGGTGAAGGTGCAGGTAATGAAAATGATTGCTCTATGAAACTTCAATATTAGACACTGCAAATTTGTTCCATGAGTCAGTCACCCTAGTAATTTCCATGGATGCTAATTTGAAACAGGCTAGCGAAATAATCACCTTGCGACCTAACTGTATGCTACATTGAATAACTTAACAGATTTCCTTTAAAAGTTCTTAGGTACTGGGGCGGAGCAAGGGATATTTAATTAAACAGAAACGTGAGATGTAAGAAAATAGAGGGCGCGAAATTTTCTGCTTATCACGCTCGGGGGGACGTTTAAATAAAAATGCTGCACAACTTCAATGTCAATGTTTTTGATGCTTTGTAATAAAGTACCTTTTTTTGTTCAAAAGCTTCACAAAAAGATTGAATTTCCTGTTAAGTAATGTAAATATTTATCTGTACAAGACTTATTTTGCAAACCATATGGGAAGATTGTTTTCTAAATTTTTTTTCATGCATAGTTTGACTTCAATGAGTTTAGCGTTTTTAGGGTTCCATATATGAAAATGAAAAAAAGAATCCTTATAAACAAATCACTTATATGTCCTTTCGAGCGTTTATTCATCTCTCACGGCAGTTTTCTGATAAACTCTTTAATATGCAATTTAAACGTTACTTGATATCAATGTCCATAAATCTCCTTATTAACACTTAAAAATATTTAGGTGTAAATCTTCAAGAGAGCAAATGAGTTTTTGAGGGGCAAGGGGAAGACTCCTTACCTATTAATTGATATTATATCAAAGAGTATTTATTCATTAAGAGTATTAATATCATATCAAAAGAGTATTTTACAAATGTTTCTTTAAGCTTATTTTTATTTTTCTCACTCAAGCTGTCATTTGGTGTAGAGTGGGATAGGTAGAGATTACTCTGCATTGGAAAGACATTACACACACTAATATCTACTTACTACACAGATATTTCACTTTCTTCTCAGATATCTAATTTGCTTTTCAAAAATATTCACGTTTTGTTAATATTATAAAATAAAAACAATAGAAATAAATAATAGAAGAGGCTTCAAACATTCTAAATGTAATTACCAAAACTGTAGCTATACTGAGCATGGAGGAAAGCACAATAGCCTTGTTAATAGTTAACAAGTAAATAAACGGTGACGAATGTCGTTGCGCAACCAGTTTTATCTAATATTGATGAATATTAAAGAAATTGACATGTAAATATTCTGCACATGGTAGAATTAACAATGAATTTAGACCTTTTGTAAATTAATTGGTAATATCTTATATAACACGTTATTTTGAATTATTACATCTTCATATAATGGACAAAGTGTAAAAATGACATATGGAATAATAGTTAATAAAGAAATAAACAGAGTTTTAAAAATTAAAAACTATCTATGAGTTACGAAAATCATCAAGCCGTAAAATTTTCAAGTGCTGCTATAAGCGTTCAGTTTTAATATTTTGAAATGTAGAAAGCTAAAAGTATTTGCTCTTTTTAACCAAATATTATAAATAATATTATTTGTGTCGATAACTGACAAACGTTCGCACCACCATTTGACCAAGACGGCGACGCGCGGGGAACGCCTTGTTGAAGCTTGTCTTGTACAATATTATCACTGGAAGACATTTTTAACCTCTTTTTATCACCTCTATGTGAATCGTAATTACATACAAATAGATTAATTGTTTAATGGCTGCTGCTCTGACATTAACTAAGCTTCGTGATGACGACAGAAAGGTATTTGAGTGCCCTCTTGAAATTTCGACTGAATTTGTTTACAATGGAACTATTTGCTACTAAAGTGTATCAACAAAATCTGTAAGCAACATTTTGATTAAACCATATACAAGCAAGTTTATTAATTCCTAAATAACTGACTATTATGTTGGTAGGATCTCAATATTTATTCAGCTCACTTATTTTATAATTCATGAGGTATATTAACAAAAGTGTTTAAATTAATATTAGCCAACGTATATAGTTATTGGTTGATGTTTAAAATTGTTGGTTTTAAATTTATTATTATTATTAAATATGTTATTATTATCTTAGACAAACACCAATTTTATATCCGGAATTTAAATAAACAAAATCACTTCCATTTTGAAACAATAATAATATCAATAACGGTGAGACATGCATAAGAATAATGAAAACAAGGTAACTAGAATGTCCATGTAATTATTTATTTATTTATTCGTTTTTTAATTAATTGAGAACTCCATGCCTAACTTACAGATATAACCGAATCGTAGCCTCTGCGAAAGAACATAAGAACACGTAGTAAAAAGTGTACAAGCTATAACGAATAAGATAGAAAAGTACCATATAACGATTTAAATAGAAGTCACACAATCGAGTGATTTATCGTGAACCACCAAACAATTTCATAATTCTATACCCAAAGCAGTTAAGGATACAGGAACAAACGTCAAGTTAAAAGATACATCTCGTATTATTGCTTTAAATATGAAGGCACAAAAGAAAACAAAGATAGACGCTACAGGTTATTCGCATGTGCTCCAGGCAGATGAAATAAACTAAGACATGTAACAGCCAGGGGAATCTAAGACAAGAAACAGCCAAGAGAATGTAACAGCCAAAAGCATAAAGCGCTACTAAACTCGAAAAGAACGGTTATACCTATAACCGGTTATACTTATAACGAAGCTTTATTAAGATTTAATTTAACTAAGAATCAGACTTGTATTTACCCAAACTAGTATTATCGATGGTTTACGATGTTTAAAAGATGTTTTTATTCGAATATTAAAAAAAACGTTTAATGTATGATAATTTCAAAATAATAATAGCAATGCAGTGTGTTTTTTATTCGCACAATTAATAGTAGCTTGTCACGGTGTGTTTGCAGAGCTAAGTTTACAGAGCAAAGTTACTGCGTTGTCTATAATAAATAAAATTAATTAGGATTTTTATTTGCTTGTGTATCTATTTTTTATATCCACAGCGTATGAAAATATTTATTGTTTTATAGGACTCTGATACAGAGCTTATTTATCTACCTTCACATATGACATATATCACGTAAACCAGCTTCCATATATCATGTAAACCATCTTATTAGACTTCAAATAATTATTCTATGGCACAAAATCTTTTGGCAGTCATTGAGATACGTATTTAGGTCAGAAAAAAATTTGATATCATAAAAATACAAAAATATATTTGTAGACGGATTTTCCTCCGTATATAGCTTTTGATAAGAAATTTATTTAAAACAATTTTGATACATCTTGAAATTAATATAAACGAAACCACAAGTGATCGTTATTTGTTATTAATGAAATAAAACAAATTAACAAAAATTTATGTTCTCAAACTTATTTTAAAAACAAAATAAAATTTGTAAAATCATTAAAATACAGAATGACAATATAGTATAATAATTTACTTTCATTTCTGTTCCTAAACTCCTTTTTACTCGTATATACAAGATAAAAATGAAATAATACAATATTATTTCAAATTTTTCCATAACCAGAAGCATGATATAATATGACGTAAAAGTAGATTAGAGAGATTATATTTTCAGTTTAATCAAATATTTTACAATTATATTTATAATAGAAAAGAACATGAATTAATTTATCATATAGTTCTCCTCCCAAAAATCAAAATCAGTAAATTTCACAATTTAATTCTTTTTACATCAAAAGCCTGTCGCAATTTTATTATCTTTCTTATCTCAATCTCTTTCAGGTATCCGACACTTAGCTAGATTTCTCCGTGAATCCCACGTAGGCTGACACAGAAAAGAAATAACGAACTAAAAAAATTAAGACATGAAAAAACCGTACAACAGCCGGCGATTTGTTTCATTTTGGTATGGGGCACTCCTTTACATTTGCTCCGTCGTATTTGCATTACACTGTTTTTATTCTTTGCGAGTATCGGAATCTACTGAATCACAGAGAGGCAATGGAAAAAAGAGACAACATTACGATGAAAGTAATTCACTTAATATTTTCTTGGCTTTTCTGATATTTATGTATATTTAGTTTTATATACAAATTCTCCTATGTATTGGATGTGTAAAGCTGTTAATAATTCACGCGTGCAATCTTGTTGAAGCCGGGCGGATGGGTTCATATAGCACCGCCGTTTACATTTTTATTCAGTTATTTACGGAGAAATAGACTGGCGTTGAAAGAAATAATAATAAATAGTATACTTACCTTATAAATGCTAAGCTGTGATAACCCATTTTCAAGTTTAATGTACGCACCCCAGCAAGAAAATTTTGCTTTTCAGGATATTTAATAAAGACACGAGTAGAACTCACACTACGAAGGTTTCAAACGAACTTAGACACACATCACCACAGCAACTCATAGATATATAATTTATGTTTCATATCACCGACCTCTACGAAATGTATAATTTTTTTTGAGAAATGGAACCATAAAAATGACGTGGGAACCAGAATTAAATAAAATAGAAAAGGACTAGTCTATGTTCCTTAATTTTAATTTTTTTAAAACTTCATTGTGAATGTTAACGTAATGTTTACATGGGAATAAAATATTTGGTGAAATTATTTCTACACAAACAATACCTTAAAGTTAAGTGGAAGTAAAATAAGTTCTTACAATATATTTTAATGTGAAATTAATTTAAGATTTAAGGGAGAGAGAGAGACAAGAAATGATTAAGTAGTGAGGAGAAATAAACAATTTTGTTTCCCATAAATCGTTTGAATAAGTTATACTTGAAAACTTTTTCGGACAACTTTTAGAAAAATCATTTGACAACGCATTTCGAATATCAGAATTAAGTTTGGCATCATAAGGTGAAGTGAACTATGTTTAGAAATGAGGGAGTGAAAAGGGATTCAAACATAATTGAAGGTCATTCAAAATAGTGCAATAATAAAAATTAAAAAAAATACATAACTTAGGAAAGTGATTTTGTGCATTCGGTTTAGATAAATAATAATCGTAGTATATATAAGCTACCTAAATTTCGTACATACCTAACCAGTAATTATAATGTAGGCAGTGTAGTATAGATATCTAAATTGTATAATCGTAAATATTTTAGACAATATAACACGTAAATATTTTTGTCTTGTACGTAAAAAAGCTTTTAATTAAATTGGAAAATTTTTGAAAATAAAAATCTGTAATTTTTTTTTCCGTTTTATTGAACGACCGTTTTATTATTTTACTTTGTTTGATACAGACTCTTATCTATGAACATACAAATATATAACTAGTTTGGAACCAAACGGAAAATTTTTGATATGCAATTCAAACTCGCATTTGGCATATTTTA
The DNA here is from genome assembly GCA_039881145.1 of Druceiella hillmani. Lineage (NCBI taxonomy): Eukaryota > Metazoa > Arthropoda > Insecta > Lepidoptera > Hepialidae > Druceiella > Druceiella hillmani. The sequence goes on along the minus strand of JAYKKI010000016.1, from coordinate 22,807,845 downwards.
TATGGACGACACGTAAACAATTTATTTTTCATTTCATTGAATTAAAAGAAACGAGTTACGTAATAAATAATTTATCTTATTACGTACGTATGTTAACATGGAAATATTTTCGGAAAATAAGGAAAAGGAAATCATGTCAAATTAAAATAAACGGGTAGAGAAATTTATAAACATTAATATTTCTCCTTTATATTCTTTGTTACACTCGTGTAAACTAAACTTTTGGTGCTTTTAAACTAACTGTGCTGAAATGCATTTATTATTACGGAGATTTTTAGATTTAGGACGTATAGCACTATAGCTTCTTCATCCAGAAACGGAATCCAAAACAGACAAATAATTTGTTTACGGTGTGGTACTTTGTCTTATTTTGAGATAAAATCTAGGTTAAATTCAAAGTTTCACAAAATTGATCCAACATCTTCAAGACAGCGGTGTTCAAAATATGAAAAATTTCTAAAAATTCATCTTGCAACAAAATTACACAAGTGATGCAATGGTTAATATAACTATCAAATAAGTGCAACATTTGTGCAAAATATTTCTTTCATGATTTATTGGACAAAAAACTACCCAACTCTTTTCAACCTACTGTACTTTCGGCGTTTTTATACATCATAATTTAGTTTTGGAAAATATTTCTGTGAGAAATGGATATGTGGTTCTATATTTTGATGCATTTTGTAAGGAATATATTGCCAATTAAATAACTGATATTGTTTTTTTTCTCACGAGGTAAAAACAATTTAGCTGCTAATCAAGTTTCTACTAAAGATGTGGCCGTGTTATATACATAATTAAGTAAAAGTTAAATGTTATCAAAGACATTAATTTAGTTCTATCAGAAATCAACTAGATGGTTGTGTGTTTTTTTACTAAAATGTTTATTTTTTTAACAAAATATTTTTGGCACATCTAAGCCCCATTTCAAAAGTGGATTTTTTGATTATATATTTATCTTCGAGATATTTGGCATATGTACTAATTTTTTCTCAATCTTTTGTTATAATTTTTTGTTAATCATTAATTAAAACGTTGGTGATTAAAAATATTAAGAATTTTATCTTTCCGACTGGCGCTTGTATTGCATTACACCTAACTTAGAAAAAGTGCAAAAGGCTAGTGAATTAAAATCTAATGAACCTTAAATTAATTCAAATCAAAGTTATAATGAGTTTATTATTTTTTCAATCAGCAAGGATGATCATAGCACTCGACACATTAAAAAGACGTTGTAAAACTGTTGAAATAACAGATGACATCCTTATTAGATTATCTTTTCTGAATTTTATTTCTAACTCTTGACTCATTTTACAGAACTGATCACTGAAAAATTCTTGTAAGTCGGAGTGTAATGGTGAAAATGATAAAATATGGCCAGATGGTTTATTTCTAAATTCGGTTCTTATCGAACCAGCGATTCTCAAATTATAAGTATTCATGCGAATAGAAAGACAGATAGAGGAATGGTAATTTTTATACACCAGGTTATAATATCGTTTGCTAATATTAAAGAACAGTAGCTGTTAGATCTTCCATTTACAGTTAGCCTTCTTTACTTTGATATATTATCTGGTGATATTTTAATTAAAGTTAAATATATCAGCATTCCAAATCCGAAGCGATAGCCTCTCATTTGCATCTCAATAGAGGAACGTGCTAAAAACATATCGGTCATTAGAAATCACGATGAGGATATTTTTCCATTTTTCTCCTCTCCGGTGTTGGGAGGTCCTTTTTTTAATATGAGGCGAGATATTTTTGTCGGGCGACTCATCAAAATAGAATTCCAGGTTTAGCGTTGTTGGCTTCGTTTGTTCGAGGTAAAGTCATTGTACCAGAACTTTACTTAATTAGAGAAAAGTACATACCGTCGATTTATTGATAAAAAAACACAAATTCAGTTCCAAAACACACACATACACATATCACTTTGTTCTCCGATTTTCCCTGACTCAAATATATTTCTAATAAGTTGGTAATCATTCAAGTTAGTTAGTCAGAAATATTCAAATGTGTAAAACATTTTAAATAATTAAAAAATACATTTAAAATACCATTTACTAAAAAAACTATAACTACATGAATTTTCCTTGATAAAAACTTAGAATTTATATGCTAATTAATGCTTGGGTGTTATTGTTAACATGTTCGAAGATATAATCGGTGATGTAATACATAATAAGAGGAGATATGTTTTATTTATATACAAGATTATACAACTAGAGTACTAATTGTGAGGGAAAATTAGCGTCAAAGAAAGCACAAAAATAAAAAAGAATCATGTTGAAAATGAGGTAATTGCCACGTCGTTTCGGGACAACTTCTATGACGCTTATGACAAGCCTGTTTAAAAGAGCGTCATTAGATATTAGTGAGTATCTACGTATACCGTTAACATAGTCAAAATTTTATTTCTTCACTGATATTTTGTGTAAATTTTCCGTTCAAAATTTTATTAAATTTGTACTTGTTGTAACTCTTGTTAAACGTTATACTGCAAACATTATCTTTTGTGTTAGACGTTAGTTGTTTAATAATATAACTGTGTAATATGACTATGATCTGATCTTCAGTTGTATTAGTTTTTGCAACATTTAGGTTATATTAAAATATAGGTAACGACGAACAAGAGTTAAAAGGCAGGTAGAAAGGCAGGGATTTAGAAAAAAAACAGTTTGTTTTATGACCAATATTCAAGAAAAATGACTTATTAATAATAATTAGTTCCATTCAACTGTAAACCGAAATTTTTATCCAAGTTCATGGATACTGTTTCCTATGTTCGTTAAAAAATTTAAGAACTGAAATGCAAGCGAGAAATCTTTAACCGGGGCGGGAAATAAAATTTCAGATATTTGTAAAAATTTACTTCTTGACTAATCTGTTAATAAAATTAATCGGCGACTTCGCTAGTCGGATAATAGACGACAAAAATCATTGACTGATAAGTGGTTTTAATAAGGCAGTGACTATTTTCATAGTTATATAATTTTTAATAGCTGTTTTTAAATAAAAGAAATATTGTAAAAGTTATCTTGTACATAGGATTCAGTTAATTGATATAGATGGGTGGTATACTAATACAAGTACAAATCATTTTTGTTTGTCATTTATTGTTCTAATGATACAAGTAACACCTTTTTATCAGTTAAAAGTAAGAGTTTTTACTACTCATATTTTATCACTCGTAAATTCTTTTTATTATAATTGATATTTTGTTTAACGTTAACAATCTTATGTTGGAAATAGTCTTTGGAAATATAAGAAAGATAAAAATTGTATAATTATAAAAATACATAATGAAGTAAATTTTTGTGCTTCAAGTAAATTAAGATAAATTAAATAACAACAATTATTAAATTAGTGTTACTTTATTAGAGATTACAAAACATGATTTGACTACGTATTTTTAAATTATTTAATAAGGCAATCGACAATGCACTTCACACGCAGACTAGTCGGCTGATTATCCAGTCGGTTTTAATTTGTTGCCAGTTGGTTAGTCAGCAAAAGCTCTAGTAGGCAGGCACATCAATTATTAGCTATCTTTGGAAATACATACATATTTTCTGTCTGATAATTATTCTAACATATATTTTATTGTTAAAGTATATTGTTGATGTACTTTAACATGTGACGAGTTAAATAATTTACTCAACTGGGTTACATAAAGGATTCCGACACTGCATTTTGAAAAGATATTATATTTTAATAGCAACACATTTTTAAATTCAAAACTCGGTTATTTAGGACTCTGTGAGAAACTCATAATCTCAAGATTCATCAGTGAAATTTTCATGTCATAAAAGATAATTTTCTAGCGTAAATATTTGAATGTTATGGGTTAGGTATTTAAAGTAATTCCCGTTTTTATTCTCCCAAGACCAAATTATACTTCTCAAAAATGACATGCCGCAAACATGAACTGATTTAAAGACAGATAGACTATATTTGGGTGCAGAAGCTCACTATCATATTCGTTGATGTGAAACCCTGGACTGGGGTTTATTAGGGACGGTGAGCGCTCCGCCCTCACCATAAAAGTTTCCGGTACGGACGTAATATTCGTGCCGATTGACGGCCCGCTGTTAGAAAATACTTTCGTTTACGATCAACTGGTAGAAAGGGGAGTTCACGTTTTATTTATAGTTTACGTTTTCTTTGTTTCGGAAGCATGTAATTTTCCAAGTGTTGCTTTTTATTATTAAGTACTTATAATTGTTAACTATGAACACTAGTCATGTTTAGATTCCCAATTGAATTAACGTAAAAAAAAGTGTAATTTCCCAATTAATATATAGGAATATAGGTGTATTTAATTTTTAATTCACCAATTATTAAAGCTGTTAGGTTTGATAAATGAAAGTAGTTTTTTTAAATTTTAGAATAGTGTAGAGCAGTATTGTCATGTTTTGAGCAATTGTAAAAGATTGGATTCTAAATTCATTCAGCCAAACATCAATTCAGTTTATTTTATGTATTATAAAAATTATTGTTAAATCAAATTATTACTATATTACAGTCACTGCTAACTGGGACGAGGAGCATGTATGAATTAACTTATTTATATCAGCGGTAAAGGAATTCCTCATGAAAGTACATTATTTGTAAGTTAAAAAAATATTTTAAAGATTTGTGTATCAAGCTGTAATTGTGAACATAACTCTCTTTGATTTAAATATTTTTGATCCTAATTGTAGGCTATGTGCCCACAATTTATTTTTGAAAGTCTTTGTACGTGCTGTTCAGTATATCGTCTTGAAATATTTTCTGAATTAATTTCTGTACGTAATATTTTTTTTTTAAATATCCGGAGCTTTGTGACAAAAATATTGCGTTTAGCATCCCTATTTAAGTCTAAGTCTCCTACAAGTTACTAAAAATTGAAAAAAAAAATTAAATTAAAAAATAAAAACTTTAGCAAAAAACTTTTTTGATGTACTGAAAAGTTTAAAATAAATAATTTACTCTAACTAAACATCGTTATAAAAATAATAATTAAATCTAACGTAATATTCGTTTTATTTCTTTTTCTCTTCAACGTACATTTCTGAACAAGACATCGATGTCAAAAGATCAATTGTCATGACAGTACTTTGTTAATGTACGTAGTTTTAATTTTTAACTTTGAAAGAAAAGTTTGTTTCTTAGGTTGTTTTTTCTCTTTTTGAAAGTTCTATTCATAAATAAAATCCAAAACTTATTTTTAAGCTAATTAATGGCTCTGATACTAATAAATATAATACATTCATAAGAATATCATTATTATAACGGATGTACTAGTTGCTTCACATCACCTTGTATTTTTTTGGTTTGTTAAAAACAAATGTCTCAAACTAAAAAATATTTTTATAGTAATCATATTCTTCATAATATAATAATCATATCTTTTATTATTCTTTATTTCATATATAATTTACTCGTTCTTTTTAACAACCTTACAATAAACAGCGTTTTGTATGGAAATTTCCTCTTATAGTACATGACTTATTCGTCTAATAAATTTTGTAAATTTAAAATGTTGTAAAATCATGAGGCAGGAATACTTTCCACTAATGTGCTATATTTATTAATATCTACTTTCATAATGTATATAGAAATTTATATTTTGCGTAAATGTTACCTTAAAATGATGTATAACATATCTTCCCAATAACCATAAAAACGTAGTAGGTTTTCTATCATTATTATTATTAGTATTTTTGTTTACTTTGAAAACTAAATTTTTTTCCTAACTCATCCAAAATTACTTTTCTTTCAGCCAATTTTGTTTGAATAAGTTTTGTATGTGAAGGTATTGTAATGACTTGGGTATATTTTTTTAGCCATGTATCTATTTTACTTTTTATTATCTGTGGTGTCCTAATTTGGATGTCCCTAAATTTCTCACTGATTATATAGCTTTACAGTTCTTTGTTCCTTTTATTGCATTCTCAACGTCTTGAAATTCGCGTTCTCGCTACTGTAAATGATCGATATTGCAACATCAAATTCAAAGTCGAGATTTAAGGTTGTATTCTTCGGTTATTATTTTATGAACACATGCGTATGTATTTGTAAATTTATGCAAAACATTCATGAGTATTGCCACATGTTTCCAAAAATTTTCTCTTCATTTCATAATTAGATTCATCAGTGAATCATGTGCGTGGGAAGTTGGATCGAAGGCGATAAGTAAAAAGACAGCTGACGGATTCAACAAAGTTATTCTTGTAATAAAATAATTGTAGGCTGTTAAATCTTTCGTTTCTTAAATTTTAGCCAATTATTTTCAAATTCGAAATTAATATATCCAAGAAGAGTCAAATCAAAATGTGATTTTGTTCAATCTAGAGCCAATCAAGGTTGTAACTTAGCCCTCTTTCGTTTCTTTTTAGAAGAAATGGCCTAATTGTATTTGGTAACAATATTCGTTGTCTCTTCTTTAACTTTTAGTCTAAAACTTTTTCTGGATAGATAAACTATCTGATAGCTTACTATTCCAACATATTATCAATATAGTAATCTAACGGAGTTTGATTAATAAGTCATAATTTAATGGAGAAAACGGGAAGTCACGACACACTTTTCAATACTTCTATGTATCACACTTTTCAATACGTATATCTCAATGTGCTAAATACAAAAAAAATTAAAAGATATTTCAAGCACAGAATTTTATTTTTTTTTACTTAATTTACCACCACAGGACCCTGAATATAAAGTTGTTTAATGGTAAATGGCCAATTTCGAGCTAACAGTAATTTGAATAATGGTGAATTTTTTTGTTTTATTCAATATAACATAAAATATCAGTCGTGTAATTTTTGTCGCACACATGTCCCAGTTTGAGTCAATGTTTAAGTAGTGTGAGGGAATTTTAAGAAACAATAATTAACGATACGTTTCAAAATAATAACTGTGTAAAAAATTCAAAATTCTCTAAAATCTTTCCGGAATATCTTTGTTATATCTTGGATGTTTCAATATTCCAAGGTTTTCTTTATTTTTTATTCAAAGAACATAAAATATCATTCGTTTTACATTTAAATTTATTGTCGTACACATGCTCCATTTTGAGTCAATGTTTAATTAGTGTGGGGGATTTTTAAGAAACAATAATTAACGATACGTTTCAAAATAATAACTGTGCAAACAATTCAAAATTCTCTTAAATATTTCCAGGATATGTTTGTTATATCTTGGATGTCCGAATATCCTGTTTTCTTTATTTTTTATTTTATTTTTGTTCGTTTTTTATAAAGCTTGATCAATATATTTTTACAAAGCAAGACTTAATAAATGGTATTAATTGTTGACTGACTGAAATATAGGGTGAAGAAGAGAAAGGAAGGAAATCGAAATTATAGTCAATTTAATCTATGATTAATAGCATTTATTTACGAGGGGAAGTTAATAAAATTTGCAAAAGGGGTGGAATGAAGGCCAAATAAACGTGGTGCTATTTTTTCTTCTCAAAATATTCTCCCTTAACCCTATTATATTTTTCAGTTCTGTCGATTAATTAATTCATACTCTCAAAAAGTGTTTTCTCTTTATACTGAAAATAATCTTAAATTGCTGACTTGACTTATTCGTCATCACTATTTTTTATACACACAGTTCCATTTTAATTTTTGGCAATAAATGATAGACGTAGGTCATAAGGTTGGTGTTGAAATATTTGAAAGCCACTCTCATGAAGAGCAGTCATCGCAACGTGGCTCTTGTGTACAGATGCATAAGCGGCAGAGCTTTCGGTAATTTCTTTCGCCTTTTTTTGCTTCAATCCTGCTACCTTCAATTATAGAAATACATTTATCTTTGATGTCAATGAGCAGAATATCCTCTGTGTTTCATAAAACCGTCACCGTGACTTTTCCGGTCGATTGCGACACCATGAAGGTTGCACGACACTATACCTAGAAGGTGGGTACCTTTTTTATGTTACTGCATGGACTTTTGCTCAGATACAGCGTGGTAATGCTGAACCGAAGTTTTGTCTTATGTAACAATTCAACTAAAAATGTTATCCTTATTCGACCTATAGAGAGCAAAGTCGCGTAAACACTTTGTTGCTTTTGCAGTGACGTGAATATTCTGGACAAGTGAGTCAAGTCAAATTCTGGGCAAGTGAGTTCTGCGCTGACTTTTGACATTCCAAGATGGAGAATATTTGTAGAAGATACTCCAAGCATTTCTCTCTCTACTGCTTCTTCTTTAATTGGGCATCTTTCTGTACAAAATTTTCAAGTTTTTTATTAATGTCCGAGAAAGCGGCCTCGATGGACCATTCTGAGCGAATGTTGTCTTCGATCGAATTTCTGCCTTGTTTAATGAGATTAAAGTCCGAAACTTGTTGATAGCTCAAAATTTATATATCCATAGTTGACGATTTTTTCCAGAACAATTTGCTTGATCGATAACAGCTCAGAAGTTAATGTTAAAATTAAGTATATATATTCCTAAGGAGTCACTCATTAGTGACTATGCAAGTAAGTAACCCCATAACATTTACCTCTCGAAATTTTTATCATATCCTCGTAAGTCCGAGTTCAAGTATGGCTCAGGCCAAATACTCTTTATATGATACTTTATTAACGTAAATAGAAAGTATGTTAAATAAAAACATATTCAGAAAAGCGTCGCTGTAATCCAAAATTTAAACAGGATTATTAGATATTAATTGTCTTGTAGGGATGAAGGTTTAACTTAGAGCTTAATATTTTTTTCGAGTTTAAACTTATTGAATCTGGCTGGAAGTTAAACCTCGACAAATTTAATATCAAATTTTTGCCAATCCTTAAATGCAAGTAATGCTAGGATTTCATTTTGATGCTGGGTATTTAAAAAATGTTTGATACCTATGTACTCTTATACATATAATCATGCGAGGACTATATGTCTCAGTTCTTTGGCTCCGTTTGTAAACTAGTATATACATTTTTCATACTTGACATCTCCATTTTAAAAGGCAATGCGAAAAAAAAATAAAATAAGAAACGTTTATAAATTATAAGTTTTGAAATTCACTTAATTAATAAAAAAAAATTCACTTAATTATTGTACTCACTTAATTATTTGTAATTAGGTCACGCTTACATCGATTTTTTTAATAATAAAATATAAAGTATTTATATTCAACTCTCAGTTAAAAAAATGTAATATTTTAACTTATTTTGCCTGAAAACAATACGCCATAATTAGAAGTTTTATATAATGGCGATATTTCCCTGGATACGTATATGTTATGGTTCAAATTATTTCATGTTAGAATTAAGATTAATCCTTTTTCCAGTCCTCTCTGCATACATTTCTATATTTTTAAAACTGATTTATTACGTTAATCTGAAACACTAAGTAAATAAATTAATCAATATTTTGTAGTTGTAGTTCTCATCTGGGTTATTAAATGAGTAATTTTTCAGATATTTAAATTACTATCACGTAATGCTGAAGTTGAACTCACGAATCAAGCAAAATATTGTTTTGGTGGAAGTAAATTATTTAAATAATTTTATTGTTGAATAATACGTATACAATATCTGTATTACTTTATGTATTTTTTTAATTCTAATATATTAGCTACAAAAAGCATTTTTTTCATAATCTAGTACGTAATTTGTATGCAGTAAGGAAACTAGCAATCAAATCATGAATATGAACGAACAGTTTAAGTCGTAAAACTTGGACAAACGAAAAATTTATGAGACATAGCATAGTTTGTATTTTACTTAAAAGTAAAATATAAGCTATATTATAATTGAAATTTTCGTCAAATCCTTTCTAATAAAAGAAAGTTTCTTTGTTTAATTTCAATCAATTTATTGTTTACATACAATATTTTCGGTTACAATACATGGTGAATATTATATAATATATTTCTTATTTATCAGTATGTGTTAAAGAATGACGTAAATATGACAGTTTGGAATGTTTTAATTAAGCTTGAATGTCAATTGTTCAAATTATTTATAGTTCCTAAGAGAACTTTACATAGTTGGATAAATTTGATTGCGTATCGTAACGTCGCTCTTAATAAATGAATATGTATTTGTAGGACTGGCGGACGGTTCGACGTGGATCAGCTATCAATAAAGCAGTACTGTAATGAGGGCTAGCTGATAACTGTAATAATTTAATAATAGTAGGTAATTTATCTAACTTTTTTCTATAGAAGCAATCTGTTCCATTCAATAGAAATATTACAAACTGGATACATTACGAAAAATTATGATTGATAATTTTATTTGATTTTGAAAAACTTTTGATATTTTTTGATAAATTCAGTACAGGTGACATAAGTGAAACTTCTTTGGCGATCCAAACCTTAGTTTATAAGCGTATAGTAAGGGGTAAACGACAAAGAGAGAGAGAGAGAGAGAAATGAATACTAATTAACTAAAAACATTACTCACTGTTGAAAAGCATATAGCACATGCGCATGCGTGTACTTCAAAGTTACAACCATGCTTAAGGGCAGGATAAATACGTCGAATTAAATATTAAAAAAATATATACTATATGAGAGTTCATATATTGTAATAAATTCGTATAATAACATTTCAATACAATACATTAGAAAAATAAATAATAAAACCTCATTACAAATCGATGTAAACATTTTATAAAATCTTCATATAAATTTACAATTTTTGTCAAATCTCCGTCTCCTGTTGTAAATTATATTTAAGACAACTATTTGTGCGAGTTCATTGCGGGTTTATAAATAAATTAAGTTCATATATTGTTAGTCTTGTAATGGCTGAAGTACACGCAAAATTCATAACAAATAAATAAATAAATAGCTAAAATGTTGATAGTTTCCTTTTGACGCACCTAACGTACAAAACAGCTAATAACAATCGTATACGCCGTTTTTGTTCGCTTTCGCACCTGTCTAAATTCTTGTCTTATTCTATCGTGTTCATCTATCTCTCTCGATTTTTAGCTAAGTACCTATTTCTCGTCATTTTTGCGATAGATTCATTACATTCTGACACCACAAAAACATTGCATGAAGAATGTTGCGACCTTGAAAATCATACTCTCATAGCACCCAAAGAAATTACACTTTAATGATTCGCGAAAAGATATTTAAGAAAATTTTTAGGATCTTCACAGGGACCCAACATTTTTAGCGCGCATAAAATTAAAAAGAAGAGGATGATTCAAACTGATTTTCAGACCGTATATATCAGTTCGGCCACGTTGGATTTACTTGACCATGGTTGTTGTGATCTAGCACAAATCTAAAGTGAGGATTTAAATCAGTAAGTTTCATTTAATATTTATTAAAAAAATTAAATATAAAACAGTGAATTATAAATTAAATGTAAAAAAACATTTTTAGAATAATAAAATTTCATGTTAAAATTAATTCAGTTAAAAATTAAAATTTAAGCATTTCAAAATTGAATTAGATATAAAATTAATTTTAACATGAAATTTTATTATTATACCAATTAATTTTTTATTATTTTAAATTTTTTCATTAAATTAATCAAATTAAATTTGAAGTTAATTTTAAGTTTAAATTTAAATATCTTATTTTAAATTTAAATTAATATAATGAGTTACTAAATTTACGGAAACAATCTAAAAAAAAGTTTAATGAAAATAAATGAATATGCTGACATTTAATTGTAATTTGTTAATTTTAAGTATTTAATAAATAATAAAGTAATAATGAAAATAAATGAATTTGCTGAAAATTTTTTGTAATTTAATAATTAGTAAATGATATAGCAAATAACTTGCTGCTCGAATGTCGATACTCGCCCAAACACATCCACAAATATTGTTATTTCTTTGAATAAGAATTTTAAATTTAACACATACAAAATTTAATAGCACGATGTTTTCATTCCATTTAGATAAAATTCATGTTAACTGCCTATCCATATATTTCTAAATATTTAGATCATGGTATCTACAAAATGTGAAAAAAAAAATTAAAAGTTTCTAAATCTCCTTTTGCACAGTTTAAGAATTTTGCCTGCAACATGGTAGAGAGTTCTAAATATATGCAACATGTACTGTCAAACCCAAATCGTTGAAATTACTTGTAAAAGGAATAAAAGCTAACCCGCAAGAAATTATATTTGAAAATCGTTGTTGAACCTATGAGATCGAAATAGCAATAAATAGCGAAATAATAATAACAATATGAGGAAACATGGCAGTTGCTTTTTAAAGATGCGGATCTATTTTAACACGTTCAGAGCGTATGTCAGAATAAGGAGTTTAATTCGTATGACTTATATTGACGTATTATCAACACACTAAACTTATTCTAAAAGAAAATTCTTATACGTAAAATATAGATAAAAATAATACAAACAGAGGTAATTAAAGAAAAGTGAAATTCAATAAAATATAAAGGTCTTTTTCTATTAGTATCGGCGTAGCGTAGCGAAAGAAAAATCAAATGCTGCACTAAACGTATTATTACCATAAGTTCATTTGATTTCATTATCATTTTACAAAAAATGAAGGTATTAGCAGAATGTATACCATATAATTTGTAATAATTTAACATGAACACAGTAGTTATTTCAAATTATACCGTCTACCGGCACCCAAATATCATCGCGAAAAGTTCTTCATAAGTTAACATTGCCTTACCTAACATAAATCTACCTCCAGTTCCGAACAAAGGAACGGGGCCAAAGATTAAAACAAGATAAAATTTCAAATCACAATATAAAATAGGTGCTTTAACAAAGGATTTTTGGATATAATTAGCAATGAATCACGATTGAAGCTAAATGTTGAACGCCTTTAGATTTATTTAACGAATTGTTAAATATAAATTTATTGCTGTTTTTGAGGATAAGTTATAATTATAATCTTTGTTAGATTATAATAATAATTAATTATAATCTTTGTTAGATTATAATTAATTATTTGCTGTTTTGCATTTTGGGCTGTTGTGTAAACATCTAATTATAATTGATGGTAGGTATTTCATTATTGCGGATTTCAGAGCCAGATCCATTCACTTGAAAGTAGTACAAATATTGATTTCCATTTTATTTTTCTGGAGCTTAAATTTTGCATTGAAGTTTTTGTTCAATTTTTAGCAGAGTGACATGCACTACTGAAGACATTTTCAGCAGAAGGCTTGTTTGCAAAATTACACAGTCCAAACTGAAAAAAATCAGTGTAATTGAGCATTAAATAAATTTCACATTAAAAGAAAAATAATGATCAAGTTCGAGTAATTTACCTATGTACATATTTTATTATCAATTTATGCAAATTTACCCGATCAGAAATATTTTTCATATAATAATGTCTTCATTCTTTATAACATGATCTTTTACATATCATGTTTAAATACTCACTTGAAACAAGAAAGAAAAAAAATTATATTTACCTGTTACTGTTAAATAAATCCTATATATAACGAAAAATAATGATTGATCTTACGAAGAGGCATCAATCCTAAGTTAATTGTGATCATTGTTAAACAATATTTCGATTTTCAAAATGTAATCTTATTTCCACACGTGGATATTTTAAACACCATGTATTAAACATTTATCGGTTTTATCAAATTATTATTATTTGAATTTCCGGTGATGTGGATGGACGTATTTTTCTTAGTTTTCAATATTATGACTAACTTGTTACGCAAAAATAAATGTTTACATTCATATATTTTTTTCTTTCCATTGTTATTGTACAAGGCTGATAAAGAACTTAATAATTTTGCAGGCTGATGAAGAGTGAAATTTTTTTTCCATTGTTATTGTTTCTTGACACCACATGCGTTTACTGGCGAATACTGCCATAGTCATTTTGGTATGAAATAAGAAAAATAATTAAGAAATGAGTATCTCAACAGTAAGAGATATAGTATTTTGTATTTTTTTTATTTCGGGTGCTTTGGTTTTCAGATCGGTTTGCTTTTCACTCAAGTTGCTACAAATAGCAAAAGACGTTACATTCGTATAATGCGGATATGGCCCATATTCGATAAAATATAACGTATAGATTTTTTTACAAACATTTGCTAGATAGTATCCATAGCAAAAAACCACATATGTGTATTAGCAATAGCTAGAAAATTTTATTCGTTTACCGTTGTCCCTGAAACGTTCAGTATTTATTTTTGCTAAGCGCATACAGCAAACTCAAAAGAGGATTAAAAATGAATATGAAATAGTTATTTGCATTAGTTATCAAGTTTTTCTTACCATTTTTAGTTCATGGCGACATTTATGAACGTATTCTGTATACAAGGGATTAAACTTCATAAACAAAGTAGTTAGAATTTTAAAATATTTGTCTTTATATTGTTAACTTTTCGTGTTTTTACCGTTGATTGGACATGTCAGAAGACCTTATAGCTTTAAATATTCTTCATTTAATTCTGTATTTAGAATATTAATAAATCAGTGTTAGAGATAAGCGACCACTCAAAATAAGTCATTATCTACGGTTTTAATCCACAAAAAGTCATTATCCACCGTTTAAACCACCACAGTATCTGCTAGGATCCAGAATGACATTATCCAAAATTATTAAGTTTTTTCCTTAAGTGAATATGGTAGACCAACCCAGTAACGGTGAAATAATTGACCTAATCTTGGAATAAATAAAGCTACGTTTCTGTTGGAAAATTACTCTAAATTCTTTTATTTAGTGACAAATTTTGTCGTATCATATGGAAAAAAAGCGTTCACTAATCTTTTGAAACACGAAGATTTCAATTTAATGGTAGCTTTCATGTTAAACTTTAATTTCTCGCACCATCGTCCAATGGATATGATTCAATAAAATTGTTTAGCAAGATTTATTAATAGGAATATAATCAAATAAATCTTTGCTATTTTCAAATGCATTTCGAAATAGAAATGAGACGGTTTCTAACCGTGCTCAAAACATATTCCATAAATTCAACATAGAAAACGGTTAATAGTTTAGCTTGTGAATTAAGAATCTTTATGATAATTGAATTGATACTGAAAGATAATAAAAAATCATTTTGGAAATATTATGGTGCGGTTATGGAGTGTCGGTTCACAGACCATATTTAAATTTCCTATTTTTCTAATTTTTGTTCGTGATGTACTGTGTCAATTTACCAAATGCTAGGTAGTAAGTTGAACATTAAGTACATATTTTTCATATTTTATTCTATTCTTTAATATTTAAAATTATGACTATAATTAATAAGACCACTATAAATACTATTTTATGAAATATGCAATGGAATATGAATATACTATTTTATAAATAATGCTAAAAGTATTACATCAGTTAATAAATACGAATTATATTTCACTTTTATTTCGTAACAATAGATTATAATTGTTTATGGATTTCTTTAGAAAAAAAACTATAGTGGTTCTCTTATATTTTTTATAAATGTATTGAATAGATTATTCTAGTAATAAAGGAGAAAAGAAATTGACTTAAATATACCAAACGGCGAAAGATCCCAAAAAGAGAACGAATATCACGATAAATTACTCTATGTGTCTTTATAATTGTTTATCTCATGAAGGCGAAAGGCGGAATGTTCTTTTATTATTATACGAATTACAAATAAATAATGTAGATTCTAATTCAGTACGCAAGATATGTTTAAAATTGTAAGTAATTTTAATGTCTACAAACAAATTTAAATTATTTGACAACTTATTTTAGTGACGTGAGTTAAGTAAGCAAAACCGTACATACCATCATTAAGTCTCGGCATTCGATAAACAACAGAGTCTACGAGAGAAAACTATGATATAACACAAGTTCTTAGCATATACACATTAGCAAAGGAGGATCAATTAGCAGGTCCCAACTGATTGATAAGTTAGTCTGCTGTTAGCTCCGTAGAGTTCGCTCATAGTTTGATAGGTCAAGTATGGAATTTCAATTGTAATATTTTAATTTTAAACAAAAACTTTAACTAATGATATTGTAATGTAAATTATTTAATATACGTACATACTCTTGGCATACCATTTTTAGATTTATATGCAAATTGGGTATTTGACTAAATTTTTTTTATTTCATTAATCATAATTTCAAGGCACAGGTTAATGAAGAGTGAATTTTTTTTAAATAGTCTTAAAAAGTGATCGAGATATAAAAGTTTAAATTTAACCTTTAGACAAGGACAGCAATACTGTGTTGTGAGGCCATTTTTAATATTGCATATTATAATCTACAAGAGGAAAAGAGACAGGGATATACCCAACTTTATTCGTATCTTCAAATTTAGAAGCCTATGACTGGCTTATTTTTCAATCAATTTTTGAATTTTTTTCAAGACTGGTTTTTAATTAACTTATATTTCACAATATTGTACGAAAAATATCAAAATTTAGAATGATTAAACTACCGGATTACATTAACATTATAGTTATGCCTTTACACATTTCGTTAACGATAATAGGTCAAACCTTAGGATACATCTGATAATTTATTTTAACACTACGAAATATAACGATAACATATTTAAAGAAATTTATGTCCATTAATCATCAATAAGTCAAAACTAGTGCAGCAATGGCCATGTATTTGAACATTGATAAACCGGGGAAAGATGGAGAATTCAATTCAATTCTGGGTGTAGTCAGTTTATAATACTGAAGTACATTTATATTTTTATTAAAAGAATGAGTAATATTTATGAAATCAACAAGAAAAATAAATCGTACGAACAAAAAAAAAATATGAATTATTTTTACGTTTTTGCTCCTGATAACATGATAGTATCAATTATAAGACTTTCAATGTTTTATCAGCTAAGGAGTTTCTCAGTTTGTTGCAGAAATATCCAGCGGAAGGAAAAGATCGCTCGAGAACTCCTAGTTTATGGAGAAAACAAATAATTGTTTGCAGCTGCTAGGCACACCTTGAATTCCGCCGCCAGCGGCACTATCATATCACAGATCTAGAGTATATTATGAAGTCGAAATGTACATTACATTTTGACTTCATAATATACTCTAGATCTATGTTTTCTCTAGAGAAATGTTTGTTTCCTGTATCGTAGCTTTATGTATCTGTTTTTCTAACTTTTGTCCGATAGTTAATTCTTTGTTCCTATCATCATTACTATTGGTTATAGCTTTTTTCGGTTATAGTTTCATTCTTAAAACACCAGATACAATTGTTTGTTTTCATTTTATTCTATTTCTAAAAGATAAAGAAATTTGATCACTAAGCTCGTTTGATTTGAGATATAATTTATTAACCATAAACCGAAATGCAGCGTCCACGTTTAATAAACTTTAATAATTCCGACAGCAATGTAGTTAACATTGCTGTAGATTTTAACACATAAACTACAATGAATGTTACGAATGTCTTGAATTGTATTACCTATGAATTTCACATTGGATTTCAAAATTAGTAACGCCTTCATAACGTAGTGCGTTTATAAAACATGTTGAAACACTAGGAGATTTTAATACTTTCAGCAATGTTTGTATTCGATATATTATCCATTATTTTTCTCAAGAAATATTCCTATTTCAAAGAGTGTTTGCGTTTGTTTAAAAATTATTTTTAAGCAGTTTTCTTTGTTTATGCCTTGAAAAAATAAATAATCAAAAATTAAGTTTATTGAAAGCTTTAAAAATATTACATTGATTGTATTGAAGAAACACAGATATTAATTATCGAATTAAAATTTGATATAGTAATTACGGAAAAGTAACCCTAGACGGGACTGACATTTGTTCTAAATTTTTGCAAATCAGGTTTAGAAATAAATATTATTATTTACCAATTTTAAGTTATTTAAGTTACTATATTTCAATTATTACTGCACTAGGAGACCAAAAGTATATTTTAAAGTTGCAAAACAAAATACTTACTTTGTTTTGCAACTTTAAAAGAATTTTTTTTTTATTTTTCTCCTTTTTCAACCTTTCTATGAACATTTTCCAAAATTAGAAATATTTTTACGCGGCTAACACATCCGAAATGAAGGTCTTATTTTTTACATATTATTCAACATACATTAGTTCCACTGTGGAGCTCAAAAGCCTGAACGCATTTCTATAGATGATATATCGTTCGATTCATCATGCCACTTCGACCCGCCGTCATGATACACAAATACCCCACAGATATGTTTAAGTTTTTGAAGATAAGCTTAAGCCAGTAATAATGAAGCTAAATTGGGTTTAAACTAATCAAAAACATTTTTAAAATGTAGGCAAATTAAATATACTTTGACAAAACTCTATCGGTCCAACATTAAATCGGATCTCATGCATACATCAATTAAACATAATAACATCGACGTCCATACATGCACACATCGGGCTCTGTAATTACATATGAGTATATACATCCTAGCAAATTTTATGATTAAGACGTAACAATAGTTTCATGAACATGTTATTACTAAGAAGAACCAACGAGACGAAATATTTTATTTATATATTCATTTTCTGTAATTTAGCACAGAGTACCGTAATCAATTTCTATTTTAGATGTTAATAAGAAAAAAATATAAAGTGCAATTAATTAGTTCTAAGAAAAGAAAGTTTTCAGTAGTCACGTCAGTGGGGGCAGGTCGATTAGCGCGTCATCCAAAGGCGGGGTTTTAATTACCAAGTTTCAGCTTCATTTCTTGATAATTTAGACGTATAATAAAGTTTTATAAGAATAAGGGTGCCATAACGATTTCCGCATTGATCGATCGCCAGTCGCTTGTTGGGTCACGGTCACAGCAAACGTATAACTGATATGGAATGAGAAGACTTAAAAGTAATTGAAGTAATTTATCGGGGCATTTCAGTTGTATTTTGGTTACAATCTACTATAGGTTCTACTAAAAATTAGTCTATTTTTAGGGCTTTAAACATGAATCGCAAAATGTAACACTATTTTATAGATTTGCATGTCTAATGGGACTGTTGTTCTGAAAAACTGGCATGTACATAAGAAGGAGTGAAGTAAAAGTTTGCACATAACATTTTTAAGGATTTTTTAAATATTTTCCTAGGATATTACATTTCTAAATATTTCAACTCTATTTTGCATATAGTATTTAAATGCCTATAGTATTTAAATATAGTATTTAATGCTATAATCACAATTTTTTCCAGCAAAGCATCCTCGGTGTATACAGTTCAATATCTTTTAGTATTTTCAGAAATAATTGAGTTATCTCATTTCTCTTGAATTTATTGTATTCTTGTCCTTATTCTATACAACCATTTTAAGAATATCACTCTTGTGACGTAAATAGTACTAATGAATGTGACAGCATATTTTCACCTGTAATGTACATTGCAATCATCAAAGTGTTTAGCATTTATGTGACATCAATATGATTGATATATCCTCTTTAAATATGTTTAAATAAAATCGCCTTCAAAACGTATGTAATCGTCATATCTTCAATTCTTCAGTATTAACTTGTGAAATATATGCGAATGAATATTCTTTGTCACTCTTTTAAATTTTAACGTTTTAAGGGCAAATTATTTCTGAGAAAAAAGGTGTGCATATCTTTAAAAATATCTAGGATCATAAGACATAAAATTAAAAAAAGTTTAGGAATCATCATAATTTTATCTTTAAACTGCTATATTACATGAAATGCTGTATTAAAAAGGAATATTTTGATTATATTTTGACTAATCATTTTTTTGTCTAAATATTAACGAGATTCGTTGATGACTATTAAAACATATGCAGTTATGAAATTTGAAGTTTCACATACACATATGTCGTATAACATCACACCAGTTTTATTGCAGTTTTTGACATTTATGGTTAGTTACCTACGTCAAACAGTTACACCAAAAATAAAAGTAGGAAGCGAATGCAGAAAGTAAATAATATATATTTTCACTTGACATTGGCATTTTGAAATAAAATAGTTGAAAAATCTGAGATAAAATTTGATGAACAAATTTGAAGATGTGTGTTGATTGAAATTTGATTCTCTCAGCTTACCAAAATATGTGTTTTTCTATTACGTTTTTATTTTTCAATTGAAAGTTCTACATATTGTGTCATTAGAGTTATGGAGAAAACCATAATGTTTAACTGACGGATTCATCAGTCATAATTTTCAGCTGAGACCAATGATTCTTTGCTACTGTTTTCAGCTTAAAATGATAAAACATGAATTTTCAATCTCGGTCTAAAACTTTACTAGTTTTGCAAATAGGTCATGTCTAGTACATAAATTAACTATTTATAAATTAATCGTCCATATTAGCTTCCACAGTTTTATTACATTATTAAAATTATTGTTTAATTGACTCTAAAGTATATGGATACCATGCTCATTCTTTAATGTTCTTTACCAAGATTATTAAATGTACTTAAATATAATGTTTAAATAAATATGCTCCTTAAAATACGAAAATAATTCTAATGATTGTTATAATTATTAGCCTAGGTCAAATGTTGGAAAAACACAAATACAAGCCGTACATTTTTAAATGTACAGTAATAGTCTTCAAAATTTAACTTACTATTGTCCAACTGACAACTTTTGAATTTTAATATTAAAATTAAACAAGAAATTCTATAATTTAAAAGTTAATTGTTTAATCTGAATGCACATTTTAAAGTTTCGATGATTACATAAATTGTGTAACCCATTTAGAGATTAATTTTATATAGGATTTTTTAATTTTATTTTATTAGAAAATTATTATTTAATTTGTTCGTCTAGAATAATTAAAAACAATAAATATCTACTACCTAGATAAACCATGAAAGCTAATTTTAGTATAAATGGGATATAAATGAATTAAAAGGCCAGACAAACTTTTCTAATAAAATTACTTTAGTTTAGCTTTGTGTAATATAAAATTTCGGAATATTTGTACCCATGATTTGATTTTTTGGTGAACCAATACCACGGACTACTGTTACTACCGTAATAAAATGAGAACTATTTCACATGCCCCACAAATCATGGCCCTTGTGAGATGGAACCGTGTCATGTAATTTTGATAAGATTTCTACTCTTCGTGTGAAACAACATGAAGACATTAGCTGATATTGAAATAAATTCATCTAAAATAAATGGAAACTTAAATGAATATGAAATGAAATCTGATTTCGTACTGATGCGAACAGTAACCACGGCAGCACAAATTGCCAACCATTCTCGACGTATATAGTGAAAATACTTCACAACATATATTTAAACCAATTGGAGTCCTCGTAATAAATCTTTAAATTGTTTATTTAAATTTTTAAACCACTAAAGTCACTTTCTTTTTGATAGAAGATTCTAAAATTTAAAATAGACCCACGCATTTTTAAGTTTCAAAGATTTTAGGGGCCTCGAGCTTAAACTAAATAGCAACATTTCTACAGGTGGCAAATCGGTTTAGTCCAAGTCTTAGAAGCAGTCTGACTCGGTTTATATGACCTCAGTAAAAACTCAGTACATCGAAAAATCTGCTCGAACTCTTCTTGTACCCATATCGTCATACCCAAGTATCTGTATCTTTCGTCATATCTCCTACAATATGCCTGTTTGTATTTAATCAGGTAACAAAGTGTAAGATTAAGGTGCCAATAAGCAAATTGATACATTAATTTTTGTAACGTTTATATGTTTCCATAATTTATTCACAAACTCGCACAAAATGAACAAACGTACATGTCATGGAACATATTTGCTACTCGGAAATATAAGTAATATACGACTCCTGATAAAAGCAAATTATCTTCAAAATTTGAATTTTATATATAAAGCATATTTATGGCAACAGTATCACAATAGACATCAAATACTTCAGCGGTTCAGAGATAATAATATTATTATTCGAGAGGGTTATAACGAGGATATCACGTGACAGGCGTATCGTTATACCGGCGCCCCCGGTTGCTCCTCTTGTTACATCTGTTGCGTCTGCGAGGGAACGTGATGGCGGGTGGGGGTTATTGGTTAAAGTCTTTTGTTGACACGAGAGACAGTAATTAGAGGGTGGTTTTTAAGGTCTTTTAAAATTAATTTTGGAGATGAGAGATGGAACAGAAAATCATGCATATAATGTTTTCTGTTCCATAGATGGAACAGAAAAACATCACAACAAATTTGTTCACTTTATAAGTAAAGAATGTTAATTCTGCAGAGAATTAATATTCGTTATTTATAAAGTGAATAAATTTTGTTGTGATGTTTAATATGAAAACGTATAGTTCCTTGGATATGATTTTCAGAAGTATATTTCGTGTAATATATCAATATTAAATATCAATATATTCAATTATTTTGAATTAAATTATTCAATATTCTTGAAACATAATTATATTAATGCCAGCAAAGATGAGCAAAAAGAAAACACCTAATAAAAGTTAAGGGAAAAACTTTTCTAAAAACGTCATATATTTTTTTCTGTGAAAAGTTAGATATCTTCCGGGAAATTATCGCCAAGTAATCGCTTCTTTCCTCCGTACCACTTCCCCTCCCCTCCATAATAAATGGTTAATCTAATGTAGTGTGGTGGGGTGGACTTGTACATAATCCTGTTACATCGTTTTATTTAAGAAGTTTTAGAATGTCACCTGTAAATATTAGTCACAAATGACATTTTCATTAAATTAGGTTTAAGGTTTACAGAGTGACGTGTAAGAATTTATGCATTTTCTTTCTGTCATCTCAAGTCATATGCAGTCTATAGCTTCTTCCGGCTAATATTATTTTTAAGCACTGTTTGTGTTTCGAAGTCTTGATATAATTATTGCAACGAACGTTTACGATTCTTGTAAGGAATACATTTTTCTTCACAGATAAAAATTAGACGAGGCCACCCTTAATTTCCTTGGGGTTTCTAAATTTTGATGTACATTTCTATTCACGCTTCTTACTGGTGTTTGCTTAGCTCATAAGACACTTATAAATCGAGCTTTTTTGTTTTGCTATTTCATTGCACATGATTCAATACTGTTTGGTATTGACATTAAAACCTTATACCAAAGTCATTCATAGTGTAAAAGGGAGCAGTTAATTCAGTGAATTCAGAACATATTTATAAAAGTTATTCTTGGGACACCCATGAGACTCATTCTTGACTCCTGGACCTTGCGTTTGTTTATATTTTTTTGTCTTTATTAAAATATAACGCCACTTGCCAACTTCTTCAAATTAATATATATCAAAATAACCTAAATATAATCAATATTCAGTAAGAATTTGAATAGACCGTATGCGATTGCGTGTTGCCATAATTTTATATGTTATTGTGCATGTAATATGAAGATAAGATTATTTCACTATAAAATCCAGTCATTAATAAAGTAAATTAAAATCTCTAAACTATTCTTTGGGTAATCTGAAAAACAGTCGATCAATTAATTTCACAAATTCTTTTAAAGCACAAGTATTCGTATGAAATAAAACATCACGGTAAGTATCTATTTATTAAATTATAAAGAAAATATCTACCTGCCTGTGAACAGATATCATAGTTGTCTAAAATTAGTACAAATATAACACTTTTATTCTAAAGCCTCTTATAAAGTGGTGGTCGCGTCATTTGGTTAGAAAAAGGTGATTTTTATTTTCATATTATCCTTTCGTATGGTATCATCATAAAATATTTTGGTGCAAAAAAATCTTACAGTTACAAATTTAGTAGTTTTTATCGAATTATTTGAAAAATAATTCAACTTTCGCATTCAAGTATTGGTTCGAATATTGTACATGTTTGTTTATATAATGCAATACTAAATTTTAAATAAACATGAAAAAGAACTTCGTAAATATTTATTCAGAGTGATGTTTAAAATCTCCTTTCTATTGACCAGCTAAAGAAAATTAATGATTTGAAACGTTTTATTAGTATCAAAAATAATTTAAAAATTATTGTCTTTTTTCCAGCAAAGCTTCGGATACCATCTGAACAATTTTTTAGCACCAAGTGTCTAATTTTTAATTAATTAAGAATATATATGTATATATATATATATATATATACATTTTTTTTTTTTTTGCCTTTTTTATATTACCATCTATTACTATAATTAGCAAAGAGAATATTTGCGGCTTTAGAAACGAAAACTAATAACTTCTCAGTGAAAATCTCGGTTTTCAGTTCATTTATTTTCAATACAACTAAAGACAGTCAATCAAAAACAAACTTGCAGAGAGAAAATTTATCCAATTGAAACATCAGCTCGTGTTTCTAATTAAGTTTCTCCAATATTATTCTTCCTAATCAATACTGCATTATAACGATATAATTGGGTTATATTCTCAAAAACCAATAAAGCTAAATTCTGATCGGTTCCCTTTGCCAGTAATAGCTCTTAAATAATTTTCTATAAAAACATTTCAATGTTAAGTAACTCAAAGACATTTTCTTTGGTAAACATTTCTATGACACGTTCACTACCTTTTTTATTTTTTATCATAATTAATAAAAAGTTAATATATCACAGTTCAGCTTAATTTAAATATGGCAGGTAGCTGGCATTCACATGATCTTGGTACAAGTTGTTCATTTCCGTAGTCAGGACTTTTCCGTTAGGCAAGACAAATATAGTGACGTTGTTAAAAAAAATGTGGTACGATTCCAACGTTATAAAATATTTCATTTATTTTATATTTTGATTTCTATACGTAATAAACCAGTCGTTCAAAAATTTGTAAACAATTTTTTTAAATTCAATCAATATTTTTAATTCATTCATCTAATTAATTTTCATTTAAAAATAAATTCATATATCCTTAAAGCATTAAAAATATCATATAAGATTAAAGTTAAAAATAAATTCATATATCTTTAAAGCATAACAAATATCACGTAACATTAAATGGTGTTCATAGATTTAGTTTTTTTCAGATCTATCTCATATGATATTTCACGAACTCTTTAATGATACAGTGCCGTTATTCATCAAACTTTCTACGAAATTGTTTAATAATAATAATTATTATTACAACATTCAAATATATTCATATGAAAATATTACAGGGGGTAAATTAAGTTTTCAATTTTCACAATTATTAGTATTATTTCTACTTTTTTTAAGTTCTTTACCGCGACCTAGGTTTCGTTGTATTACAATATTTTCAGGTGGTATTAGCAAAGATAATAGCCCACCTGAAGATGTTGTAATACAACGAAACCTAGGTCGTGGTAAAGAACTTAAAGAAAGTAGAAATACTATTGCATCACATAGTTTCATTTAATTGTGAATAATGAATTTCTACAAAATTAACACCAAATATATTCAATATTTTTCAATTTTATTAATTTTAATGTATCGTGGACACAACACGATTGAAATGGCGATTTATAATTTTAAAAACTACTTTTTCATACTTTTATGTAAACCAGTTTTTGAGACGTCTTGGAAACTACTTAAATACAAGTTATAAAAAAATATGAAATTTATCGAAAAACTTTAGTAACTATTATAAATCTCACGGTCTTTGAGAAATTCACGATAATTTTAGACCTTTAAAAACTATTCTAGACAATATACGTTGAAAAAATTGTATAAATACTTGCACGTAGTATAATATGATGTATTACACCATTATAATATTAATATATTATGTACTCTTAAATGTATACATATTTCAAAATTTCTTCAGAACTTTATATGTTGCACTATATATCCTATTAATTCGTAAAAAAAATTAAACATTTCTTTATCGCGCTCTCAGAATAAAAGTGGCATCGCCAAAACTTGTAAGTTGTCAAATAATTCACAATTTTCTAACAAAAAGATAATTACTTAGAAACAATATTATTGAGCTTTATTTCCTGTAAAAATAAGAAAATTTGCACTTTTCACTCGAATAATATTTGGACTTGATGAAAAGTGGATATATATAATAAATTCTAAAGAGGGGATATAAGCCAATATGGCAACCATTTACACAATAAAACTTTTGACATAATTTTATTTGATTATTTTAATTATCAGAGAAATAACTTTAGTTGAGAAACATTTTGAAGTATACATAACCAAAGTTATATTTCCAACTGAACATTCCACAATTACATCGATATTTTAACAGATACTCATTTTATTCGTGAATATAACAGAGGTAGCAAAAGACATCTTGACTGATCATATAAAGATGTACCACCTTGGTAAACGGATAGCATTTCGTTTAGGAAGAATTAAGGAAAACAATTTTTGTCCAAAGAAAATATTAAATCAGCAACGCATTTGTATTAATATTATTTGTATCAATCTATACTTGCACCAGTTTATCATACCTGTATTAACTTACTTTATCCTTTGACATTTTAATTAGTAAATTTTCAGATGTTCTGTACCAAATTAACATGCCTTTTATTTCTACGTCGCTCTTCTCTCAATAACCTTTTAATTTATTCAAATTTTATTAAAATTATTATGATGATAGTTTAGTCTTTTTTGTTATGAGATCCTCTAAAATTTGTTGGTGTAACAAAACTAATTTTTTATTAATATTTATGGATATTTCGACTGAATTAATTCTTCAATTCATAATTACATGAACAATAAATGAAATCAAAATTAATGTAATATTTATTATCCAAAGAATCGATAGAAACTTATCCAAAACTATTTTATTTACGGATAAGGATAAGGGATAAAGAGAAATAGAAGGTTTACTGTTTGTAACAATATTTTAAGGGTTATATTCAATTACAACGGCCAACGTCGGGTCATAAATGATAATGGCTTCAATAGTTTGACGCCGTATATGGTTTTGAGAAATAATAATCATACATCAAATATCTACTGAATATAGTCAACATTTTGTACAATTATTGTAACACCGGCCGTTTTCTACATAGGCACTGACCGTAACAGAAATGACAATAAATCGCTTCCCGAAAAATGAAAACAAAGGACGGGGCTGACCTGATTAAAGTCGTAATTTCTTACTTAATTAGCAAAATTAACGGCACAAAGGTCCACTCCTTGAAAGCAACATTTAATAGTTTCCTCTCATTCAAATTAGCATAATGGACCATTGAGAAGTTCGACACATCAATAGAGTTACTGTTTTCTATTCATAGTTTTTGATCTAGTTTATAATTCTTTATAAATTGGTTTAAAATTCTTAATCGTTTTTTTAGTACATGAGGATGACAAAATCTAATTGCTAGTTCGTAACAATAGAGATGGAACTTTTTCAAAATGCAACACGTGGCCGCCCTGATATTAAAATATCCCACTTTTATTAAAATATTTTCTTTTTATTTTTCCATTCCGATCAAAACGTGAAACTTCTTAACATTTGAACATTTAGAAGATTCAATTGTTTAAGAACTCGCCACATGATTGAAAAATTAATATATACTAGCGTGACCCGTGCGAAGTCTTCGCATTATTATTTATTCCATTATGAAGCTCAGATGACAGATCAAACAAATATTTTACTAAAATTGACATATAGAGGCGCAAGTATCAAAAGCATTGAGCTAAAGCGCCACTTTATTTATACGTGAGTGGATTTGAAATTAAACAAACATTTTACCGACCGTCAATCATATTTTATACATAGGCACTGACCGTCAATCATATTTTATACATAGGATTGAGCCGTTAGATGGCATCATTGCTGTTTTGTGTATATAATTTTAATAATTAATTAATTTGCAAAAACAATAGCAATAATAATTTTTTTAGTTGTGGATGCCGGTAGAGCAAGCAATTATCTATAAAATGATATATAATTTATGTGGATTAGTTGCGAGGTTTTTTCTAAAAAGGGAGAGTAACATCTTAAAACCTTAGCGTATTAATATATATATATATATATATATATATATATATATATACATATATATATATATATACATATATATATATATATATATATATATATATTTATAATAATTTTTCAATTACCATTTTCTTCGTATCCTTCCGCGTTATATTTCACCACTTAATTATTTTTCTTTTAAAAATTATTGTTTTATTTCTTTTAGAAACTACCCTTTTTGTGCAGTCAACTAATTGCCCTGTTAATTTAGTCTTTCACAGTGCATTCTTTAAGATTTTGTATAGTTGCTACATCTAAGTAGTCCAAGCACTTAACCTGTGATCAATAAAGTGCGAGGAACAATTCTGCTTGAAATCAGAAATTTATTTTCTTCGATGATTAAATGAAAGAAGAGATTTAATTAAATAATTTTTTCAATTACTTTTTTCTGGTATTATTAAGATAAATAAATAATTTTTTCAATTACTTTTTTCTGGTATTATTACTTTTTAATGGTATTAATAATTTTTTCAATTACTTTTTTCTGGTATTATTAAGTGACCACAACACGCGGAACTGCTGGTTCACAGTGAATTTTTTTATTCCCTACTATAACATCATACATACGAGATATGCGACTATTGAATGGAGTGCATGCGGATGGAGCTCATTAGTGGCTGAACGTTTTGTACATATCGTACCATGTCTGAAAGTTTTGCACCGTTTGTGCTCGCATAACCAACCATGCAAACACAGAAACATACATACACCACACGTACATACATACTCACACACCTATTTATATACTCTAAAGTAGAATCGAGTGCAGGTACCAATGAGGTTAAGTTAACCAAGCTCTTTTAGAAGCAACTTTTAATATAATTATATATATATATATATATATATATATATATATATATATATATAGATTGTCGTCACCGTGGTGTATTAGGTTGATCACAAGGTATACGGCCTTTGATTGCGAGGCGCACCGCGAGGATCCGGGTTCGATTCCCGGCCGCTCGTCGAGCGGGGCTGGACTGGTGTTCTAGTTGGTTGTAAGATATTGCTCTCGTAGCAATAAGCCCGCCATATGTATCAATTAGATACATTAAAGTGCAGAAATAAATATATATATATATATATACATATATATATATATATATATATATATAAATATATATATATATATATATACATTTTTCCCATTTTTACATATGTGTGTGTATCAATGCTGAAAAATTGCTGCTATACAATACAAAAAACATAAAGTTTCAGATTCAAAAATCTATAAACACCTTAGCAGTGATATCAGAATCTGTGTAGTTTTGAGACTTTATGGTAAATTTGTTTTTTCCTAGTTTCTAAATGATGAAGTTATAACACAACCTGTAAACGAGTACAAGAACAAAATATGTTCTTTATGCTTTAGTACGGTTTATTCCTTCAGTCAAAATAACTTAATTTTCCCCGACTCAAAAAAAATCTGATATTTACATAAAATGTTTATATTATTATGAAAAATAAGTAATTAAAATTTATAAACCTATAAATTCAAGTAAATTCCTGTTTCATTTCTCTTCAATAAAGAAATAGGAAAGGACATTTTATTTTTGTCTCCAATACTTGTATGCGACAGTAAATATTTATTTATGTATTTACATAGTTTAATGTACACAATTAATACGTAAGGCAGATTTATTGCTATGAGAACTATCTCTCATAGTCAAACCCGGGTCCTCACTGTGCGACGTGCCGTGGAAGGCCGTCCGTACTGTACATCTCGTGATAAACTCAACAAACTACCGTGACGACAGTTTATTCTAATATATATATATATATATATATATATATGTATGTATATATACATATATATATATATATATATATATATATATATATATATTGTTGTTCGACCGTCACATTTTCCCTCCTGCATGTTCACAGTTTCGTCAGTTCTACTAACTCTTCAAAAAGTTATACTACCCGTTCAAATTGTTTAGTAAAAGTTTTGGCAATTTTCTAGAAATGAAAGTAAAATTAACTTTATAAGATATATACTTTACTCCATATAATATTATTTGTATGAAATGACACAAAGAAAAAAAATCTTTAGCGGATTTTTTAAGAGCAAAGTTTTTTTTGTTTTCGACCTTAAATATCAATGCAAAGAATTTTGGAAATACATTCAGTATAAGTTGGTTCCGAGGCACAATCCTATTTCCATTCGACTAGTTATCCAACTCTATATAGTCTAAGTCTTTTGCCGCATTCTCTTTTTTATTGAAAATAGATTTTATTATAGCTAAGAAACACATTATTCATACATAGTTTCGGGCAAAAAAATTTATAATAATTATTCTAACGTTTCAATAATAACATTTTGCATAGACTATATTAAACATTTCTATATATGTATGTATATATATATGTATATATATATATATATATATATATATATATATATATATATATATATATATATATATATATATATATATAGATAGATAATATTTTAATAGCAGAATAGCACAAGCATTATTTGACTCTAATTTTTCAAAACTTAGAGGAACACGGCTTACATCAAATCATTTACATGCAAGCAACAGTTTATGTTTTAGGATTTGAAATAACTTACGATGATTCCAAACTGCATCCGAAAAAATAAATTATTAAATATTTGTTTATTTTTAAACAAGAGACTTATATAAAATGGCTGGTTGCCAGGAATCATTACTCATACTTATAAATTTAATAATCTGCTTGAAATTGAAACAAATAAAAATCATTGATCAAATCGTTCTAAAATTGTATTTAAGAAAGACTCATATAATTGTTTAAAATATCCATTACACGGAACCGGGTCGTGACGAATAATCTTGCCATAGAAGTAAAATACTATATCGTTTATTTTTAATGAATAGTAGAATCAGTTACTCTTTTTACACTTGATAGTTAATAAATATTTTTGGCGTGGAATGGTGTATTAATGCTTACGCTATGTACATTTTCATTCATTAGAATGTATAAACAATAATCGATGTAATATTTTGCGCAAGGCACACACAAAATTTATATATATATATATATATATATATTTCTGCCGTTCCATTTTTTGTCAAATCGATTATTTAAGATGAATTTTTAGCATTAACAATAGTATTATCGAATACCTTTTTTTTAATATTAAGAGATACTGTGGCAAATAAAATAGGATTTTTAATTTTTAATTCCTTGCTTTAATTACCATATACCTTCTGTATTAAAACTACTCGGAATTGTCGTTTAAATGAACCGCTTGAAAGAATCCGTGATTTTTTTTAAGTTGGTATAAACTTCTGTAATAACCAAGTATAGATATACCTTGAAGGTTGACCTATTACAACAGCTGCTGTGAACGTGTTACCTCATATGTTTACTGCAGATGTCGTAATAAGTCGACCTCAAAGTTGCTCTGAGAAATTTAAGTTTTACCATAGTATTCCTATCAAAATTAATTGTTTTTTCACTACTTTTAAAACGCAAGTCCGTCTGCTAGTGTCATATGTACAAAAAATATTCGCATATAATAAAAAAATACTTTACATACATGAGACCACTTATGCTGGATGAAATATCTGCACTTTTATTAAAAGAAATTTATAGGTGAATAACCGTACGCGTCATCTTTATTTCCGTCAGTTCATCCTTTTATTTTGTTTCCGGTTTTGTTTGAAGGGCTATATCCTATCTATAAGAAAATTTTTTGCCTGTCTTTTATTTCTATTTCAAGTATATGTTTATGTTCGCATATAAGTTTTTCTTAGTTGTGTTTTTTTTATATTTGAATGTACATTTTTAAGAGCTTTTTTAATTTAGAGTTTCATTATTTTGTGGGAGTAAAATATACTGGTTTAACAGAGATCTTACTCTGCACTATAAGTCGGGTATATGTAGTTGCCCATGGGTAAACCACTCTGACCTTAAATCGATTCCAACTATTCTAAAAATAATACTTTCACTGGGACCTGAAAACACTTGAAAACGAATGATATATGGATAAGAATAGTGGAAATACCCAGAATATGTTCTTCAACAATACCCGCAGCGCCATTCCGCCAAACTTCTTGGCAGTTGTATAGTCGCATAGTCGCATGTAGCAATTAGATCGAGTACGCTGATGGGGTCAAGAGAAGGGCAGGTGCACGGGAAATGCATTTTTAGATGTTATAACCGGAAGATTACACCACAGAGAGCTGTCTTCGAGACACATTAAATTACCACACAAAGAGCTGTTTTGTTTTAAACACTCGCTTTTATCAAAACTGATCACAAATGTAATATAAGATTTTAAATTTTATTTTTTTTTTAATTTGACTTCTAAATAATCTTGCAAACTTCAGTTAAACGTGTTGCACAGTCCAGTAATTTTAAAAAAAAAAATTTGAGCGTTTCACCCGAATCGTACTATTTCAACCCATTTTGCAGCAACCCTTTTATATAATATAATTATAAAATATAAATCGGATAAATATAATGTTTGAATATTGCGTATTTATCAGAAGTCCATTAATGAGAGAAATTTTAAAATCAGTTTAATAATTTTCTCATAATTATGCTATTTTGCACTCTAATACAAGCACGCAAAATATGGTTTCCCAATTTGAAGTTTGAGCTAAATGTCCCGTGTCTTCATTATATGTATATAATTATAAATATTATTAGTTCATTATATTTGCCTTAGATTAATGTGTTTTAGAAATAAACTGTAATCCTCAGCGTATCCAAACAGAAATATTAGTTCTAACAAAAATTTCAGTACGTTAATGCTAATCTTGTCGATTTTTGTATAATTTTATAGTTATGCAAAGTTCCAATGAGGTGAGTAAAGCAATCAAAACCCTAACAAATGTCATGGTGCAAATTCTTGCTACGGGGCGCCGCATCATAATACGGCTTTGACGGAATTCGGCATGGAGTACAAATCTAGTTTGATGTAAAACATTTTCCGCTTTCCAATATAATAGTATCATTACGCTTCTCCATATAAATAAAAACTATAATATTCAATAAACGAGTATATAAGGAAATTGTTATAGGGATACTATAACGCTAAGGTCTCTACTGTCTATAAAAATATCGTTAGAACCATATTTAAATATCTTTCCACTTGAAAAGCTTTTAACGTTACAAGTTCCACATTCTTTAGGCCAAAATTCCATTTCTATATATATATATAAATATGTGTGTGTGTGTGTGTAATGTTATAAGTATTAATTGACTAATTGATGCTAGTAGTAGTGAATATAAGTTTTCTCATCGCTAATGGACATTGCAGTTAATCATTTTTAAGATAAAGCATAAAGAAAAGACTTTGAGTTTAGTTGGTTAGTTTAGTTACAATCTGAAGAATTAACGGATTACCTGAGGCTATTTATATTTTATATAAACTAATTTAAAGAATAATGAGATACATTAAAAACTTCGAGAATTCTAGAATGATATTAATGTAAATGAAATAAATGGAATGGAATAAATTTGTTAAAGTCAAGATGCGTTAGTCCAATCATTGTTATTAATTGTTATATATGTATTGTTAACTGCTAGCATAAATTAGTCGTGGGAGTAGTAAAAATATAAGGAACTTTTTCAAAAGTAAAATTATGAAAATTTTTAAGTGAGATATAAGTATATACCAATCACATGAAAAAGATACGAAAAATGATTTAACGATCATAGATTGCACGAATAATCCACGCACCTGATACTAAGTTTAGTAGCTTTTTGAAGTTATTTAGTTATTGTACTTTATAAAATTTCATTATAAACCTGACAATTAAAAGACCATGTGTGAAAGTCATTTGTACGATGTTTTCGATATTTCTTAATAGTTAGGGTAAGGCGGATTACGGCAAAAGTTGTATTAACGAACCTGTAAATTAATAAATAAATAATTTATTAACTTGATAAATACGAAAATAAAACAATGAAATATGGAAATTAAATATTAATGTTTTATCGGCAAACATATTTGTTAAATAAACTAAAAAATAAAAAAAAGGAACAACCCCGCCAATTTACGAACAAGATATTAAGTTATAATCCCTGTTATTTTAATTAAAGTGTCATACACAACGACGTAAGCTGGGGGATAGAATGGCAAGGCGCAGAGGATAGCTGTAAACAGGGTATAATACAAACATAGACGTGAACGGAGGATCGATATTTGAGATAGTGCTACACTACAAGTAAAAGTGTGAATGGATTATCTGTGGCAATATTGACGACGCGTATAAAATAGAATATATTGTAATACAAAAAGTGAAACATTCACTTGTTACTTATGTTTAATCATTACAAAGAATGTTATCATTACCCTGGTAGCCATAATCATGGGACTAAAACTACAAGGAAAAGTTAATGTTTATGCAGAACGGAAAAAACAAAAAAAAATTATGAAAAATCAAATCGAAAAAATGATTACGTAAGTTTATGTATAATTCACTGTCTACATGGAGTAAAAAAACGGAAAAATCTGGTTTAATGATCTTAGATCATACCCATAATTCATATGACTGCTGCTAAGCTTATTAGATTACGGAAATTATGATGTTTCATAAAACCCCTTACTTGATCTCTCGAATAAAACCGTGTTTGAAGGTTAATATGACTGCTTCCTCAAAATATTTGAAGCAACGCGGTATGCGCCAAAAATGAACGATTCTATAAAGAAAAAAATTAATCTTCTAGCTTGACAATTGTAGTCAACTAACATATATTAATAAACGTGAAATACAAAAATAATACATAGAAACCAAATGCATGATTTCTATGTATTATGCGAAAAAAATTAGAAAATTGAAATCAAATTAAATCCTCCTGGAATATTAAGTTGCAAGTTGTACCCCTGATAATTTATCAGAAAGTAGTAAATGGGGTGTAATATAAACGTCGAGAGGTAGACGAAGGACCAATACCTGAGACGGTGCTAAACGAAAAGTTAAAATGTAGTGTCTTAATATGTGGCAATACATATATATATATATATATATATATATATATATATATATATATATATCCACATATTAGAACACTATGCAGAAAATATGTTTGAGAAGTGATGATAAATTTTCTGTGATCGAAAATGTAGCGTATAAACATATTTTAAAGACGACTTATGATGTACCATAGAATCCAAATACTTTTATAATTACAAAGCATTTTGTCAATGCCAATATGCAGTGACATGCACTAATGTTATTTATGATACCTTTAAAATTATTATGTGGAATAAGGACAAGGAGAAAATAATTTCAGAAAAAGTAAAATCACTAATCACATTGCTAGAAAATGCTGAAATACACTGTAATGTGTAAACCGATGGTACTACATGAAAGTTCATTTGAAGTAATATTATTCAACAGCAAAGAATATGATTCTATATTTATTATTATATTTAGTAAATAATAAAGAAACATATTTTTATCAATAAATTTAAATTTGAAAGAGGTATTCATATTCTATTTTCAAAATATTAGTTCAAAATCTTTTGGGATGTAATTTCCAAAGAAAACATTAAAATAAAAAGATCCTTAAACATTGTATCTGTGAATTTTCACTTCAGTCTTACTCAGTAGTTA
Source organism: Druceiella hillmani (assembly GCA_039881145.1). Classification (NCBI taxonomy): domain Eukaryota; kingdom Metazoa; phylum Arthropoda; class Insecta; order Lepidoptera; family Hepialidae; genus Druceiella; species Druceiella hillmani. Next base: position 22,772,580 of record JAYKKI010000016.1, on the reverse strand, counting down.
CATAATAGTTTTTCAGATGTAATAGCCGCATTAGATATAAAGATTTACACAGTAGTCTTATATTTTGCGAGTCCTGAAATAGGCTAATTTTATAAGAGAACCTGAAGCAGATGGTAACTAATAAAATAACGTTAATAGCTGAATTATTCCGATAAACTACCTCAATTACTTTTAAGTGTTTTCATCCCTTATAAATTATACGTTCGTTGTGACTACGACCCAACAAGCGAACGTCGATGCGGCTCGATTAATGGAGAGCTCGTTATGGCTCCGTCACTTTCATAAAACTTCATTATTACTATTAAATTATGAAAGAATGACGCCGAAGTCTACTGGTAATTGAAACTCCGCGTTTGATTGACGCGTTAACTGAGCTTTTCCGACCAACCCTCCTTGATGTAACGGCTGAAAGCTTTTTTTTCTTAGAACTAATTAATTGAGCTTTTTATTGGTCGATATCTAAAACAGAAGTCAGATGCGGTGGTCGGGACAATGTTAATGGCGGGAAAGTATAAAAACAACTTTAGAAAGTAAAGCGTGCTAAAAATAATTTTGATTGCTTATCCGTAAATCATATAATAATGGCAGATCATTATGTCTCTTGCCTTGACAAGATAAACATCAATAATTACACAAAAGATATTCTACCAAAACGTTTCTTACCTTTTTTGGATCTGCCACAACTGGCCCATTCAGGAAAATTGCTTAATTTTCGTTTTTCACTTAGTGCTCGATAAATCTAATAAACTTTTGTTTTAATCCATCAATACACCACATCTACTTGTACTTAATAAAAGTGAAAATAATTTGCATCTATTCGACTTAAATCATTAAACATTGTTAGAATTACATATATTTATTATGGTATTATGTACAATTTTAATTATAACTAATATAAAAATGACGTAAAATATCCTTAATGTGTCACACATGTGTCACAATCTATCTGGTATTTAATCAGTTGTTCACAAAACTATATATACACTTTACTTATAAGCAAAAAATTAGAAATACGATAGCTCGAAGACGTTCATCGTAACATACACTATAGAACCACGTCACAATTTCTTTAAAAAGAATGTTGTGTTATATTTTCTTATGAAGCCAAATATTTTGAAAACAATTAAATAAAACTATGTAATGTCGTATTATTTCTAATTTTTAATTAATCTTTACCATGACCTAGGTTTCGTTGTATTACAACGTCTTCAGGTGGGCTATTAACAAAGATCTTTGCTGTCACAATTAGTGTCACAATCGTGTCAAAAAGAAAATGTGGCAAAAAGGCTTAAGATGTTTTTAATCTTGAGATATTATCTGAGAGAACTTTAGCTTGGTAAACAAGCAGATCTGATAAAATGTTGGACAAACAGATCAACTGTATAGACAGACCTAAACAAGTAAACAAATTAGCTTTGAAATATATATCAGTTGTCGCAACATCAGTGTCCTCGGAACGGTTGTTTTCTCTTGCTGGCAATATACTCACTGAAAACCGTAACAGACTTGACCTTCAATGCTTAATATAGTTATTATTTTTAAAAAGCTTAGATGTAAATAGTTGGCATTTATAAGATGTTAGCATAATTAAAATTTGTACCTTCTTTTAGTTGTGTTGTAGTGAAAAGAGTTTGTCTAATATAAAAATAATACTATGTCACATAGTTTCATTTAATTGTGAATAATAAATTTTTAAAAAATGAACGCCAAATACATTCAATGTTGAAAATAGTTAATTCACAATGTAAATTTTTAATAATATTATATAATGAAATTTAGAGAAAGTTTGTGAATAGATTTGGAGCTAGAGTGGAAAGTGTTCCATTTTTATTCAAAATGCATTTTAAAATAATATGATTTTACTTGATTATATTTCTATTTACATATCTTGCCAGAAAAATTATATTTCTTATTCGTTTATCACATATGCATATTGAGTCGTCCCCATTAAATGATGGTTTGAGAGATAACGGTTTAATATAAAACTCAATTAACATTTCTGCCAAGGAAATTGTAGCCTGAACTCTACAATTATTTATATAATTAATAATATTAACGTTAATGGAAGCATTGAAAGTACATAAATGTGCTGGGTTATAAGGAACTATCCAATGGTTAACTAGATCTTTATTTTTTAATCTTACTTTGAAACTTCCATTATCTGGCATCACCCTTCGATGCTTTGGACGTTTGTCAAAACACGTTTGAGTATGTTTAAGAAGAGGTCACCTTTTGTTATAGTTGTTTAATGTCATGCAAGGCAAATTTGGATTTAAACTAACACATGGTCCATGAATCACATTAGCCTCAACGATTTCGTGGAGCAGTGGATCTGGTTTAGGATCAGGTACGTGCATCCTTGATTTACTATCTCCTTTTAGCATCAGTGAATCTAGTACGAGATTTTCTAAAAAGATCAAGGAGAGGAAATGTAGAAGGGTGACATCTGTAAATGAGGTAAAGTGGTAATCCAGATTGAATATGCGGTAGTATAGTAGAGACTCTTTCATGTTGCAGTATGAATTACTTGATATTGACTTTTAGCACCGAATTTAGCACAAAGCTCTCCATTGTGATGAACTTCAAAAACAGACTAAAAAAACAAAATACAGCTCGCAGTGACCACTATAAGTATGGGAGAGGATACATTCGCATAGTACGCATCGGCGCTGCTGTAGTTATTACCAACATTATCATGGTACATGATGGAAAATTCTGATCAATTCACTACGAGAAGATCTCATTAGCCAATAGGTGATTTCCGTCCATGACGAAGGAAAGCGCCCGATAAAGACACGTTCCATTTCCTTGAATACTTACAACAGTGTAAAGAAATGTTTCGTCTTTTATATTTAAGATTGCCATAATTATGTAAAATCAGAAATCACCAACCAAGAATACCAATCAAAGAATAATAAAACGTTTCAAACACCGACCAACATACCTACACCTAACACAATAATTAAAAGTTTTTTAAACCAACCGAAGTACTTAAACCTATGTCTTTTTTTATTATACTAATGAGAAAGAATTGGAAATTTCTTTACAATAAATAAAATAATGTAATAGAATCTAAAAGTAACAACATTTTAAGTAGTACTAAGAAATATGAGGCAATACTCCAAACTGTATATATATTTTTTATTACTTTATTATTTTGTATTATTTTTGAATCAACGAAAGCCACATTAATTTAAAAAAATAGCATAAAACACAATTGCTCGCAACGATGTGATCATGTGTGCCTGTTTTATTAGTTCATCTGGCACTGTTAACTATGTAAAGATTCGTAAATTCTCGAAATTCTTATAAACTTAATCGAAATTCCTTTAAAAAAAAGATCTCTTCTTGCAAAAAAAGAAGATATTTAAAATAATATTTTTGTATTCTGTTTTCAGTTCTCTTCCTTAGCAATATATTTTTTAACATCTTCATTGTATAGACAGGCTAATTTTATAGTTTCGTTCCATGTATATATTCAAAAAAAATAAAATAAAAAGAATACTACATTACGTAATGCGTAATTTTTTGCACATTAATAAGTTTCCATATGGTGTAGGTTTAATTTTTAATTCATAGTATTATAAAAATATAAACACAACATTTACATGAATGTTTTGCATAATACTAGCTGAAATCGAAAGAGATGACACTAAACGTTTACTCACTTTTAGCCAAAAAATTTTTTGAAGGTATTTATTCTTTATTTCTCTCCTTAACTCCATATTATTAATTCTGTATTTTTTTTTAAATTTCCATCGCTTTATTCAACTAGACTGGAGACAGTTTTTATTTAATCGTCATAATCAATACTTTTTAGCGCGTATAAATTTTTAAATGAATTCTTGTAGACAGATTGGAAACTGCAAATCTACAAATTTTCGCGCTTAAATCGTTATCATTCGGGACAATTTAAATTGCAATAAACATTTTAAATATATCCGAAATTCAACTAATGGTAAATTTTTTTTCATTAATTTTATTCATAAAATAAAATGGTAAATAAAGTGATAACAGTTATTAATTCAACATGTACGATAGTACGATCAAAATCGTACATAATATTTGAGAAATACCGCCTGGCTACCTTCGCCAAATTCCAAGCGCGAACTTTCGAGAAAATTCTTCCCAAATATTTCTGAGCGGATTGAGAAGATCTGACCAAACTCGACTATTATACATCGCAATTTCTTACGGAACATGGCGCCTTTCGTGTAATCTCACATAGGTTCGCACTTAGAGACAGCTCGGCCTGTACCTCGGGTTGCGAAACATAGGATATGGAGCACATTTTGTCCGATTGCAGCGAGTACGACGATGCACATAAAGTTTTATTGGAGAGTATGCATCAAGAAAGTAGAGTAGAGGCACGCGGTTTTTCTGAACCTAGTTCTTTTAGTCGTTGTGACTTGGTTAGAAGTGGATCGAGTTTTTAGTAATTTAGAACGTTCGCAAAATGCGTTTTAGAAAAAAATGGAGGCACTATTTGACTCTCTGCATATGGTCATTCTCTAATTTTGTCAGGTGGAAGCATTTGATGGTAGATACCAGATACTACTAGAGTACCTTCGAAGGTACTTTTTTTTTGAGGGGGCGGGAGGAATATTACGGATCCCTGGAAGGGACCTGAGATAAGTCGGGTGGCAGGTGGGAGTAGTGCTATGGCTACAAAATAATTTAAAATGCAATACAACTAAACAAATTTAAAACATATAATTAAACATATAAAGGGAACGATTATACTGTGTTGAATTAACAGTGTATGTATGCTCACTCACGTGTAAATAGCGGCGTGCCCTGACCAGCGAACTGGTATGAATTTGCAAAACTTATGATTTGGTATTTTATTTAAATTGTCTACATTTTTATTTAAATGATTAGATTATTTTTGAGGATGTCGTAAATCTAGATTCCTAAAGCTCTATTAATTGAGATATTTTTAAACCAAAATTTAAACAGACCCTTTGAACACCCGAGCTGATACTAATATTACCCAATTCACACAAATACGAAGAGTATATATTATTTTGAAATATTTTTCTATTTTAGTATATATTAAAAACTCAGTATTACTATTTCGACTATCGTCTATAATTAAATTTAAACTATAACATTCAATTCAATTTAATCAAACGGAATCATTTTTATGTCCAACCGTCTTTATATGAAAACGTTCTACAGAACATCGTGTTCATACAACATAAAAAGGATCGATCGCAAGTTGTGATTAATATTGAATGTAAAATACTGATTTGTTTTAAGTTTTTTGACCTTTATGTATTGGTACATTCGGAAAACTAATTGCTACGGGAGCAATCTCCTCCAGTTAATCAACATACCATAAGTTGGGAACATAATGTTGTGGAAGAATGCAAAAGATTTTCAGTGAAATATTACATGATTAAATATTTATTAAAATATAACAATTAATTTTATGTCTATCTAATGAAGGTAATAATAACTATATTAACGAGTTATTTATATATTGATGTGGATAAGGACAGGATATGAGAAGAAGGAATATGATCGTGATATCCCTATCACAATGCATGCAGCTAGGAATATTTTTTAAGTTTATTCCAGACTTTGACAGCATGTACAGTGAAGCAAGGCATAGGAATTACAAGGGTGAGGAGAGATTCGGAAAATTCGAGGCCATGAGCCCCTTGGATTTTGAATCTAGAATTAAAATAAAATGAACTAAAAGGATTTTTCCAATGTATTAAAAAAATCTAGAATATGTAAATTACGAATAGTATTTTCATCCAATTAAGACGTGAACTAAATCGGAAATATGGTGATATTTTCTTAGGGTAAATGTATATAGAATATATACATTTTGAGGTATTCTAGCCTATCAAGATTCGGTTAGGTATGTGCACGTATCTTCATAATGAAGAAAGGGCAGCATTTGACAAAGGTGGCGTTTAGTTTTTATTGAAATAAATTGTAGAACTATTTAGAAAACATATAGAAAATAATTTAATTTTTTAGGCCGAATAAAAACTTGCAATTAAATTAGAATAACAAACCTACTTAACTCTAATATTCATACTACAAATGCTTAATAAGTGGTGATTGAAATCTACTTATAGGATTTAATTATGAGAAAAACAATAAAACACGATTTTGGACGTCAAACTTTAATGAAACCCATGATTATAAGTTTCTTATATAATCCTAAATAAACCATTGAATTTTGAAAGTTGCTATTAAATTTTGACATGTTCTTGAAATACCATGTTGGAATCCTTTATTTACCAATACCAATAATAAATATCCTTTATTTATAAATATATATAGTGATTTCTACATGCTATTCACCGACTTATCGGTATACTAATGATCAAAATTTCCAGTCTCAATTAAAAATTTACACATTCTTAAGTTCAACAGTTATAGTAGCATTTCAGTTATTTATTTCTTAATTAACCTATAAAGCAATATCAGTGAACGTGATAGAAACAAATCGATTTTACTTTGATTAATTTTCAAATTGATCAAAGTTAAGATGGTCAACTGTTAGTAGTTAAGTTAGACATCCCATCATTTTCAAATCTTAGAGACGATATCTATTTAGATCGAAATTCATTACGATTTAAGAAAAAAATAAGTTCATTTTAAAATAATGCCTAATAAACCTATCTGTTTCGCAAAATACTTGGCAAGCTATCAGACTGTTTTCCTTGACAAAAGTACCATAACATCACTTCATTTCTATCTCCCTACGCTTCAAAGAATAACGATTGTCTCTGATAAGTTGATAGTAAAAAAATTTTCTATCGGGATTTTTGTGTGTACCTAAATTTAGAATCAGGTCTCTTCTCATATTTCACACGCATCCTGCGTCAGAGACATGCAGAGACATGTAATGCCGATATAGGTATATAACTAATTTCTAATATTAAGAATATTTGCTTACAAGTACGACATTTTATAATTTCAATATCATCATATATTTAATATATACGCTAAGGTTAAGATGTTACTCTCCCTTTTTAGAAAAAACCTCACAACTAATCCACATAAATTATATATCATTTTATAGATAATTGCTTGCTCTACCGGCATCCACAACTAAAAAATTTATTATTGTTATTGTTTTTGCAAATTAATTAATTATTAAAATTATATACACAAAACAGCAATGCTGCCATCTAACGGCTCAACGTCAATATGATTGACGGTCGGTAAAATTTTTGTTTAATTTCAAATCCACTCACGTATAAATAAAGTGGCGCTTTGACTCAATGCTTTTGATACTTGCGCCTCTATATGTCAATTTTAGTAAAATATTTGTTTGATCTGTCATCTGAGCTTCATAATGGAATAAATAATGCGAAGACTTCGCACGGGTCACGCTAGTCAGGTATAATACAATTTATTAAAGTACTTAAAGGAAATCTTAAACGATTCTTAACATAAAAATTAAAATTGTTAAAAAAATTATTCCCGACTATGTTGACTATGTATGTACACATATTTACTCACACATGCAAACTCATTCCACATAATGACAATTTCTTACACAGATTTGTCAACTGAGCTGTTAAAATTGTCCTCAAATGCAAATCAATTGTTTCGTTTTGAACACGCTTACCTCTTTTATATGCATGTTCTTTATTTGACTCTAAAATTGACTTTTGTGCTAATTTTTATATGCATAAAATGTGTCATTAACTAAATATGACTTTAAAATGTATCAGTATAATATCCTCGCTTATATACTCAGGTTCATCAACAAAAATATATAAACGCTCCGTTACATGAAAAACATGCAAATCGCATAAAATTGTAATTTTTATTCAGGAAAAGCTATATAATTACAAGTGTTTTTGATTAATGTTGCTATACATTTACTTTTTAATTATGGATAATATTTTTCTAAATATAAAGGTTTTAGACTGTAATCGCAAACCTATAAGAAATATATTTTAGTTCAAAGGAGGGAAATCGAAGATAGAAGTGAAAAGCATCCTTTAGTAACTATGATAATTATGTGTTTTTCATATAATTTGAATTAAACAGAGTTTTAAAAAATAACGGCTTCACTTCACAAACAAATAAAGTCAACAACGTTAAACCCGGAATTCTATTCAACAAAGACATCTCGCATATTAAAACAAATAACCTTCTAACGACCAAGAGGACGATAATGGAAAAGTATTCTCGGCCGTGTATTTCTAACGACTGATGTATAGCGCTTTTCTCTATTGAGATGCAAATGAGAGAGGCGACTGCCTCGGGTCCGGAATGTATATTCGTTTAAACTCAATAGAAATCCCGCCCGATGATATAATAAAGTACAGGTACCGAACGGCTGACTTTGGATGAGAATTTTAACAGTTATGTACATGCTATGTAACAAAACGTACTGACTACATGTAGGTTTATCACGTTAGCATGCAAAATTATAGTCTGGTGTAAGTCATTTGCACCAATCAGACTCATGAATATATCATGGTGTGGTCCATTTGAGATGAGTTACAAGTAAAGTACATAGAAAATAATTTAAAAGTGATGTCATATTTGACTTCACCGTGTTTTTGGTTTTTTGCGTATAGCCAATTCGAATAATTATTCTTGCCATCTAATTGAATATATAATCTCGTTTCGAATGAAAGAAAAGTTTGGTATGAATTATGATATTTTACGCCATTATATATATTACAACTATTTTATTTATATAATTGCTCTAATACAGATCATCAACACATCATGTTTCCATCCCCTGCTAGCCTCCCCGTTGTACGTGTAACATAATCGCCACGTTGCATCGGGTATGTGGAGTGGCGGTCGCAGTTAGTAGCTTCTCGCATCAGTGCGCCGGTACCCATTAATAGCCTATGGGATTTGGACTACACGATTAAAAATATTACTCCAACTTCACTCGATCGCGTGTCACACTGTAAGCCTATGATGTAGTCGACACACCGGGACGACATCATACAATGTAGTTGCAATGTATTATTTGTGACAATTATGTATTATTCGTTATAATAAATCAAAGCTGATGGCAAGCGCTAGCTAGAAATGTGAATGTCTTAGAGTTTTTCATTGCGCATATTTTATATCCCTTATATATACATTAGCTGAATCAAGGCAAAAAATAATAATGAAAACAATATGTTGAATTTAATTATCCGAAATTATCCGAGATTAATTATTTAATTTATCCGCTTTTGAAAAGTTTGATTGGCGAAAAAAGGTATTTCTGTAAAATAGTACAGAGCCGTCTAGTTTACTCGTAGTATAGACTTAATTAGTTTTTAAACAACATTTATATTTTATTTCATGAAATGTATAATGCAGCTACGTCTACTGGTAGAAACTTGCAGTGAAATTAATTATACGGCTTTGTTTGCACATAAAGTTTAGATGGCGTACCTACTTACACCACGTAAATAAGTTAAATAAGCTGCCAGACTTTCATTATTGAATGCTCTAAAACTTTGTTTTATAGCTCTTTTCAAAGAAGAATAACTTGTGTACATTTTGTATTTTTTTTTAATTTTCAACCGCCCCCATTTTCAAAAGTATTGAACCAATTTTGTCCAAATTTGGACGTAATGTAGACATACATCTATTCTTACGTAGTTTATTCCAATTAACAACAATGTAGCTTTTAGAGCATTTAATTTTTTTGCCTGTGTTGTATTTGGATTTTGAAGTCCATAAACATTACAAAATCACATATTGAAATTCAATAATCGATATCACGAAATTCAATAATCGAGATCTTCACAATAGGTGCATTTCTTCTTAAATCCATCTAAAAGCACCAAAACTTTGCTTTATGTGAGTATAGCAAAGTGTAAAAAGAAGACATACATTTTCTAATGTCAATTATGTATATATATAAATTTTTCTATTTATTAATTGTGATTCGTCTTCAGGCTTTATTATTTTTTTTTAAACCGTCGGAAAATAATTCCATATTAATAATGTTATTTCCATAACGCCCATATACAAAAGACGATTTACATATACAAAAGACATTTTCAAAGCTTTTATTTTTTGTATTCATTACATATTTACTATTCCGATATCTAACTGCATTATATTAGCTGGTTAAATATCTATGTTTATATATATATATATATATATATATATATATATATATATTTCTTCTATACTACGATTTTTTTTTTCTATATCCGAAAACAAAAAACTTTTAATTTGTGATCTTGGAATGTTTCGAATGGCCCTGAAATCATGTTGCGATTCCCTCTTCGTTCTCTTTTCTGAATATACCTCACCTGCATTGTGCATGCTGTAAAACTCTAGAAAAAAAGTTAATTCTGATATTTGAAACGTCATATTATGTTCACCAAAGTCGTTTGAAAATTTTATTTATGTCTTTATTTCTTCTCAATCCTTTATTCTTTCTCTTTCTGTCATGTATTGTTAGATCTCTCTTGTTTATCCATGTTAATACTTAAATTAATTGCCAATTAAAATGAAAATATATATATTGTAGAAATTTGTTACTTCAATGTGTTTGCTTTCAATTGACTGCAAGGTTTTACACATGTAACAATAAATTCACCAAACAATTATATTATTTGTTTACACTTAACGATTTATAATAAAATTATAAAAAAAATAATGAACAAAGAATCACGGCTTCTTCTTTTCTCTGTCATTTAAGCTAAGTTCGTATGTCATTTTAGGGTTCAGCACCTCAAAAGGGAAAACGTTCCCTTATTAAATACTTTCCATGTCAGTTCGTGTATTAGTCTATAATAGCCGTTACGAATAACACTTAAAATTTTACGTAGTGATAATGCCTACTAACCCGCATATACTGAATAGTTAACACTAGAAAATACTCGCGCGGGAAGTTCAGAGGGGGCAATTAAAATATCCTACTTTTTTATTTCTTGTATCGCAAGTCATAAAGGTTCTCAGACTATTTTTTTCAGAATTTTTTGTCGAGTAGTTCTGGAGATATTATTGAAATTGTCAAAAAATTAACATCCCCTCAATCTCCGAAATGTAGAAATAGTTGTACATAGATTTATGCTTCCAACTTCTACAAGATTGCAGATGTGTAACTTGCATTTTTCATAAATTTATTTATCCAAAAGAATTTTTATGGAAAACTGAGTGCATGTAAATATCAGAAAAGCCAAAAAACTGTTCTGTAAGTCAGATCTAATGCAGTTTTCTCTCTTTCTTTCGTTACCTCTATGTGTTTCAGTAGACGCTGATACTCGCAAAGGATAAAAGCAGCGTAATGTGAATACTCCATAGGAAACGTGCGCGCCTGTGCGTCCCATGTCACCTCCCGCGTACCGAAATGAAACTAATCTTAGGCTGTTGTTCAAATTTAAGGGTGTGCGCCTTTTTGTCCTTCTTTGTGCGTTTCTTATTATTTTTAGGGGCATTCAAAATACTGTACAATAGTTTTTTCATCTCTTTGTTCTTTAATTCGTTATTTCTTTTCCGCGTCTGACTGTGAGGGATTTACGAGCAATCTCGCTGAACCGTAAAAGGGTAAAAATAATAAAGTTATAACATACCCATGATTTGAACAAAAATTGTTATATGTAATAAAAATTAAATTGTAATGATCCTTTGATAATCATCTCTCTGATTTGATATATTTTACATACAATGTCCGTAGTTTGTTTAATATTATTACGAATTTACATATCGTGTATACAGGGAAAAAAAGAGATAAGGAACAAAGTTATAAGTAGGTAAGTTAATAATGCTTGATTCCTAATTTTTATTTTATTTTGAAAAATGGAAATATACATTTCGTTAATTTCTTTTATTTAATCGATGACAAATAATATTTATTTGTGATTTTATTTATGTTAATTCCTAAATTTGACAAAATTATTTTAAATAAAACTGTTAATTATCAATTAAGCTGCAGAAATCCGTCTGCAAACTTTTATGCAAAAACGTAATATAATTTTGTTTTCTGAACTAAATGAGTCTATTGTTACATTCAAAAGGTTTTGTTCTGTAACTTAATCCTTTCAGATCAAATAGAATGGTTGACGAAAAATATTCGCATAGGTTTATAAAGAAAGACCAAAGAAACCTTTAAGCCAGTTACCTATACACTTATTTGACCCTATTTTACCTTAGGGACAGAGGTCCTTTATAACCACTTGATCAAAAATATTACAGGCTTTTATAATTTTATGATATAGTGGTACAATACCTATTAGTAAATTTTTCATTCATTGAGTTATGTTTTTTTTTGCAAATAACTCTCAATCGATTGGAAACTTGTTAGTGTACACCGTTACACAATACCTTCTGCTACGATAGATGTTATTATGTAACATTTATTGCCTTTAATTTAAGACGTATTTGACTTCTTATTTTATATTGTTCATTAACAGTTATACTTTATGGACTAGCGTCGAGTCCATTGTATTATGTATTTACTATTTTTTCCACTTTCAACTTCATTTGCTCTGCTACAAAGTTTTTCTCCGCAAAAGTTTTGTAAAAATATTATAGAATGACTAAATAAAGATTTTTTCATCATTTTACTCTTTACTTTCTTGACTTTTCAGCTTACTTTTGTGTAAGAATCAAATTATTTTTCTTTCATTTTATATTCTAGCTGAAGCTTACCGCAACTTCAATTGCAATGTAACCGTAAAATAATCAGAATAATATAATAGCCATAATTTATTTATTATAGATTATTTTAAATTCTAAACTCTTTTTTGCGCTTATATGGAATAGATTAAAATTATTTTAATAGATAAATTATTCGGTATTGATGGTTTGTAACAAATGTATTCTTTTATAAAGATTTTTTGATCGTTTTTTTATTGGTATTAATTTGCAAGAAAAGGAAACAGGCAAAATAAATTTCATTTTAATTAAATTAAACTGCGTGGTAGGTAGAAAATACGAATTAATAATATTTATAACTCGACATAAATGCGTAGGATGTATAATACATTGTAATAAATCCCCAGCAATGTATTATAAATTTCGTCTATCCAATTCGTATTATCGATTATAAAACCCAGTACTATCGACGTCACATCACAAATCGGATGAAGTCATTTAAAAGCAATACCGTTCAGCGGTTTAAGCCCTTCAGTATTGATTGCCTTTTTAACGAGCGTATTATCAGATCGGTACAACTGTCTTTATAGTACCGCTCGTTATGTTACCAGCGGGTGCCGGCATTTGATGAAAAATAATTACTTAATAAAATTAGCAGACCATTTAGTGTTGGAGAAAAGACGGATAGCACTTACAATCTTGATTGTTTGAGATTAGTTTATTCTAAAAATGTCAAATCATTCTTAAGTTTAATTGTTTAATTTCACTCAAATTTCACAGTATATTTTGAGCTTCATCTGTTACATATGGAATAGACTGCAATGACAAAAGTAACGAATGGAGTAAATTTAGGATTATAACACGCAAAAGTTGTGGGTGTAGAACCTTTGCAGTGGGATTATTTGTATCTAGGTCTGTCCACGATTTCGTTCTTGTAAACCTTTAGAAAATACGATTATTACACATAACGTCATATATTATAATAAAAATTACAAAAAAACGGTCATATTACCTTTTTGGTTGGTCGATTGTGATAAAATATACCCTATATGTTACCCCAGACCCGGTAGAACTTACCAGTTCTACTGTAGATGTTCTTGAGAAAATACTCAGATACTAGAACAGAAAAGCGGACAAACATTTCAGAAACTGTATTTTTGTGTTTTTATGTGAGTTGCATTACCTCTGATGACACTTATTTTACTAAAATGTAATCGTGAATTAAAATACGCGATATTAAATAAATATAGCGTCACCTGATGACTTGCATTGTGTAGCTAGGAACTTTTTTTATAGAAAGTTGACCCATATGTACATCTAAAAATTTCATCTGGATTTTGTCTGAACGTTAAAAAATAAATATATCTACAGACAAAGAGCCAAATTTGTTTATTCTTTTATTTTGGTTTCGTCCCCTATATTATTTCAATATTCACATAGGCCAATTCTACAGTGATATATATATATATATATATATATATATATATATATATACATATATATATATATATATATATATATATATATATATATATAGGTGTATACGGTAAAACCTATTTAAAATCAATAATATTAAAATTTAAGATTTTTTAAATGAGCTCTGAAACATTGACGACTATTTCATTTCTTAATACAGAACATCAGCAAAGATAAAAAAAATACATTTTTCTACCATAATAATGGATTAAGAAAAAGCTACGAGTAGTATTTTCAAGATATTCACCTCTTTCAATTTGTCGAAAATGTGTAATTATTTGCCTTCCATTCTGAAAACTTTACAAAAACTTGATTCTAAAGTTCTTATATCTGTTTTTACACCTTTAATTTAATTGGAAAATTAGGGAAATTATCTCATTATTAGATTTGTAACTCGCTTTCAAAAACCTTTCCAGAACTCGTCATGTTAAATCGAAAACATTCCCAATTTGTGTTAGGAATGTTTTTGATTTTGTTAGATTTTATTTTCAAAATGGCTGTTGCACCATTCTTCAGTGAGTTGACAATAATTTTTATCGAAATGTGCAGTTTTAGCCTCATTTAAAGATTACATAGGAATATATTTTCTTTTAATGGGGAAGTTCATTAAGTGGCCAGAACTACATTTCAGATTAAATTCTTTTCATATTCTTGAATTAATCTCTCCCAATTAATAATAGCGTCTGTTTTCAGTTTAATTAAATTTTCCGAACACGATCTTGTCATGGCATATTGAATTACAGTCGAGGTAAATTTAAAGTTTCCGTATGGGATCGCTTTTTACGTATTTCAGGTATTCTTATTTCTATTAACGTTCAGTGGCAAAATTATCAAAACGTCACAGGCGATTTTTTCGGAAATTATTCGACATAAAATTGGTTAATTTGATTTTGGGGATTAATTGGAAAATACATATATATATATATATATATATATATATATATATATATATATGTGTGTGTGTGTGTGTGTGTATATATATATATATATATATATATATATAAAACTTTGTTTTCCTCCATCGTCTTCATCAGGAGCATAACTAAGAATTAGGTGCAGATTGAACCAAAGATATCCGATTTAAAAATTCCCGTGCAATTAATTTTTATAAACAACTTAATTCTTTATTTAATTATGAACCATTGGTTTTAAAGAAAAAGTTTCAAACTTATGAATGATGAACCCTTGAATTTAAAGATGAGGTTTGAAGCAAACAATTTTCTTAACCTACGATATAAGTAATAACTTTTGTTTTCAAGATTTTTAATTTGACTTAGTCGAAATGATCCCCACTCAACTTCTCGCATACGCGGTGTGATACGGCATTAGTGCGGTCGGCGGCGGGTAGCGCGGCAGATGGGCTTCGTTTAAACACAAAGTCGAAGCGCATTACTATTTATATTTAAATGTTGAGCTAAGGCAACGGCTTGCTTGCCGTTTTTTATTTTAAGTTAATCCCACTTATACTTATTTTATAATTCCGTAGTATTTCATGGGGATGAAAATATTCAAATGTGATCCAAGCTATATGAAGAGATGATCTGGTAAAAGTCGTGATAAGCCCGAGAATTAATTAAATATTATGTTTCTTTTAAAAGTACAAATATATTTGTGCCCGAACGGTATTTAAATTAAATAACAGATTATGAAACTTATAGACCGAGAAAATTTGTATGTTTACTTTAGATTTTACTGTTTGTTAATTACTTTTTGCTTTAATCACGTAAGCTGTACAATATTAAATCAACGAACCTACAAAATTTGATAATGTCATTTGGTTTTGCAAATGAAAAGAAAATTATGATACCTTTACAGTTATATACTTGAATAGAGCAGGTAATAAATTCGAGGTCACCAGCAACAAAGAGTATCCCCGAAATTCTCCATCTTAGAAGACTTCCACTATACCCCATTTTCATAGATAACTTAATTATTTGCATCTATCGCCACACCGTTCGCAATTAAAATACTTTCCGTGATCTATATCCCTTGAGCGATACAAAAACCCGCATGTCCAATGGAAAAAGTGAGCGTTTTGTAACAGCCTCCTACGGCACTCTTCGGCAGTAGATTTTCGCTGATTCACGATAGAAAAGGTTAGAGGTATATGAGCTGGAGGCTCACACCTCGCCAACCTTGGGAGCTCTATACAATTTAATTAACTCGACTCGACAGTTTTATAAAAAACGGAGTGAAATCATTTGGCTTCAATTTATTGACTTTATCTGCATCTAGTCTCTTCTCCACGGTTATTTGTTTAAGAACGCGCTTGATCGAAATGGGTGGGTTGGGGGTTAATTGTTAATTACCTGCTCTATTCAAGTATATTATCTGCCACCATTATACGGGCAAAGTTTGCACATCAATAAAGCAAACTAAAATATTTTCTCAGAATTCGTGCATCGATGTAAAAAGTTCGCAAAACTAAAATATTTGCGAACTTTTTAAATCGATACACGAATTCTGAGAAAATAAGAAAAAAATTATGTATAAAGAAAAAAGCTTTTCTCAAAACAATAAAGTAAAATAATTTTTCTTCAAAATATTCCATTATCTAACTTTTATAATATTCGAATTTTTATCATATTTTTCGGCTCTGTATTCGATTTTTGGTCACTTCATTAGATACAGTGAAAGTAACCACTCAAACCATCAAAAAGATTTTTTTGATTAATACATTTTAGTTTACAGGCTTTTAATACTCTGTGTGGATTGGTAACATTTTTACGTAAAATATAACATGAATACTGCAATATAATTAATAATTTTCTTATTAGGAAAAGATAAGAAATAACAGAAATTGATATTAATTGAAATGGGCACGCACGGCTTCGTTTGTATTCAAATAATTAAAGAAACAAAGTTTCATTATTAAGAACATTTACACTCCACGTTCGAGGGGAAAAATTTGCAGTTTGCATTATTTCTTTTTATCATAAAAATTATTTTTAATTATTTTGTGGTTTCTTATCTTGATGAAAAATATTTCTTTAAATAAACGAACATTAAGAAAAATGTAAATAACTAGTTTTGTTGGAATTTGTTATAACTTAAGGTAAATGACATGAAACATGACTATAAAAATATAATTAATTACTAATGTATGTTCTCATGTTGTAGTATGCAGCAGGCACTTATCACATGACTTAAATAGTTTGTAAAATATTGCACAGAAACAATATTTTAATTAAATTGTATTCACTTAACATACACTAAAAATTACTTCATTTTAATGTTTGATTAGCCTTAAACGTGAAATATTAACCGTCTTATTGTAAACACATTGGCACTCTACTCATGATCGAGTTAATCAGTTTATCAATCATTTGAGTATTTCTATTAATCGTATTAAAATTTTGCTAATTATTTCGCGTAAAGTTTTGTCATAGGTCGATCGAGAGATACAATAAAATTAATAAATTAATTTGATGTTAATCATTTTAAAGAAATTAAGGCTTAATTAATACGCTATATCTTTATTTTTTCATGTTGTTATTACCTGCATTATTAAATTTTGTAACACTTCATTCGTAAAAAAATGAATAAACGAATGTTTCATATGCAGGTCTTATTTTTTGGACAGATTGCGACTCCCTTTAATAATAAACGCGATCCCCAAGTTGAGAAAGGATTGTTTGGCGCAGAGTATCAATACTTGTGCGTTTGTGAACAACAATGAGTCAAACGCCGCGCTTTGAATGTATTGTGTTGTTTTTAAATTTAATTAAGTATTTAAATTTTCTGGAGTATTAGTGTTTGTTTTTGTTAATTATTGTTTTGATAACTTATAATGTCTACCGAGTCCTATACCAATTCTGAATATTATGATATAGTGATGTGTTTACTTGTATGCGATTAAGGGAAATGGGTAATGTTAATAATTCAATTATAAGGAGACCACGATCGTGTGTAGAACAAAACGGAAACCATTTTGAATATCTTCTTTAAGACTCCTTAAACAAATAAGTGAAATAATTTTATCGAACATTACATTAATAAGATTGTTTGTCAAATAATTGTTACTAAAATGACTTTTCTGTGTAATTTTTTATAAACGTGAAAAAGTCAAGGATTGAGTAGTTTCCGCGGTACTACAACATGAGTGAGTACATTAATAGTATTATTTATTAAGTTTTCAATAGTTATATTTCAATTAAACGAAATTCTCGCTGCGCATAAATTACTTATATATATATACGTGTGTGCGTGGGCGTGTGTCTGTTCAAAGATACAGATTTTTAATTTAATACTTTAGGATAATTAAACACTACATGTGTTCCTATAATATTGTGGTTCTATTTCGAAAATGTGAATCATTTCTCACATTTGAAAATTTAAGACCCAAAATTAATTTTTTCCGATTGAATTTTACAATGAGATCTTTAATTACAAAGGTGAAGTTTTGATATGACTATTTAACTAATATAATTTTAAAATTTATTTAAATCGAAAAGTTTATGATTAATTCCGTTATATGCAAGAAAACTTAAACATTTTTTCAAAACCATAATTCGAGAAACCACTTGTGGGTTGATTACAAAACTATAAAATTGTTTAATTAACATAGAGCATAACGCTGTTAGAGATGCAGATTTTCCAATTAGCTAGACTACAATTATATTTAGTTTAAAAACGAGTGCAATGATTTAAATAGGAAAACACATTATTTTAAAATTACAAGTCATTCGATTTATCACATTACCTACAGACTACTATCAAAATACTTAGCTTGATACAAGAGAATATCAGAACCTCTAGTAAGAGTTTATAGATAGTAGTCGGTATAACATTTTCTGAATTTTTTTTGAGCTTTTTTCTTAAGCTATTAAGATTATCTTATTGGAATCATGATATTTTTTACGTGTAAACTCGAAAAGTTTTTTTTGGGCCGAAAAGATTTGTTTCCTTTATTTTACCTGACATGGGTAATGGCCATATAGATAATAGAATTTCTTTATAGTTGAGAGTGTTGACCCGTTCCTTTCGGAACAATCCAGCAATTTTTATGTTAATATTATTGAATAGAACTACGAGAAAATGCTTCTATAATTATGCCAAGAGAATATGGATTACAAAAAAGCGTTCCAGAAATATTTGCAGTGAAAATATGCGGATTTTCACCCGTTTTCGTAGAAAGGCAGGAAATGAGCCCGGAATTAGAGACAAAAATTATTATTAGAATATAATAAGCATTTTTGTAAAACTGCTTTGTTAATTATTACTTCAAGTTTGATCCAGCAGATTTTAATAGTTTTTCTATAATATTTCAATTTTTATACATATTATTTAGCATATCCTTTAATTACTTCTGAATTTAAAGTATATTTTTATCACAAGTATTGACAATTAGAATGAAACTACTTTTCATTGGATAGAATTTTAGTTTGGTACAAAATTAAATTCTATACAATGCCATTAGTTACCTCTGTTGACATTATACTTAAATGTTTGTCTTTTATTTCGACTTAATATTTTTTATTCAAAGAGTTTCTATATATTCGCTCTTTTTTCTATTATATCTCTCCATTAGTATACTATTTCCGAATATAATGGATTCATGAAAATATTACATAAAAAATAAGGATTTTCCATTAATTTTGTAGATTTTAAAAACTTACAAATTAAGCCTATTAGTTTTGATTCTAAGGGCAAATTTGTTATTTTGACTTCTATCTCATTGTATGTGTGTCAGTAAGTAAATATATAAAGTATAAAGAATAATGTCTAAAATGTCAAAACAAAACTATTATTCATAAAAAACAAAGCTCTGTTCAGTTGCTGCTTGAAGAATAATGTAAAGAGTAACGTCAAACACATTACACGTCCTCGTAAAGCACTTTCCTAGATGCAATTTATTATAGTCACTAATTTCCTCTTATTATTAGAGGTTCCAATCTGTTATATGTAGCATTTGTACGGATTAATATGAATGACTGTAGGATCTGAAAACGTTTTTGTTTTTATCTATGAGAATATTTTTTTGTTGTTTTAAATTAGTTAAAAAATGTAAGTATCATAGAACTTTATTCAGTGGTTCTATTGACTGAGTAAATCTATTTTTATGTGTAGATTATATAGAGAAAATTAGAAAATTAAGCACGCTGAAAATTGTAAATGTTGCGGACAAAAAAAACGAAAAATAACATTCCTAACAGAATATAAACGACTTTCATATTCAATTTGTCATACATTTATTTTATAAGTCATATATTTATCTTTCCGATTGGCCTCATGGCATAAAAGCTCTTCAGCTCCGTAAGTGTTACGTTTCAAATCACTTAAGATAATCTTAAAGCGAAATCGTTTAACAATTTAAATCCTTCATTTGCAATTGCCTTTTTAATTAACGTATTATCAGATCTGGGATTAGTTTATATTTGAACGGTTAAACAATTTTCACATTTATTTTTAATACTCAAATACATTTTAACGTTTTGTGTTAGAATAATATTCTAAATGTAGTATAAAATAAAATGGCAAAAGTGTAAGATAAGAATAAATTACCCGAAATATGGAACAGACAGTTTCTAAAGAGGAAGGTTGTTTTATAAGTAAACTAGTTAAAGGTATTTTAAATTATTTCTTTCATATCAATAATGATTTTATTACCAAATTAGCGGAATACAATAAAAATTTCAAAAATTGCTTACAAGTTTACTACTTATAAATCACAATAGTTCTAGGTTAAACTAATAGTTCACTTGTGTGATCAATGTAAGCTATCCTCACATCGATACAATGTTCGTTCTTTTACAATTGTTACCTTATTGTTTGTAAAGACAAATTATGGCTTTACTATCATTCATTTCATAACCTTCATATTTTGGTCGTTTTTCTTTTCTAATTGTCGTAAACATTCAGGCCATTTTTATGTAAATATATATTATTGTAACTAATGTTAGTGTTTCGTAAGGAAATAATTGAAACCCTTATAACTTCACCATTTTTGTGCATTCATCTGCTACAAATGAATAAGTTTTATACTGAATGAAATTTGTAATGCAAATGTTTTATACGACAAATTCAACAAAGGAAAATGTCCATTACGGTATGTCAATTTGGATCATTGGCATTTAGGACTATTAGTAATAGAACATTGAATAAAGAATGACATAAGGACGAACCACATGGATTTAATCATTTTTAAATAATTTATTAGTCTGAACTCTACAAACCACATTTATGTGATTAGGACTATCAATTTTTTAAATGTTAATTTCATTGTTCAAAAAGATGCGTGGAAACCATTTTGAACAGCTAAGATTAAAACTCTAGATACACTGACTTGAAAATATTGCTTTTGCTTGTAATAATATAAAGTATGATTAGACTTTGACAAAAGAAAATAGCACGTGTTTTACCTGCGAAACAGAAATGTATCTTGCATGACAGTGATCAATTTTAAATCAACCGCTGCAATTAATAAATCTGCGTCCGAATGTAATAAAAAAATCAACAGCAGAGTTTTCATTTTTGACCAAAACAAAGGGCCATCTTTAATTATTTCAAGGCATATATACGTTGATATAACAGACATTTTTTTTTATTTAAATGGCCTCGATATAAGACAGATTTTTTTTAATTACACCATATTTTAATATAACTTCACAGAATAGAGACAATTGCAAAACTTGTATTCCATTGCTCATAACTTACAAATTATTGCAATTATCCATAAGCTTAAATTTGGTTTTTAAAATTTAGGTTATTTGTAATATAGGTGCCGAGTTGTGAAAAATAGTTTTAAAATGTTGATTTTGACATTTTACACTGGAGTTACATTTCAAGAAAAAAAATCCGGGTATAAATTTAATGTTTTATTAAAGAGTTTTTTAAAATTTTCACGAATAAGTAGAAAAAAATTCTATAATAATATGTCTTTCATTGATTTCGTTGAAATGTTCCGACTAGCCTGTTTATTCTATTATGCTAAGATATATCATATTTAAATTGGTGTACTGTTGAATAGAAAAATTCATCATGTTAAGAAATAACTATATTTAGGTTTATTAAGACTTAAAGAAAAAAAAAGAAACACATGAAAATGTCCTGATATTAAAAATGTCTATTAAACGTCCACTTATCGATCAAAAGTTTTTGAGATCTCTTTACGGATCAACTGAGTTCATAAAGCGGAATCGATTGACGAACTAAGTGCCTTAGTTAGAATTGCTTTTTGACCATATTTTGACCACATACCGGAAGACATTACCGGTTTTTTTGAACGTCGAACAAATATTGAGCGTCGGACGTTACAATAGCAATCAGTAGTTTTATTTTGATGCAAAATTATTTTATTAGTTTTTTTAATAAACTATTATTATTTTTAATTAACTATTTTGGAGCAAAAAACAACAAAGGTGTGGGTGTCTGTTTCGAGCATGGATTCATGAAAATGTATTTTTACAGTCAAAATTATGTCATTGAATATGGAACTTTGTATATTAAATATAGCTAATAAAATTGTAACATAGGGAATTCCGCATATTGAAAATATAAAAAAGAGTGATTTATTTGGCGTATACAATAATAATAGAAGCTAGAAAAACTTTTCTTAGAATCGTCCGCCTGCTGTCTATTTCATTTGACGGTATCATGCAAAATTTACTGGACGAATTTTGACGAAATTTAGTATAGTAATAGTATATACCCAAGAGCAAGAAACAAAAGAAAAAAAACAATTTTTTTTACTCATTACATGCGAACGAAGTCGTAGGCACAGCTAGTATTTAATAAGCAAATTTAATATGCGTTTCTAAGGGGTGATTTTTTAATAGATTACAATTGTATGTCCTAGTGATAATAAAATCTTCCATCCTTAAAATAGATTTTATGGCTCTTTGATATATAGTATTAGGTATGTAGTATTATTATATATTTACGGTAGGAAGTATTAGGTGTATTTAGGTGGAAACCCTGAAATTGATAGGGTTAGTCTTCAAATTTATAGGATTAATCTTCAAAGCACCGATTTTAATTTCGTAGATGTTACCGCCATTTAGTATGGCTCCTTGCTTCTGATCATTTTAAGACCTCTAAATATAATTAATTAAGACATTCTGAAGTTATCAAAGTTAAAGCTATAATAAAGTTATTAGGGTAGAGTTAAATGTTAAAAAGGAACTTGAAAAGTGAACTACGCAAATAAGTAACGATAAATATAGCGAAAACAATTATGGCGATGTTCGGATTATAAATTTATAGTCTGTCATCATATAACGATTTATATTATGGAATAGTATCGATGATAAAGCTATATTTCACGTATTTTTCTTTAAATAACCATATTTTAGCAAAGCTTTAGCTTGATTTAATAATGCCTATTGCACCTTTCCGTGCATCTTCATGACTGCATAAATGTAAATAATTTTACCAGTCTTTCGTTGATATTAATTTAAGTAACTGGATCATGTGAAGCTAACTTCATTCATTAAATATTTTAAAAATGTGTCTAATTATTAATGTATATTTTTCTATAAAATTCTCCCCACAAAACTATTTGAAAGGAATTTAAACTTTTACAAAATTATGTACAAATACTAGCAAAGGTCTCAAAATACATTTTACCCAAATTAAAATTTTGCAAATATCCACTGATTAAACTTCCTTCAAAATATCCACCGATTTAAAGTTCAATAGTCGTTCAATGAATTAGAATCGAAAAGCTCAGTTACAGACGGTTATATATGAGAATGTTGCCTGTCCAGCGCCCACCCTCGCATTGATAACCCCCGAAGCGGACGTTATCTTGATCCCTTCTGACAGGTTGTTCCCCGCCTAAAACTTATTACCCAAAACCATTTCTTTTTCCTTTTGACGTTTTTTTGGTACAGCGCTCAAGTTGCTGATATTGGTACAGGCATCTGAAGATTTTTCCTGTGCGAAATGATTATTGGCCTGAACCTCAAAAATATATCTTATTTTGACTGTAGATACATGCAACCTGCTTCCCTTGACAAGTAACAGATAATAACTTATTAAATAACAAAATTTCAATACAAATGTGGCAATTCGGCGTTTTAATGATTTTTGGAAGGAGAAATCATGCTGTAGACGTATCACTTTGTTTATTTGTATAAATATTTCTTCCAATATTTCTACGCCACGGTTATTTCGGTATATTTCAGAATACATAGGGTAGAAATCTTGTCAGCAAAGTAATATTTTTGATATTTTCAAGTTTTCTTGTAGCATAATTTCAAAACATCTAATATTTTTGCTTACATTTATTCAATTTTATCTTAATCACTAAAAAAGTAAATTTAAACTTAAAGTACATCTCTCACAAGGCTGATTACAAAAAGTTACATAATATACAAAAAAGTAAATTCAAATTTGATAAAAACCAATAAACGCTCAAAACATTATCGACGCAATATAGACTAAATTACATCGTTATGGTCATTCACGATGGTAAAAAAGTGTGCAATATTGTTTTGATTGATAACAATTTATATATCTTTATTTATACGTTAACCTCAGATTTAAAATAAATAGTAGCAGGTGACACCTAATTACATTAAAACCGTAACCAAAAGTCTATTAACACATATAACACATATTAAATATACTAGCGTGACCCGTGCGAAGTCTTCGCATTATTTATTCCATTATGAAGCCCAGATGACAGATCAAACAAATATTTTACTAAAATTGACATATAGAGGCGCAAGTATCAAAAGCATTGAGCTAAAGCGCCACTTTATTTATACGTGAGTGGATTTGAAATTAAACAAAAATTTTACCGACCGTCAATCATATTGACGTTGAGCCGTTAGATGGCAGCATTGCTGTTTTGTGTATATAATTTTAATAATTAATTAATTTGCAAAAACAATAGCAATAATACATTTTTTAGTTGTGGATGCCGGTAGAGCAAGCAATTATCTATAAAATGATATATAATTTATGTGGATTAGTTGTGAGGTTTTTTCTAAAAAGGGAGTGTAACATCTTAACCTTAGCGTATTAATATATATGATGATGATGATGATGATGACATAGGGGTTTGTCTTAATTTAGTGGCAACACGTATATGAGTAAATATTATCCTATAAATATTTTCACACTGACCTAAACTTCAATTTCATTTATCTCTATTGGTGAAGGAGACTTGAAAAATGACGAGGGAGGTAAAGTGGAATTACTTTCGTCGTGTGGTAGTTTGATACATATATATATATATATATATATATATATATATATATATATATATATATATATATATATATATATACACACACATATACATATACATATACATATATACACATATATAAATGATAATATAAATAATAAATATATTAATATTATAACACATAATTAATATAAATAATACTAATAATGTATTAAAATAAATATTACATTGGTATAGATATGCATGCTATTCTTTTATAAATAATATGTAATTTTTTTAAAATGAGTGTCAAAATAATTGTTACATTTTGTGGAGAATTAAATTGCCTCATTATTTTTTTATTATTTTGTGTAAATGTGATGACACCCTCTGAAGGATAAATCAAGCTTCTTTGTTTGGATTTGAATGAGAGAACCATTTCGTTTTGTTTTCATTCCGTTGTCTCCCACAAGTAACATAAAACAAATATTATATTTTATTTGTTAGAGAATTTTTCGCAAACGATATACCCAACAATGTATGTTATGATGCGATGAGAGTACTCACCTGGTCGTAAGGTAACCAGATTTTCAAAGAATTGATCTATTCGGCCTCTGTTTGTTGGTGATTAAATTGTTGAGCTACAATGACTATGGATGCAGTTGTTCCATTAATTCATTTACACGGATTTATAATAAGTGATATAAGCATCGATATTTCTTTTAAAGGAATTCAAATTCCTTCACTACTTCCACAAAGCTCTGCACAAATTAAACTTTTTGTAGGCTGATGTAAGCTGAATAACATTTGGATTATCGTAGCCTTCTTTCGAACGAGTCACCGAAAAAACATTTCTAAATGATCTTGGCTAATTTTACAAAAGTTAACTTTTGTTTAATTATTAATTCAGAAAAAAATATTTAATACACTATCCATGTCAATAATAAAATCAACAAACCCAGATTTTCTTTGAAAAAGTTAAAATTAACTTGCCATTTGAAAATTTCAGTCTCGATAAGTAATTTTTACATTCGGAAAAATAAGAAATTGTTCATTTTATATTTGCTATACAATGTATCTTTTTCCAACCGGGAGCATACGCGGACCTATGTTCAATATATAAAAAATATTATTAATGTGCTTTAAAAGATTTGGCTGTAGCTGCACTTCCATGAAACTGAGAAAGTTTCAAAATATTTTCACAAAGAATCAATACACCAGCCACAGAATTACTGAAAAGTTGTGCGGCTAAACTCAATTTCATTTCTTGTCGTGAAAAATAAGTATGAGCCAATTTGAGTTTCTTTCTTAAATGTAAACCTTAGTTTTCCTGTGATTAATGGTAGCTGTTCTAAAAACGTTTATTTTATTGCATCATTACTTATATCCGTAATAGTTTTAAAATCATCAAAATTATTACGAATTAATTTTATCATATGATATTAATTATAGAAAATATTAATTTTTTTATCATTTTTGGATATAAAATACAGTCTCATGTGTGGCCAACTTCTGTAGCAATGTTAATATTGTTAGTTGCGTCATCAATGTTAAATCGAAAATACAAACCCCAATTTTATCTGGCATGTCAATAGAAATGTCCATCACGCAGTTCAGTCTTTCTGCACCTTTCATAGATTGTATGAAAGAAAGGCTATCGGTACTTTCCACTTATTATTTATAGTAGTAACCATAAAAACTAGCGCCTGCGTCGCAACTGGTAGGTTGTCGGTTGCTACCTCTTTATATAATCGACATAAACTCGATGTACAGCTTGCGATGGACCCAAATTAACCTTTTCTAATGGACATTTTATCGATACAAAGATTAACAAACACTTTATTTTTCAATGTCATCAAGATTTTTTTTTTAAATATCTAAATAATAAGTCTTTGTGGTTAATCCGGACTCCAACATGTTTATACCAACTAGCTAATGTTACCTTGTATGGTAAGGTAGTTTAAAAAGTTTTGCTTGCAAAATTATGAGCCCTGAGGGAAAAATATTGGGAGAATGCACAAACGACCTTAATACAGGCGGATAGTTTCTGTAAAGTAGAGATTTTTTAATTTTACCGACGTATCATTCCAAAAAAATCTTGGTTTGAACATATATATCTTGCAAGATTTGTATGTCGTCATTTTGTACTAACAACTTTTTTTTAGCGTGGAAGTAACGATAGTAAAATTATTTACTATTTTCTTCAAACGACTAGTTCGCAGTGTCCTATTTTTTAAAGTTTTTGTTATATGATTGCTCGCCATGAGCTTTAATTTTTATTAGGTTTGTTTCTACAAATTGTGAAGGTGACAACCTTGTTTTCAGAAATTGTAGCATCTAAATTAAGAATACACAAACAATATGGGATCATTGGAAGGTCAGATCAGCACACGGTTGCATAACATATAATAGTTAATACATTCGATTCTGTATGTTGTATTGTGTAATAGTCAATGTATTTGAATTTCATATAATATAGTCTATATTTTTGCCATCATCAAATTTGTTTCCTTAAATATTTATAGTTTGGATCATCATAATGTAATATAAAATAAATTTTATGCAAATTTTGATTTTTAAGTAAATTTGAAACATTTTAAAAATTGTCTACCGACCAAAACGAAAATATACATTTGTAAAACATTCTTATTACCACTAATTGATTATGGAGATTTTTGCTCTTTGAATCTTAATGAAAAATATTTGTACAAGTTAAAACGTCTTCAAAACATATGCATCCGGTACATGTTCGGCCTCAGAAATTATTTTATTTCTGATTAGAGATCACTTCTCACATGACTGAATATCCACAAATGACGCCAACTACACATATTTTCACTTCTTTTTAATATATTAACAGATCATCAGAGCTTAAGTTATATTACAGGTTTTAAACATTTGCCCAAACACGGCCTTAAGTTACGATCTGAAAATTTACTTATCTTACTTATTCTCAAACATATCTCTATATCTTACAAAAAATCCTTTGCTATTGAAGGAGACTCCTTTTTCCAATTTATTGTTACCAGCGCCTTATTAATTGTACTGTAGTCGCATTTGCGGATACCAAATTTTAATGCAATAGAGCTCTTTATAAGGACTTAAAAAAGTTAATAATTGACATGAGAAAAAATTAGACGTCAAAAAGGTTTGTGATAGAACCTCTTGAATTGAAAGTTAACTCGAAAACAGCGTTGCATTGATCGTTTTCTTAAGATATTAGAAACAATTAACACATAGAATTACCCAGCATAGAGCTTGAACTTTGCATCATACGATCTCTATTTGCTTCTAAAGATGAAAGAAAACTGTGAGGAATACAATTCTTAAACGGCAAAGTAGGGGTCCATCGAGAAGTGGGCTAATTGTAAAAATTATAAATGGCCCAGTGGTTCCATCGAAAAAAGCAATGTATCCTTATAAAGTACTACGAAAACCATTTTACAAAATAATTAATAAATTATGAACTAGCAAGTTGGTCTCGTGTTCTGAAAGCTTTCAGTTTTACCTCACGAATGAGGCTAAATGTAAATACCTATATTGAGATTGAATTAAAACTTCTGTTTTAATACGATATTAACCCGAAACCGACGTCTTTTACGCTAATATTTTTATCCTTGAATATATTTATACTTTAGAATAATATAAGTATTAATTGTGGAATTAGTAGCCTTAACAGGAATCATACAAGGGAGGTGATAGCAAAATAAAAAAATATTTTATAAATAAAAAAATAAATCAAAATAAAAAAAATATTTATTAAAAAAAATATTTTCGAATAAGTTTCATGCAGTGAAACTCATTAAAATAATCCTATATATTCAATATGTAAATTATTCACTTAATCATTTCTGTTCATTCTTAGGACGTTATGCTCATTATCCTAGATAATAGAGAATTTGAAAACCTTAACCTTAATCAAATTATGTATTTTATGTTTGTTGACCATAATAGGTTACTTATAAAAATACTGCTTACGGTGACAACTACGTATAAAGATATTGGTCAAATTATACTGCATAAATAAGATAAGGAAAAAAGGACATTTGAAGGACTTGATGAACTTCTCAGTCATGAGGCTATGGGGTTACTGTCTGCTTAAATCGTGAGCTAGACTAGCTGCTTGAAATTAGTATTTTAGTGTACCCAAAGAAAAATTTTTATATTGGACTTCGGGTTGTAATTTCTCAGTCTTGATGCTGCAGGTGTTTTGCCTGTCTAAGCTTTAAGGCTTGAATATCTACTGTTTTTTTAAGTGTTTTAGGACTCAAGCAGATTTTCTGCCGATATACTTTGATTTACAACTCTTCAGACTTAACGCTTTAAGGGTACTCTTAGTTTAAACCGAGAGACTTGAGGCTCTCCTGTTTTTAAATTAGTATTTAAAATCTCAAGCAGAGACTTTGCCATTATATTTCTGTTTCCTATGCGCCAGTTCTCATTCTATGTAAGTTCTGTCTGCACAAATTACGAAACTTTAAGTAAGACCTACTGTTTTTAAATTAGCATGGTGGGTCTTTGTCATTGAATTTTGTCAAACTTTGTCAATGAACTTTGGGAAACTTTGTCATTGAACTCCGGATTACAATTTCTCAGCGTGCTATTGCGGTGGTACGGTCTGTGTTGTGTATGTTATGTCATATCTATGATATTAATTAACTAATTTGGATGGTTTTATTTGAGTGACCCCAGGGCAGTATTATAAAAAATTGTTTGAATTTGATCACGGAAATTGAGAGGTGTGCGATAAAATTCCTCATCAGGATTATATAAGTTTAAAAATAATTTAAAGAATAAAGTATCTAACATTTTTACCGACTAAGGACGACCTAAATTGGACATTTAGCAAAAAACAGAGGTCATTAGGTGATGATAGGAACTTTTCGCTGATAACGAGTAAATTTATAAAGTAAAGATTCGTTTCACATGTGTTGACGTAAGCAAGACTAAGACCAAATAATAACCAAGAATGCAATAGGTAGGTAAGTTTATACAGCTGCACACAAAAGTATACAGAAAGTGAGTGGTTGGTTGGTAGGTAGATCAATTAGTTAGTATAGTTGTAAACTAATATATGAATTGATCAAACATTAGTTCGTAGGTAGGTAGGCAAGTAAGAATGTACAGGCATATACAAAGGCGTATAGCAACCAGAATATCAGTAGGTAGATTCATGTATTAAGTAAATATATATATATATATATATATATATATACACACATATATATATATATATATATATATATATATATATATGTATGTATATATATATATATATATATATATGTATATATATATATATATATATATATATATATATATTAAAGTAGCCAATATAAGAATAATTTGTTACGTTTTAAACGGTGTATTATATAGAAGCCAAAATATATTTTGGTTAGCCTGATTTCTTCTTACAGACATATTAAGTAACCTCAACATCTGTAGATAACGTTATCCAAGTTAACAAACGCCAGAAAATCTCAATTAGTTTTGTCGCTTCTCTGGGGTTTCTATGAAAGAGGGCAAAATATTTTTACGACGTCGGCTAATGGAGAAGATTTGATACTTATCTTACCAATAGCAGAAGGGAAAAAGTTAAATTTAGCTCCAAGGAAATTGTTGATATTTCCTCCAGATGGTAGACCACAGATCATTTTTTGAAATAAAGAACCAAGTTAAAACTGAAGCATGAATGTGGCCGTAAAGACATAATGAAATATCCAGTTAATAGAATTCATTCATCAATATATATATATATATATATATATATATGCAACATTTTTACATATCAGGATGTCAGTAAATAAAAATATTATATTGAAACAAAAGAGTTCCATTTTCAAAAAATATATCAGTTAGAAACAAAGCAGCGGAAATTCGAAACGTACGTAATTTAAAAATGTTATTATAGTCATAATTTTTTGTAGTCACTGCTACTTAAGCAGTTTCCATAAAATCATTTGAAATATGATTCAACTTTGCATTCAATTATGGGTTTGCTTATTATATGTATGTTTACATTATGTAATTGTGAATTGAAAATAAGCATCCAAAGGGATTTTGTAAATTTTTTTCAGAGTGATATTTAAAAACTATTGTCTACTATTTCAGTAAAGCAGTAAAATTATCGCTAGATTAAATTTTTAGTACTTAGAATTGATTTATATAACTAGTCGAAGTAAATTAAATGACATTAAATTTCCTTTTCAAAATTGAAATTGGTTCAACTAAGACTATAGTTTCTCATATCGTTCGGAGTTGATCTGAAACTTTAAACTTCTAAATTAAAAGTGCCTCCTTGTACATCGGTAAATAACGGAGTTGTGATTTGAGGTTTTGTGTATTATAGGCTATGGATTGAAAGCCAACAAGTAATAATTGAGTATATCAATATTCAATTATTACTTGAAAATTAGATATGACTGAGTTTTCACGACAGTTGCACATAGATTAAATTGAACATAAGAATATTTTATTATCTTTTTACTATTGAGATAAACAATAATTCCAATTTTTGTAATTGCTCGTCATGTTTCTCATGTATCAATATTCTAAATGCCAACTTAAAATTACAATTTTAATACAATAACCTATAATTCATTTTTCAAAAACTTATAAAATATCTGAAGACGACAATGGTTCTCATCCATAGATATCCATATTATTTCCATAGCTATATGAACGGTTTACAGAATTGTCAAA
Source organism: Druceiella hillmani (assembly GCA_039881145.1). Lineage (NCBI taxonomy): Eukaryota > Metazoa > Arthropoda > Insecta > Lepidoptera > Hepialidae > Druceiella > Druceiella hillmani. Next base: position 22,740,737 of record JAYKKI010000016.1, on the reverse strand, counting down.
TATATGAAAGATACGCACCCAAGAAATATTTTTTTTATTGTCACCTATAAAAGCCAGTATACAAGACTAGTTAATTACTATTAAACGGTTCTAGCACATAAGTCTTTTTATTTTTTTTTAAATATGCGTATCAATAAAAAGCAAAGTTAAAATTTTTGAAAACCCCCTGACTAAAAGAAAGTAAGAACCTTTTAATATAATTACAAACAAATAAGAAAATCCGTCGGGGCTGTCATTGTCACTTCCGTTTATAATATCAATAACATTTGTACAACATAGAAAAGCTACTCGCATTCTTAAGAGAATTTTAAATAGTTACGAACTGATAAAACTGCAAAATTTTAGGCATAGGGAGGAGATTGCTGCCCCGACGGATTTTCTTGGGTTTTTAATTATATTAATAGATTTTTACTTTCTTTTAGCCTGGGGATATTCAAAAAAATATTTGATCGTTTTTCAATTACAACGACTATATATGTCGTGAGTTTTTTGAAAATTTTAAATTTTGCTTTTTATTTTATACTTTCTCGATTAAAATGTATCTATCGTGTGCTTAATCAAAATTTTAATTTTGCTTTTTATTATTAGTCTTAATTACTAAGCTTCTGAAAACTATTCTATATTATAAATAAATATATTCTGAAAAATATAACTGGCATTCGCCAAAGGGCAAGCTCATGTGGTTCTTAGTAGAGTACGATCGTTAGACCTAGTTATAACTGATCTAAATCAAAGAATCCTATTCAACAATCTATACAAAGCATAGCATTGGAAGAATTAGAGCGCCTGAGAAACAGATTACGTGGATCAAATACCGACGAAGCGGAAGAAAGGTCACAAAATAGTCAACCTAGATCAATTAAACATGTTTATTGCAACGACCCCTGACGAGTTAATAACATAATACCTAACTAATAACCTTTGTCATTAAATCACAAACTTTTTACCTATAGCTGTTTCCAAATCGGTTAAGCCATTTTGGAGATAAATGGAGATATCCGTCTGCAACAAAATGTTGCAGGGCCCCAGTGAGCTAACATCATAACACGTATTTCAGAACTATCGCCAATTAGTCATAAATATTTTGCATAAAATCGTGTCCCAAATAAGTCAAACGATTTTGGAGATAAATGGGAACATTCATTTGCAATAAAATGTTGAAGCGCCCCTGGTAAGGTAACACCATAACACCTATCTGACAACGGTTTAGTCGTAGTAAAGTAAATCGGTCAAAGTATTTTGGAGATATATGGTAACATTGGATTGCACATACAAAGAAACAACCTCTCACCCTAAACGCGGGAGGTATATGCGTTTAAGGTGAGAGGTCCGTTCCGTCGTGGGTATAAATACGATTTTATATAGTGGATACCAAAATATTCTCCGAATGTATTAATTAAATATATCTCGCCCATATTTGTATCATCAAATCTAATTTTCTGTAAATTAAGTCAATGCACCACGTATTATAAAAATATGAAGAGTAAATTGTACGCCAGGTCTGTTAAGTAAAACAGTATCTGAAAAAATTGTCATCGACTAATTTCTCTCTTTAAATCACATCTCAACTTTATCTGTTGACCTCTATTAAGTACATTGTTTGTGATTTTTTATACTATATGCGTATTTCTGAAAGTAAGAATGTCAAGAAATTATTTTTTTTATATTGATAAGATCCCCCCTAAGAAAAGAACAAAAAATGTAGGTAGCCTATTTTTACAAAAGAACTATTTATACAAAAAAAAGATAGTTTGATAGATTTTCTGAGACACGTGCTTTGATTAATGATTTTTTAATATATTCTGAACTATATTCACGTCATATGTAATCAATTCATATCTGTATTTATTTTAAAATAACATTAACAATATTGTTTGAAATTAAATTCTACAATAACCATGTGTACTAAGTTTGATTTTACTGGGTTACAGAAAGTATACACTTAGCGATTCATAAATGAATAATGTTGATTGTTATAATAAAGTAAAAAAGGCTTCTGAAATTCCTAGAAAAGTTAGTAAATAAAAGAACTTTCTCTCGATCTGAGCCAGATGGCTAATACTAATGACTTAGTCATATGTCAATAGATAAAATTGCTTGTGTACGCTAACAAATAATTAAATTAATTACATTTTAAGAAATGGTGCCATAGGGCCATGTATAATTAGGGTAAAAATGGAGTGTTGAATGAATGTTTTATTATATGTTGGAAGTTGTATCTCCATAATAACTATCATATGGTATTTGGGATGTGCAAGTCATCTCAATGTATCTATTATACTGTTCGAAGGAGCAGAAAAAAATATTTGTAACATTTCACAATTCTGACGAAGAGTCCACTGATATTCGAATTTAATATAATAACCACAATGCATAATTTGCTGCATGCCTTATCATATTATCTCAAAAATTACTTGAATTTTGCAAAATGGACTTTGATTGAACTTAATATTTTTCATTTTACTTATACGGGATAGGCACACAAACTTTTATCATTTTTATATTCAGATTTTAACTTTTACGTAGATATGTGTATATTTTTTTTTAAATTAGTCACATTTTGTTGAAATACCTATAAGACTGGTATAGGATTTTTATTAAAATTGATGAAAATGTAAAAAGTAAATAAAATTTTTGATATACGAAATCTTGTTATAAGCAAGCATTTACAATTAAACGTTGATTAAGACTTACTCTATGTACGATTTTGTTCACAATGTGAAAATCATTTTGAATAATTTATCCTAGAAATTTCCAGTCTAGAGCAATTTATCTGAAAGCGAATAACGTCATACCGACTTAAAATATATCCCGACGCTCCTTTGTTCTAATCTGAATGAGAAGAAACTATTATCTTTTCAGTTACAGCAGTCGACCATTTGTGCTGTTAATTGTGCTAATCGAACGGGAAGCTACAACTATCATCAAGTAAGCAGACGCCCTTTGTTTCAATTGTTCGGACAGTACGACGATTTAACGACGATCCGTTATTACCGGTAATGACCGTCGTGTAGCATTTTGTAACTACCGTCGTGTAGCAGCGGCTACTGTTATAATTTATTTTACTCTGTAGCCATTGTTCAAGTCACGCTCTTCTAAGTAGAGTTAGATACTAAATATTATGTGCCACAATGATTTATTCTAAGGCGTTTGTTTAATCGGTATTATTAATCAGTATTTTCAATATTACTTTAATTGCATTTTTATTTAAGTTCTCAATGTAGAAAAATCGGATTAATATATTTATATGTAATTTACATAATTCATAGTCTAATCAATATCTAAGTACATATTTCCAAATGAAACAGAAAAAATCGAGTAAATGTTGTATGGTTAAATCTAGAATGAAAATCTTATCATGGGTGTTTTTTTTTTGTTCGTCTCTCTGTAGAATTTTGGATTCAACTGATATTTTTAGGGAAATTGAGGAAAATCTTAGATTTATTAAATTAAATTCTAGGTGCAGCTTCATACTTAATTGATGCAGTTAATAACACAAGAGTATTATGTAATAGTTGAATCAGTAGTCCGATTCTATATCTGGTTAGAGTAATGGAATATTGTGTGTTTGACAATTCAAGTTTTTCTTTCATTTTATTAAGTATCAGAACTCTGATGACATGTGAAATTATTATCGAGAATGAAATATGGAGAAGATATATGAAAGTTGTAATTGTTATCACTAATGGCTCACTGCAAATACGAAGTCTTTATTGGAAATGCCATATTGAATACATTTTTAAGTCTATAAAGAGCCATACCCAGATTAGTCTTTGTTAGTAATAGAGTTTACAAAACATAACATCGCACTCAATGAAGCACTCAATAGCAGACATTTTACTAAAAAATTTCGATATTTGAAATCTTCGTATATATATATATATATATATATATATATATATATATATATATATATATATACATACATACATATATCATATTAACGTTTTACTACAGAAAGAAGTGGATTCTATCACTGATTGAAATTTTTAACCATTATTATTTTACCATGACGTGACATATTAGAATTTAATTCATAGTTAAGAAACTGATGTTTATTAATTCAAATAGCTGAACATCTAAACGTCATTGACGTTAAAACAGCCCACACAAATTCGTCGCTTATTATTATATCAGGTATCTGCACATTTGTAATTTTTATTTTTATTATTTTATTTTATGTAAAGGGAAAAAAACAAAAACTAAATATTTGAAATATCCTGTGAACACTAAATACGAAATAAGCTTGTGTTTAGAACAAAGAAGTTGTGTTTAGAACATTTCCATAGAGAACAAAGAACAATAAATATATTTATAAAATATTCAATTAGATACAACAATACGTAAATATGACAATGTTAAGTAAGTTAAACGATTAAACGATAGTCATAATTACCTTGACGGATGTTGAACATAATTATATCAACTCTAATAATGAATGTCTATGATAGAGGGCATAAAATTTGCTTTTTTTAAGTAATACTTTGTACGATGATTTTCAGTCACTAATACGATGCTGAAGAGTTTGTTAAAATTGTTTTTGTATGTTTTCAATGTTGTCGGAATAAATGGCGTATAGTGGATCCTAGAGAACAACTACGTATTCAAGTTGTGATCTTACAAGAAAATTCTACAAGGTTAAGTAGGTTGCAACATTTTTAAAGATTTTGTCCGTTCTTAATACGAATTCGATCATTTGATAGGCCTTAGATACAATCTGCTCAATATGTAAACTAAAATGCAGTTTACTATCGAAGATGACACCAAGACCACGCATGCTGTCGACTTTTTCGAGTGAGTATGGAGTTAGGGGGAACCCTATCGTATATTTAAAGTTTATTTGATTTTTTTTATTTGTGAAATAAGAAGAAATTTATTTACACTTCAAGTAACTTAAATGCAGTTTTCTCTCTCTATAATAAAAATGGAGTCTACCGAGATGAGCTTGCATATTCAAACAGTCATGGGAATCATGTTCATGTCAATTCAGGAATATACGTAATGGTAAAAGTGGAAGCAAGATGGTTACATTTAACATTGGGTCAGTTGCAGTAAATAGATATACAGCCCATATTAATAAGAACTACGTTCAAGATTCTGTTTTTATAATTTTGTAAATAATTATATTATTTAAGACTCATAAAAGATAATGTATGAAAAGGTAACATGCATTACATGTGATGTACATATGTATAACACGCACAGCGTATAATGCCAGTAAAAAGACCTTTCTTATACAAAATATAAATAAGAGTTAATATAATGTCAACAAACAATATGAAGATATGCAGAAAAATAATATGAAATATTGACATTCATCAATATAAATACGTATAAAAATAGTCACAACTTAAGAATGTTTTTTCACTTTTTATTTGCAAATAGTTTGTGCTCGCTGTTTTACGAGAGTAAATTGTAAAGTTTTTAACCAAGACAAATCCATAGTTTTTTTTCTAATTTGGTTTTTTTTTCTTTTGCATATAGCGTTTTGTTTCGTAGTGTGAAGTACTCATTAATGTGAACTCGCTGGGCCCGGAGATCTACAACGACTCAGCCGTGAGTGCACGACGCACGCGCGCTGCAGCGATGCGGCGCACGCACCTGGTCCGTAGGGATCGGGACGTTTAAAGCGACGCTTAAATTGCAGGCAGTGTTTAGCACATTTACAGTTCTCATTTCTGTTGCACTGTCATTTGGTTCAAATCATCGTATTTGGTTTTATAAACCTCAGATTCCGCGGCAAGTGCATCGTACTTTGTAATTATGTTGCTCATTTTTTCTTCGTGGGATTGTATAGTACGATCCAATTTATTTTGTAGTTCATCCTCATATATACTCCATATAACGCGTGATGACAAATAATCACATATTTTTTGTCATTATGTGTTTCATGGAGTTATTTTGTCATGTCACTGAATTTGACCTTTTTAATATATATGTATATATATATATGTATATATATATATATATATATATATATATATATATATATATATATATATATGAATAATGAGTAGTACACTAGGACAAAATCTCTGTATTTTGTTTTATATTGATGGAATTATCAGAAACAACGCATTTTCTTTTTTTTTCATTGCGTCCAAGAAAATATAGTAACAATTTACAGTTTACTTTAGAGGTAAGAAACTATTTTGAAATGTTCAAATGACACAATAATTATTAAATACTAATTTTACAGTTACATTTTACAATTTTAAAATGTCGTACATTTTCAAACCCCATGCACCCCTTCTTAAACTAAAACATAACAGATAGTATCGTTTCCAATTCTTTTGATTTGTCAGTTTAAACCCACGTAAAACAATTAGGGTATCTATTAAACGTGAAACATATATCAATATAAATTGTAACAGTAGTTACTGCAACTGTTCCAACAATGGGATCATTTAATATCAGACTATTATGCTCAAAAATGTAATTTATATGCCAGGATTAGTTTCGCTGTTTGGGAGACTTTGAATTCAAAAATATTATTCCAAAATTGTTGTCTGTTCATTTATTTATCTGTTTGTTACAGTATGGCATAAAAAATCGCCTAATTTGAAATGATGGCCTTTCAGTTTTGAAAGCCTAAGATTCTACTTTAAGATGTGTGAATACAAAAACTTCGATTAAATTTAATAATGTAAAGTGTGATAATAAAAACTTCGATTTAATTTAATAATATAAACATATTTTGCAAATTAAATGTTTATGGCCTTACGTCTTGTTTATTAACATCAGTAAAATTAAGCTATAGTCAAAAGGAACTAAGCAAAACTGCATTTTTTATATATGGTGATATATGTAGATAAAATGTTTAGTAACGCCTTATTCTTTTGTGCAGTTTTGGCTATGGATTGTAAAATATTTCATTTACACCCTCGATTAATTTGCTGGTTTATCGTATTTTATTTATGCTCTTGCAATTAATCTCTTGCAAGTCTCGGTTCCACACATGCAGATATGTGACCTTCCTCCTAGTGTTAAATAATCTTAAGTTTTCTTGGGGATTGTACGTTTCTCGCCTTCATATTAGGTCAACAAAGCTTTTTAATGGTTCAATAAAGTGGAAACTTTATGGATGCAAAGTTTTCGAAAATTAAATATACTGTTTAAATTTAAATTTATGGTTTTAAATAAAGTAAAATTTATATATTTCATATATATCTCAGGCTTACTAAAAAACTGTAATTTATGGAAAGTACGTTTATATATTAAATGTCTTAATTTTTTTCTACTACATTATATGAACAAGTTATATGAAACTAGTGTTATATTAAAACAATTTAATAAATGAAATCTATAAGTAAAACGGATACAAAAATGAAAATGAGAAAAGCTATTAAAGGACGCTTGCTTTGAAGGATGTAATTTATTTTACTTACGTATTATTTTATTCATTGATTGAACAAATTTGTTTTATTAACTTGTTAGCTTATTTATTATTAGTAATATTTTATAAATAATAAACCTATATAATAATACTACTAATAAATATATATACAATAACAAATTAAACTAATTAAACCCTAAGTTTGATGTGGTAATATAATATGAAATTGTATTTTTGGTTCTTTTTCGATATAAAACATTCAAGACATAGTTGGTATTAAGAAGAAGAAATAAAACACAGCGCGAGAAAGAAATTAAAATTCTCGTGAAAGCTCGATAATACGCGCTGGCTGGACCGGAAAATATGGAATCACGAACTATTACAAGAAAAATTTAAGTCGTTAAATAAGTCGTTATACTATGCTAAAAGCACTTGAGTGATAAGGGTATAGGTCACTAAATTGATAAAATATTTTTTATTTTACATAAATACCTAGTTTTAAGCATAAACAATATACCTAAAACAGCAAGTTCTTCATCAGTGTTATTATAGATGAATTATATTCTTCAATTAATAAATAATAATAAAAAAGCAAGGTTTTTATACTTCACGATATTTTTTGCAAAGAAATATTTTTGGTTGCCTATCTTATAATTACCATTAAACTAACAACAATGTAGAAACAAGAAATGTAGTTTTAGAATATTATGAAAAGAAATCAATGTATTTATTTTTACTCATATCGGACATTTTTTCTCGAAGTTTTGAAGGCAAAGGCGTATTTGTTTTATTCTGCTCCAGGTTTCATTTGTTTCTGTTACCTATTTTTATAGCAAAAATTAAAAATAAATGAAATCGTGACAATCATGAGATTTAACTTTTTCTATCCATCGAAAAAATTAATTAGAAGTTGTTGTACACAAAAATTGGGTTGTACCGAGATAAATCTAAAAATTTTCAGAAAAAAAAGAAATTATTCGTTTTTGAGATATCTTAATTATAAGGAAACAAATGTAATTTCAAATGGTAATCACTCAAAGAGACAATATACTAAAATGTAGATTATAATATGTTAAGAGGTAAACATTTCCAAGAATTTTCCAAACAGAAAGGTCTAGAGTAAAAGGGGATCAGATTATTAAAATAAGTTCGAAGGAGTACACAGACAGCGATTAACCATTGTCTATATATAGCCTTGTAATTTGAATTACATTAGACGACAGATTATTTTTCATACATAATTTCTATTTTATTTAATTTTGATTTCTTTTAGTTTATTTGAATTTATCGGCAATCAAATTAATATTGTTAAAGTAATCTCATTCTCTCTATTTTACCGCGCATTTATAATAACACATACAATGTACGGGGTTTGTCGTTGTGCCATGTTTATTACATACAGTATAAAACATGGCACAACATAACTGAAATGTACTGCTACAATTTTAACTATACGTTAAAATTGTAGCAGTACATTTCCAATCATGCCTGAAAATAGTAGTACTTACTAGTAGTTAATAGTAGTTTAACTTAATCTCAGTCGCAAGTGGACGTGCCTCTGGATATAAACATTTTCATCTTCCTGTTATCTCCAGGAAACGATAGTATTAGGCTTGCCAGTTGTACGGAAGAAATTTTGTAACATGGTTTGAAGTAAAATAGAGTTAAAATTTAGAATCCATAAGCATAATTCTCTTAAGTTACGTTTGGACTACGATATTTTGGTGTATATATCGATGACTATTTCGTCATCACTGTCTGAGTTTGCGACATTTATTGCGATACTTAGTTTAGTGTGACGACACTGGAACCGCGTTATGTGTGAATGGCCAGACATTAATGTCAAACATTTGTATCGCAATTAGTGTCGTAGTCTATACGGTTCTTTTGACTCGAGTTCAATGCTTGATTAGTCGCATTTATCCTGTTTATTAATAATTATGCAACGGAGAATTAAAAAATCGGTACGTGAATTATATTATTTAAGTAGAACGTATTATATTCTGCTGATTTGCGAACGATTGATGAAAGGAGAATGCTATTAAAAATAAGAAGATTTAGAGCGGTGTATGCATGTTGATTGTGAAGATTGAATTTAATAATTAATGAATTAATTTATAAAATACACGAGAGATATATTTGTATAATTTTGATATCATTTGACTTATTCTACTAAGCGTTGTGTAAACACAACACTACTATAAAATTTTCACAATAGAAATAGTTTTAAAATAATATTTAATAAATTCATCTAATCAGGTATCCCTTAACCACCTTGATTGTGACGCTTGCATCATTTGTTTTAAATAAATACAACAAGGTGTCAAAAAACAATTTAAATGCTTTGCTTAAGAAAGATTCTGTCAAATAAAAAAAGAAAGAATATGCCATATAAGAGATCACTAAATGAATTATTATACTTAGAATATTCGTAATATAATTGAACTTAGAATTACGAACAATATTGAACATAAGTTGGAAAATTTAACATGAGAATAGTTAATTAGGTTTCACAAAATCTATTTCTCAATAAAACAAAGTAGATAAAATGACCTACCACTGTTACCCACACATCGCTTCATTATACTAATCGGATTAAAAGGCGACTACATGATAACTATTTAAGTTGAGACACCTACGTTATTACTTGTTATAATTATACAAAAAATATTGTTGGAATAGAGTGAGCTGTCATTATTTGTAGTAATCGATCAGACAGTAGTCCTGTTATTTTCGGTAGTGGTATTCATCTAATAGTGATTTATATTACAATGTATTATTTGTTTCATCGTTTGGACACCGTTTAGAAATACATCAAAGATTAGTGTCAAATACCTTAGTTTATTCACATATCGCATGTTATTAACCTTTTGAATATGTGGTTACGCTTCTACAATGAGCCTAGTGCACTTTTTTCAAATCTGTTTCAATAAATTGTACAAACGAATTATTGCGAAATAAATCTAATCGCAAGTACTGGCATAGTCACATCCTACCATTTATCAAAATATACTGAAAATAACTATACATAGTCTACTAACATATGTGTACTAACATATGTGCTCTTTGTTGCATATTAATTTGTGCTGACTAGTGCAAGCTCCATGCATAGACGAAAAATATTATAAACGCTTGTTTAAAATTGCTTTCAATAAAATGCAGAATTATACTTTTTGTTCAGCAGAAATAATTAAAAATTACTAGCACCGCCATAACTTTCTAAAAAAATATGCAATTAAAATTTCAAGGTAATATTTTCTTCAGTAATAATCTAATAGTTATTTATTATTACACCTATTCATTCTAATCTCTCTCTTTCTTCAATCTCTCTCTTTGTATCATTATTCTATAGCTTTTGAACGGATACCCAAGGTACTAGGATCAACGGGCCTTATTCAGTATACTATACTCGCTATTTGCTACCGCCTCGTATTAAGAACATAAAAGGAAAGTTAGGCGTTCGGGAAAGTGTAAAAATTACTACTTACGCATAGATAGAAAAGGGTCTCCCGAACGTGACCGGAAACGATATGGTGACTAGTTAATAATAAAGGCATGAGCGTAGGAAGACAATAGCGCTACCCATTTACCTGCGACCTTCGTATTTTAGTAAATGCAGGGAAGCGTAACTTATTATCTGTTGAAGATCGTTCGTTCTTACGATTACAGTCATGCTTAGGAGTAGATCTAACAAGTTAAAGGTTACGAGACTGTGAATGCAAACAATAATAATTTATTGACTATTAAACCTCATTTCAAAACTCTTTGCTCTTAATTTATCAACTACTAAGCTATCAAGATAGTACGTATTTACGATTAAGATATAATAAAACGAGATAAACACAACGTTTGAAGAATTATAAAATGATATTGCAAATCCATTCAGAGTCTAAATGGATTTGCAGAATGTAAAAAAAAATTAAACCAATTTTCTTTTAGAAGAGAAAATAAATTATAAGGTGATTATGAAGATAAATAAATAAATACTGAATATAGTCGACCGCATATAAATTAAAAATATTAAAATCGTCTAAAAGTTTATGACATATGTGAAATAAAAGAGGCGCAGAATGATGAAAAATTGTAAATGGTCATGAACATTTCTTAGTGGTATTTAAACATAAAAATATAAATTATTTTAGAGATAATGGTAGTTTCAAAGAGGCCATGAACATTTTTAATTTACCTAATATTATTGTATATACAAAATATTCACATATGTTAGTTATAAATCAATGTACAAAATTACAAAATAAAAGTAAAAAAATAATTGGATTGCTCCATTTTATTGAATTTAGTGAAAGTGCAGTAAAATTTTTTCTTCATTACTTGACATGCGCATTGTCAATTTATGGCGCAATTCTCACAATTATTAATAATTATAATACCCCTGGGGATATAATACGATAATGCGATAGAAATTAAGGTATTAGTTAGATTAAAATTTAGAAAAACGGAATTTATCAGTTGATTTTTTAATTAGTATTTTTACATATTATCGTTATTCAATGGTTGATGTGGCTATCGAATTATTAATGAAAATAAAATTAACTAATATTATAAGTTCTAATTATATTACTTACTATCTTACTTATCAAAAATGAGGAAATGGAAATTAATTCATATAAAATAAAATTAAACCAACTTCAAAATGTAAGTATGTGCCTACACCATTTAAAACAACGAAATATTAAAATACGATTAACTTAAAAGGAAGAAAAGGTATTATAATATGCATAAAATTAATCCAAAATTCAAATAAAAAGTACCTATTTACCTGATTAGTCAACAAATTGTTTTTGAGGTTGGTGCCAGCTAATGTATGTGAAATGTACATCCCTAAACAAAACCATATAAAAAACTTATCGATCGATAAACCTAGCTCTGTCCAGTTAGAGAACAAAGTTGGGAATGTGTTTTTTTTGTATATATCTCATATCTCCTCATTTATCCATCCAACAAGACACGACTAAGGGCGACATAAATTTACTCCTTGGCAAAATCAGGATACAATGACAGAGCCGGAAGATGGTGACAGGATGATATCCTTAAATAAGGAGTAGACTCGTCGAGTTTAGACTAGTTTGACTTGTTTTGACAAAGTGAGAAATTATTAAAATAAATAGATAAGTATGTATTATATAGGTACGCACAAAGGCACGAAGCCAGGTTTTTGAGCAGTTTTATTTAGCTTCACGTTCCTTATATTGTTGTTGGTCATTCAAATTTGAAATAGATCTTTGAACTACTTCTACTTAACCGATTCTCATGAAACCTTGCATGTACATTCAGTTCCCATGACATTATAATATTATGATTATACCTTCGATCCCCAAATCCTGACTCTATAGGGGTACTGGTTCTTTAAACCGCCGGAAATAAGGATCTTTAAATTAGTATTATGGGTTTCGAGTAGAGGCTCTGTTATTAAACTCCGTGTACCAACTCCTCAGTTCTGGTGCTGTAGAAGTGCTGCTTGGTTAAACCGTCAGATTTAAGGATATATTGTTTTTATATTTGTATTGTAGGCTCAAGGTCACACTTTGTAACTGAACTTTGAGTACCAACTTCTCAGTTATAAATACCGCAGGGACACTGCCTGCGGTATTATGACTGAGACCTGAGAATCTTCTATTTTTAAATTAGTATTGTGAATCTCAATCAGAGACCCCGCCATTGAACTACAGATTTCAGCTACTAAGTACTGATGCTGTTTAGATCCTGCTTTCCTTTTCATTACAGTAAATTTCGTAAATAATAATTGGAAGAACCTAGATACGAGCCATTAACATACAAGCAAAACGTAATGATAGCATGACTTTGGTGTTTCGTTGTATATTAAAATATAGTTTAATCACAAAAATGACATCAGAAATTAGGGCTCGAAATTTATCATGTAAAATAAAATATCTAAGGGACGATTAAAATATCTTCAAAACGTTTCCCTGTTTATTTTTTTATACGCATATTATAAAAAAAACGTACACACATACAAATTCATCAGCTTTTTAGGATTCCACATGGAACCCTTATAAACTCATTCCCGTATATTCGTTCGTTTGTAACAGTCGTTTTTCGTAGAAACTAAAGTAATATTTGAAATTGGGGCAAATAAATTACCGGAAATAACGATGATTCTAAATTTCATAACTTTTTACGCCGATTAAATACATCCTAGGCAATATATTTACGTAGCAAAAAATAACAATGATGTTAGCATATTATTTAATAAAAATTATTTATACTCTTAAATGTTTGTATATATAGAATCTTATAGTATGAATTCTACTTGAATTTAACATGGCTTTGATTACTCAGACAAGGCTTCGATTAAACTTAAAACTTATATTGTGGCAATTTGGTAGCGATTGGCTTCTATTAAAACTTAATAATGTTTATAGTCCACAATTAATTAAACTACGTGATGTAGTATTATTTTTACTTTCTTTCAGTTCTTTACTACGACCTAGGTTTCCTTGTATTACAACATCTTTGGATGGGCAAATGTTTATAGTTTTTTTATATTTATTTGATTAAGAACATGTATATATTTATTTAAAAAAAATAACGCACACGCACACGCATACGCACATGCACACGCACACGCACACGCACACGCACACACACACACACACACAAAAATATTAATCATGGATGGGTTCCTAGATTCATAATTTTAATGTGTTTGACCATTCTTCGTTAAAATTGCTATAATATTCATAATATCATATGAAATCATTAACTAATGGATGCGGTTAGTAGGGACGATATAAAGTTGTTTACAGTTAACTGATACCGCCGTTAATAAATTTTAAGAAACAAATTGTAGAACAAACTTCTTTTCGGCGCTTGCTAACTTTGAAATTAGTCGGCTCCGAATTTTAAAACTTGAAAAGGTGGTCTGTAGTTATGAATTAAGTTAAACTTTTGTAAAGAATAATAAAATAAAATAAAAAAAATTAAGTTCACTTGAATAAAGCAAAGTTAAAGGAGTTCGAAACCGCGCAATTTTGTTAAAGTCGAGGAGAAAGAGTATAAATACTTTTTATTTATTGCTGAACGTATTATTCTTTATCAGTGTGTATTATTCTTTACCACCTAAGAATGTGATTTAAGTAAGTTAGGGAATCTATGGAGAAAGTAACAAGTTATTTAATGCGCTCGAAGATTTTAAACGAAAGTAATATAAACTACACACCAACATTATGTGTAAGGTCATTAGAACTTGTTATACCAAGAAAAATCATATGTGGGTCAGAAATTCCATGAATATGCAAAAACAGGAAAGTTACCATTAAAATTATGTCAAATAAAATGTGTAATCGTTACCGCATCTCCTCACGAGATGACGTGGTGGATCCTCATTAGAAGACATTAAATGGAATAAGAAACCAGAATTTATATGGCGATATTTATAATAAATATTTTACAATAATTAGGCTAGTTAGAATTTGTATTCGTAAACCTTAACCTATTTCTTATAAAGGCTTCTGAGTGCAAGGCAGACACGAGGAAGACCCAAATATCAAAGAAGGACAAGCAAAAAATACGTATTTATAATAATGAGATTAAGATTATAAATTGCTTAAAAGGAATATAACTATTACAATATAACTATTTCACTTTTCCTCATGCATTATCCACAATATAAAAATCCTATTTCATTTAAGTAAGTATGGAATAATGATTTATATTGGCTACATAAGCCACACATGCTTTACACCTAATTATTCAATAACCTTCTTCTATATTTCCAATTACCATAACTTTTCGTAGTTTCAGCGTCATCAATATTATTTAGCACTTTATTTGTGCCATTTGCTGCACGTCGTAACGAAGAAATAGAAGAAACACTGTCGCGTTCGGAAATGTATGAAAATAAATTACGTCTGGATAGGAAATATTCCTCCGAACGTGACTGGAAAAAAGATGACCGTTAATTCATAATAAAGTAATGAGCATACGGTAATGGGAATGGCGCCCGTTCAGTTTTTATTTCGAAGTGTAGTAAACGCATAGATGTGTAACTTGAAATTGTTGAAAATAGTCTATTCTTACGTGTACAGTTACACGGATTATAAATTATTGTTAGGCTGCCAAGGATAAAATGTATCATAAGTGATTGGAATTTTTAATGAATGTATTTATTTAGACTCTTTTTTACGAATATAGATTTTCGAATTTTTCTCTATAACATTCCCTGGAACTCGATGGATTTATACTATCCATTTTCTAGATATTTTTACCAATCACGAAACTTCCTTATGTTAAATTAAACTAATAAATTATGAATTTTTTGTACCGATAAGGGATATAGAAATTATTGCAATTTGAAATAACGAGATTACGTCGTAAATTATAAGTGTCTCGAAGTCATATGCAAAGTTGCCTTGAAACTATGGATAAATGCTCTCCATTGCATGAAATAAATAACAATGTATTAAATTGCAGAACAATTTGTAGACAATTGTACTTACTTGATCGAAAGTAAGCTATTAACCGTAACGTTCCGCGATCCTCCAGTAACTTCAGCTACAGAGGCGATACACTCGTGTGTTTAATTGTGCCAATTCCTGTGTTTAACCGCTGTTCTTTGGTTTGATTGTTAGGACATTACGTTAATTTAATACTGACCAGGGTAGATAATCGCGGAATACGGTTACAACTAACTGGTTTATCAGAGGAATATATAAATATACATATATACATATATATATATATATATACATATATATATATATATAATATGTGTGTCATTTTTATGTTAGAATTTTAATGATTTTGCAATTTTATAAAAATTATTCATAATTTTCAATTTTGTTGTATTTTTTGGAATATTTAAGCCAAACGATTTATTTTTGTATAACTTCAACGTCATGTAATTAAACTAAAAATGAAATTTAAAGTTTGCTTTTGTAAACTAAATACGAAACAGATACAGAATTCTGTGATTTCTAAAAAGATGAAATATATGAAGTTACACCAGACTCCCGTATGGAAAATTACCAAAGAAGCAGAAAAGCTTGGGAAAAATTGGCGGGATAATAAAAATTCTATTAAATTTGTTATCCGTGACCTAGATGGCTGCATCCGATTTATATCGATAACGTTTTACGAAATATAGAAAAACATACGAATACTGAGATTTCTCAACAGCACCTTGAGCATATGCCTGATAGGAAAGAAACGTACGTGGATCATAATAACGATTATAAGATTTTCACAAGCACTAGAAAAGAAGATAGAACTCTTTTCTATAGAAAATTAAAAGCCATTTTTGGCTCTTATTGCATTCTTGGGTCCTAAAAGCCAATAATTTACTTCCTATTTAATTATTAGAATATTCCTCGGATAAACCAGTTAGTTGTAACCGTATTCCGCGATTATCTACCATGGTCAGTATTAAATTAACGTAATGTCCTAACAATCAAACCAAAGAACAGCGGTTAAACACAGGAATTAGCACAATTAAACACACGAGTGTATCGCCTCTGTAGCTGAAGTTACTGGAGGATCGCGGAACGTTACGGTTAATAGCTTGCTTTCGATCAAGTAAGTACAATTGTCTACAAAATTGTTCTACAATTTAATACATTGTTATGTATTTCATGCAATGGAGAGCATTTATCCATAGTTTCAAGGCAACTTTGCATATGACTTCGAGACACATATAATTTACAACGTAATCTCGTTATTTCAAATTGCAATAATTTCTATATGCCTTATCGGTACAAAAAATTCATAATTTATTAGTTTAATTTAACATAAGGAAGTTTCGTGATTGGTAAAAATATCTAGAAAATGGATAGTATAAATCCATCGAGTTCCAGGGAATGTTATAGAGAAAAATTCGAAAATCTATATTTGTAAAAAAAAGTCTAAATAAATACATTAATTAAAAATTCCAATCACTTATGATACATTTTATCCTTGGCAGCCTAACAATAATTTATAATCCGTGTAACTGTACACGTAAGAATAGACTATTTTCAACAATTTCAAGTTACACATCTATGCGTTTACTACACTTCGAAATAAAAACTGAACGGGCGCCATTCCCATTACCGTATGCTCATTACTTTATTATGAATTAACGGTCATCTTTTTTCCAGTCACGTTCGGAGGAATATTTCCTATCCAGACGTAATTTATTTTCATACATTTCCGAACGCGACAGTGTTTCTTCTATTTCTTCGTTACGACGTGCAGCAAATGGCACAAATAAAGTGCTAAATAATATTGATGACGCTGAAACTACGAAAAGTTATGGTAATTGGAAATATAGAAGAAGGTTATTGAATAATTAGGTGTAAAGCATGTGTGGCTTATGTAGCCAATATAAATCATTATTCCATACTTACTTAAATGAAATAGGATTTTTATATTGTGGATAATGCATGAGGAAAAGTGAAATAGTTATATTGTAATAGTTATATTCCTTTTAAACAATTTATAATCTTAATCTCATTATTATAAATACGTATTTTTTGCTTGTCCTTCTTTGATATTTGGGTCTTCCTCGTGTCTGCCTTGCACTCAGAAGCCTTTATAAGAAATAGGTTAAGGTTTACGAATACAAATTCTAACTGGCCTAATTATTGTAAAATATTTATTATAAATATCGCCATATAAATTCTGGTTTCTTATTCCATTTAATGTCTTCTAATGAGGATCCACCACGTCATCTCGTGAGGAGATGCGGTAACGATTACACATTTTATTTGATATAATTTTAATGGTACCTTTCCTGTTTTTGCATATTCATGGAATTTCTGACCCACATATGATTTTTCTTGGTATAACAAGTTCTAATGACCTTATACTTAATGTTGGTGTGTAGTTTATATTACTTTCGTTTAAAATCTTTGAGCGCATTAAATAACTTGTTACTTTCTCCATAGATTCCCAAATTTACTTAAATCACATTCTTAGGTGGTAAAGAATAATACACACTGATAAAGAATAATACGTTCAGCAATAAATAAAAAGTATTTATACTCTTTCTCCTCGACTTTAACAAAATTGCGCGGTTTCGAACTCCTTTAACTTTGCTTTATTCAAGTGAACTTAATTTTTTTTATTTTATTTTATTATTCTTTACAAAAGTTTAACTTAATTCATAACTACAGACCACCTTTTCAAGTTTTAAAATTCGGAGCAGACTAATTTCAAAGTTAGCAAGCGCCGAAAAGAAGTTTGTTCTACAATTTGTTTCTTAAAATTTATTAACGGCGGTATCAGTTAACTGTAAACAACTTTATATCTTCACTACTACCCGCATCCATTAGTTAATGATTTCATATGATATTATGAATATTATAGCAATTTTAATGAAAAATGGTCAAACACATTAAAATTCTGAATCTAGGAACCCATCCATGATTCTAACATAAAAATGACACATATTATATACATATATATATATATATATATATATATATATATATATACATATATATTTATATATATATATATATATATATATATATATATATATATATATATAAATATACATATATATATATATATATATATATATATATATATATATATATATATATATATGTAATTTTTTCAATGTTAAATTAAATTTAAATCATATTTTTACGAACTAATAAATAATAGTATCCTCATATAAGCGTACCCCTCGCATAAGATATGACGTCTACACGTTGGCAAGACTCGTGTCTGACTAATATAGCTGTGCGTCCCCTTCCCCCTTGGGAGTTCGCAAGCGTATCTAATATGTAGAGGCGTTAAATGTCGCTCTGGCCTGAAATTTGAGTAATTTCTGCATCAAAAAAGTAAACATAATTTCGATTACATGAATATACTATGTTGAATATATTTGGCGATAATTTTGTAGAAATTCATTATTCACAATTAAGTGAAACTACGTGATGTAATATTATTTCTACTTTATTTAATTTGTTTCTCAAATTAAAGAAAGTAGAAATAATACCACATCACGTAGTTTCATTTAATTGTGAATATACTATGTATTTGACTACGCTGGAATTGGTGTTATGGTTGATTCCAGGACATTTCTCGTGAAAGCGAGATCCCTTTAAAATGACGCGTAGTATACATGCCACGCGTATGAATGTACGAATATGATGAGTCTGAATGTAATGAATATGAATTTGTGCAAAACTATAGTAGAATACTTGGTTTCATCATGGCCGCTTATTCATGTCATACTTTTGGCGTGACGATACGGACAGACACATGAATAAAAAGTAATTGGAAATAAGCATTCACTTTGTGAAATAATTGTTCTAATTAGTATTTGTATTTATATTCAATAACAAATTTTTAACAGATTCCGATGTTAAGGTTAGGAGGACTTGGAATGTATAGTAGGAACTTAACTTTCTGAGATTCACGTAATAATTTCATGTGAGTGGCACATTGCAGCAGTATAAATATGCAATATAGTTCGTATCTTCCTATGTAATTTATTGGCATGTCGTTACAAGGGCTTGCCTTCGAAATGAAAATATGAACGCTTCAAGATCATTTGGTTGTCCGACCGTCTATCTGTCAGTCTGTTAAAGACTTTTCTCAGTTTTCAAAGTTCTCAGAAACAGCTTGAGATATCAAGTTGTAATTTACGTCGTATACTGAGGCCTGCAGTCTTGCATTGTATGAATTAATTTCTTTTTGGTTTATGCAAAAAAAAGATACTGCCTTTAAATCGTATTTTCTTACTCACTGATCACGAAAACATATAGATAATTATGGTTGAAATACAATCTTGAAAATTGGCGTGATGGTAGGTCTCATAGGGCAATCAAAAGGGAAATATCCAAAAATCAATTTTTGTAGTTGAACATTGAATTATACATTTTTTGGGAACATGCGCTTGTAAAAAATATCTGCCTGCTACTTCAATATATTTATGTTCTGAAAAATTAAGGTATTAAAAATAGTTTGATAAAAATGCTTTGTAATATTAGGTATTTATAAATCCCTAAATGTGTACGACAACCTTGTAGCGTAAGTTGTACTAGTATTTGATAGGTTTTTATAAATTACATGAATGGGTTCCTTGTCCCCTTATTTGGACCAGTTAACGTTTCGTCTCCAATATTATAATTCTTTTGGAGTGCAAATGGTAAAGCAAAAGCATTAACAAAAGTAGCACATATTTTGCATTAAATTATTTTACGTCATAATTTGTTATTCCAAACCTTTTTAATGCTATCGACGTTCACAGATCTAGAGTCGGCGACTATTATTCAGCCCCTGATAACGGCTGTATCTTGCTGCGTATTGATAGGGAAATAAAAGTAAAACTGTGCAGTATGAGCAAATACGCAAAACATTTACGAGTATCTATGGACAGATAATTGTTATTCAGACGTGATCGTAGTGTTTACTTAATATAAAAAGGTGAGCGTACGAGAATATGGGCGACTTTCATTCACAACAAGAAGGTCACAACTTAGTATTTAGCAATCGCAGGAATATCTATAGTATTATAGTTGTATTAATAGGTGGTTGACTATAAGTCTGCAAATACAAAAAGAGAGAACGACTTTTTTTTTCGTT
The DNA here is from genome assembly GCA_039881145.1 of Druceiella hillmani. Taxonomy (NCBI): domain Eukaryota; kingdom Metazoa; phylum Arthropoda; class Insecta; order Lepidoptera; family Hepialidae; genus Druceiella; species Druceiella hillmani. The sequence continues at coordinate 22,719,847 of JAYKKI010000016.1, read as the reverse complement.
GTATTGCAACATCTTCAAGTGGGCTATTAGCAAAGATTCAATCAAAAATATCTTTATTTAGGTCGTGGTAAAGAACTTAAAGAAAGTAGAAATAAAACTACATCACGTAGTTTCATTTAATTGTGAATAATGAATTTCTACAAAATTAAAGCCAAATATATTCAATAAATAAATATTCATGATTAATAAAAATACAGCCTGTAGTTAATATAATCTAATTATTTAAATAAGTAAATAAAGGAATATAACACAATATGATATAAGACGTTTTAGGATAAAGTTTTATTGTATAATAATTCAAATAAAACATTTTAATAAGTTAAAAGGTCAGTTTGAGTTACGTTCTCCTAAATTGTGTCGTCTTTTGTCATGCAACCGATCAGCCGCGCTTAAGAAATATGTACTTAAATGTCGTAAGTAACGCTAAGGCAAATATTTATACAGTTTTGGTACTCGTTTAGCCAATAATAAAGGCCATCACTGTCTTCATACCAAGCTGGAAAATGCGGAAAATTTTTATTGTAGAAGTTCGCGCCACAGTCTTGGTAATGGCCGAGATTCTTGGTGCTTTTTTGGCGAGAACAATATTGAAAGCAAGACTTGATTTTTGACCGAGATCGAGATTGAGATCGATTTGAGTGTAGAGTATGTATACGGATACCAATAACTGGTCAGAATTTTTGACAATCTCTATGTCGTGGCTCACAAAACTGGTGAGACTTGATTAAAACAATAGAACTGGCTTGATCAATGGAAAGAAATGTTTAATTAGTTTGCTCGTTTAAATAATTCATTGTTCAAATTTTTTGTTAATAATTTAATAAATATTACTACAGTTTAATCGAACAAAAGTATAAATTTAATATTATTAGCTTAGAAATATTCTATATAACACATTCCTTTCTAGATTAGACAAATAAAGTGTTTTGTTATAGTAGGATATTTATTCAAAATTGATATGTCAGTCCCCTATTAACGTATGAATACAGGGTAACTTTATTAAAATAGTATTTTCTGATGTAGTATTTAAGTTAATATAGTGAAAGATCAATACAAAAATGTTTCAATATGGCATAATTAGTTGTTTTTTGCTTTGAAAATTTAATTTCGAAACTTAACTCACTCTTCATATCCATAAAGTGAATTGTTGAACTTTCTTCAAATACTCTTTTTTCGTGACATAAATCACTGGTTAAATTAAACCACGCAAGAATTATTTTAGGCCTCTGAAGTACCATCACAAATGTACATTATCAGTTCCTTGTCATATTGTAGCCACTTAAGTGTTAAAAGTTGAACGTAACGCTGGCATATTAAACATTTAATACTCATTTGTTTGACAGCACATATTATTCTCTTAGATCTAGGTACATTTGTTCAAATGACATTAAACCATTCACCTCACCATATCTATTGCTTCATTTTTATAGGTATAATATGTTATTTAATCGGTTTTGATCATGGTTAGCAATTAGTTTTTGCTCCAAAATGTGTGTATATCTTCTTAGTTCAATAGATTGAGGGAAAAAATGAAGTGATTATAAAAGTGAGGCATAAGGATTTTATTTCATGAAACTTTTAAGAAGTTTTTCATCGTAAATTTGTATATATTTGGGTCAGGCTTTAATAGTTTATTTAACTTACAGTCACGTGCACATCAAAAGGTACACGAATGATCAGGCAGATATAACGTAGTTATGTTAATACTTTTTCCATTCATTTTACATACATGAATTAAAATTTTAAAAGTGGTTCCGAATATGGTGTTACAAGAAGATGAAGTCATATTTTATCTTTCTATGAGGACAGAAAGGTAAAATAGTAACAATCTTAAAAGGATAAAAACGAAAATTAAATTACATAAACAACACCATGATAATTTTGATCACTCTCCCTACTAAAAGGAAAAAAAATCCAGCAACTAATTAACGAAATGAGTCGAAGTATTGGGTATAGATTCACATTTGATACCAAGAAATTTTTAAAGAAATTTTCTTCTGTTTTTCTATAAAATCCTTTTTAACTATTTGAGTGGAAATAGGTGACAGCGGTGACACATGTTGCCATAAAGTTCACGGAGCTATCGTACACTATCGCAATTTTACTTTCTCATTGACATTTCTAACAATTTATCGTGGTAGTTTTGGGTATATCCGGTTAATTTTTAAATATCTCTTATTATATAGTGTTCGCACTCTCCTAGTATTTGAGTTTGGAGCATGTTAAAATTTAAGTAATTTTTACATTTATTTTTTGAAATTAAGAATTCAATCCAGAAATATTTATTTCCCGTTTATTCAGCAAATCTTATATTTTTTTAACAATTGTTAGATTGTCAAAACCAGCGGCTTCGAATGTTTGTTATATTTATATAATACTTAATGCTTTTGGCCACACTATTTTTATTCATTGAAATATTATCAATATTTCAATTCTGATACTAAATTGTATTAATACGTCGATAAAGTCCGAATGAAACATGAAAGTCTGCAAGGGTTGTTTTAGAGTTTTGTTCAATATTTAATTGTTTAAACATAATTTGTTGAAAATAATTTCCATCGCAATCATTTTCATTTTTTAAAATTTTTATTTTCGATCCTTCGTATCTATAAATCTTTTTTATCCAAATAAATTTTTTTACCAAAACATCACCTCGAAAAAAAATTGTCTTCAAATTATAACAATTACTTATTTCAAACTTCATAAATGGGTTTTAATCAAATTCTCATTAAAGGTTAGCTTTTGAAAAATATTCGTTGTTTAATATGAATACACCATTTAAAAATAACAGGGATACTAATGAAATTTACATTATTATTAAATTTACATTATTTACTTCATTATTAATTTATTCAAGTTCTTAAAAAAAGAATAATACCTTTTAAACTTAATTATTTAAAAAAGTGAAAATATAAATTTATTTAATGAAATATAATTTTTGGTATAAATCGCCGCGTCTTAAACAGTTTGTCAATTTACTCAAATTAGTTTAGACTGTTTATTTCATAGAGCATATAATATAATTTACATTCTGTGGTATATTTTGTGTTAGACTTTGGGAATTATTTCATTCGATAACTCTAATGGACCCAAAGATAAAGATCTTTTCAAATTGTTATCGTTAGTTCCATTTTATATTTAAAATATTTGCTTTTTGACATTACATACGGCATTATAGTTTTCATTTTATAATCCTTATTTGACAATATTTTATTGAACAAAAATAACTGTCATCATTCTGGAGTTGAAGAGATAAAACCTGACCTTTTTGGCAGTAAAAATTATTTTAAAAATTCATTTCATTACCTGTATTTAATCAGTATTGATAATTGTTTGTATATCTCGGAGATTCATAATGGTTAAATCGAAACCACCAAAAAAGTTAATTGTGGAAGTAGCGAAATTAAAAGGAACTTTGTCATAAATGAAATTAGTGAAATTGTTATATAAATTATAAGTATATACCGGTCATATAAAACAAAAAAAATTATAAAATGCTTTAATGATAATAGATCACACTCATAATCCACACTCCTTCTACAAAGTTTAATCTATTTTGGAAGTTACTTAAAATTTATAGGATTGCTTTTACGGACCTGCGGAATAAAAAAGCATGTCGAGGCAATGTGGTTTGCATTAAAAATTTAAGATAAATGATGATATTGAATATATTTGGCGTTAATTTTGTAGAAATTAATTATTCACAATTAAATGAAACTACGTGATGTAGTATTATTTCTACTTTCTTTAATTTCTTTGCCATGACCTAGGTTTCGTTGTATTACAACATATTCAGGTGGGATATTAGCATCTTTGCTAATAGCCCACCTGAAGATGTTGTAATACAACGAAACCTAGGTAGTGGTAAAGAAATTAAAGAAAATAGAAATAATACTACATCACGTAGTTTCATTTAATTGTGGATAAATGATGATATTAAAAAATAAATCATTTTCAGAGTTCATACGTAAAACACGTACAAATAAAATATGGACAGTAAATAGCTACTCTCAATTTTCAATGATACTTGCTGACGAAAAAATCAGATATGAAGGGAAAAAGAAAGTACATTTTTGTTTTTATAATTGAATAATAACCCACTTCTATGCTCGGGTGGTAGAACAGCGAGGCGCATAGTCTAGCTGTGAACAGGGTATAATACAAAAAAAATCGACATGAACGAAGGACCAAAACGTAAGGTGGTGATAGCAGATAAAACTGTGAGTAGATGCCGACACCCATAAATTAAAATATATTTTAAAAAGAAAATTTGATACACTAATATGATCCTGAGAGCTATAATCATGAAATTAATAGCATTAAAAAAGAAGTCAAAAGAAAGACAAATTACGAAATTTTCTACATAAGTTAAATATAAAATTCACCGGTCGTACGGAGATAAAACGTGAAATATGTGGTTTAAGTATCATATATTACATGCATAGTTTACACAACTACTGCTAAACTATTTAGATTACGGCAGTTATTATGCTTAATAAATTTCTGTAATCAACCTGTAGAACAAAATTCGTGTCTGAAAATTAACAGAAACGCATATTCGAAGTATCTGAGGCAAAGTTAGTTGTACTAAAATTAATGATTCCATGAATTAAAAAAAAAAGAAAAATATCTGTAATCTTGATAAATATAATGTACTAAAGTAAATTAATGATCGCGATACATAATAATAAAATATGGAAACCAAATAATTATATGAATTGAAAAGTAAACCCTGGCAATTTACCCTTGGGATGTTACTAAGTTGTCATTTATGTTATTTTAATTAAATTATGTGTGTATACGTTCCCACAATTAGAATACTCTATTCGAACATTTATAATAAGGGTTACTTACTTATGTCAGATAATTCCTCAATATAGACATCTGAATATATGCAGAAAAATATATTATGCTAGAGAATGAGGAGAGTGAGCAGTCTTTCTAAATGCCGATTAATTCAAAGTTACGATATCATGAGGTATTTGGATTAATACCTCATGGGAGATAAATCGCACTGGTCTTCTGTCTACCTGAACCATCTATACTTAAGGCCTTATTAAATTCTCTTTAATTGCAAATGTAGCACAGTGTATGAATTCGCTCACGTCACATGTGATACCCCATAAGTGGTAAACATTTTTAGGACTATAATATTTCTTGTCAGCACATATATGCCGTAAAGCTACTTATGGAATATCAGTCAACAATAATCTTAAGATAATTATGTGAAATAAAAATAGCGAAAAATTACTTAATGGAAAATGAAATCGCAAATAATAATACTAACAAATACTGAAAGAATCTGTAATGGACAAATCGAGGATAACACAAGAAAATGCATTTGAAACAATAGTGTATAACGATGAATAATATATTTATAAACATGTTATGTGTAACGAAACAAGTCGATAAAAATATGTTCAGAGAAAATGCACACAATCCATGGTTTTCTACAATCTACAAAACGCGAAATAGAATTCATTCTCATAGTAAATATTTGAATTCCCAGATGACAAGCAACGTAAAATCTTAAATTTTGTCTCTCAGATATTAGAAGCAAATGAAAAAAAAAATAGATGGTAGCATCGATTTGATCTCTTTTTAGAAGTATTAACAAATCAATATAATTCTATGGTCTCATGGATTCTATATATAAATAGATACGTCTCCCTGATATTGTATGTAAACAATTAAATTTTTGGTTGAAATGTGATTATTAGTCTAGTGGACAAATTGCAACATGCAACACAGTAAATACTTGTATATATTATAGTCCAAATAAGGTTCAAAAATCGGAATATTTTTGCATTCATTGACTTATTCATGTCGATAAACGAAATCCCCTGTAAAACAAATAAAAAAGTTTACACAAATACACGTAACGTATGTCAATAAATTTCCTTATGTTATATTGTGATTTTTCCTAATTTCCTTTGTAGTAGTCACCTTCGAGAGATCATAAAAATTGTATAGATAAAATCTATTGTGAAATATGATTTATCGTATGAAGAATGTCATATTGGTTGAGTTCCATTTTTGAATTGGTTGCTGTTTAAAAAAATTATTTGATTAAGATAACATTTTTCGTTCCCTATAGACATAAAAAATTTATGCAAAAGACTGTTGAAAACGTTGAAGAAAAATGTGTGTATTGTACCTTAGTAAATGTTTTCCATTTATTAACAGGTATATAAGAAACGATAAAAATAATTAGGTGACGTTTTATAATAAAAGTTTTTAATAAATTCATCAAAGAAAATGACGCTGGGAAATAAATTTGTAAGAACAATAAATATGGTACCTCGTGATCTAGCGGCATGAGACAGTTGAACAAAATTAGTAAACGTATTTTTCGTAATATTGGAAAAACAAGTCCTTTTCTTATAATATAATATTAAGTATCTAGTTTATTTGTAAATATAAAGATTTGATTTTATTATTCACATTTAAATTAATTAGACGACATGCAGCATTCGATTATATGTAAAGACCTGAAAATTTGCCTTATGTTTTGCTATTACAGTAAAACACTTTAAAAATTACAATTTTGTACAAGAAACTGTAGGACATAACTAGTAGGCCTATTTTAATAACCTGATTATTCCGATAAACTAACTCAGTTAATTTTAAATGTTATTATTTCTAATTAATTGTACGCTCGTTGTGACTGCGACTAAACAAGCGACCCCGATCAACGAGGAGGTCTTTATAGCACCGGCATTTTCAAAAACATAATTACTACTATTAAATTATGAACATATAACGCCGCTGTCTTCTGGTAATAGAAACCCCGAGTTAGATTGACGCGCTGAGTTTTTCCGATCTACCCCATTGACATAACCTTTGAAAGTTTTCTTTTCATAGAACTAATTAATAGAGCTTTTTATTTTTTTGTCGGGACAGTGACTTTGATGGAAAAGTATAAAAAACAAATTTTGAAAATATAAGACACGAGAATGAAAACAAGACACGTTACTTCCCATTGATCTTTCGCATATACTTAGCATTTATATAGTTATAAAAGTATTGTTATTTCATAACCTTAAGTTTTACCTGGTTTTTTGTACCCAATTACCGAGCCCAATAAAAGCAAGTAATTGGTTTATAGAGTCTTGTTAAAGTAAATATTATTTCTATAAATTTTAAGGTATTTTGTTTAATCTGAATGAAGCTTCGTTATACTAACTTAAGTATTAAAATTTAAATGCAGGGTTATTAAACGTCGTATAATTTTGTATACATTAGTAGGGATGAATGCAACATCGTTTTTTTTGGGTTTGTTCTTTCCTTAGTATATACGGCAAAAGTGTCGGGTTAAAATTGGAGAAAATAATAACTTTTAAAGTTGAAAAACATTAAATTTCTCTAATATTCACATTGGATTTCTTCCAGACGGCTCTTTTTCTGGATGCTTTTTTCCATTCTTAACAACTCAAAAGAAATGTTTTATTTACGTATAATAAAAATGTCATGAGACAAATTTTTCCGATGAAGGAAATTGTTATGAACGAGGAATGAATAAAATCTGTTGGTATATGACTCGAATTGGAATATAATGCCTTGTTACATTGAATTATTCTAAAACGGTAAACTCATTTGGACTGTAGAATTCTGCAAACAAATCTACTGCTAAAAAGTATTCGAGAGCACGCCACTTTAAAATATTTTAAAACTCAATCTAAATAAAATTAAATAAAAATTAATATTTGCGCTATACACAAATGAATGTTGTAAACCCTGAAACATAATAATTATACATAATAATAAAATACCTAAGTACTTAATAATTAAGTACTTAAATATCAAAGATTGTAAATAAATATTCAAATACCTACCATCAATTACAATTAAATTTCTATACAATTACGCAAACACGGAATAGCAAACAATAATTAATTAAGAGAAGATTAAAATTCAGATAACCTGTTTCCAAAAATTGTAATAAATTTATATTTAACAATCCGTTAAACAAATTTACACTGCGTTTAACCTTTTGCTTCAACCGTGATTTATTGTTAATTATAACTAAAAATCCTTTGTTAAAGAACATATTTTATCTTATAATTGGAAAGTTTATCGTAGTTTAATCTTTGGCCCCTTCTCTTGTTCGCAACTGGAGGCAGATTTATATTACATAAAATTATTGAAATAAATTGTATTATTTCTCAGGCACTGTTACCCTTTGAAAACCTTTTCGCGATCTAACTGAGTACTAACAGATGGTATAATTTTAAATAATTTATACTTTCATTAATCTCACTACAAAGTATAAGCTGCGCATTACTCTATTACGCTCCTTGTTAGTAAGACGATAATGGAAGCAAATAAACATTTTACCTGCACTTCATTTTGAATATGCTACGATACACTGATATCAATAAGAAAAAAATTATCCTGAATTTTCTTTTTCATGAATTACCTTTACATGTTTTACTTTTCATTGGCTTTAAATGTGTAAAATTATTTAGTATATTGGAATTTGTATGTTGATAATATATTGATATCCACATTGGACATGTTAAAGTGGATCCGCCTCTATCAAGTGCACTGCCATATTCCATCATGAATTACTTTATTGTTATTTTGATATCCTAGATTCAATAACGATTGGAAATGTCGTCTTAGGAGTTTTTCTTTTAAGTTTGACAGATAATTTCAAAGAGTTGGGTTGAAGAGTATATAGAGCATCTCTCTAGAACTCTCCACTATGTTGCAGTCAAAATGATTAAACTATAGGGTGGTGTAGAAACCTAAAAACATTTTCTTCAAATTTTATAGAGAGATGTCATATAGCATGTAATTAGAAGTAGGGAGTTCCATGATTCTATCTAAATTAAAAATTTATTCATGAAATTATCTTGTTATTCAATTGTTTATATTTGTTAAATTTAAAATGTGACTATATTTCTGGGTCTCACAATTCGTTTTGGAAAGAAAACTTATAAAGAGGTTTCTCATTGGATTATCCATCAGGAGATCGTTGTGAAATATATCCAGAGTGGCTGAGTTGACTTCACATATATAGTCTGAAAATTAGTATAAAATATGCCCTTCTTTGTATTTTGTGGGTGTTAACAATAGAACGACGTTATGAAGGTCCTAAAGTTATCTTAAATTCCTATACATGGATTGTTCCCATATTAATTTATAAAAAAACGTCAACTATTTTGCAAAATCAAATAATATTGCAACCGGTCCTAATTTTTGGTAATTCACGGTTTTTATACAATTTAATACATTTTAATGCAATTATTGGTTAAATACAAAATTTCAGTTTGCGATTAGTATACACGATACTTTCTAAGAAGTTAACCAAACATTTTGCAAAACAAATAAAAAATTATAATTAGTCATGGTTTTCCGTATTATATTTAATTTATGGTGTTTTCCTTGAATGGAAGAGATCTTTTCCAACTAAAAAATTGAACAAAAATATTTATGCACCAAAAATTCTTATCACCTTTACTATAAACCAAAATACTAATAAAGCAATACATTATATTTTTTACTGAAGATATAAGTAAAGAGTCGTGATGTGAACATTTGACGGACTTTTTAACATAGGATTTAGGACATACCTATAAAAGAAAAATACTCACTAGAAAATTCAGTATCGGGCAACATCAGTTAAACAATTTAATTTTTCAGTCTTGTAAAATGGTATATATTCGTAAAAATGTACATAAGAGAACTCCAATACTGATTTTAGATGATGTCTCAGTCTGGCACTTCAAATTTTTAGAAAATATTTTAATTTATTGATCTGTGCAACGCTGAATTATTATTTTTGCGCTAAAATATACACATGGCCTATTATTTTATTCATTAAAGCAAGTTGATGAGACATTACTTTAATTTGAAAGTCAAAATGTTGCATTGAAGGATCAATACGTCAATTGAGCAAAATATTATTCAAATCCAGTCGAGGCTTAAAACAAATAGTTTATTTAACTACTCGCTGGCTTGGAAGACATAGCGCCACCTACCGGTTCCAGAATTTGTAATTTCTTTTTTGGCACTAAACCGACATGTTGTCGATACGAGCTATTTTAGTCCATAAATAAATAATTCGTTAATAACTTGACTACATCGTCCCCTATTGAATCCAACCATAACTACGAACTATCGTCTTGATAGAACAATATATATTGTGTGAATATGACCTCACTCGATCAAGTCGTTCAGAAGTTGCACAATCATCAGCACACCAACGGTTATATAAAATAAGTTGTTCAAAAGTGTGAGTAATTAAACTAGTACTAACAATTATTTACACACCCCCACTTACTCAATGACCCTGGTGAATTCCAGGAGTACAATGTTTGATATAATCGTAAATAGTCGTGCTTTCGTCTATTATACGCTTCAAATGTAATCAACGAAACGCTTCTCACCAGCCATTATCATGCTATACTGATTATTGTTAGCCCGCATTACCACCCACTTTACAGGTAGCCGCCATCCATTAATGCGTCCGTTCGACCGATGAATGTTCATTTATTCACGGCGGCGCCGCGACGCGGTCGGAGTAGCGAAGCGAGTCGATACATGCCAATGCCATCGCGCCCTATTGCAATACATGATCAGTGCTTGCCTAACTATGCACTTTTTCTTAAGAAATGTAATTAATCTGAACAATTCACGTAAAGGCTTAATTCAAACACTATCATATTTACGTCCTTTTTTTAAAATGTACTGATAAATTAAAAATAAATTGTACAATATATATATACCATTTATTATAACTGAAAATAACTATATTTAAATAAGTTTTGTTTATTTTTTATTTTATTTTGCCTTGAAATAAAAAAAAAATGTTTTATAAGACAATTTAAATATAACAGAATAATTAATAATAATCACAAATAAAATTGGCTGTGCTCTCATTCCCTTTCCTTTTGCAATTCACTTTTTTCAAACATAAAAATCCTACATTCCAATCAATTAGCAGTCTTTTCATTATTTTGTAAATATAGCTTGAAAGCCTTTTTTTAACTTAATTGAAGTGTGAAATAAAGTGAGTCATTCGCGCTCTCTGTTATAAAAAATAAACCGCAAGGAAAAAGTAGTGAAAATCTTAGATAGATAGAACACAAAGATATTGTGGAAAGATCTAAGAGAAACACGAAATGTTTTCACTATTAAAATTATAAAACTAATTGTTATTTAGTTATCCTTAAAAATCCATTTCCAAATGACTCTAAGTGATGTACACATAAGTTCCAAAGCGACAAATGGTTTAAAAATATGAAATCAATAATACTGTGTAAACAGAAAAATATGCAGAAATTCGAAGTAACATACCATTATCTGGTGATCGATCGTTTATCATTAAATTACTTTATAACTGCGGTCTTGAAGCGGTCAATGAAGCAGACAAATATTAATGTTGGGCGCGTTTCATAACATTGCGTTTATTCATACAAGTATTATAATAAAATATCAGCGCTGTGAAATACTCATTTATGTACCCGATAAATGAAATATATTACGATTTTCTTATTAGATAATAGTTAGAAGCATAAAGAGCAAATAAATCAAATACCGAGAGATTGAAAGCTATTTTCGCTGGAATTGAAAGCACTGATATAACTATGTTTATTATAAGCCCGAAGAAAACAAATACAGATAACAGCCATCTATATTTTATATCGTAAACGTCTATTATCATTTCTATATTAACTTTACGCAGGAACATAAGTGGTTTAACACGGAAAAATCTCGATGGAGATTACGTGCAAAAGATTACGGGCCAGAGTGTTACATAAACTCAGGATGCACTAGATGCCTTGGAAGTTATGGGAATGTCAAATAAAACATTTAAACACTCTTTAGGTTTTATAACAAGTTTTGTTGATTTAACTATGGAAGGTGATGTCGTCACTAGATAAGTAACACACATAGAAAACACGCAAAAACGTTACCTAGAGGCCCATGGAAAAAATGTATCTCGACTTCGAGAGTAGTTCCATCTACCTTATAATTGTATACGAGGGGAACAAGGATACGCGAGTATGTCATTACTGCACAGCTATACCCGTTAAAATATAGCTTATTGATTAAACTCCATTAGATTATTGAATTGATCCCATGTTGGAATAATTATAATATCCTACTACCAGATTTGACGTCTACATGCAAGAAAATGTATAATTATTGTGAAACGAAAGACGAGTAATGCCGATGATTAAGTGCAAGTTATTTATTACAACCAGAAACGGGGGTTTGTTTTGTTCTAGATTGCGTAATGTTAGGCTAGGATTTGATATTTCCTGGACATATTATTTCGCAATTGAAAATAATTGGTGAAAAATTTTATAAGAATAAAATACATAGACTTTCTGAGAAGCCATATGAAGTAGAAGCTTGAAATTTTGAATAGTTTAACATATTAATAAATCCGAAAATAACCACCACCAGTGAACTTTTTAAAAACATTTTTATATGAATTAATGGTCTTAATTTTTTTTATTTTATATACCACTTGACTATGACATGATATATTGTTAAAAAGGACTTGTTTTGAAAATACAATATAACTTTTTTCATAATTTTCAATTTCTTGTTTAAAAAATATTCCAAGAAATGCAAAAAACGGCATTTCCCCTTTATTTCCGAAACTACTTAGCCAAAAATTATGAACAAAACAACGTTGTTAAAATCCGTCTAGAAGATTACAAGAAACCTGTAGTGATTTTTCTAGATCCGGTATTTTTTTAAATATTCGCCATATTTTTCAGCTGTGAAATATATAGTGTGCAACATATTTAGGGTGCATAACATTTATAAAGGGTTTAAAAGAAATACGATGTACCTTTAAATGTTTATAAGTACCTAAATATGTACGGAACACTCGTAGTGTGAGTCTACTCGAGCTTGTCAGTTTTTTTATTTATTGACTATATTTTTCTGCATATGACGTTTCGATTGGCCAACTGAGGTGACGCCTAAATTATAAAAAATTTTAGTCAAGTGGAGGAAAATTTAAGAAACAAATTAAGTCTATGTTTTTTGTAAGAAAAACAACTTTTTTTATAACTTATATGAAGTAAAATTATCGAAAATAATGATTTCACCTCGCAAGCTAATGAAGCCAACAACGCTAAACCCGGAATTCCATTCCGATGTGTCGCCCGACATCTCGCATCATATTAAGACAAAGGACCTCCCGACATCCGAGAGGAGGATAATGCAAAAATATCCTCGCCCCTTTATTTCTAACGACTGATGTGTGTTTAGCACATTTACCTCTTGATATGCAAATGAGAGAGGCGACCGCTTGGGATCTGGAATGCAAATACATTTAAATTCAACAGAAATCTCGTCAGATGAAATACTAAAGTACAGAGGGGGACCGACTGACTCTGAATGGAAGTTTTAACAGTTATTTATATGCAATGAATACGACTTATAGATCACGTGTTGGTTTATCGAAATAACATACGATATTAAATTCTAGTGTTTAATTTGAGCTAATTTGCCGCAACATTTGTAAATAATTTCCATCAATCAGACTAATTAATACATCATAGCGTTATCCATTCGAGCTGAGTCACAAATAAAATACAGAGAAAATAATCTAAAACAGAAGTCATATCTCACTTTAACGTATTTTTAGTTCTTTGTATATGATAATAATTCTTCCCGATTGATTCAAAATGTAATAATATTATTTTGACTAGGTACCTTTGTGCAAGTGTGTGATTTGAATGAATGAAATAAAAATTTGGTTTAAGTCATGATATTTTATTTCATTAGCAACATTAGCAATATTTTATTTAAATCTTTACTATAATGTAATTTATTAACACTGCCAATCATCGTCCACTGCTAGTTATAGGCCTCTCCCGGTGTACGTATAACTGGACGCAATGCCCGTAAACCATAGCTGTTCATCCTTCTCGCACCAGCGCACCAGTATTCGTAAGTGGTCTGTGGTATTTTGGCTACGCGATTACAAACATTAATCTAGTCTCAGTGGTGCACTGCACCGTCAAAGCCTGTAAGTCTGTGGACATGCCATAACACAAGGATAACAGCATCTAACGTAGTTGTAATATATTATTCGTAACAATTATTGTACCGCTTATCTGTAACAATTATTGTAATATATTTTATATGTAACAATTCCTAATAGTAAAATAAAGCTGTTGGCAAGCGCTAACTGAAAATGCGAATGTGTTAAGAGTTTTTGATTACGTATGTTTTGTGTCATTTCTCTTAATTATTGTCATACACAATAATTAAGAGAAAAATAACAATGAAAAACATTGCGCGAGGAAAAATATGTTGCATTTAATTTATCCAAAAATCCCTTTTGAAAAGTTTGATTGGCGAAAAACGGTATTTCTAAGAAATAATACAAAGTCGTTTAGTTTACTTATAGTATAGACCTAATAAGTTTTTAAATAACATTTATATAATAATGAAATATATAACGCAGCTACATCTTTTATTAAAAATTTACTGTTAAATCAATTATGGGGTGTTATTTATATATCAAGTTCAGATGCTGTACCTACCTACGTCATGCAACCAAAAGATATATAAATTACTCTGCGAGATTTTGGTTAATGAACGCAATGAAATAAAAAAAAATTAATGGATTCATTGGTAGTACCGTGGGCGTATAAGTTGACACAAAGTCTATTAAAAAAACGTATTTTACATAAAAGATGTTTTTAATTTTTTTTTCACTGATGTATCAATTGTGTTCTTTTGTTGTAAGAAAAATGTTTTGTCTATCTTATATTTTCAACCGCTGCTATTTTGAAAGTTTTGCATCAATTTTGTCCATGTGTAAACGTTATCTATGTTTGAACTATAGCTTAGTTTTTGTCTAAAAGTTCATATTTGTTGAATAAACAATGAAGTTTTCAGTGCGTCTACATTTTTTGCTTGTTTTGGATTTGGTCTCTTGGAATATGCAATTCATATGGATTGAATTTAGACCCACCCTATTTGACGTCAATTTAAAAGGTGTAACGTCAATTTAAAAGGTGTACGGTAAACGAACTAGATGAGTTTAAGCAATATATATTTAGTAGTAATTCTAAAATTCACATAATTTATGTTTAATACAGTTAACAAAGATACATTAATACAACAAATAAGTTTATTTATTTCATGAAGCTGCACTGAAATCCGAAGGTTAGCTATGAGAGAAAAAGGTGAGGAAAACACATATTATAATAATACGATTTAGCAACGTACTAATGATGGAAATATCACGAAACCAACAGAAATACACATCACATCAGCTCTGATCTCACACAAAAGAACGGAATATTATGGATAAACACGAAATCATACACAAGTGTAGTTAAATTGTTAAGTAGTTGACCAACACCGAGTCCAGGGGTAATATTGTAATATGACGACCTATGAAAAAGCCTGCGAGTAGAAAGTTCAAGTTATTGTCCTATTGTATACATATTTTAGTTTTGGGATATTTGACTAAAAGTTTTCCTTTCCTATGATTTTTTTTAGTAATAACAATAAAAATAAATGTTAACCCTATGCATTCAATGGATAGTATAATTTAACATTATAAGTATTTAATTAAAAATCAAAATGCTTTTAAGGTTTTCTCTTCATTAAATGCATAATGATAACATAATTAATTAAATATTATTTGAAAAAAAAAAACTTTATTACTTTGTCTTCAATTTTGATCAACGCAACCTCATATAATTCGCTGAGATATTATCAAATTAACATTATTTTCAAGGAATACATTTATTTAATGAGACAAAGTTATATCACATTATCGAATAGCTTTATCGGTATTTTTATGGCGGAACTACATAAATACAGTACCGGAGCAAAAGTACACGCCTTTGCACCCCACATTACCTCCCACGTATAAAAATAAAATAATCTCAGGTTGTTCTTCAAAATTAAGGAGTTGTGCCATTTTGTCCTTTTTAAACTATAATAAAACTGTACCTTCATTTTCAGTTTACTATTGATATTATTTATAACTCCAAATATTTAAGTTGCATAAATAGGACGTACTTTTTACCAGAATGCACACAAAATTATAATCACTACCCTCAGAAGACATTCCAAAAATGTTTAGTCGAAGTTGTGTAAATTTTACGATTTTGTTTCTCTAATTCATCATGTAAGAATTCACGAACTTAAATCGAGAAAAATTTAAGCAATATTTGATCGCCACATGAAGATATCTTTACGAATAACTGTGTAGGTGGTTTTGAAATTTAATAAAAAAATACTTTAACGAACAGAAAATGTTGTGCGGATTAAAGCTCCACAATATATACCATTGATTTGTAAATCAGTGTATTATTACTGTTCGATGCAAATTGTAGAAGATATATTCAGTAAAAGTTCCAAATTATGGTTCATCGTAGATTCTTGATAGAATACAGAGCAATCTTGTATTATGGAAATCAACAATTTAGGGTAAGATTTAGGCAATAATACAAAAATATATAAGGTATTCTCCTAATATTGATGTTAACAAAATATTTCTCTTTCACCACAAAAGCAGATCAGAATATGAGAGCGAAGACTTGACCTGCTATTAAAGTGAAACGGTTTTGATCGGAGTTGCATTCAAGTAACACACGTTACGTCAACATTTCGTGGTCAAAAGTTGTACTCAATAATATTTTACAACTGGTGTCAATAAAGTAAAGATAACAGTTTGGTATTGAATTTTAACTCGCATTGAGTCAGTTTTTTATCAATGTGGCACGAACAGTTTTAGAAGACTGGAAATCACAGGTGCATAGCAAATTATAAAGCAACTTTGGACGTTGGATGCTCTCATTTTTGTAATTTTTTTCCCATTTACATTTCCGCGCTATTTTCTGCGTTATTAGGATTATACTGGCGTACAGAATTCCATACCGTAGTCATATTTATATGTCTGCTAGCAATAAAATCAACTAAATTATTTTACGTCGTTAAACACTTTTAGATTAACAATTTATTTCTAATTAAAGAATAAAGTAGCCATCCAGCAAATCTGACTCAGTTATAGTATCGGTAATATTTGTAAAGCGTTACTACTTCATAGAGGATTTTAATTGAAAACTCAGTCTTGAATGACATTTTTAATATAATACTTTCATTATGTTTATGGATTACCTAAATGTAATGTTCTATTTCCGAGTCCCTTTCTTCGTAATTTATAAGGGTCGAACAAAAAATAATATTAACTTTAATTTAATTTAAAAAAATTATATTAGTGAATTTTTTTAATTACTGCGTAATGTAGCAATAATTAACATATCCAACGAAAACTGTTTCACTCATCCAACAGACAATTCTATTTTATAGACTAATACATATTATTAACTCAAGTAGAAGGTGTAATAAAAATGCTTGTAAAATATATGTTTTGCTTTCCGTAACTCCATTTCACTGTACACCTATATACTCACATGGCGGATATTTTCGACCTCCAATAACACCTGACTTTTACGTTTCTCTTAAAAAAGTTCAATCAACATCTTCCGCAAATATCATCCATGTAAAAGTACCTTAAGCCTACGCGAGATAACTTCATTCAATTTTTTTAATTATCAAAAATACGTTTTTTTGTGATATAATAAATAAGTTGATATCGCAACGGTGGTAAATATAAGCCTGGGTGGATTGCGAAGTAGCAATTGTTTCATTTGATTAATATTACATAATTAATCTGACAATTTTTTACTTTGTGAAAACACTGTTGCCAAATTGATTCATAGTTCTCTTACTATTTGCTATGTCGTCATCTCTCGAAAGCCCCCTTTCGTAAGAGGCAACACCCTCGAATATTAGTGCTGCAATCCTTTACACCATTTCTGTGATATACATATTTTATATTCAATACGTCACGCTTCTTTTTATTGTAGTATCTTAGCTTAATTATTCTGACTGCGGTTTCATTCGTGTTTATTTTAGGATACTATGAAATTGTTATAACAAAAAAATGTTTCCAGTGAAAACTTCTTCTATATTGATAGATGAAGGGTAATTCCATAGTTTTCGTTAGCATACACGTTAAATATCAGTAAATTTTTATAAGTAACGACAATAATATTTTCAGAGAACCAAAATTAACATGTATGACGAAATTACATATGTTTATGAAAGCATATAAAATTGTAATCAAAATTTATGGCATTTCCTTAAAGAGCATGCAAAAATAAGATATATACACTTAATAAACAGTAATTTTTAAATCCATAATTCAAAATTTATCAGGTTAAATCTAATATAATGGCTAAGATAACATTGTATTAGATTTACGATAGAGAATTACAAAATAACTCTTCTTTGCTGGAAAATTTTTTAATTTGAATTACCTTTTGAAATTTAATATAAATCTTGATTTACTCACGATTTGTTATTCAGTTGTGTCTCATTGATTAATTTTAATATCTTTTAGAAGCCAAATTTATATTACTAATACAAAAGATGTTTAGTGAACCAATTCAATAATATAAAGCAATCGTCATTGATGTAAATACATTTATATTTGAATGAACATAAACCTAAAACCTAAAGGAACATAAAGACACGAATTGACCCATAAGATAAAATATCTCCACAATTTACGAGCACCCCTTGGATTACGTAATCTGTGAGATATTTTGTTGACAAAACTGCTATTTTGATATTCGTATTTATCTTCTCGAATGATCGAATGACGTAAGACTTCCACTTTGCCCTTACTCCACAGATAATCTAATTACCGGCCCATACCACACCAGTATCACTAATTAAATTATTTACAACCATTTACCTTCGTTGAGCTATACACGAACTCGTGTTTCCAATGGAAAAAGTGAGCATTTTGCAATAACCTCGCGCAAGGTCCTTCGGTGGCAGTTTATATCTGATTAATTATCGCAGCGCTTAAACATGATTGTGTTTGGGGCGCACATTCCTTCACTCTCCCTTCCCCCCCCCCCCCCTGGTGGCCATTAATTAACTCGAAGTTTGCTAGAAAATAATGTGAAATAGCAAGGATTGATTTTACTGACTTTACACAGCTGTTGGCTGAATAATGATGAATGTGCTTCATTTGGATTGGCCACTGTCCATCCTAAGGATCGAAAGATTAATCTTTAGAAATTAATATATCATTACCCATTGATATTTTATCTGTGTATTTTTACACATCCACAAAATATTTTAATGTATCATTGAAAATGAGATAAAAAAATAAAGGGAAAAATATACCTTTACGCATAACATTAGGGCTGAAGTTATTTTTAGAGAAAATAACTTGTAAATAAAAGATATTTCGACCATTTCATTTGTTTTCCGTTAATGTCTTAGTGACAGTGTTTATCGTTTATAAACACTACGCTGTTGCTATGTTATCGGTACAATAAGAGACATCGTTGCTCCCTGCAATTTTGTACTTTTGCCACTCGTTGCATTTTGTGTGATCGTTGTGTTCAATTTTAGTAGTCAATTATTCAAATGATGAAATTAATTTTTATAATAGACAAAATTAATTATTTATATTAAATAGATGTTTTTTTAATTTCAGATTCTAAAATCACGTTCGTTAATATTGAACGTAAAACAGTGATCCACAAAAATGAGCTAATTCTCTACTCATAGTGCTTTGTTTGGTTTTGGTGTCTAATTTTGTGATTTATTGTCTTAATGACAAACTATTTTCTAAATAAATAAAAAATAAGCGAAAAAATATCTAATAATCATATTCTTTTCAATTTTGTTTTTTTGATAACATGGCAATCTAGCCTTTTTTTCATAACCTTTTTTTGATAACATGGTATCCAAATTAGCATTTTACTAACGTTTTACGTGATGCTAAATACAAAACTTGGTAAAATATTAGAACAAGTAGCACTTCGACGGTTTCTCTACTCAGGTAAATATAAAAATTAAACATTTAAAGATACATAGTGTTTTTATTAAAACTATTTCAAACATTAATATAATTTTTCCACAAAACTTTTTTGATTATTTCATATTAAGCTGTCTGTATTATGTTTTGTTTAAATACGGGATATAGTAATTGGCCTATAAGAAAGAACAATTATTTAAATAATATTTCCAAAAACTTTGACATTTATCAAGGGGAATAAAAGTAAAAATTACACTCTATATATATTTGTAACCCCTAAACATTATAAACCATTCGATTCCGTATCCATTTAAAGATAGTACATAGTTATCATGTATACAAAACTTAGAAAAATGTATTGATAGGGGAGGCTGAATGGGAAAATACCAAGGTAGGCGGACGTTTCGCCCTTCCTGTAATATTTCACTAAACGGACGTAATCTCGATCTCTCTTGAGAGTCGTCGACCAACTAAAGTATACCGCGTTAACTGTTCTTTCTTTCTTTGTCTTTCTCCCTTTTGATGTTTGGGTAAGGGTTATCGGTATGGAAATCTTAGGACTTTTACCTACATCGAGATTACTGTAGTTTCAAACTTGGAAAGATTGTGATTGCTTGGGGGTAATATAAATTGATTTTCTTCTTTTAGCTGGCACCGATAACAGCGTTTCAGTATTGTCCAGCGTTTTTCATCGTTCCATTCTGAACAATATATGAGTTTTCTAATTTTAATATTAGTATTAATTGGCTTCAATCATCTTTAAATGTTAGCATATATTTGTGTTAACTCGTGAAAATTAAATTTCATTCATAAATTTGTGTGGAAATAAATTTATTATTTGTATGTGATCAATCCATAGTTACTATACAAAAGAATCTTCAAAACTTTTTGTATGGTTCTATCTTTGGTAATGATTTGTAAATTTTATAAAAATGATAATGATTTTGAAAATGAACTTCATTTTAATTAATAATAAAACACCGTAGTTGACAGAAAACAAAGGATTAATAATATATATAACTAAATATAAACACGTTACATGTATGATATATTGTACATTTCTTGCATTATTAGATATATTTATCTATTCCATGAACCTTATCAAATAAAAACCAATACTGTAAATGTCACATCACGAATCGGCCAAAGTGCGAGTATTCTAAAAAGAAAATCATTCAACCGTTTAAGCCCTTGAATATTGATTGCTTTCTCAGCACATTACCAGATCGGTGTACCTGCCTTTACGACGTCACTTGTTAAGTCATTAGCTTATCAGCGGATACAGGCATTTGATAAAAATAATTAGTTAACTGAATTAGCAAACACGTTAGTGTTAAAGGAAAGTAAGTAACATTTTCAAACTTGATTGTCTGAGATTAGTTCTCAGTGTATTAGGTTCTCAAAATATCAGATCATTTTCAGGTCTAATTGTTTCCTGTCACATAAATTTCACAGTTTTGGATAAGTATCACCTTCTAAATATGGAATAGACTACAATTTCAACAGTCTATTCATAAATACTAATTAGATTTTTTGCGTGATACTCACCAACAAAAGACAAAAACAAATATTTCAAAAACAATGTTTTTGTGTTCTTTTACTATTGTTTAGTTTATAAAGCTAACAAGGTAATCAAATTATAAATATTGACTACAAATTAAAAGTTTAAACCATTTGAGTAAATAAAGTAAGCTTTTAAAGATCACATAAAAAAAACTACTGGTCCAATTAGGATGCAGCTTTTAGGAACATTTAAGGATCAACTTGCTCGACAATGAAAAATTGTATTTAACGACCGATAACGAAGTCTATCCTCACGCAACTACCTGCATTCGGATTGCTTGCTGAAGCACCACTCACCACTTTATTTCTGACATTCCCATTTCTTCACTGTACTTGTGGGTGCCAAACTACAATGCGCGATTTAAAATACACGTCATCTGATGAGCAAAAAGTACCTAGCTACGCGACACCTAGAAATTACACATCTGGTATTACTACCTGCTGCGTGGCTAGGTACTTCTTCGCTGTTATTTCACTAATGAAATGTAAATGAATTGTAAAAATATTAAATTCTTGTATATTCTGACTGAATTGATTATGACCAAATTTAGACAAAACGTTGCATGAAGTTGATGCTTAAATGCTATTTATTCTATTTTATTCTTAAATTCCGTCCAAATTTATTACGTAGCTTTATGTGATGTTAGCACAAATAAAGTGTTTATTATAGACCTTATTTCTGGATTTTTTTCTGTTTGTTTGTCTATTGACATTCCAAAAACAACATTTGTGTCGTCTATTAGTTTTATTATTACTTCCCATATCATTATTTCCAAAAAAACTTTGGTGTATAGACAAGCCAATCCTACAGTATTATTTATACGTCCTCTATATACATAGATTATAAAACGTATTGTAATTAATTATAAGCAATATTAAAAATAGGATAATGATTTATTAAAG
Source organism: Druceiella hillmani (assembly GCA_039881145.1). NCBI lineage: Eukaryota > Metazoa > Arthropoda > Insecta > Lepidoptera > Hepialidae > Druceiella > Druceiella hillmani. Next base: position 22,697,538 of record JAYKKI010000016.1, on the reverse strand, counting down.
TAGCTAAGAAACATTGACAAGTATTTTATTCGTGAATTTATGGAAACTAGTAAGTCTAAAAATGTGTTATGGAAAAAGCTACAAATAATATGTTTATATAATCAAACCTTTATAGTTTTCTAATATGTCTGCTTATTCGCTTTCTATTCTGAAAATATCATAAGATCGCCATAATAAAGTTCTTATATTCCTGTTTCACACTTTTAGCATTTTTTTTCATTAGGCAAAGGAGTATAATTTGGAAAATTACTTAAACAGTCACATTACGAGGTTTGAATTTAATGTGAATTAAATTCAAAAAGCTTTTCAGAACTCATAATTTACTTTACAATATCAAATCGAATTGGGCTTAGTACTTGTGAAATTTTATTTTAAAAAGCTTTGTTGTATAATTTTTCACCGGGTGACATCCAAGCAGAGAGTAGAATTTATCGAACTGGGTACTTTTATCCTTCCTATATTATCATAAAATCCATATAATATTTTTCCAAATAGGCATAATCACGAAGCCTTCTGACAGTTGATCGGCCGACCTAAAATATATCGCGCTAGGGAGTGTTCTTTTCTTTTACGTTACTTCGATAAGAATTATCAAAATGGGAATGTCGGTATTTTTAATTGCACATAGATTTTTATGGTTTTAAACTCGAGAAGAGCGCGTACTTTTGGAACAAAATAATTGTTTTTGTGGCTTACGTATTTGTTATGTAGTTTAATGGTTAAATATATTTGGAGTTAATTTTGTATAAATTCATTATTCACAATTAAATGAAATTACTTGATGTAGTATTACTTCTTTAATTAACAAAGATTCTCTTCAAAGATCTTTGTTAATTATCCACCTGAAGATGTTGTAATACAACGAAACCTAGATCATGGTAAATAATTTATATAAAGTAGAAATAATACTACATCACGTAGTTTAATAGTATTACGTTATAATTGGGACTGCTAATCCGTTCCCTTCAGAAAAATTTAGCGGCTTTTTAATAATTGTATCGAATAGAACTAAGTATACTAAGTCAAAATGCTTTAAATATAAATAACTATCACAGGAGAATTGTACCTGTATTATTTTCGATGATAAATAGATTCGCACCGGTTTTTGTAGAAAGGTAGGAAATCTCCCTAAATTAGAGATAAGTGTCATCATTGGAATATATTTTTTTTGAGGAAGGCATTTAGTATCACTTTTTTTACTACTCCATATTTGATACAGCTACTGAATATTTGATACATTACTACTCCATATTTGATACAGCATATTTTAGTAATATTTCAAATGTTATATATACACACATAGACACGCAGACACAAACGCCCACACACATATGGACGCACCAATGAACGAGTTAGCATATCTCATGGTGTGAGTTATGCTTAACGATAATATAAGATGTAATGCTGGTTATACAAAATCCAGTGATAATTCTCTGAATCTAACGCAGCAGATTGGAGGGAAATACGACACTGAAGAATTAACAGAACTCACGATACATCAAATGAATTAATGAAACTCCGAACTCACGGTATGATTTACGCCCAAGGACAACAATCGACCACATTGCTGATCATACGAGATTTTCCACAAATAAGCAAAATACAGCAGAATTTCCACAAATAAGCAAATACAGCAGACTGGAAGAGAACGTGACAATAGAGGGCGGACGGCTTATATATCGCCCGAGGACAACATTCGAAAGCAATTCCTTATTTGTGATCAGTAGTGTTAGTGACAACTTGTGATTACACTTGTAAATAAAGTCATTAGTATATTTTTTATTTACTATTTTTATATACTTTTATATAACTCACTATTTTTTTTTATATACTCGAGTTTTTTCAAGAAGTCATTTCCTCTAAATTCATAACTCACACACGTATGAATACCGCGCGCAAACACGCACACACACACGTATGACAATAGCATGCTTAAATTGTAAGAGCTCAGTGTTGAGTTCATTGTGATACATAGCACAATATCTTTTTGTATCGGTGTTACCATAAAATTTTCTAAAGCAGTGGATTCAAGAAAATATTGCATTAAAGAAATTTAGAATTTTCCATTAATTTTACTGTTTTCGCTAATGCAAGCAATTAGTTTGGCTTTTAAGTACAAAGTTGTTATTTTAATTTCTGTCTAATAGTAAGTATTACAAAGTAAGTAAATATATAAAGAATATTGTAGAAAATTGCATCAAACTACAATGAATAAAGAATAAATGTCTGTTCAATTACTGCTTAAATCGTAACGCTGTCTGACATTTCATGTCCTCCTAGGTAAAGCACTTTTCTAGCTATAATTTATTCACCCCTCTTGTTACGTATTCCAATCTGTTTCATATTACGTTTGTGCGGAATACTATAAATGATTGTAAGGTCTGAAAAAAATTCATTTCTTTTATGACAGATATTTAAAGATTAATTTTCCTGTTTTTTTTCTGTTTTTGTTATTTTCTATTTTAAATGAGTTAATGAAATGGAAAGATATAGATATACATTTATTCAGTGGTTCTAAGATCGGAGTAAATGTCTATTAATACGCAAATTATATAAAGTGCGAAAGGCACGCCTGATAAAATTTTGTGTGGGGGACAAAAAAAGGAATAAATAACTTTTTTAACAGGACCCAAATTAGTTTCCTGTTCAATTCGTTATACGTTTATTTTATAACGTACATCCATTTCTCCAAATCATCTCATCGATTAGAAGCTCGTCAATGACGTTAATGTTACGTCATGAATCAACAAAAATAATCTCAAGGTGAAATCGTTTTACAATTTAAACCTTTTATTCGTAGTTACCTTTTTAATTAACGTATTATAAGATCGTTATAAATGGCTCTCGGAACACTGCATATTACATCAGCAGCCGATACCGGCATTAGATGAAAAATAATTATTTCACAGAATTAGCACACAAACAAGTATCAGTGAAAATGTCAGTGACAGATTAGTTTAATCTTAAAACGTCTAATGCTTTTCAAGTTTACAGTCACATAAATTTCAGAATTTTGCGTCAGCAAAGTCTTCTGAATGATGAATAGTATTATAAAGGCCAGGAATGACAACAATAATAAAACAAACTGAATTCGACTGCATTGGTGAATATTTAGAACATGCTGTAGGTGTAGCAAAAGTTCTAGCGATATCTCTAGCACATGTACAAGACAACAATGATTTTACATCATTGAATTACCGTGAAATATAATTAAAAATATAGAAGCCAGAACGACTTTTTTTTATATCTTTCACGGTTCTGGAAATGAAACAAAAACTTATAATCTCGGTTCGCAATAATTATATCCGACTGTTTTACCGAAGTTAGTTGTAACATTACTTGTATTATTAAAAAATATATATTTCTAAAATAAAGGACTTCCGTACAATGTTCTCGATTTATCGAAATAATATTTTAATTTCCACCCCTTACAGATTCACCAAAGTCCTATAGATTCGATTTTTTTAGAAAAAAAGGGTTACAATGGCGAGTAATTTAAATTTCATAAAAGTATTAAAGATAAAGTGATGGTTGTGACTTTCTTAAACCTTTTGTTAATACTTTATGTTAATGGATCACATTAGATCGTAATGGACATATTAAGTTGTATGTCTTCATGATTTTTATAATATTTTTACGTCCGTAAAATAGTTTTCTGTAATATTCCAAAAATAAATTAATTTTAGTTACTACTAATGGATACGAGTAAAACTAAATTATTTATTAGTCATGAAAAATGGCTGAAATTTCCAGTCGTTAGTCATGTTTAAAGATTTTAGTCATTAGTCATTATTTAGATGTAGCTAACATTGAATATGATATAGTAACTATTCAGTTTTTAATACCCAGGACAATAAGTTATAAACTCGTGTCGCAATCGAATAAAGAGTGACGTTAGGAGCTACATGGATATCATCATTTTTAAATCATTTGTTAGTCTGAATTTTAGGAACCAGACTTGTACACTAAGTACACATTCAGAGGAATAAATCCAGAAATTATCATTAATCTATCGTTTAATTGTTCTTTTAATCCAATGCAAAGAAACCTTTTAAAAGGCTAAGATAAATACCTGTAATAATAAAAGGTTTAATTCAGGCGTTGATAAAGGTAAATATCTTTGAGTACTGACATATCGCGAGCAGTAGGTTTACCTCCCTCGCTGCAACTTGACGTTTTCTGACAGTTAAGCCGTTAATATTTAATCGGTTTGTTTGATCGATTTTGTTATTGCTTGTATGTAAGTATTATCGATACGAGAATTGAAAAATTGTAACACATACACATTTTACATTGGAATGTTTGTATATTAAATATTAAAACGGTGCAAGTCATTATTCATAATTTTGTCGCTTTTGAAATTTCATAAAAATATTTTTTATCATTTTAGGGAATTAAATATTTTTTTTAAATTATCTGTTTTAATGATCTGTTTCAAAGTGTAGTACTTATAGAAAAATTGGCATATAAATTAGCTTTTAATAGTTAAGTTATTTTTAATTAGAAGTTACTTTTTCCAGTTCTTTTTCAACGAATTGTTTAATAAATCTTTGTTTTTAGCTATAGCTACATTTATTTTTAGTTATAGCTAAACTCGATTCGGACTTTCTTAAACGTCCATTCAATTGCTCCCAGAGATGTGCAATTACATTAAAATCTGGTGATTACGAAGGAAATTCAAGTATATTTGATGGATCATTATTTTGTAACTAAATTCAATATTTTTCAAGTTTCAAACGACGAATACGATTAAATAAATTGTGGCACAAAATCTCAAGAAATATAAAGCTTCGTGTTCATAGTTTCTTCAGTGAACTCTAGTTCTCCAACTTCCGAAGCAGCCATAGATCCCCAAACCATAATTCTATTCCTTAGTGTTTTACAGTTGGAATCATGTTTTTTTCGTTGGTTTTCATTTGCTTTGCGCTATACTTTCAATTTTCCGTCACTTTAAAAGACCGTATATTTACTCTTATTTGTTAAAAAACACTTTCGTAAAATTAAAATATTTATTTTTATATCCTAAATCAAAATTTAAACGCTTTTTCTTATTAACAAGAGCAATAAACGTTTTTTTTCCTTGGCGTCCGTTTGTGAACATTTTCGAGATGTACAGACATTTTTAAATTCATTGTAAGCTCAGCCGCCAGTTCCGATGCACATTTCAAAGAATTTATTAAACATTTTTTTTAATTAAAGCGCGGATATATAGATTCATTTAACATTTTTGGTCTATCTGATCGATGCTTATTTAACAATGTCAATTTTTTTCAATATCTAAGCAATATCGCCATAAGATTTTTTCTTTTCTTTTAATTTTACTATTAAATGTTTGAGACATAATTTCTTTTTTCTTTTCTTTTATACTGGATCGAGAGGTTTAGTATATGCCGTAAACTTAATCTAGTATATTAATAGTTTATACTCTTTCACGAAATAGTAGCGAGTGAAAACTAATAAACCTTGGTGCAAGAGAATGTGATATAGCGACGCAATAAATAGAAACATGACTAATTACTTCACTGTACGAAGACTTTTGTAACGCAATTTTTTGTTGTTTTCTTTTTCTGTCTCACAACTTTTATTCTAACTTGTAATGTTTTCAATAAATATGATGTGACTATACTTTTGTTTGATAATACTTGTATCTATAGTCCATTCAAATTGAAGATGGAATGTTTGTAAACAATCACTTTTGACAGTTTAGGTATTGTAAACTTTTTTCTTACATTCACGTTAGTAATTTAATGTGGATTTATTTGGGATTAAAAAAAAATATTTGTTAGTGTACACATTTACACTGTATACATACGTAACTTATATAATATAGCTTATATTTTATATTTAAGTAAGATGCGTTTCGAATAATTTATAAATATTACGGTTACATAAAAAATATATAATAATACCAACAAAATTCCTCTCATACTTAATCCAGGCTTGAGACTGGCAGTCTTAAAGACTGGCGTATTTAAAAAGTTGTTGGTAGCCAAATCTTTACTAGTAATTCACCCTTGGCAAACCTTCATCAACTATCATCTGTCTATCTAATAAATAATATTCTATCATACTAATAAATAATACTTTATTTTCTAAGTATATTAGTAACAGTAATTCAACGAAATGTTACTTAGAACACAGAAAATGAAATTATTACAAAATCAAACTAGTATTACTTAATTTTCAATAAATGACTAAAACAACTTTTAAAAACATAAAATACACTGATGTGTAAAAATAAACCAAATACGTTAACATTCTAAAGAAAAAAATACAACAATTACATCACAAAGAACTCAAAATATATATTTTAAATACACAAAGTACACTAATATTTCACATTACTATATAGAAATAGACTAATATTTCATAGAAAAATTACACTATAGTGTTGCAATCAAATCATAATGAACTTAATACACAAAATACATATTTATATTTAAAAAAACCACAAATACTTTATTATTTCACAGAAAACAATTAACCACAGTGCACATGAATATGAATCACATCACAATGAACTTAAAACGTGAAATCAATAGAATATTTAATATAAATATAAATACACTACATACATCATAACAATTACAGATTATCACACTTATATCAGAGAAATATCAGATTCTGAAGTATCAGATTCTGCGCTTTTTCTATTGCGTTTCTGGTATGTGAATTTCAATTTCTTTAAAATATTGTAGAATGTCGTCCTTTTGAAATTAGGTAAGGCCTCATCGTTGTTCACCTCCATAAGAACCTAGTCGATCGTAGGTAGTTCATTTTTTAAATAAAAAGTATGGACTTTACGTCTAATCGCGCTCAGCTCTAGATCATCCAATTTTTCAATCTTTCAAATTTTGTCAATCTTGGCGGGTGCGGCAAAGGCGAGCGGATGCGTCCTTCTTCTATATTCCCGAACTGTATTGTACAGACCAACACCGGTAATTTCAGCCATTTGCTTTGCTACGCATTTTTTTGTAAATGTATTTTTCCTTGGGCGTAATCTTTCCTACGTATTTATATACGTTTATTAAAGTGTTTACATCCGCCATTTTATTTACACAATAAAAAGACACTTTAACAATAACTCATATTATTATATAACAAACCGAACTTAACGTTATGAAACAAATAATAATATGATAAACTTAATGTAATACAAAGTAATGAAAACAATTTACAAAACGCCAAAAAATCAGCGAGCAAAAATTGCAAATGTCAAAGTCGTTCAAAATTCCAATGGGAATACGTTTGCTAGTGCGGACTGGAACACTGACGCTTCGCCGTCATGTTGTTCTCTTTGCTAGCGCTGCGCGCTAAAAGTTGGCATACATGCGAATACACAGTGAACAAAAAAATATAATTGATCTCCTGAATCTATAAGCAATTCGACATAAGAATTGTGATAAAATAAATAATGAGTATTACAAATAATTATATTAGTTGTGCGCTCGGATTAATTGAAATTTATTTAGTTCTATGTACATTTCTATATGGCTTCTTCAATACCACTATGAAGTTTCGTGTTTGTGGAACAGATAAGACTGACGGATGATTATACAGATCCGCATTGGTTGTCCTCAAAACAAAAATTAATAATTTAGTTTTACTAAACATACATATAATAACAGTTAATGACATAATGTGCAGTAAACATTGTCATAACGATTTTACTTGTAGTGTAATCCTATATATTACATTTTCTTTTGGCGGTACCATTCCGACGTAGTTTTTATCGATAATAAAAAAATTTGAACATAACATATATCTGTCTCGGTCGAACAGTGCATACAGGTCGTATTATGTTACTAGTGCATATGTATTCAAATTGCACTTAATCAATTACAGCCATCCGCTAACAATTGGGCGAAAAAATAAAATCAATTATTTTTTTTTATAAATTGTCCCGCAAAATTCCTAAGCAAAAACCAGGTATTTTTATTTGATATGAAGCACGTATCTTTATCTGATAAACTGAGGATTTATTGAAGTGGCCAATTGAAAAATTTCAGTTTTTAATCTAGATGTCGTAGCTAAATCAATTGAGCGGCTGCTACCCGAATATATATTTTGCCGTATACGTTGTGGTATTGAAAACAATTAAAAAGCATTTTTATCTTCAAAATTTGGATTTACTTCAGATTTTTTAGTATATTGATATTTGATGTTGTAGTGTTAATATTTATACCTATCGATAACATAACCTCAAATCGAATAGCAAATTTATAAATGGCACTAAATTTAGATTCCAGATTATACTTTCCAGATTATACTTACATGATAATAATAAAAATGACAGAGTTATTGAAGAAATTTCAATGACACTTGAAGATCATAGGTCTGAACGGGTTCAAGAAGAACTTTCGCCAACAGTGCCTTTGATATAAAGATCTAATGAGGATCCTCACAAAAGGATACGCCTCCAAAGTACCTGATTGATATGTACCCAGTTGTAGAACTGCTTAATAGCGTCCGGAAACATGTGCAAGCAAGTAGCAAAGGTACTCGCATCCCAAGATTACATTAGAGAAAAAAAAAGAGAAAGTAAAAATAAAACGATTATGAAGAAAAATCTTAATATTGAAAAGTAAAAATGATATTACATTCAAGTTCTGAGGAAGAAACGATAGAATTAGTCGGTGAAAATTGCGGTCCCGAAAATAATATATATGATACGTGGAATACGGTGAAAATTACTACGAAACTGAAAAAATAAAAGATTAGCTGCTATGAATTGTTTGTAAATTATGGCCGCATATAAATTGCACTCCATTCAACAATTATTGTAATTCTTGTGGCAAGAAAATGAAGAAACAAGAAACGGAGAAGAAAAACTTGCACGAGAAAAAAGAAAAAAGTAACGGAAAAGGCAAAGTGAGAGGAAAAATGAGTCGGAAATTAAATGGCCATCTTATCCTTAAATGGGCGGCCAATTTCTGACAGATTTTAACATTAAAGCTTTTAAAAAAAAAATTATCCTAAATTGCATATATCATTTGTAGACTACATGGAAAAATAGTTTAGTACCATCTTTTATTTGAAAAGAAAATAACATGTCACAATGTTTGTTTAATTAGGTATACGCCAAACATACCATAACTATATCTGTATATAAGGTACTCAAATCTAGAAATATAGCAGCGTAAGCTGACACATTGTAGCTATCTCACTCTAAGGCCTTATAAAATTAATGAATAGCATACATCGTCTAGATTTTTTTAGCGTCGAGATTTTGATTATTTTCACAAAATGTTTGAAACACCTGACTATTTCGCAAAAAAGTGGAGGGTTACTAATTTTTCCGTGTAAAATTTTAGAATTCATGTCAATAAAATAATGGTATAATACTTGTATTTATAACATTTTTTATAGTAAAACTTTCTGAAGTTAATATTTTGATTATGTATATATTTTAATAATACTCCGGGACTAATGTAATGAATTTTATAAATAGTTGTCAGCTGATCGAATATTATATTTATGCCAACCATATTTTAACTGTCAAGTTCGATTGTTTACAAACATTCCATCTTTAATTTGAATGGACTATAATATATATATATATATATATATATATATATATATATATATATATATATATATATGTATATATATAAATTTTTATTAGTGAAACATCCATTTTTTTGGGTGTACGAAGAATTTTTTGACTCACGGTATATTTAAATATTTTTATTTTAAAGTTACGTGATATAGAATAGTAATGGCTTTAGAACTTATGTTTTTATTGGTAGTCACTTAAAAACCATTGCAGTTTCATGTAATGTTAGTTTTCTGGTTAAATTGAAGGATATCTGCAATATAGGATAGGAGTTGTATGTGCTCACATAATATCAAAGTTATTAATTTGGTATCAACATATTTAAAAAAAATTTAATTCTTCTCTTATAATTTATAAATTATATTGTTAACTTAAAGCCATATTTATTTCAAAATAAGTCTATAAAAGTAGGTTTATTGATTATTATTAACCAAAATAATAATTAATCTTTTCTTATTATCCTACGAGACCTTTGTATGTATCTACTTAACAATAAATGTTCCAATCCTGTCTTTGAGTTGCACGCACAATTTTTTTTTACACATGGTGGTAAAAAACAATTGTGCGTGCAACTCAAAACACGGGACAGAACTGAAACTTCTTTTGCGATCTAAACCTCGATATGTAAGTATATAGTAAGGTTGAATATATTTGGCGTTAATTTTGTAGAAATCCATTATTCACAATTAAATGAAACTACGTGATGTAGTATTATTTCTACTTTCTTTAATTTCTTTACCACGACCTAGGTTTCGTTGTATTACAACATCTTCAGGTGAGATATTAGCAAAGATCTTTGCTAATATCCCACCTGAAGATGTTGTAATACAACGAAACCTAGGTCGTGGTAAAGAAATTAAAGATAGTAGAAATAATACTACATCATGTAGTTTCATTTAATTGTGTATATAGTAAGGGGTAAAACAGCAAAGCAAGGGAGAGAGAGGGAAAGAAGAAAGAATCAAACCTGTTGAATTACGGTTGATTGACTACCATCCGTTAAGGAGTTACATTGTTCATCTCCAGAAATCATCATCAGATCCTGACTTGGTCGTAGGTCTTGGTAGTAGGTTAAAGTTATTTTTCAAAGTGACAATTATCAGTAGCATATATTTTGAATCACGGCTAATTTACTACCATTCGTTAAGGAGTTATATTGTTTATCTGAAAAACTCATCATCAGGCCCTGACGTGGTTGATGGTGTAGTTATTTTGTAAATTAACCGCTACCAGTAGCCAATATCTTGAATCACACTTGATTTACTACCATCCATTAAGTAGTTCCATATTTAATTTCGGCATCTCATCATGAGATAACCATCATATTTATAAAGGACCACTTCGCTAGTACATACTTTTGAAAAAAAAGGATTATTCGTATTAAATTTTGTAAAAGTATCGTAGAAATAAAATCAATTATATATGTGTATATAATACATGTACTTACGAGATTCTAGTCTTGCCAATGTTTTCAAATATTGGAAATGGTGTAAGTAAACTATTACCTTTACTGAAAGTTATTCCCACCCGAAAAAAAATTAAGTTACTTTCAAGTCGCGCCTAAAGAACTACTTCTAAATAATAGAACTACTTCAAAAATATTTAAATAAATTATAAACAGACTAATAAGATTATCTAATATGGTCACAACAATGTAATTTTTAAAAGTAGTAAATAAATTATTTCGTTGGATCTATTTAAATCGTCTCTTAAACAACGAAATATGCTTAAACGTGACATAACCTTGAAATTTTACTCTCAATTCTTGTTTATATATCGATTATTGTGTCGCCGCCTAAGATGTTTCACTTCAAAAATATTCGACATTATTTTGGTTGATAACAATTAATACATCTACACTTATGTAGGCGTTTCTCCATAAATTCATAAATGGTTTTTGGAACGAAATATTGCACTATAATAGATTAAAATTATTCACAACGCAAGTAAAACAATTAACATATTTAGCTCAATTGGTGTCACAACGGTATTAATTATGATCTTTTCCCTTCTTGTTCCCAAATCTTCTCAAATATGTTCCTCAGGGCAGTCCAGAATTCACGCTTTGAGGTAATATTTGAGATTATTTAGAAATATTACGTAATTTTGACATTTAATGTCTAAAATTGATTAATCGGAGTATAAGTTTTTCAGAAAATAAGACTAAGATACGACTAAGATAACAACGTAGAAAAATAATCCTCAAGGAAGGAAGAGATGAAAGAAAAATGAAGGTTAAAATATAAAAAGAAAAAGGAAAAAGGTTTGAGAACCTTGGTTAAAGATATATTTCAGCCTGATCACAATGCTGCCCTAAAGAAGTAAATTAAATTTGGCACGGTAAATAGCAGTGTCCTTGTTTTATTTTGATTGAATAGGTTACTAATAATTTATGTATAAAAACAAATCCTGGGCATCTTGGACACTTTCGGGACACTGCATTTCAGTTTCCATATATTTTTATCCAACTCTAAGACACCAGTGTAAATACACACTAAAAAAAGATAAGCCGAAAAATAAAGAAAAAACTGAACAAAGAGAGAAATGAAGAGATATCAATTTACTGAACAAGCTTGAGAAGTAGAGAAAAAGGTTTATGTGAATTGAAGGTAGAAAAAAAATATTGAGGATACACTTAATACTCAAATGCAAAAGATAGAAAAGTGAACTGAGCTTGATAGAAGAAAAGAGGCGGTCAACAAACGATCGTCAACAGTGACGTCATAAATAAAGAGCTTAAAGAACATTTTTAAAAGTTGAAATGTGCCAAAGATAAAAAAATATTTATAAAAGTCGTGTCTGGAGTTCTAGCGCAAAATTATAGGCAATGGACACCCAAAAATTATAATGTTATTTACAGAGGCGTAAATTAATCAAAACCCAACATTTCTTGGGTCGTGCCTACATAACGACGGATGAGAGTATTAAAAACTTATAGGTATGTAAATGTTTCTAATTTTTTTTTAAAGACGATGTTAACAGTCGTATAGAAATCAGCAAAATGGTTTAAGTATCAGAATGACTTAAAAAAACAAAAATATATCTTTTCGTACGATTCTCAATTTATAAAAAAAAATTTTAACTTATAATTTCAAAACAAGTTAATACATAAAAAATATTCTTTTGATTGCGTCCGTTCTGTAAAATCAAGCTAAATGTTCAAAATCATGATACATGTTTATGAATAATCCATGGTAACTTAGACATGAAGCTGTGTGTTCTTTATGAAAATGCTCTACAACAAAATAATGCTCTACAACAACCACCAGAAGTTACTCGAAGAAATGTGTGTCGATCTGTACAAAACAGTCTGTTTATCGAGAAGTTCCCTAATTTTAATCAATAAAACTCCTGAATACAAGGAGACTGAAAAATAAAAAAAAAATGGTTATAAAGAGGCTGACAAAAGAAAAGTCTTACGGTATATAAGATGCGAGTTGCTAAAAGAGAAGAGACTCAAGATTTGAAAAATCAGAAGACTTAATGAATTTTTTTAATATTCATCCACATCAACTTATAACACAGTTGCATGAAGATTGAGGAAAAGTCATAATGCTAAAAATCATAACGCTTGTATCGTACAGTCTTTAAGAACATAGCTCATTCACCTACTGCGGATTTAATTATGAGAATGACAAAAAAAAACAAAAATATATGTGTTAATATTATTTTTATATTAATATATTTTTCAAAGTTTCCGTGTGGTATTAAACGCAAACATTTCTCGAAAGATTGCAATGGAGAGGGGGGGGGGGCGTAATGTAATACTGTAACAAAATCATGTTTTTATAATGATATCTGAAGTCCCTGAAGAAACCACAGGTTAAAAGCAATTGACATGGAATTGTACAGAGAATGATCACGGCAAGGGTTCACTAGACGCCCTCGGCGCAACTTTCAAAATTCATTACAAAATGTAAACATTTTATAGCAGACTGTATCATCTTTGACCTAAAGCCCATATGCGGAGAAAATATGTTTATGGAGTGCAAATTGAAAAATGTCCTTAATTCAGTTGAAGTTGTACCGAGCATACTAACGAAGCCCATGATTGTGAGGTAGCCGAAACTAATAGTAAACAACAGTCATTATATTAGAGACTCTTGAGATTTCTTGCGAAATTTGCGAAAAATAATGAAAAGTCCTACGAAATTCTCGACAAATAATGAGGAGTAATGAGAAGCTGCTGTAATTAATGAAATTGATGAAGAATTAAATTATTTGCGAGTTACGTTTTTGAAGTTAAAAACGTTAAAGTTAAAGTTTTTGAAGTTAAGAAGTTAAAACGTTAAAATAATGGCCGGGCACGAAAAAAAATTTGTGGAAAATTGTTCACAGAAATTAAATTACTGATTACCTATATTAATTATACTTCTTTTCTAATATTTAATTAATCGGCAGAAAAAGAATCACCAAAGTCAATCAAGCAATGCGATCTGTAGCTTACATAAGGACGGTACATAAGGATCTATATAATTTCTATATGTACACATATAAATATGCACGTGCACGGAAACTTCTCAAAGATGTTATTAATGTAATACATGTAATATCTCAAACAAAAACTTAGATGAGAATAATTATTTTAAAAATGTTAAGTTGATATCAGGATTTCGAGAAATGTTTCCTCATTAGTCAATAATAAAGCACACATGTGCGAATATTGCACACACTAGCACACATTCCTCTTTCAATAAGGTCAAATGAATTTTTACGTTTCTAGATTGTATTAAGTTTTATCATATCACGTACGTTATAAAAGAAAACATATGTATATGTGTGTTTCTAATTTTCGTTTGTGAGGAAAAAAATGCGTCTCTATGCAAAGTTATTTTTTATACTTTGTTAAAGATTAAATACAGTAATCCCAACATAAGCAAACGTTATAGAATAAATAGAATAGTGTACATATATGCAAATACATAAGAAAATTGTAATAATTAATTTCGAGTGTATTTAAAAATTACTTAATAATAAAGAACCTATTTCGTTTAGAAATTACCTTTTTATTTAATTTACATATAAACTTACTTATGTAACTTGTGCTGATCACCGATATATTTATGGTACATGAAATCAATAATAACTGCACTGGGGATTCGATCCGCTGAAGCCCGTAATTATTCTAATCGGATTCGACTTCGGTGGATAAGAACTTCATATTGATCTCAAATTGTACGTTCTGAAAAAAAGGAAAAGAAGAATACGGCTTATAAATCTACATTAATCGACAAGCATTAAATTAATTTCCCCGATTTTTTTGAAATTTGCCTATTTATTTATTTTTCGAAATTGTAACTATTTAGCATTCGAACATCGCTGACAGAACCAATGCAAAACTTCTCGAAGATGCTGGGGGTTGCAGACATAGAGCTATCCTCATAACTGTACGGAAAAACAAAACCAAATTTATAAATACCAGAGCCCCCGGGTGGAATTTTAAAAAAGCAGACTGGAACAAATATCGAAGGCTTACAGATGAGGCCCTGGGTAGTAAAGTGCTCCCAGAAATACCCGAGAAAGCCACCGACCTTTTAAATCAAATTATCTTAGATTGCGCTTACAAATGCGTTCCTAGAGGACAAGTAAAGATGTTTAAACCCTACTGGAGTGCAACACTTACCTTGCTGAAGAAGAAACGCAATCGATCACGTAAAATAGCAGAAAGATCAGGGACCCAGGAAGACCTGATATGCCTCAGAAAACACCAGGCCGAATTACATAGAGAAGTAAAAACCTCCAAACATTTAGCCTTCAAGTCTTTCATCACTGACCTGGACTATCGGAGAGATGGCTTAGAAGCACATCGTTTTATCTCCCGGCTAAATAACCATGCCTCTAAAAAAATGCAAAACCCTATTCTGTACTCAAGCAGACCAGTCACTGACCCTTACGATGCTGCAAATGCACTGTGCAAACATTATGCCAAGATCAGCAGAACGAGAGGGGATAGGGATATTGAAAAGACCCTATGTAAAGGCCCAGTGCCATCTTGCATTAATAAAAAGACACACGAACTCTTCACTTCGCCTTTTACAGGAAAGGAATTGGAATTGGCCTTGGCCCAGACTAAACTAAAGAAAGCTGCAGGTTGTGACGAAATTTATCCGGAATTCATTGTCAACTTGGGAGATGAAGCCAAGAAAACCTTTTTGTCATTGGTGAACCTAACATGGAGTTATCACGTACCCCAGCAATGGAGGAAAGCTGAAATCATACCAATTCTAAAAAAGGATAAACCACCGGAACAGCCCGAAAGTTACAGGCCAATCTCCCTAACTAGTGCCAGCTGCAAGGTAGCAGAGAAGATGGTCGCCCTTCGACTAAACCAATATATAGAACAAAATGGTGTACTCGATGACGCCCAAGCCGGATTTCGAAGACACCGCAGTACCATGGATCATGTGGTAAACTTCACGCAACACGTCAAAGACGGTTACCAAAGAAAGATGTCCACTCTGGCGGTTTTGGTGGATCTCAAGGCCGCCTATGACACCGTGTGGCGGCCAATGCTCATACACAAATTAGCAACAAACGGCATATCCGGAATTGTCGAGTTAAATATAGTAACCGGAAGTCGAAGTTTCGCATTCAAAAGCAAGGCCTTGCACAGGGAGCTGTGCTCAGTTGCACATTATTTAATATTATGATCAACGATGTACTTGAAGCCGTCAGAGAAGCGCCCGGTATTAAAGCTCTACTATATGCTGACGACTTGCTCATGTGGGCGTCGAGCAGTAGCATTATAGCTCTCGAAACAGCGTTAAATGACGCACTCAAAAGGTTGGAATTGTGGACCAGTCAAAATTCGATGACAGTAAGCTCCACAAAAACCACCTTCCAATTGTTCACGCTCTCCACCAAAATACCCAGCATCTCATTGTCCTACAAAAACACAGCGTTGGAGGAAAGCAACCTCTCTAAGTACCTTGGTGTTATACTTGATAAACGTTTAACATGGCGCCCTCACATCGAGCAATGTGCGGAAAGAGCAGCCAAAAGAATCGGGATATTAAAAAGATTAACAGCCACAACCTGGGGTGCAAGCCAGGATGTGTTGATTACCACCTACAAGACATATATCAGACCCGTCCTTGATTACGGGAGCGAAGTGACCACCACAAGTAACCGTACCACCCTCAGTAAATTGGATACCGTGCAGAACACATCGCTTAGGATAATAACGGGAGCGCCTAAATCCACACCCATTGCTGCTATGGAGGCACAAACCAAATGTAGTTCAATGGAAAGCCATAGAGAGAAATTAGCCCTCCGTTTTTGGCAGAGACATAGAAGTGTTTACACGCATTGGACGAACTACAGACAGGCCACTGCCCGACTGAAAACCCAAATATCCCCATTGGCCTCCTATAAGAAGCTGGCTACAAAGTATGGAATTGCCCTGGAGGAGCCAGTGCCACTTACAAATTACTGCGAGTTTTTCTACAATATACCGAAGGCTAATTACAGCTTAAAAAACCACAATCAGACGAAATCAGCATCCTTGGACATCGAGCTGAAACAGGCTGCCCTGCAAACAATCAGCGAAGAATACCCACAACCTGATTGGTTACATGTATACACAGACGGGTCATCGATCCCTGAAACAGGGGCAACCGGAGCTGCCTACTACAGTTCTAATTTTAAAGGATTCTTAGCAGTGGGAGCCCCTCAGAGCAACTACGATGGAAAAATAGCAGCTGTACAAGTGGCAGCAGCTGAACTGAACAAAATAGCCCCAACACCTAAAGCAGTCTTCTTCGTCGACTCACAAGCGGCTATCCAAAACCTGTCCCGCAATACGGAAACAGACTGCAAGAGAACGATGGAGACCAGAAAAGCCCTAGAACTTCTGGCAAATAGGGGATGGCACCTCATATTGCAATGGATCCCTAGCCATGTCGACATCTTTGGAAACGAGAGGGCAGACATCTTGGCCAAAAGGGGCGCGTCCATGGCTCAACCTGCCTATATGCCCTCGCTACAGAGCATGAGGGCCATCATCAACAGGGCTATTGACCGGACAGGCAGGCAACACCTCACACAGCTTTCCGTAGGGAAAAAATGGGAAAGTCTGGTCACCATCGGACCCATTGACCACAAACTACCACGAGCTGTGAGGTTCAGAATGCACACTGGCCATGACTACCTCGCAGCAGACCTACACCGCATTGGTGTTCTCCCAACCTCTGAATGTCCCCTGTGCGGACACGATTTAATGAATGCGGATCACCTGCCGGATTGCAGTGGAATCAACCGCCAGGGGGACGATGATGACCCATTCAAAGATACTATACCGGTCGGCGCGCCACCAAATGGCTCAACAGCCAAGGGTGGGCGTTGGCTAGTAGTAGTAGTAGTAGTTTTCGAAATTTTAACGATTTAGATTTGTGTGGTTTTATTCTTTAAATTTGCGCATTAAAAATCGTTCAAGAAAAAATTAATCTATAAAGAAGGCGGATGACGTTCAAATTGAAATGAGTTTCATAGATAGTTCTATCAATTATAGACTTATTACTTCAAATATCAAGCAAGTAACTTAACTTTATTCCAATTTTTCCGGATACGCTTCATTGATGCAAAAGTCCTAAAATCTCGTTTGTTATTAAGGCTCTTGAAATTAATGTAATTTAATTAATTCTTTCGAATCAAATCTTAATCTTATGATTAAGCCTTACTAAATACTAATTTATATTTTATTGCATAGATTTTTTCTGCATCTGCATCTTTTAGTATTTTGGTCATAAATAGTCTTCAGTTTTCTCTCATCTGCCGTTTTTGTTTCGTTCTCATTTATATTGCATAAAATGCCAACCCCGATTCCTTTTGGTATTATCTATTCAGAGTTCTATTAATTACTCGTGTGCTAAGGGCTTGACTTATAGCAATGACTGAATGCAGTTATAGAGAATTATTACTGGTATTGACTTAACTATATTAAATGAATAAAATAAATTATTTAATAAGCATTTCAAAAATTTCTGCATCCTAAATAGTAATCCATAAAAATATAGCACATTTGCGCGAAAATACTTTGAAATTAATCAGAATTCCCCCTTTATAAAATTAAAATTTCTTAAAATAGACATGATTAGAAATACTTCAAAAATATCAGGGAAGTTAATTTAATGGTTGTCAATTAACGGTTTTCTTTTCCTCATTTTTTAAACTATATTTTGAGACCCACAACCATCTTATTGTACATAATTGTTAGACATACTTTTAACCGTCGAACCCGATTTGAGTAAAATAATTGAGGGCTGCACCGGATCGAATTTTTGGCGCGGTTATTTTAAGAGTGATATCACCATATGTAAATTATATAAACGGATAATTAGCTTTTAAACGAAATTGACCTTTATTATTGAGTAATATTGTATACACGCTTGACATGAATTATTAAATATTTTCTTACATATTTGTACATAATATTAATATTATAATATTAATAGAATATCACACAGAGTAGTATTCTATTAATATTATAATATTTATTTGTATCGGGATGCCTCTGTTTAATCTTTAACAAAGTAAATAAAATAACTTTGATTTTATTGTAGAATTACACTAACTAAAATAAATTTAAATTTTGATAAAAGTTTTCACCTTCAGCTAAAGTTAATAATTTATCATAATTTGCGCGTAGAATGTCAAGTGGAAAAATAGTTTTCATCGCGATGAGATTTACACGGTGACATCCTTTGTCACTGTTTCGTATGTAATAAAGGAAAATTCAGAAAGGCATAAAGCAAGAGGTTAATGAAATTCTATTGAGCGTGAACTGAAAGTCCTGCAGTATCTTGAAATTCGTAATAAAGTGGACGGATGTCCTTTATTAATAAAACTGTCATCGCGTCGGGGACACTGGCTGTCAACATTACCGGCTATTTTTCCGTCTTTTCTGCAATTATATGGAGATAACATTTCTTTGATATATTTCATAAGTTCCGTTTTCTTTGTTCGAATTTCAGTGTAACATAGATGTCAGCTAGGTTCGCTTATACTGTTTAATTACTAATACGTCTAAAGTGATTTAAATTCATTCAAACTAAAACATACTTAAACAGTCGGTAATACTTATAACTACGTATCTTAAACATTATAGGCGAGAGCAACTTTCAGCGACCTTGAAGGATTGAATTTTCAATCTCTACACCTTTCTCTTTCCTGTAAACTAGCGCCACCTTCAGGCGCTCGGCATATTATTAAACTGAATTAACCCGGTCAATAATCGCTAGCAGCGCAAATTATTATTTGTGACTTATGCTTTTTGCAATGTTAATATGGTTTTTAAATATGACATGAAGGCGTATTTACATCTTTGACTAAAACCGTTTATTTTTGCGAACTTTATTATAAACTCTGGGAATATATAGTATAATTAATTCAATATGAAGAAATAAATAAAACGTGCTTTTATAATTCAGCAGATAAATTTTTATTGTTTTTATATTTTTATATAATAGAAATATTTCATTTCATGGTGTATATTACTTTCAGTTTTTCATTTACCAGTTTAAGTAAGGTATATATGTATGTGTGCGTAGCTGCGTGCGCGAGTGTGTTCACGCGTAAGCGCGTACGTGTGAGCTTGTGCGTAGATGTGTGCGTGCTAGTGTGCGTGCCCGAGCGTGTGCGCTAGCGCGTGCGCCTGTGCATGCATGTGCCTGCGCATGCTTGCGCCTGCGTGCGTGAGCGACTGCGGGTGCGCGTGAGCGTGCGCGTGCGAGTGTGCGTTTGAGAGTGCTTGGGCGTGCGCGTGTGCGTGTGCAGGCGCGTGTGCGTGTGCATGTGCACATGATTATTTAATCAAACACATATGATTATTTAATTAAATAAGATTAGTAAGCAATTAAGTTTACGAATCCATAGTGTAGTGAATTTAATTGTTAAATGTTATTAGTATTCCTTTATTTGTCCCGTCAAATCTGATCTTCAGCGGATTTCAGCGTGGTCAAAAAAAATGCAAAATAGACAAAATGATAAATTAAATATGTTATACTTTCTCTTTGTGTAAAGGTTATAATTTTATATTGTAATATTAGTTACGATGAGATTTACCGGGTTGAATGAGAGTCGGTGTCATTTTCTGGCCAGACAATTATCTGTCGCTCTGTCGTGACGATCTGCCGATCTGTCGCTCTATCGTGACGTGAAAAGAGATCAAGCTAACACACTTTGGAATTTGTAATATGTGTTGGGATTATTATATTAGTTAGTATAAGATTTTCCGGGTTTAAAAGGAATCTATATAACTTTCTAGTCCGCCTACTATCTACACGCGGAAAATCACGTTGATTAGTTGCTCAATTATGACGTCAAAGAAGAATAAATAAACAAGTTTTGGAATTTTTAATGTGTTGCGATTGTCCTATTAGCTAAGATGAAATTTTCCGGGTTAGAAAGTAGTCTATATCATTTCTTGTCAACTATTTCTATATAGAAAATTAGGTCGACCCATTTTTTCGTTGTGGCCTGAAAGAAGGACAAACAAACACACATTATAATTTTTTATAATTTTTCATATATAATAATTTATTTCTTAATCCGCCAATTATGTGTAGAAAATCACGTCGATTTCTTGTTCCATTATTATTATTTGGGATTATTATTATTATTTGGGATATTCGTATTAGTTAAGATAAGATTTATCGGGTAGGCATTTTACCTATGTCATTTTCCGATGTCCCAATTAATAAAGTGCAGAAAATCACGTTAATATGTTGCTCCATTATGACATGAAAGAAGGAAATACAAATATATGTCGAAATTTATAAATTTTAAGATTGCTAAATTAGTTAGACTAAGATTGTCCAGTTTGGAAAGTAGTCTATATTATTTTCTGTCTTGCAGCTATCTCTGTGCAAAAAGTCACGTCGATCAGTTGCTCCATTGTGACGAGAAGGAAGGACAAACAAATATACTTCATAATTCGTAAATTTTTGGATTGCTATATTAATTAAGATAAGATTGTCTACACCTATCTCTGTGCAGAAAGCCACGTCAATCTGTTTCTCCATTGCGACGCGGAAGAAGAACAAAGAGACTTTTGAATTTTTAATATTATTTGGGATTTTCATAGTAGTAAGGACGAGATTTCCTGGGTTGGTATCTTACCTATGTTATTTTCTATTCCCCCAACTATCTGTATCTAGGCAGTAAGTCAAGTTGATCTGCTGCTCTGCTCCGAAGTGAAAGAATTACAAAAGACCCTTTCGAATTTTTAATATTAATTGGGATTTTTGTTTTAGTTAGTAAAATATTTCCCACATTGGAATTTAGTCTATATTGTATTCTACCCCACCAATTATCTCTATACAGAAAATTACGTTGATCTGTTGCTCTATTGTAAAGTGAGAGAAAGATAAACAAACAGAATTTTTAATAATATTTATTTTTGTTGTTTTAGTAAAAATTAAATTTCCCTGGTTGGAAAGTAGCCTATGTAATTGCCTGGCTAACCAATTATCTCTGCGCAGAAATACACATCGATTTTTTGCTCCATTATGTCGTGAAAGAAGGATAAACAAATACACCTTCCAGTTTTTAATATTGGTCGGATGTTTTGTTTTAGTCAGGAGGAGATTTCCCGGATAGAAAAAAACCTATATTATTTCTTGACTCGCTATTTATCTTTGTGCCGAAAATTACGTCGATCTGTAGTTCCACTAATATATGAAAGAAGGATAAACAAACACACATTTGAATTTGAACATTAGTTGGGATTGTTATATTAGGTAAGATGAAACTTCATTCCCTGGCCCGCCAACTATCTCTGTGCAGAAAGTCAAGTTGATCTTTTGCTCCACTATGACTTGAACGAAATAGAAATAAACAGACTTTTGCATTCATGATATTAGGATCATAATATTACTTCGAATTATATTTCTCGGGACGAAATGTAACCTAGGTCTTTTCTTGGCGCACTAACTACCATTGTGTAAAGTTTGTAAACACAAAACGAACCAAAACCAAAAGATCCAAAAATTGAATGAGCAAAAAGGATCGCGGAAAGAAAGTTCATAAATAAAAACATGAATGGATTATTTGAAAAAAACAACAAAAAGGATTATGTTAATAAATACAAAACATGATAGAATTGATAATTAAATAAAACAAATCCAAAACATCCAAAATTTAGTAAGCAATATGTAAAAAATATAAATACAAACCCGAATTGATATAAAAAAAACAAAATATTCAAAAATGTGAAAAGCGAAAAGGATCGCGTAAAGAAACACACGAATTCGTAATTATACGAATACAATCACGAATTCGTAATAAAAAAAACCTAGAACATCCAAAATTTGGTATACGGCTAGAATTATTAAAAAAAAATATAAATACAAACACAAATTGATATAAAAAAACCAGCTATCGTATTCAAAAATCTAATAAGCAAAAACGTCGCTTAAAAAAATGTTATAAATAAAAACACAAATGGTTAATTAAAAAAAAATTAACCCAAAACATTGAAAATTGAGTAAGTAAAGATATGAAAAAAATTACAAATACACGCACGAATTCACATAAAAAACAAACTCAAAACGCCCAAAAATTTCAAAAACAAAAGTATCACATGAAAAATGTATAAATATAAACACGAATTAATATAAAAAAAGACAAACTCAGAATATCCAAAAGTGAATAAGCAAAAAGGAGCGAAAAGAAGATGAATTACGAAATATTGTCAAGAACATTATTAATTTTTCTTGCGCCCTAAATTTAGTAGATTTTTCTAAAAAAATTTTAAATAATCTCAATTTGGTTTTGTCAGCACCTTAACAAAAGGAATCATCCTGATTAAAGAGTTTTTCCAGTCGTATTTCATTTTGAAAAAATCAATGTTTATAAGATTATGTACAGACATTGACGAGAGTGTATGTTCTTGGCCTTGTAGACTTTTTTCATTATTGAATTTTTTATTTTGCTGTCAACTACGAACAATAAGAAAATTGTTATTAAATTTTTACGTTTAATTATTAACAAAATAAAATTAATTTTACTCACTATCTGCCATTGGGCCTATGCATATGTCTATGGCGTAACTTCAAATATAGAAAATTTTCAACTTAAAGAAATCTATTGAATATATTTGGCTTTAATTTTGTAGAAATTCATTATTCACAATTAAATGAAACTACGTGATGTAGTATTATTTCTACTTTCTTTACTTTCTTTACCACGACCTAGGTTTCGTTGTATTACAACATCTTCAGGTGGGATATTAGCAAAGATGCTATCCCAACTGAAGATGTTGTAATACAACGAAACCTAGGTAGTGGTAAAGAAATTAAAGAAAGTAGAAATAATACTACATCACGTAGTTTCATTTAATTGTGAATAAAGAAATCTAATTAGAGACAATTTACATTTTTAGGTTTATACACGGAATCTGAATCAATATAATTGATTCAATATTAATTGAAACTAGAAGAATGACAAAATCGCACATTTACATTAATAATTTTTATTATTTCTTGTTATCCTTTATATATATATTATTTCCTTATATATATTATTTCCTTTGTTACAATTTTCAAAAAAATTCCTCTCAAATTTTTTACTCTTAATGTTAGCTGTTAGCGATAAATCTTATAAAAAATGATTATGGGTCCGAGATGTTCCCACCCCTGCCCCTCAAAATATTAAAATAATGCATAATATGTCAAGATGCCTATGAAATTCCTCAGAAAGACATCAAAATTTTCAAAATTATAAAAAAGTGAGAAGCTTATACGAAAAGAATTAATATGACCAAAAATCTTTATTAGTAATCTGGCTTTAGAAACTTTCTAAAGATAATTTCGAACGGTTCGAACTTTGGCATGAAATTTATTAAATGTGTTTTTTACTTATTAACCAAAAACAAAATGGGATTAAGAAACCCTAACGAAGAAACCAACTTTATTTATTGGAAAATTAAAGTTTTAATAACATAAATTAAAAATTACAGTAAGGTAACGCTGACGTGAACCTACACTTTTTGTTAGAAAAACGATTTAAATCCACCCTCTGAGGGGTCTACCCCTTAGAGGGTGGATTTAATAGGGTATTCTAGAATCAAAAACTTAGACTCATGGAAATCAACTTTCAATAAGGTTTATCTATTCCATCACAATCAATAAGTTACTGCCTCTAAGTTCAATTCGTTTACCTCTCCAACAAGGTATTAATAAGAAAAATACCGAGCAATTCCTGGTATAATTTATTAATCTATCTCTTTTTTGAATGTAGGTAAGTAGGCTTTCTAAACCAAAAAGGTAGATAATGCACCATTATAATTTAATTAAATTTCTACAAAAGTTTTTACATTTAATCAAGTTTTAACAACGTGAACGAAATTTTTGTTTGAAAGAACGAATTTTTGTTCAAATTATTAACCACTTGACTAAAGTATTAACCACTTGACTAAAGAATGACCGCGCTGTCAAATTTAAGTAATTTTTGATAACAACATAATAATTTGATATGGATAACTAAGATATGAAACTAGTGTTAGTTAATCGATATTTTAATTTCTTTTCTATTTTACTATGATCGCTATTATTTATTTAAAAGTCGATAAGTACTCATATTCATAAATAAAATTAAGAAATGAATATATTTTCATTTATATTAAATGAAGTACTTAAAATTTCATGTTATTTTTATTTTAAAATTTTCAAAGAACCATAATAGTATTAGACATCAGGTGAAAAAAAAACATCTAGTTCAATACGTTAGTAAATCGGGTTTGACGATACTGTATGCGTATTTGATGGAGAGATACTCCTGATTTAAAAAGAACAAATACTTGCCCTTGCTTATAGTTTCTGGCATAAGAGTATTGGTAGATCAGTTAGTTTCCAATTGAAAAAATATGTTTATGTCGTTATTTCCACTAGCACGCACTGAAATTCCGTGAGAAAAAATTAGTTATGTGAGGCCATATATAATATGAAATTATTAAAATAAAATAAAAAATAATTAATTGATTTTTGAATGCAATTAATTACCCATGACTACCAAAACAAAAATAGGTCCAACGTAGAATAAATGATAAAGATACAATTTTTGATAAAATGACAGATTAGTAAAGTTTTTGTTATCGATAAATTGAAAGGTTACAAGACATTACCATTCTATATTTTTTATTTTTATTTTTCCCATTTTATTTATTTTTCTTCGCAGTTTATTAGACATGATAGTTTTTATTGTTTTTTTATATTATTTAGAGTAAGTAAAAATGTGAAGTGGGAAGTTGTAAATGCTGTTGTTTGTGTTTACGATCATTTTGCATACCACATAATGAGCACTTATTATAAAAGACTCATTTGTACTTTTTAAAATGTTATATATCCACGACAATTTATTAAAGGTGGCTAAGGTACCAACTATGCCTAATTTTATTTATACTTCTTATATGTAATTATAAAATGGAATACAAACTTATTATTAACGAAAATGTTCAATAAAAACACGTATGTCGAAAGTATTTGAGCAAATTTGGAGCTTTTCACACAATATTATCTTGGAGTAAGAAATATGTTGAAGCCAGTTTTGAACATAACGTATCTCGTTATATCATACTGTCTCATTAAACATTGCGAAGATATAAGTAATGGTTTTCAACTGGTGGAGTTTTGAGATTATTTTTTTGAATAACATTGGATACAAGTTTAATATATCTGATATCTAGTCATCTAATAAAGACGCCTATCACTAGTAGATTCCTTACAACTAAAGTAATTGGTTCCAAAAAGATTTGATTGTTTTCTATCTTAAACTTAAAATAATATAGAGGCAGGCAAAATTCTTATGAAAAAAGGTCGAAATATGAAATGAATTTTTCAAGGAAGGAACATTACAGTAGTGCGTTTTAGCTGGATGACAAGTTGTTAGAAGGGATCAAAAGTACGTCCATTCCCGAAATAGTTACTGGAAGGGCGAATCGTATGTGTTTCCTGTTATCCCCTGTTCTGGAGTCTTCCTTCATTTTCTCTTAGATCAACGACTGAAATTTTTCACTACTGTGTGACCAAAAGATCAGCGGTTGGATTTATTTTGTTTCAATTATTTCAAAGTTATGGTATGGGAAAGCTTTAGTGATTTATTTATTTTATCGTTTAAATAAATTTAATAAACTTTTTCCGCTCAATATGATTAAAAAAATTTAATATTTAATTATATTATGTAAGTGATTTTTGTTTTTCACGACAAAATTCCTCCCCCTATATATGTGATCTGTACAGCTAACTTTTTGCGAACTATATTTATCGTCTCTAGCACTGTGTTTTGTGGTAAATATCGCAAACATGGATTTCGAGCGTGGAATGAGGATGATCGAATCAACACATCAGACTGCGGACTCTCTATCTCTTTTTTTCCAGTTTGTAAGTCAATTCTCTAGACTTAGACTTTCAATGCCATTACTGTTCTTGTTTGCAAAGTAACCGATTAATTTGAAGATCATATGCAAAAATATAGTAGTTTCGTGCTCATTTTCAATTTCTTTAGTTAAAAGTTGTTGACCTAAAACACCGCCCACGAGAATCGAAATATTTTCCTCCGGTATGTTTGGTTTCTAAAAAATCCAAGTCTCAGAGCTTGATAAAAATAGAGAACACAAGGATGGTAATCATTTTACGCTTTATCTTTACCGAAATGCTAATGGCTATCCAAATTCGACTAAGTGAACTGGCATCCCTTACAAGCTCGGAACTTGATTTTAGTTTTTATATGAATAATCCAAATCCTCCGTTAATGCATTTCATTTTCTTCAGTAAAGTTATATGACTCTTTGGCTTACTGCGTGAAATACATAGCGCTGTTTGATGCTTTTTGTTTTGCCATTGGTGACTCTTTGTCCTCTCTTCTATTTTTTTTATGGAACAGGGTAGATGACTTTGTAGCAGTGATATTAATCGCTGTGTTACTATAAACTCAAATAATAAAGTTCATTGATTGGGTCAATTTATGCAGTCGAAAGTCCAATTTTACACTAAATTTGTTTGGCCGTTAGCAACACACTCTATTTTGTTCATTTCATTGTTCGTGTCATGCTCGTGTCATTTTACTGCTTTGCGATTTCGTAATTATACCATCTATTACACTGGTTTGCGTTTTGACCCGATCAGTTCACTCAACTCTCAAGAGACTTTTTAAACACACACCTCCACTTGAAAAAAATTATAATTTAGTGTCATCATTTTTTTAATATAATTTCTTCAGTTGCCTGATCAAAACAAACCAATATTCAGAACTACGACCCAAGTTCAAGCATTGTCATTTTTTAATAAAATTTTGATTTAATAATAAAAGAAAAAAAGGGCAAGAAATAAAAAACTGAAGAAGTAATTAATGAGTGATTATTAAATGAAATCATGAGAAATGAAAAAAAACTGTGCCGTCAAATGTTTACATCGAATATTTGACGGACATGAAAAAGTAAAATTTTGAAGGGATTTTCCGAATCACCGTTTTATAACAAAATCTCTTTCATAAGATCCAATGATTTTTTATGTTTGTAAACTCTTTTACTTTAATCACGTCACTAACGTTAATAAAACGACCAAAATCGAGAATAAAAAATATGTATTTGTTTTAAAGTTTTCGCTGGATTCTAGTGAATGTTAAAAAGGTATACCTGTGCTAAGGTTTGCAGCCCAGGCATATATGTACTTTATTATAGACTACCGGAGAAGTCTTCCTCGGAAACTTGATACTAATTTCAATTTTTTAAAATTTTTATTCTGATCTAAGTTTGCCTTTTGGTTTGCACTGACATATTTATGTGTATACGATATATACGTACACAGGTATTCATGTGCGTATGTAACAAACTGTAGATCACAATTCTTGATCGATTTTGGTGGAATTCAGAACAAAAAGATCTGATTGGTTGATTATCTGAAAATAATTTCGAAATTTTTTTGTTTAAATTCTCTGAACAATTTTCCCAAAACTTTTTTCTGCTTGATCGATTTTTCTTGGGCTAAATTTTATGCTGATTTTGCGGTGTGTGTACTATTAGTTTCACGAACGAATTGTAACTAAAATTAAATTAGTCGCCCTATTTATTTTGTTGAAAACTAATCTCAGTTACATTCGAAACTGCGAAAACCGATTCCCGATACTGCTGCAGTCCAAATTACAAAATAAAATGAATTTATTAAAAATTAACATAAATTTACCAAATAACTATAGCAATGATTCTAAATTACGACAGGTTCGCGTCTGTAAAAGATAATCTGAACATTATATTTTAGTGAAAAATAGTATTAATATTGGTAAACATTTAATAGAAATGGAGTGTATACTTAAGCATTTAAATACGAAGTATTAATGACCCCTATGGGTGCATATAAATCTCGTAGTAAGCATTCTACTAATATGTAACGGATTTTATCCTAATATACATTTAATGAGGTATGATAACGTCACGATATAATAAATTATGGAATTATTTTTGTATAATATTGTATGAAATAATGTACTGAACATTTTATCACATCTGAAAGATATACATTACTCTGTAATAAACCTAATAAATTAATTAAAAGTAAATCAAAAAAAATGTTGGTTTTTTTTATATCGGTATTTGTTATTCTTGTTATGATTTTAATTAAATATTTTGAGATGCTGCTTCTCGGCATAAAGATACAAGTATATAAATTAGTATTTTAAAAACCGTGTTTTTCCAGTCATTTAGCACAGGCATAAACTTTCATGTCCACTATGTATTTTGTTCTTTTCACTGTTTAATATATTTTATCAACGTTATAAACATTATTGCCAAATCACATTTATATAGTTTGCATGGATTTTTGGATATGTCAACCCATTTTCGTAATGCTTGATCTCGGGATATATTATGAGTACAACAAGTAGGATGTTTATGAAGCTCTGCCTTCATAATTTACGCTGGCGAGTTGACAGATAGCATACTGTAAATTCATAGCATTAAATAAAGGTTTTATACTCCAGTGTTGGTTTAAATGAGACAGAAATAGGTAAATTTTTAAACATTTTTTAATTAGGGAAAGAGTTTTAAGCTTACACCGCATAATTGAAAGGAAACATACAAAATGTGATGTTTCTTTCAAATTTTAGTAACCAAATTAAACGAAACTGATGAAGTTCAAGTAAAAATAGTTCCATATTGTTGTGTAAATATACATAGCTATTGAAGCATATGTGAAGTCCGTACCAGTCGCATATGACATACGCGTAATTTTTTGGTTATTCATGGTTCTTGTAAACAGTGTTAAACCTTTATATTTTGAGAGGATTGTTTCTCAAAACAGTAAAAGCCATCTTGGTTAAATTGCTTGGCGCCAATTCTTGAAATAATCTTATGACTACTTAGATGGTCATTTGCAGAATACTTGGGATCTGGTCTGTCCAAGAAGCCGACCTTTGCTGTGGGGTTTTATTCAGTAGAATACTTCGCTCCGGGTCCTCAAGATTTTTTTCTATAATATGACCTAAGTATTTGAAAATCCGACAGATAACTACACTAGACAGCTATATACCGAAGTATCTTAAATCCGACAGATAACAACACTAGACAGCTATCGCTGATGCCTGTCTTTTTGATGCTAGACTATTTGATCCTTGTTATATAAAGGTTATAAAAATTTGACAAATAAATTTTTTTTTGTAATAAATGTACTTATTCATATAAAACAACACTGATAATCTTTTATCAAATTGTTATGAATGATTACTATCAAATATCGAGAGGAAAGGAAACTTATTTTCAACTTCATTTTTTAACATTATAATTAACATTCATTTCACACTCAACAGGACCTAGAAACATTTTTCTTGCATTTTTCTTGACATTTTTTCGGGTTCGGACCTACTAAAATCTAGGAGAAATATAAACCTTCAGAGGCCTTTGCCAAAAATAGCAAACTGGATGCTGTAGCAAGAAAATGTCAAAAAGGAATGAATAATTTTGCCTAACAGGTTTTGAGCGGACGACGAGCAGTCAGATGGGATCAAGGTTACGTCCGTCTCGGGAATTGTCAGGGCGAGGGTGAGCGTTGTGCATAGCTAAATTTTCTCATATAAATGTGTCGAACTCAGCTTTCCGATTGACATGTGTTGGACGACTATTGGCTTTAGATCGGTGGAAATTTTAAAGGAATTAATGATGTTTGAAAATTACGAGTTTTCATTTGGCTGAAATATAATTTTAGATTACTATTTTTAAAGGATTTTGTAAAAATTGCAATTCTTTTCAATTAGTTGTATGGTCAGTATTTTATAAAATAACTTATTTACAATTAAATGAAACTACGTGATGTAGTATTATTTCTACTTTCTTTAAGGTCTTTACCACGACCTAGGTTTCGTTGTATTACAACATCTTCAGGTGGGCTGTTAGCAAAGGTCTTCAGATGAGCTGTCATCTATGCTAACAGCCCACCTGAAGATGTTGTAATACAATGAAACCTAGGTCGTGGTAAACAATTTAAAGAAAGTAGAAATAATACTACATCACCTAGTTTCGTTTAATTGTGAATAATGAATTCCTACAAAACGCCAAATATATTCAATAAATAACTTATTGTTAACCCAACAAGTCTTTAAAATATTTATTAAATTAATTTAAATTCACATGATAAAGTAAATGGAGTTAATATGATCGAAAGACTGATAAAATCATTTACAGTTATTGAATCACGAAGAAATATACAGTAAATTTAATTAGGTTACGCTGAAAATCTGATAAAATGTGGTTACATTAATAAAAATATATAAAAATGGCTTTATCCTCGATGCTTTGCTGACGTAATGTTAAATCGATAAGGGATGAATTCGTATAAACTACCTAAAATTTAGTTAGAGAAAGAAATATTGGCCATTTATTTATCTTGACGACCATTAAATAAGGTTTATAATCGGTACTCATATGTTGTATTTATTGTATTTTGGAAAGTAGTTGGGATTAAGAGCAAGGAATAACTTAATTATCTCACTATAAATAGTATTCATATATTTTTCCGTTGTACTAATCACTGATAAAATAATAATCTAAAGAATTTTTAAAATTCGATCATAACTATTTTTTTTTCACAAGATTTTAATATGTTTAAATACACATTATATCTTGTGTTTTAATGTATAATAAATTAAGTACAATATAAAATCCTAAACAAAAATGAACGCAAATAAATAACACAAAAGTTTGTGTAATATATTTATTTGATAATAAATTTCAATGAAAAATCCTTCCGTCATGATATTGTTACATTTCCCGGCGAAGTAAATGATATAGCGACACTTTACCGTACTAAACTTTCAAAAATAATTTTTTATAATATAAAAATAACACCATCAATTGCTGGCGTGGCGTCCAACACTCAAAAGCTTTTCATAAGGCGGGCTTAACTTTACATTGAAAGGTTATTTCAACTTTCCAATTTCAATTAATTCGTTATCCGATTCATTCAGTCCGTGACGTGACGTCATAAACCTTTGATCGATTACTGTACGTTTAAAGGGAATTTTGAAAATAGTGACTATGTAATGTGTCTGTCTTGTGATGGGATAACTTATTATGGCCCATCTTGCTAAACAATTTTTGATGGGAAATGATTTACGATTTCGCACCACGCCAAAAGCCTGACGCGCTTCATGAATGCCAGCGGTAGGCCGAGCACGGTCGAATAGTTTGGCGCTCTTCGGGTATATTCCACGCTATGCAGAGTACGGCCGAATGACAACCCGCCAAGTTAGTAAATGTAATTTTTCCTAGCGAGTCATTGGTGCAGCGTCGCGTTCCGTACTATTTATTCCGCCAGCATTGACGAAGCGTTTATAAAGGAACGCGACATATTAGGAGATAATATTTCTTTACTGAATTGAAATAAAAAAAATCTTAAAAGTTTATTAAAATTTGTTAAAAATTGTCAAAATTATGCATCAGTATTTATGATATATTTGTTATTCACGGTACGATTTTATTGGTTGCCAAAATTTTGACTTCTACAGTGTGGTCTTAAGTACACCAAATTTTGTTTCTTTGAGAATTAGCACATCTGAACACGGTTATTTCTTGATATGCAAACTTTTTGATTTGACTATAAATCAATTTGTACTTCTGTATCTTAAGTTTACAAATAATCCAATATACAATATTTTGGATAGATGAATAATGAAAAGTGGTTTCTGCAAATTTTAGAGCTAAATATTATAACAAACTTTATGTAGTAGAGCACGAAGTATATGCAGAACGTTTTAAAAAATGTAATTAATGATATCTTTGTTGAGATAGTTAAAAAAATATTGTTTTTACTACTTAATTGTAAGGGGTTGGAAAGAGCTTGAATAAACTTTTGTCTTGAAAGATAATGGCAGAAGAACCGTTAAAATTACTGTTTTAGGCCTATTTTTAATCATGTTGATCTTGAATATTTAAGTGTCCACAACTCCTGGCCTATATTGCATATATCCTTTAATTTAACAATAAAAGTAACATTACATACAAAATTCCAATGTTTTTTGAGTAATTACTAATAAAAAACAGAAGTTATTGGCTAAAGCGTATAGTTTGCATGCTGATTTTCCAAAAACTAAGTATAACTTTGAAGGCAAGAGATAATGAAAAAAAATATGAATAATAATTTGCACCCCCGAGCACCGTTTTTATGCCTAACGTACAAATATCTTAATGTAGGTTACAATTTTTCTATTCTCTTATGGATAATACTTATCTGCAAGCAAAGTAAGTTAACCAAGCCGATTAACGGTTTAACTGGCAGAAAGCGTCAAGATAACTTTACAGTGAGGGTAGAAAGCCCACTGCTCGCGATATGCCCGTACCGAAAGCTGTTTAAAATTTTGTTTCTTTGAGTATGAGTATTAGTATTACAGATATTTTTTGACATGGCAACTTGTTGATTTGACTATAAATACATTTTTGCATGCATTTATAAATAAACAAATGTACAATATTTTGGATACGGAAAAGTTGTTCCTACAAATTTTAGAAGTAATATTTATAGCCTTTTATTAAAATCAAAGCCCAAACATACCTTTGTCAAAGTCTGAATTTTACCCTTTGTTATTGTATGTTTTTATCTTATCCGTTTAAATTTTTTTTTCATGAAATAAAAAAAAAATTATTATTTGATAGATTGATGATTATTTCAATAAATTTTCCTTTCATTGTGTGCTTAGTGTGTAAGTCGGATTCATTGAGTTCAGACCTTTTAGCCCTCAACCAGCTTTTGATAATTTTTCACTGTCCCTGACCGCATTTGCATTTAAAATTACTGAAAAATTGGAACTGCTCTTCATATAGCCTTTAATGTCAGTCGTTTCCTGCGAAAAACAATTAATACACATCCCAAAATTATGTGTCGATTTGTCAGGAACATGAAACAAAAATAAATTGTTGAACACTTTGTAGATGAAATATTACAATTCACAGAATCATTATTAGATTTCGGTGCAATATGTAACTACAAGGAGGTAAATCTCATGTATTATCCATCGGGTTAGAATATTTGATGAGGTTAATACCTGCGATCACTTCTAATTAGTTTTTTTACTGATAAAATGAAACCCAAGTCTAAGTTCACTTACCGGAACTCTATTTGGCCGAGAATTTCTACCCGAAACCCCCAACCACAAAATGGGGCACAAAGTTCATAGAAAAAATAAATAATAACAGCAATGCATTTGCATTGCTGTTATTATTTATTTTTTCCTAATACTAAAGTTATTTATTTTAGGGCAGCGTTAATTTATATATTTTTTGGAAAATTATTACTAATTTACATAGGGTATGAAAAGCAGATGTAATGAAATACATTAATTAAAGAAGGTATGTTTTGAAAAAGTAATGTAACTCATAAAGTCATCAAACCGACTAAAAAAAATATTACTCTTTCAGTGTTGTGAAATTTTCAATCATGAAATAATTCTGAAGATAAATTATTTTAGTTTAATTGTTTTGAGAAAATGTAAATAAATTTTTTCTGATTTAATTATTTTCTTCTTTTCTCACAATTCATGCAGTGGGATTAACACGCAAATATTTTAGTTTGCTTTATACATGGGCAGAAATCATATGTAAAATGTTGGCAGTTAATCGTGTGAAACTTCGACGAAGCATATTCTTAGACTGGAGAAGAGTAGACGAAAAGGTAAAAATTAGGTCAACGTAAAAATCAATAAGATTAAGTCAAATTATTTCAATTCATTTAGTTAAAATCGACTTAATTAAGTTGTATAAGACTCTGAGAATGAATGGGATGATCACCCTCTGTACATTCACACGAGAATCTGCGCCGAAGGGTTCCTTGAGAGGCCATCGCCTAATTTTTTTATAAAGTTTTCCAAAAAATGCGAATTTTTGTATCGTTAGAGGCAAATAAGTGCCCGAATTCTTTTAATTGGTAGAATGTCAATGACCACAGTTTATTAGGTTATCTGTGAACTTGAGATAAAGTGGGAATTTTGCAAGAAAGACACTTTTAGGAATTCTGTTTGCCGTTGATCATATTGTATTTTGCTGCCTATTTTATTCAAATATACTACAGTAAGTAGGTGAGAGTTTGTTTTATCATTTGCAAAACCAAATGAGAATATAAAGTTGTACAGGTTGTTTTATGTAATTGTGAAACTTACGTGATAAAAGGGTATTAGCAAACGGTAAGAAAGAGGAAAATGCAAAAATTGTATTGACTTACATATTCCATTACCTTTAGTTTAATTAAACGTCCATTCGTATGTAAATATAATTGTACATTTAAGAGCAACATAATATTTAATTAGCTTTCCGGCATGATACTGAATTCAGAAGGTATTCGTACTTTAAAAAAAAGTAATTAACTTAAATATTCCAAGTGACTCCATATCTGATAAGGCCGTCCAAGTGTGGTATGGACACGAATGATATAGGATTTCCTAGTTATCTTGTCATCAAAACCTATTATGTGTTTGGATCTCACCCGGTTAATAATGATACAAGAGACATCTTTAAAATAATATTTCAAAGATTCCTAAGCCCGTTAGGGATATTTTCAATTTGACATTGTAAGGTAAATTATGAGTTCTAGAAATGTTTTCGAATTTAATTCACTTTAAATTCAAAGCTGGTAATGTGACAGTTTACGTAATTTACCAAATTATCGCCTTACGCCGAAAAGCTAAAAATGTAAAAGATGGATACATGAATTTATTAATGTGTTCTTGTGATATTTGCAGAATGGAAAGCAAATAAGTAGACATATTAGACTGGTCGAAAGAGGTTGATAGTCTTGAAAATGTTATTTCTAACTTTTCCATAGCCCATTTTATGGGAGAAAAATATTATTTTTATATAGGAAGACATAATAAAATTAATAGAAGAAAAAATGTTGTTTTTGGAATTTTTGTCGTTTTGTTTGGCTATTGATGTATTTATCTATGTAAACATCATGTAAAATTACGTAATAAATTTGTATGGAATTTTTAAAGCTTATAAGAGCCAACTAAAAGTAACGTTTAGTTTAAATATTGTCGTAATCGATTCTGTCAGAAGATATAAGAATTTAATACTTTTAAATTCTTTTACATTTCATTAGTAAAACTATAACGAACCTAGCCACGCGACACGTAGTATAATTACTACTACGAGTGTAATTACTACTTGTCGCATAACTAGGTTCTTCTTTGTTCAATAGATGACGTTACGTGTGTTTTAAATCGCTCATTGAAGTTTGGTTGGTTGATTGGTTGTTTGGAGTCGTATCTATTTGAAGTCCAAATTAGTCTCAGATTGATTCGTGTGCCAAGATCACAGGTTTGGCAACGACCGAATTTTGGTGTTGTAGAGATTTCCCTGATATGGAAATTCGTCAATAGTTTTTAATGATGACTGGACATTTGAGAATGTGCTGTGGAGTGAGTTCTTCCCCTAGGCAATTTCGACATGATTTATAGGATCTAGTACCATTTGTATTTACAGTCATTCCCCTTAAGTGTTTGGTTCTGAGCCTGGAAATAGCTTTAATAATATTTCTATCTGCATTGATAACGTATACTTGATGTTCCTTTTTGATGTAGTTTTCTTTCAGTCTATATCTAGCAATGGCATTAGCGTCTCCTAAAGTTATAACTTTTGAACCTTCAGAATTTAAGTTTCTGGACTCTTACGATAACCTATCTGCATTCTAATTTCCTTCTATGCTCACATGTGCGGATGTCCATTGGAAAGTGCAGTTTTTTCATTAGTAGCAAATTTCCTCTAAGTTATGATGGATATCCTGCACGACTTTATGATTTACATTTTGTATCGCTTCCAGATTCCAATGTTCTCAGATTCCTTTTACGAACAGTGTTCCAATAGATTTAAATTAATGACAGTGTTTGGGGGAAGCGCGTGTTTGTGTTCCAATTGAAGACTTTCCCAGATTTTCTTGTCGAGCTTTGTGGAGCTTTTGAGTCTTGATCTGTAATTCCAGTTAATTGTCGTTCTGCGAGAGATATCATTGACAGTTTGGCTGTTAGTCTTGTTAATACTTAAACCGTCTTCTT
The DNA here is from genome assembly GCA_039881145.1 of Druceiella hillmani. Lineage (NCBI taxonomy): Eukaryota > Metazoa > Arthropoda > Insecta > Lepidoptera > Hepialidae > Druceiella > Druceiella hillmani. Next base: position 22,660,463 of record JAYKKI010000016.1, on the reverse strand, counting down.
TTATCAAGTGTATGTAAATCAATTTCTTGTTCTGCTTTGGTATTTTTTGTAGAAGAGGTAGCACCAGTGATTAAATTGGCTGCCCTTGCCTGGATCTTATCAAGTTTCCCTAATGCAGACGCAAAGGAATATGCTCAGATTGACGCTGCGTCTTCAAAATTGGGTCTAACAAATGAAACGTAAGTTATTCTGAGACATTTTTTGTGGTATGGTTCCCAGTTAGTACCACATAGACTTCTCAAGATGTTTAATTTTGCAAGATGTTTTCAATATGTTTAGTGAAACGAAATTCTGTATCCAGAATAACACCCAAATATTTTGGATTCTTCGCCTGAGTGATACACTGTAGTGGTGCACTGTCCGTGGTAACTATTGGGTTAAATTGTTTTCTGTGGCTTCGGTCTGTTGTAAAAATCGTGGGTTAATTTGTAGCTTCAGTTTCCTTGACCAATTTACAATTCCGATTAATGCTTTGTTTAGAGAGTTTTCTTACTTATTGATGTCATTACTAGTATGCCAAAGTGCTATATCGTCCGCATAGCATGCGATATTGTTGTCACTGTCTGTATGTTGATGGACATTGTTAACGTATAGAAGGAAAAGTAGGCGGCTGAGTACTGCGTTCTGTGGAACTCCTCCCCACGTTTTTCTGTCTTTTGAGTTAGCTTCATTATACCTTATTCTAATCTTTCTTTCCCTCAGGAAGGGCATTACCTTTTACAAAGTGTTTGTGTACTATTTCGATAATTTTTTTTCACCAAACTGTATCGAAGGCAGATGTCATGTCGAGGAATACAGCAATTGTTTTTTCAGCTGGACTTTTTTGTAGACCGTCTATGACAGTTTGACAAAGATAGAATAGTTGGTCCTCTGTGGCGTGTTGTTTTCTGTACGCTGTCGGATAGAAATTAAGCATATCTGTTTTAACGAGTTTGCCCGTAGATCTTAGATTTATCTTTCGATCTTATGATGAATTATTCTTTCAGTAATTTTACAGAAAATGCTGTGAGTGCAACGGGTCCATAGTTTTTACACTCAGTGGGCGATTTTCCTAGTTTGAGTATGGGGACTATGATCGACATTTTCCATGCTTTTGGAAGTTTCCCTCTTTTTCATGACATGTTTATTATTTCCAATAAGCATTCCGTAGCTATTTCTACAATGTGTTTAATTATCTCACCAAACATTAAATCGCCTTCTGGTGATTTCTTCGCCAACTTAATCTATTTCTTATCCAACTTCCCAATCGGTGTCTTTAGTTCTTGATATGTTATAGTCTTGGTGTAGACATCATCATTCCCTTATTGTCTGGAATTTATCATCAGAAGTTTTTTTAATGATTCCATTCAATTCCAACCTCAAGTCCAACCTCTTTGAGGCTCTGATACCCATTTTTCCATGAGAAGTCGGGAAGTCAGGGATTGACGTTTACCCGCATATGCAATGAAGAAATTAATGTGGTCAGAGGCAAAGTAGGGAGTAATGGTTCAGCAAGTAATCCGAACGCAGGTAGATGCGTGAGGGTGCACTTCGTTATCGATCGTCACATAAAGTGTTTCGTTGTCGTGCAATTTATCCTTAAATGCTCCTAAAAACTCCCTCCTAATTGGATCAGTAGTTTTTTGTATAATCTTTAAAAGCATACTTTATTAATTCAATTTGTTTGAAATTTTAAGTTGTAGTCAATATTGGTAATTTAATTATCTTGTTAGGTCGACAAACTAAAGAATAGGAACAGAACACAAAAACGTTGTTTTTTTACACATTTACTTAAAAAAAATATTTATATAATTATTATTTCAATGGTGCGCATTAACTTTACAGTCAAGTAAATAATATAATCTAGTTGTGTAGTAATCGTTCGTCACTTTTCTCATTGCACTCTATTTCATATTTATGCAAAACAACTAGACTAGAAAATGATTCGATATTTTGAGAACCTAATTCATTGAGAACTAATCTCAGACAACCAAGCTTGAAAATATCATGTGCCTTTCATTTAAGTTGGTCTGCTAATTCGGTTAAATAATTTATTTTTTATCAAATGCCAGTATCCGCTGATAAGCTAACGACTTAACGAGCGATACCGATCTGGAAACGTGCTCAAAAGGCAATCAATGTTCAAGGGCTTAAATCGTTAAACGATTTCGCTTTTAGGTTACTTGTACTTCGGCCGATTCGTGATGTAACACTGACAGTATTGGTTTTTAATCGATAAGGCGCTATTAATAGAAAAATATGTATTATGATGCCAGTAATATATAATATATCATACATGTAACTCGTTTATGTTGGGTTATATATAATTAATTCATTGATATCTGCCTACAACGCAGTACTTTTGTAATTAAAATGAAGTTCATTTACAAAATCGTCAAAGATAGAAACACCAAAAAATTTTGAAGATGCTTTCGTTTAGTAGCTACGTATTGATCACATACAAATAATAAATCTATTTTTATAGGAATTTATTAACCTAAATAATTGTCATTAGTTAATATAAATATATGCTAACATCTTAAAATAATTTGAGCTAATCCATACTAATACACAATAAAAGACTTTCGAATTCAAAATGAAAAATTTCTAACAAATAACGGGTAGTAAAAAAAAGTAAATTATTGGATAGAATTATTCTTCAAACAAGATTTGAAAAGGTCTTTATTCTTCATTATTTGTTTTGACTCATAGCCATTTACTTTTTATATTTACATTACGACGAAAGTAACTGTGAGCAGAAGTTATGAAAGAAAATGCAATAAAAACAACCGAGTACTTGAAATCTAAAGACTTGATAAAAAAATCTTCACATATCATAGTAAAAATACTCTGTACTTTTAAATGCATAATTTTTATATTTAACTAAGTCAGTAGAGGAACCTCTTACTACTACTTGTTCTAGTATTTACCAAGTTTCGTATTTAACATTAGGAAAAACTCTACTGACTTGCTAATTGGATACATTTCATGCCTAGAAGCATGCATAGAAACATTATGATTATTTAATATTTCGCTTATTATTTTATTTATTTCCAAAATTATTTGTCATTACGCCACAAAATTAAACACAAAAATCAAACAAAGCACAATGAGTAGAGAATTTGCCAATTTTGGTGGATTGCTGTTTCACGTTTAATATTAACGATTATGATTATAGAATCTGAAATGGGAAAAACAACTATTTGACAGTTTACTTCGCTTTTATTCATTAGAAAAATTAATATCATCATTTGAATAACTAACTACTAAAATTGAATACAATGACCACACAAACGCAACGTGTGGAAATTTACCAAATTCAATATACGAGTGTATTTAATTTCCCAATTAAAAGTCAATATATATTCACGATAATGACCTCAGAACCTGAATTGGAAACGTTTAACCTAATTTTTTAAAAAAGTTTTATCTACTTTTTAAAAAAGGAAAGCTTTACCTAATTTTAGGAAAGCTTTACCCAATTTAAAAAAATAAAACCTAATTTTTTTTTTTAAATTGCGATCTTATCTCTTATCGTATAACGAACCTTAGACGTGAAATCTTGCAAGCGAGTTTAAACCATTAAACAGACACCAATCTAATGACTTATAGGTTATCATTATCCAAGTGGTATTTAAAAGATAATTAAGCACAGATAAAGTTAGCTTCTCAGGTGCTAACTTTATCTGTGCTTAGTTATCTTTTAAATACCACTTGGATAATGATAACCTATAAGATACATTTTTTTTTTATATGATACATTTTTTTCCTATATTTATTTAGTACAGTTTTTATATCATATCACGAAAAGGTACTTTGGAATTACCTAAAAAACAAATGATGCCCCTGTATGTAAAAGAAAGCAAAAGTTAAACTGTTTTGTTAGTTAAAAAAGAAGCATACGTCAAAAACTTGAGTAAGCAACATTTGTTAGAACCTTACCGGGATAAAACCGAAATCAGCAATTTGTGGTTGATTTTAATTTTTTATCATATTATTAAAATTTATTTCAGAAAAAAATCCCAATTCGGCTATTCCAATTTTTTCAAACAGCCTTTTAATCGTAGCCGCAATATTTTCCTTCGTTTCATTTCATATGGAAATATCAACATATTCATTTTTTTATATAAGACATAAAATTTGCATTACACTTTGCTATCGAAATTGATACGGTACTTTCAGCACTTTTTACAACAAAAAAAGAAAAACCAGCAAGATGTAAAAGGAACATAAAGAGAACAATTTCAAAATATGAAAACTTTACATTATACTTTAAATACGTCACGCGTTTTTTTGGCTGAAATACAAAATTTTCTTGCTGAATAGAAAATACTTTTTCCTCTTTGTTATGACTTAATCACATGAATGATGAAAGATAATCGTGGGTGCTTTTTTCAAAATATACTTTTCATAATATTATTTTCTGCATTTATAAAAAAATTGTTTTTGAAAAAGTTAAAAAGGCCATTTTTTCACAATTTTTTTAATAACTATGGTACTTGTTGATATATCTTTTAATATGTTGTTTACAAAAGCATAGTATTTATACAGGACAAATAATTTCATTCAGATATTAACAGAAAACTAATGAAATGATCGAAATATTTTTTATTCATAACTTATATTCTCTCAAATTATAATTAAATCAAATATTATGAGGAAAGTATGTTTTTCTAAGTATATTTTGTATGAAATAAATGTTCCTTAAGTATATTTTGTATAAAGTAAATCTTTGAAATATATATTGAAATATATTGTTGATATGTAAAAATATACAGACAAAATATGTTAATGAAATATAAATTTTAAAGGATCAATCTTTCGATCCTTAATATTGACAATCGCTAATTCCGAGGTACTTTCCTCATTATTCAGCCAGTAGCTGTGTAGACTTGACGTGATCCAGCTAAAAGTCAGTAAAATCAATCTTTGCTATTTCACGTTATTTGCTAGCGGGCGTCGAGTTAATTAAGTTTTGCTTGGCCACCAGGGGAGGGGAGTGAGAGAGTAACGTGATGTGCGCCTCCAGTACAACCGTACTTAAGCGCTGCGATAATTAATCAGAGAGAAATAGCCACCGAAGGACCCTGCGCAGTTTTTTTTATTAAAACGCGAGTTTACGTATAGTTCAACGAAGGTAAGCGGTTGAAAATATTTGAATTAGGAATAGTGATGCGGTACGGGCCGACAATTAAAGTATTTGTGGAATTGGGACAAAATGGAAGTTTTACGAGAGAAAGACTGGGAAATTGGAGACATTGGATTTATTATGTTTGTAAATCTCGAGAATACTGCAGTAACTGCTGTCAAATTTGTCTTATCATTCGCGAAGACGTAAATGAACATCAAAATAGCAGTTTCACCAACATTCTATCTAACAGATTACGAAATCCAAGGGGTGCTCGCAGATTGTGGAGATATTTTACCTTATCGGTTCATTCGTGTCTTTGTGTCCATTTAGGTTTTAGGTTCAATTTCATTCAAATATAAATGTAATTACGTCAGTCATAATTGACACATCATACTTGAAAACATCTTTTTTATTAAAATATATATTTGGCTTCTTAAAAATATGAAAAGTCATCAGTAAGATACAATTGGATACCAAAAAACTTTTTTAGCTGAATCGTGATAAAATCAAGATTTATATTAAATTTCAGAAGGTAATTCAATATTAAAATATGTTGTAGCGAAAGACATTTATATCATAATTATTTATCGTAAATCTAATATAATAGTTTTCACAAAGTGAAAAATTGTCAGACTGATTGCGACTTAACGATCAACCCAGGTATATCGACCTATTTATAATAACACAAAAATCCTATTTGATAAATGATTATACAAAAAGTAGCTTGAATTTATCTCGTATAGGAAATTCCTCAAAGTACTTTTACATGGCAGATATTTATATAGGATGTTCATTAAACTATTTAGAAAAACAAAATTCAAAAGCAAGGTGGTGTTGGTGGACGAAAATGTCCATCATATGAGTATAAAAGTGTAGGGAATTGCGACAGTTATGTGGATTTACGGGTGCGTGCATAAAATACGTACAAAACGTATATTTTATAAACATTCATATTATATCCGAGTTAATAATTTGTTTTAGTCCATAAAATAGAATTGTTGGATGAATGAAACAGTTTTCAATGGACATTTCAATTATGACTGACTACATTACGCAGCAATTAATAAAATTCATTAATATTTTGTTCTTCATCCTCATACATTACGAAGAAGCGAACTCAGAAATAGTATTAGTAGACATTTAAAACATCCGTAAAGACAGTAAAGATATTATCATAATAAAATCAATCGAGACTGAGTTTTTAATTAAAATACTCTACGATCTATCATCTACGTACCGTTTTAACTCTCTACAAATTTTATTGAGGTTGCAAACGAGGTAGATATGCCAGATCGCTATGTTCTTATTTAATATACATATATATATATATATATATATATATATATACATATGAGTTTGGTTTTAACCCACATTGAGTTAGTTTTTTATAAATAACACAAAAAGTTTCAGGAGGCTATTCCCGCCATACCACCCGGGTAGTCTCAGGGCCCCTCCTGGGACCCGTAACGACCCACCTCATACAAAAAGGCGACCTTCGAAAGTCCCCTAATAGTGTCCCGTATCTACAATCACAGGGCTTCCACCCAACAGGGTTAGAGTCTGCTCCTGCTCAATGTGTCATTTAGGACCTCCATTTTTTCAAATAAGCATTTAGCGAACGCTCTAAATGACTCAAAGATCGGACCATTCCCAACCAAGTCTCGGTGACTAAAGATACCGCGTTCTAAGTCTCCGCGTGATTCTACGTTACCATTTAGACGTATGCTCTGTAACAAAACTCTACGCGCATCGTCGTGCTCACTACAGTGGAATAGAATATGATTAATGTCCTGCGTCTCAGTTTCAGGAGACTGTGGAAGGAATTTTATTTACATTTTTGTGCTATATTTTCCCGAGTTGAGAGTAGCATATGAAAAAAATTATAAAATCAAGAGCAGCCAACGTCATAAGCTGCTTTATAATTTGCAGTGCATCTGCGATTTCCGCAGTCTTCTAAATTTTTTCTTGTCACATTGATAAAACTGACTCATTGGGAGTCTTAATTCCATACATAACCGTTATCTTTATTTTACTACCACCGTTGATAAAATATTTTCCTATAGATCAAGTCTTCACTCTCGCTATATATATATATATATATATATATATATATATATATATATATATATATATATATATATATATTTGTCACATAAATAATTACAATAATAATTATACCCTGATATACAAATCATTGCTACACATTATGAGGCTTTAGCCGGCACAAGATTTGTTATCCGGGAAAATATATTTTTTATTAAATTTCAAAACCGATTACACAGTTGGTCATAAAGATACCACTTCTATGAAATAAATCAATTTATTTTTGGTATCATGCCACGTCATATGGCAATGAATCATTTCTCAAAATTTTCTCGATCTTATTTTATGATAGTTTAACTTTGACTAAACGTTTTTGGAATTTCCTCTGTGGGTGGTGAATTCTGGTAAAAAGTATGTTCTATTTATCCAATTTAAATATTTTGAGTTAAACAATATAAATAATGAACTGCTAATGCATAGATTTTATACAGTTTTTTCGTTATTTCTATATATTTTGTTTGTACTATTTCCTCGTTTTACTTTCTCGTTTTCTACTTATAAGATTGCGTCATATTTATGTATACATTCATAACTCAGGAGAGAGTTTGCTATTAAATAATTTAATGTATACCCAGCACTAATCAAAGCTTATCTGACTTTTTTCTATTTGTATCGTAACCTAGCGTATAAGATCAGACTTTTTATCGTCTACAAAACATATGTGCAAAATATATTCTATAGAAAAGAACTTTTTAATGAACATTTTTAGGAATTGTTAATTTTTTTCAGAAAACTTATGCATGAAAACAATTTATAGGACGATAAGATTGACAAATTTTTCGTATTCTTTATTATCCTTCCAGTTTGTAATTACAATGTAGTCTTATCAAAACATTTTTAAATTGTAATTATTATTAAAAGAACTTGTTTAAATACGAAAGAAACTTGAACTTTACGCAACCAAATATATCTATGTATCATCATATTTAAAATTAGCGTTCCTCAGAATATTAAAAAAAACTACCTGAAATAGTTATTGTTGTATCATAATGCCTAAGTAAAAATAACGGAAGTGTAGTTTTATCCACACAGTTAATATGTATGGGAGATATATTTTTTTCCATATGGTAGTTTTGTCAACAGTAAACCAAAAAGTAATAAGAATTACTTTCTGTTTGTATGACATATGACACTATCTATAGTATGAACCATCTCAAAGAATTAAGTTGCGGGAAAAAATATTTTTGAAGTCACCAGGAGACTGATTTAGATCAAAAAACAAAATTTTATCATGTTATTGCATAAAAGTATTCAGACGGATTTCTACAGCTCGATTGTTAAATATATTTTAATTTAAAATAATTTCTTCAGATCTCAAAATCCACATAAACGAAATCACAAGTAGTGATTGTCCATAATTAATTAAATAAAATAAATTAACCTAAAGTAATATTTCCAATATAATTTTTAAATAAAACAAAAATTAGAAAACCATTATAATATGAAATGACAAGCACCCTTGTATTTCTATCCCTTATCTCTTTTTTTACTTGTGAGAAATTAATTTGCAATAATAATATGGAAACTAGAGACAAAATATAAAATTAGATAGCTGATATTTTTAGTTCTATCAAACAACTTATGATTATAAAAGAAAAGAACATGAATTAGTTTATCAAAGGGTCATTACAATTTAATTGTTACCACGCACAAAAAAAACATTTTTTTCACATCAAGGTTCTGTCTCAATATTAATATTTCTGTTATACCAACTATTTTACGTTCTGATATTCAGCAAGATTTCCCCATAAATTCCTGACAGTCGGATGTGACGTTGTGTGTGTGTATTCACGTCCCCGAAAATAATAAGAAACGCACACAAATGGACAAAAAAGTGCAAATCTTTAAATTTGAACAACAACCTGAGATTAATTTGATTTTAGTACACGGGAGGTAATACTCGTATAGGGTGAAAATGCGTGCACGTTTGCTCCGGCGTATTTGCATTATTCTCTTTTTACCCTTGCGATTATCAGAATCTGGAGGCAATGGAAGGAAGTGATAGAACTGCAATGCATCTAATGTACCTAGTACTTTTTGGCTTCTCTAATATTTATGTAGACTAAACAATTTCTTCTGCATAATTAAGGTATCAAATTTGAAAGTTACACATATCTGCATTCTTTTAGAAACCGGGCGGATGGGTCTATGTATGGTCGTCATAACAAAAAGATGGGTCTAGTAAAGTTATTTGATAATGTGTGTCTCATTAAATAGGCATATTCTTTGGAAGTAATATTAATTTGATAATACCTTAGGGAATTATATGGGGTTGCATTGATCCAAATTGAATATATGTTATAATTCTTTTGCACAAATTATATTTAATTAAATATTTATCACGCATTTAATGAACAAAACACAAAAATTAAAATAATTTTGAGTTTTATTTAAATGTTTATCTTGTTGAATTGTTATACTAATTGAATTCATGGAGATAACATCTGTTTTATGAGAATTACTGAAAAAAAATTAATTGGAAAGACAACAGCTTTCAGTAAAATATCCCAAAACTAAAATGATGCGTATATTATATATTAACAGCATTTTAGATGCTCCACTAACCGGCTGTTTCAAGGGTCGCCATGTTATAATGTTACCCCTGGTACGATGTTGGACTACTCAAGAATATGGCTAAAGTTGTGTTTTTCTATAGTATCCTGTTATTCGGGATGAGATCAGATTTGATGTGATCTCATAGTTTCTGTATATTTTTGTAATTTTTCATGCATTTTTATATTGTTAAATCTTATTGTTATAGTACGTTTTTCCTCACTATTTCCTATCATAGCAAAACTTTCGGATTTCACTGCAGCTTCATGAAATAAATAAATTTATTTTAATGTATTATTGTTAACTGTGTTAAGTATCAGTTTTGTGAATTGTAAAATTATTACTATAAATGGTCATATATATTGTATAAACTCATCAAGTTCATATACCGTTACCTTTTGAATTCGGCCTCGTGTGGGGTTTCTTGGTAAATAATTTTTTTCGTAAACTTTATGTCAACTTATATTCAATAAATATCTCACAGATAAATTACTTGCTACATCATTTTGTTTCTTGATGCAGGTAGGTATATCGTCTAAATTCAATATGTAAATGATACCATCTAGTTAATTTATTAGAAAAGTTCTAACGGAAAGTGTAGCTGCGTTATATATTTCCTTGTAATATAAATGTTATTTCAAAACGAATTAAGTCTATACTACAGGTAAACTTTGTCTTTTTTTCTTCGATATTTCATGGAAATACTGTTTTTCGCTAATCAAACTTTTCAAGAGTGTATTTTTGCGTAAATTTAATGCAACATATTTTCCCAACTGCAACATGTTTTCTCATGTCTCTCAATGTTATGGTTCTCTTAATTATGATTACCTATTGTTGTGTAAAAAATAAATGTAAGTTAGAACTCTAGTATATTCCCCCTTCCAGTTAGCGCTTGATCAGCTTTATCTTAATACTAGCGGCAAATATACGCTTCGCTGGGTTTTCTTTGGTCGTAGGTACGTTTATTAATATCTCGTACATTTTTTTTGTATAAAAAATGTGTGTTAGAATACTTCTTTTTTGATTACATTTTTATATTTTGAATATACATATCGTACAAACACACATTTATAAATATATATATATATATATATATATATATATATATATATATATATATATATATATGTATATATATATTTTTATATTTATATATATTTATATATTGAATAATTTTATTGAAATACATCCGTAAAACTGTAACTTATTATGAATATTAAAAGAAATGAGAAGGGGTGGGTTGCAGGAGTAAAGAAAAAGGGTGAAGACAATGAACTTTCTGGAAAAACTGGGACTTTCATATTAAAATAAAATTCACACATTTTCGAGGTCGGCTATTTTCAAATACCATATCTTCCACACCTTTATAGTTATCGACGCACAGACCAACATAATGCACGATGGGAAACTTGAGGTTATTAACACGCGCAAATACCGTTTTGACTGCAGAGTGTAATTTAGGCACGTACACGACCAATATTGTATAATACATATAGATTACGAATCGTTACAAATAATTTATTACAATAATTGTTAAAAGTAAGTGTTACAATCATTATTACAAATAATATATTACAACTGTATAATATGCTGTCATTTTCATGTGTAGGCTTATCACAGGCTTATGGCCTTTGACATTTCACCGTCGAGGAGGATAAGAGTAATATATGTAATCGCGTAGTCAAAATGCCACAGACTAGTAACAGATACCGGCCTACTGTTACGAGATGCTAAGAACTCATATTGCCAATCCGCATGCTCAATGTGGCGAATATCCTCCAGTTATAGGTACGCCGAGAGAGGTTTATGTGCAGCAGGGGACAAAGGCAGGCTGTGTTAATGACCTACATTACGGCAATGATGTAAATAAAATAATGCTACTTTTAATTCTTTTTATTCATTCATTAAACCAAACTTTTCATTCATTCATTCAATTCACCCATCCTGCAAAATGGGGTTAGTCAATCAGGGGGTTAGTCAATTAGGGGATCAGCAAGAATGATTATTATACTTGGTAATATACAAAGTATTTAAAACACGTTAAAACGAGAAATGCCGTCTACTTCAGATTATCTTCTCGGTTTTTATTTGTAGCTCAGCTCGAATGGACAGCGTTATGACTAGAAAATATTGTAGCAAATTAGCTAAAATTAAACACTTGTGATATCGTATGCTAATAGGATAAATCTACATGTATTTATAGCATGCACATGGCTGATAAAACTCCCATCTAGAGTCAGTTGATTAAACTCTCGTCCTGATACAATCCCATCCACATCTCCATACTTTTACATGTCATCTGGCGAGATTTCGTTTGAAATCAAATGTATTTGCATTCCAGACCCAAAATGGTTGCCTCTTTCATTTGCATATCAATAGAGAAATGAGCTTAAAACACATCGCTCATTAGCAATGCAGGAGGGCGAGGATATTTTTTCCATTACCCTCCTCTCGAGAGTCCTCTGTTTTAATGTGCGAAATGTCTTTGTCGGGCGATTCACCGAAGTGGAATTCCGGGTTTAGCGTTTTTGACTTTATGTGTTTGTACGGTGAAGCCATTATTTTTGACAATTTTACTTAATATATTTTGTATAAAACATTATTGTGGTTATAAAAAATAACATGTTTCTTAAGGAAATTTCGTAAAGTTAGGCAAGCACTGGTCATGTATTGTTATACGACGCGGTGGCGCCAAGTATCGACTCACCAGGCTACTCCATCCGCATCGCCCTGAATATATGAACACTCATCGCGCGAATAGACGCATTGACGGGTGCCGGCTACCTGTAAATCTGGGTGGTAATGCGGGCTAGCTAATAACCGGTATAGCTTGGTAATGATCGGTAAGAAGCGATTAGTTGATTACATTTGAAGCATATAATAGACGAAAGCGAAACTATTTACGATTTTAGCGTTAATAACATAACATTATACTCCTTGTATTCTGGAGCTTTATTGAGTGTGACGGTGTAAATAATTGTGAGTACTGCCTTAATTGGTCATAAATTTCAACGACCAATATCATCGTTGGTGCGTCTGTTAGTAACCGTATAAATTCTGAAAGACTCAAGTGATGGAGTCAAGTTATTAACAAATTACTTATTTATTGGCCAAAAGGACTCATATCAACAATATATGTTTGTTTAGAGTCAAAAAAGGAAATAACAAAATCTGGACCAGATAGGTGGCGCTGTGGTTTCAAAGGACAGAACAACGAGTGCTTGATCAGCTAGTAGTTAAATCAAATACTAGCTGATCAAGCACTATTATATATATATATATATATATATATATATATATATATATATATATATATATATATACCATATATATATATACCGCCACAGCTGATCAAGCACTATTATATATATATATATATATATATATATATATATATGTATATATATATACATATATATATATATATATATATATATATATTATACATATATATATATAACTCAACCATATTCTTGACCACTATCTCTGAGTGGATAATCCAGTAACTTAATCTCGTCATAAATTTTCCTTCTCACACTAATTATATCCATAATTATAATCCATAATTCAAGAATATTAATTGCAACATAGATAATTCTAAAGAGATGCTCCATGTACTCAAGCCCAACTCGTTGGAATTATTTTTCAAAATAAAAGCACAGCCCGTAAGAAACGATATTTTCACATCATCGTTGAATCTATCAGATGGAAATAACAATATGTCATTTGTGACGGAATCTGGTGGTGCACTTAAAGGAGTGGGATCCGCTTTAATACGTTCAATATGAATATCAACATCTTATCAACATACTAAACTTTAATCTGAAAAATAATTTTACACGTACAAAACCGATGAAAAGAAGAACAAATAAAGATAATTAAAAAAAAGAAATTTAGGATGATTTTTTTCCCTTTAATATCGATATGGCGTAGCGTATTTAAAATCAAGTGCGGGTAAAAAGTTCATTTTCTTCCATTATCATCTTACTAACAAGGAACGTAATGGTGAAATCTGCAGTTAATACTTTGTAATAAGATTAATGAAAGTAAAAGTTATTTCAAGTTATACTGTCTACTGGTATCCAGTTATATCGTGAAAAGGTTTTCAAGACATAACAGTGCCTGAGAAAAAATATAATTTATACGGCCTTATGTGTTGTAAATCTACCTCCAGTTACAAAAAAAGCAGGGCCGAAGAATAAACTAAAATAAACTTTCCAATTAAAATAAGTTTTTTAACGAAGATTTTTTAGTTATGATTAATAATAAATCACGGTTGAAGCAATAGGTCAAGCGCCTTTTAAATTTATTTGACGGATTGTTAAATATAAATTTATGGCAATTTTTGAAAACCGTTTATATAAGTATTAATCTTCCTTGAAATATTATTTTTATTTCCTGTTTCGCGTTTTGCGTTTCTGTATAGAAATATAATTGTAATCGATGGTAGATATTTGATAGTTAAGTACAGTCTGTTGCGAGTTTCAGTGTCCATGTCATTTATTTCAAAATAATTAAAACATTAATTTTTATTTTATTTTTTATAATTTGAGTTTTCAAATGTTCTGAAGTGGAGTGCTCTTAAATTTCTTTTTTTTCAGTAGATTTCTACAGTCCAAATGAGTTAACTGTTTCAAAATAAATCAACGTAACTGGGCGCAAGACAAATTCAAATTTAAAAAAAATAATGGTCAAGTTCGAGTAGTATACCAGCGGTATTCAAGTGGTACACTCCCGTTCGTACAAATTTCCTCGACCAGAAAAATTATTAATGTGACAATATTTTTATACTTTTTGATGTGATCTTTACGTTTAATATTAAATTGATAATTTGAAATATGGAATAAAATATAAAATTTTGTTTCCGGTGGACGAAAACGGAATTCTAATATTGCTAATATTTAAATATATATATATATATATATATATATATATATATATATATATATACACACATATATATATATATATATATATATATATATAAATTGGTAATATTTCTTCTAATATCTTGAGATATTAGAAGAAATATAAGCAGATTTTAGGAAAAGTGTTAAGATAGTAGATAATAACAGGTTTAAAGTATTAGTTTGGATTTTCGAACGTAATATTATTTCTATAACTATGAGTATTTTTAAGGGTCATATATTACACAATTTTAAGTGTACTTCGGATAATGAGGGTGGAAGAAAAGCATTTTCCTTATTTTTTTATTGTCTGGCAACTTGTCTCTTTTCGTCGCAATTATTGTATGATTCCGTATACATTTACTGATGGATATTGTTGATATTAGTTTTGTTCGGAAAATTTGGAATACTGTTTCATAAAATGTAATATTCCATTTGGATATCAATATAAAGCGGTTATGAAACAGTTATTTATATTAAATTATAGCTTATTTCATTGTTTAACAAAGTTGTGGCTAATAATAAGGGGGGCTGAGATACCCTACAATTAGACTCTACTAAATTATTTTTGCATTAAAAAATATTAAATCACCTCCACCACTACCTATATTAAAAAATTTATTCAACTCAGAAGCCAATTTTTAGGGTAAGATAGATATACAAATATTAGTTATTGTTCTCTTCGTAGTACAAGTGTCACATAAATTGGAAATGCATAAAAGTACCGTTATAACGTTAAAGTTATTTGAACACGGAGATTTAGCAGTGGCAAAGCTTGTAAAAAAGACGTACAGCTCAGGATTATTTTTAATTCTCTTCAATATTGTTTTAAGTAAACAGAATGTAATCCAAAAAGTGATTCATGTAACTTAAAATCTTTATCAAGAAATTTTGAAGGCCGTCAATTGCAAAATTATTTATGGTATTTGGAAAGGACTAATGAAGTTACTATTTCGAGTAGATGCTCTAAAAGTGATTGTAAACAATATTGAATAAAACACTAGTTCCAAAAATGTTACAGGCAGTATTTTGTTATTATTAAAAAAATTCGTATCTGCCTCTATATTTGTATTTGGGTCGCAATTTTGAAAGAATTCGTGAAATTGTGAATCAAGTACATTCACAATTTCACGAATTGCAATTTATTCAGGTTTATTTATTTTGAAAGAATATTGCAAATAGAATTTCGAAAAGTTTTTTTGTTTTTATTTGCTTTTATTCTCAGCTTGGTTCTCTCGTCACGATAGTTATTACAAATTGTAAAACACGGACATCCATTCCATGGAGATGGAAGCATTTAAAGATCGCAAATAATTTTTCATTGTATTTCAATTTCATGAGAAAGTGACAATATGCTTTTACGTTCAGAAAGTCTGTTATACTATTATTTATGATGCTATCAGATATAGCCGTTTGCAAAGATAGAAAAAAAATTGCAGAAATGGTTCGGTATTGTAATAAAAGAAAGATTGGATTCGATACAATGGATCAGATATTAGATTACATAACCCACAGGCGGACAAACCGATGGCACCTTACTTTTCTTAAAATATTTTGAATGTTGCCAGTCCTGTAAGTTACATAATTTATTATGAAAACAATAAAATGTTAAATGACGGAGAAAGGCATATTATTTTTAAAATTAAGTAAAGATTTGTGTACGCCAACGTTTAAAGATCGATTTCCAAATATCCGAATAATGAGAAAGTTCACCATTAAGATTGCGATCGAAAGTATGTATGGAAAACCAATAAATCCCTCATGCAGAGCAATAATGTCAAGTGAGTCTACTCAACAGGCAGATTCCATCTGACGAAAAGTTGTTGTGTCATCATGCTATCTCTTTTGCCAGTGTGTAGACATACAAAGAACGGAGGAAGGAGCAAACATCGTGTGAAAATTTCACGAACCTGGTTTGTGATGAATATTCAAGAGCAATAGTAAAATGGGACGTATGTTTTCAAGGATACATTTCATACGAGGATATTTTGCATTTAATTTCAAATAAAAGTCATTAAAAGCTAAATGCCTATATTTATTTGTATATAGAATATGACTTTCTACCCTTAGATATTAGTTTAAATATTTATTAATATGCAATCGTAAGTATGAAGTTCTTAGATATGTGTACGTGGATATTCCGGGTAATGATCGAGTGGGTATTCGAATTTAGCTCCTAAGTTTATTAATTTTTTTTTCTATTTGAATATCATATCGTATATGAATTGGTATCCATTGACTAAAATAACGTAAATCTGAAAGAATTTGGTGATCTGTCGTTAAATACATAACATATTTTAGTATGCACATCTAAAAGGTACCCGGGTTCCGGGGTATTGACATAAGAGTTAAAAGTTACTTTTTGTAATTTTCTCCACTTTTAACCTATAGTCCCGTACAAAATGGCATTTTTATGCACATTAAATTTATGTAACCCTTATGGTGTGAACTGAAGAATAACCGCTAATTGTAAATCAACCTTATCGTAAAAACTAGTTTCAGAGATTTCTGAGTACAACAACAATTTAGTAGAGGTCAGTTGTAAGGAACTTCAGCCCCTTTTTTCATTAGCCATGGCTTTATTAAACGAAGAAGTTAGCTGTAATGTAATATAAATATCCAATTCTTACCTTCTAATGCAGGGAAATGTTTTAATATAAAAATATAATAGGAAGTGTGACAGACAATAATCATAACGTTACCTCAGCTTTTGTTCAAATCGAAGATCCCTATGTTAGCATCTATTATTTACATTTTAACAATTATTACTTTGTACTTTAATAATGAATATTTTGTCATGTAGTTTTGAAATAACAATAGTTTTTTCCACTCTCATTAACGGAAGTACACATAAAATTATATAGTATATGATCATTAAAAATATTCATAGTTACTGAAATAACATTACGTTCTAAAATCCAAATTAATACTTGAAATCTGTCATTATATATAACATATTTATTTAACACCTTTCCTAAGATCATCATATTTTTCAAATATACAGAATATTAATGGTGAGAGCGAAAGTATATATATATATATATATATATATATATATATATATAAATTATAACTATATATATATATATATATATATATATATATATATATATGGTTATAGTTATAATTTTTTTTGTTCCATATTTCAAATTATCGTTAATATTGTTAATATTGTTACATTAACATTTTGTCTGGTCGAGGACATTGGTACGAAAAATGGTATATCATTCAAATACCTCTGGTATAATACTCGAACTTGACCATAATTTTGTTTTAATTAGATGTGTTTCATGCCTGGTTACATTGAATTATTTTGAAGCAAGCAACTTATTTTTGTCTTCCAAACAAATCTACTGCTAAGAGACATTTAAAAACACGCCACTTTAAAATGCTTTAATACTCAAACTAAAAAAAAATAAAATAAAAATTATTTTTGCACTATTTTCAATAGAATATTGTAGACCCTCAAATTTGCATTTAATAAAATTAGTTTAATTTAAAATTAGTTTAAAATTAATTAATTGTAGACCCTCAAATTTGCATTTAATAATAAAATACCTACTATCGATAACAATTAAATTTCAATACAATTGCGCAAAATGTGAAACAGGAAACAATTAGTCATTCATTAAAGTTTAAAATTTAGATAATTGGTTTTCAAGAATTACATTTATATTTATCATTAAATAAAACTAAAGGGCGCTTAATCTTTTGCTTCAACCTTCTTTATTTTTAATCACAACTAAAAATCCTTTGTTGAAGAACGTATTTTATATTATAATAGGAAAGTTAATATTGAATATATTTGGCGTTAATTTTGTAGAAATTCATAATTCACAATTAAATGAAACTAGGTGATGTAGTATTATTTCTACTTTCTTTAAGTTCTTTACCACGACCTAGGTCTCTTTGTATTACAACATCTTCAGGTGGGTTATTAGCAAAGATATGGGTTATTAGGAAGATTGAATCTTTCCATAATTAAATATCACGAAGTTTCATTTAATTATGGAAAGTTAATCTTAGTTTAATCTTTGGCCAGTTGAAATCACAAAAGTTCTTTTGCCAGTAAAACCTATATAGTTGCGAGCTGCCACAATTTATGATTTTAGAACACTGGCTGAGAGATATAAGTTCAGCTATCACCTTATCCAATGTAATGACTGGCTAGAAAATTTTCAAATTTTAAATTAGTGTAAATTAAAAAAAAATACATTTTTTATCAATTGTTTTTAAATTTGATAAAATATATTCAAATTCTGTAGGTGTGAACTTGCATTTGTGAACTTTACTTCAGTTTTACCCATGTATATGCCAGTTTTTTAGAAACAATTTTCCTCAAGATGTACAGACTTAAAGCTGTATTATGTTTTGGAATTAGCGTAAAAAAAACATAAAAAATGCAATTTTTTTGGGAGAACATGTGGTAGATAATTAACAGACCAACTTAAACACCTTATCGTTATTATTCCGATAAAGTGTTTTTAATGTCTGATTATTCCGATAAAGTATTTTTATCTCTAATTAATTGAACCTTCGCTGTGACTATGACTGAACAAGTGACCGTCAATGCAACCCCCATCAATGAGGGGCTCGTTATAGCATAGTCATTTTCATCTTCTCTTTTATTATTAAATTATTAAGAAATAACGCCGCAGCCTTCTGGTAATTGAAACGTCACGTTTGATTGACGCGCTAACTGAGCTTTTCCGATCTACCTCATTGACATGACGGCTGAAAGCTTTTCTTTCTCAGAACTAATTAATTGAACTTTTTTATTTTTTGTTGATTGATGGTCTAAAATAGAAGTTCGTTGCGGTAGTCGATGTAGTGACATTGATAGGAAAGTATAAAAAACGAACTTTGAAGAAATAAGGCACTAGTAAAATACTTCTCATTGGTTATTCGCGCATATTCAGCAATTATATATTTATACAATTATAGTTATTTTGTAACCCTAAATTTTGTCAGGATTTATGTGTGCAACTACCGATTCCGATGTATGCAAGTAATACCGGTTAAATAGAGCTTTGTCAAAGTAAATATCATTTTAAGGGATTTTGGTTAGTTTATGTTTCTTGGAGTTTCTTATGCTAAGTTACTTATAAAAATTTGAATGTGGGGTATTAAAATTTGTACAGTTTCGTGTTTTTGATATAAATTAATGTAGCACCATTTTTTTGTTTTCTTTTTTCTTAATTCATATACCGCGCAAATGGTGATTTCGAATTATTTCTATAAAATTTCGAATTTTATAAGCTAATCCAAATAAGGTTTTAATTAATTTTCATATTATTTTTTTTGTTACGTAAAGTCAATACTAAAAATAATTATAATAATGTACGGAATACTTATAGAATCAATTCGTTTAGTCTTCAACAAGAATTGGTGATTAGTTAGTTGACTAAACAATATATACTTATTCATATATATATATATATATATTTATATATATATATATATATATATATATATATATACATATACATATATATATATATATATATATATACATATATATATTTATATATATATATATATGTGTGTGTGTGTGTGTGTGTATTTTTTTTATAGCGTGGCGTGGCGAACCGAACGATTTCTTATTTATAGAAAGTCATTCAAGCTTTTAACCCTTTAGTGAAACAAATGTATTTGAAAATATTCGAACACTTGAAAAATAATGCGCCCGTTTTGGGTTTGTTTTAATCGGATAAATTTATTTCTAATTTATTTTTGGATGGGGTAAGTCAAAATTGGAGAAAATAATAAAAAGTAAATTTTAACTCATGTCAATACCCTGGTTCCCGGCTTTTATTTGTTCTCAATTATACTTGTTATATATTTAACCGTCGTTAAATAAATCATCAAAACCTTTCAGATTCTCGTTCTTTGAGTTCCGATACGTACGTTACGATATTTAATTATACAAAAAATAAATAAACTTAAAAACTAAATTCAAACACCCACTTGATCAATACCCGGGGTACCCGGGTACGCATATGTAAGAACTTAATATGCTTGCAGATTTGCATAGTAAAAAATAATCAAATTAATCTCTAAGAGTAGAAAGTAATATTCTACGTACATATAAAATTAGGCATTTAACTTTTAATGACTTTTATTTGTAATTATACATAAAATATTCTCATATGGAATTTATTTTTGAAAACATACGTCCCATTTTGCTATTACTCTTGAATGTTCATTACAAACCAGGTTCGTACAATCTTCACACGATTTTTGCGCCTTCCTCAGTTCTTTGTAGACACCCTTGTAACAGAGATAGCATGATTACACAACAATTTTTCGTCTGATGGAATCTGCCTGTTGAGTAGCCTAAGTTGACGTTGTTGCTCTGCATGCGGGATTTATTGGTTTTCCATAGATGCTTTCGATCGTAATCTTATGATTTGGATATTTTGAGATTGATATTCAATCGTTGGCATACACAAATCTTCAATAAATTTAAAAAATAATAGGCGTATCTTCGTCATTTTCTATCATGTTATTATTTTCATAATAAATTATGTAATTTACAAGACTGGAAACATCCAAAATATTATAAAAAAATGAGTGGGTTAATCCACCTGTGGGTTATATAATCTAATATCTGATCCATTGTATCGACTACAAACTTCTTTTTGTACTTTCGTTCTATCTTTGCAAACTGTTGCATCTCAGAGCATCGTAGATAAATTGTATATCGGATTCTTTGGAACGAAAGAGCATATTGTCACTTTTTCATGAAATCAAAATACAGTGGAAAGTTTTTCGCGACCTTTAAATGCTTACATCTTCATTAAAATACAAGTTTTATTTTTTTTAAAAGTTCCTGCAATTGTCAGGTTCCATGACAATAAATGCTTTGCTAAAGGGAAATTATTCAAAAAAATTATGCATCAAAATATTTCTTTCGGATCCTTTATATACCTTAATTTATTTCGCGGTCGGTTGTTAACTTGCCAGTGCAAACTTGACCATTCTATGGATATGAATTTTCTGCGGCGTATATCTACCATACTTTTATTCTTTACTTTGCTGGCTTTGATGGTATATACTGAGTGAAGCTGGTTCACCCTCTGTATGAATAAATTTGTGCATCGACTGTAAAAAAACCGTTGGTTTGTAATGCGCTGATGAGTTGGCACTCAACATTGTCCATATATCGCGAGTAGACGCTGTTTTATCTTCTTTGATACGGACTTTATAAGCATTCGCATTATCACACCGAATAAATTTTATTACATTTAAAAACCGATTGATGTCCATCGCAGCTCTATTTACAAGTAACGAATCGGTAAGTAATACTTCCACATATGTAACGAACAGTGAGTGTTAGAATTATTTGTACCTTACATTACTAACATTATGAAAACGCGTAGAATTCTTGAAGAGTTAATTTTTTTCAGGTCGATAGCTTCTTCGTGCTTTACATTGTATGCTTTATATATGATATTTGCCTTCTTGCTGGTATGACGAACTAATAAATCGACAATTTCAGCAATGAAAACGTTTCTTTTTAAATGTTTCGCTGATCGATAGAGTCTCCGTACTTCTATGTTGACCCGATTGTTGCCAAAGAATATTTTGAGTAGAAGTTTCAGGTTGAATTGGTGACGTTTTAGACTAAATAGATTTATCATTGGCTGTAAACATTGTCATTGACTGTGATGGTTCATTACTAGCTTCAACGCTTTCAGTCGGTTCATAAACATCTTGGCCTAACTTAGCTTTATTCTCACGATCTCCGACAAAACATAGCAAAATTATATTTTTCAATATTTTTTAATATTGATATCATGGTATTGGGAAAAATAAGTAGTAAATAATGGTGATATACGTCATTACCTGAGGATCTCCGGCAGCATAATTTTAAGCCAAGAGTTCACTCAAAAATCTAGCTTTCTTTTCAATTGTCAATATTTTAAGTTATTTCTTTTATAACAATTACATGAAATATTATATGCAATACACAACTGCCAAAATTTATATGTAAATTTAAAATTTAAAAAATTTAGCTTCCGAAATTTGCTTCCGAAATTAAAGAAAAAATGATTAGAAGATAGAAATTCTCTACCCATAAATTTCTCTGGTTGAATGAACATAATTGATAGAGTATAAGGGTACTCCAGCTATTGAAAAACGTTAAAATGACTAGGTATTGACATAAGGGTTAAGGTTGTAAAAAATTATTTTTCTTTCTCCCAAGTGTACTATCAATTAAGGATGTTAACTTTAATAATACATTTTTAAAATTTTTTTTAAACCCGGTTTTTAAAAACTATCAATCAAAGTCGATTGCATCGTCTGATTCCAAATCACAGATAAAAAGTCTAAATATTAAGTTGAAAAAAGGTATAGAGATTACTAAAATAATATCTATATTTTTTCTCTATCCTGTAAATTGAACGTTATGGTGTATACTATACATTTCTATTTCAAATAGGCTTCACATGAAATCAAATTCACATAAATTTTAATTTCAAATTTATTTTAGTAATTTAGATCGCTGACAGAGTTTCGATATCATCACTGGAGTGGTATTCGACGGAATATGTTGTTAAAAGCCTAGCTGGAAAAAGAACAGTGTTTTAGAAGTAGGTGCTGAAGAGACATGGATCATGTTGCCGATCATTTTCCAAAGGAGTAACCTACACGCAGTATCCTATGGGGAGGTTTATGTAAAGATATAATGAACCCTACTTACGTGAATCAAACTACACACTACATTAGATTTTAGTTAGATTAACAGCTTCAACTAATCAAAAAACCTTGAAATGTATAGAAATTATATTTACTTTGACAAGGCTCTATTAACCAAGTATTACTTGCAAACATCAGATTCGGTAATTGCGTATATCCAATCCTTGCAAAATTTAGTGTTACGAAATAAAAATAATTTTATGAATATATAATTGATGAGTACTCGTACATGTGAAGAACCAATGGGAAGTATATATAGAAGTAGGACGGATAAGCCGGGTGCCTTATTTTTTTCAAAGTTCATTTTTTATAGTTTTCTGTTAATGCAACCGCCCTGACCACCGCAACTGACTTCTGTTTTAGATATCGATCAACACAAAATAAAATGTTCAATTAATTAGTGCTAAGAACGGAAAGCATTCGGCCGTCATGTCAATGGGACAGGATGGAAAAGCTCAGTTAGCACGTCAATCAAACGCGAGATTTCAATTATCAGAAGATTGCGGAGTTATTTCTTAATAATATTAAAGAATATTAAAGAATGAAGTGTTATTAAAAATGACGATGCCACAACGAGTTTTGAGTTGATCGGGCTCGCATTCACAGTCGCTTGTTTGTTCGTAATCACAGCGAGGGTGCAATTAATTAGGAATGAATTTACTTTAAAATTAATGCATTCAATTTGGGCTCTTAATTATCTACTACAGGTTCTTCTATAAAATTAGCACCCTAACCCCAAAATAAAAGACGGTTTTTAAATCTGTACATCTAAAGGGAAAATTATTTCTGAAAACTGAAATAAAGTTCACAAATGCAATGTTTGAAGATCTTTTTATTTTATTGTTTTTATTGCATGTTGCATTTCAAAAGATTTCAAATATACTATATAATATTTTGCGTACGAATGCACATCAATTTTATTAAATTTAAAATCGAATATTAAAAAAACATTTCTTTTTATTTACACTAATTTAAAATTTGGGAATTTTCCAGCCAGTTATTATATATAGATAACGCGAAATATGATTGACACGAAATATGATTTATATAATAATCGCCAAACCTGATTTATACAAAAAGCAGACGTATGCCATTATAAAGAACGTGTACGTAAATTTAAAAGGAGAACACCGAGTTGTGAATACACATGTGAACAATAAGAAAGGTATAATCACAGATTGTGGCAGCTTCAAATTAAATAGGCTTTTACTGGCAAAAGAATCTTTATGGTTGCAAATTGGATACTTGCAAATATTTTAAGAAACCTACTTTATAACTGCTTAAAATAATGAACATTTGTTATTATGTCGAGTCAGACAGAGGAATATTTAATTAAGCAGAGCATCCGTCTACAGAGGCATTAAAAAAAGAGAGGAGAATCGAAGAAAATAAGATAACCGAAATTCAATGGGCCAGGAATCAATAACAAAGGTAAGGCAGCTAAATTTATGCAATAAAAATTGGAAAATACTTTTATACTGTGAATACGTTTAAAAAAAACCTATACTATTGTTAAAATTGTTATCGTTGGTACTAGACTTAATTCTTTTCGTATGCAAATAAACTAGCTATTTAATATTATATGGTAAGAAATTGTCATATTTTCTCAATATTTAAAAACAACGTTTACCAATTTGTTTATTTTGTTTCAGACAAATGGGTCGCGAGGTGCACTTAGTTATTGCAAATTTATTTTCCAACGCTATCAAAGTTTTTAGAAACTTATCAAAGAAAGTTTCTAAAAACTTCGATGAAAAAAGGTACTAAATTTTTTATTGTTTCTTGATACCTGTTAATAAAGAGAAAAGTATTTACATTATGATTCATATATTTTCTACGACCGTTTTTAAACATACTCGTCGTCTTTTGCTTTAAACATTTTGCACACTACTGCACTTATGTTAATAGATATTAGAAACAAAAAATGTCATTTAAATAAGACAAGTTCAAAATCATAATGCAAATAATTTTTTTGGAGAGAGTCATAAAGTAATAAATTTATGTTTCATTTGTTTTAAACAGTAATAAATTCTAAAACAAAGACCATAACCAATGTGATATTTTTCACAAAAGAAACTATGTTTCACGATATGGAATATCATGTTTTCACGACCTGATCTCATGAAAGTCACTACTATATGAACAATTAGAAAGGATCACAGGATTAAATATGGAAATTTGTTGACCTACGTGGCAATGTTGGCATTAATCAAATAATTTTTTAATAAACGGATTAAACTTAATTATGATTACATAAAGCTCTATTAATATAATAATCGTAATCGCGATTACTAAAATTAGTCTTTAATTTGATTAAGCAGATTAAGGAAATTTTGATAATAAGCAAAAAAATTAACGACGAATACATTTTCAGATAAATTCCCTCCACGATGACGTTACTTATTGTTTACGGGACTGAGCTGGAGCATGCATGATGCAGTATCGCAATTCGCAATTAGTAGTCATTAGATGACGTTGTGCAATCATTGTCAACCATTTTGTTGTTAAATATTACCAGTGAGTAAAGCGTAGCCTGCCCTTGTGCACGTGTTATATTTCTTTGTCAAGTCGCTCGCATAAGAGAAAAGTGATTAATTATCATGAGCTCAGATGATAAATTCAGTAGTTCTATAAATAATTATTTAATCTAGTAATCCGTCAACATCAGTCTCGGAAAATTTAGGCATTGAAACTTTATTGGTGACAATGGAATAAGAGTTATCAACCTCACTTTTATTTGATGTCATTTTTTGCCGTATTGTGCGCAAGAAATGGTCAGATAAAAAAAACCTTGTTCTCTGTATGAAATGTTCGGCTCAATAAAAAACTGAAGTAAAAGATGAAGACAAAATTATCATTGCTTGCGTTTTAAATGGACATCAAATTTTGTTGGCTATTTAAAACGCAAGCATGGTTCTAGCGTTGTAGGATAATATAAGAAATTTACGAAGTATTTTTTATTTTCTTTTATATATTTAGATATTTAGAATTTTATTTTTTGTTAATCAAGCTTCAAACCAACTAACCAAATTTTTAGGGTAACTACTTATAATTAGATAGAGCACTTGAAATTATAAGTCCACTGAAATGTGATGAATTTCAGTACACTGCAGAATATTTGCAATGTGCAGCATCAGATGCAGATGCTCTTGACATAGTCTTTACACACTAAGAAAAAAACACAATAAGAAAAAACGATGATTTTTTTAATATTAACTTTCACTCTGGAAGTGAAACTGAAACTATTAATTTAACAAAAAGATCGGATTGAATCATTCAAATCTTTTCGCCGAAGGAAGCCATAAAAAGGTTTTTTATAGCCTTGCCAAGTTTAAGAGAAGTATTTATTAAATATAATACACTCATACCTTTCTCTGGCTTAGTTGTAAGAATGTTTCCATTTGCAACTATATTAAACATACATAGGTTGCATAAAATATTAGATGAATTAATTGGGAAACGAGCAATAATGAAATGTAATTTAAATCATTTAAAAAATTAAAATTATCTTTCAAAAGTTTAAATTAACACATTTATGTATAGGTAAGAATTTTAATTACAATTTTGATCCTGTGATTTTAATTAACATTAAAATAAAAAAATAAGGCGAATTCGTTTTTAATTTTTTTGAATTGTATGTTTTGTATTTTTGTAAATCATGGTTAATGATTAAGGATTACGATTTCTAATCGTAACGAGTGCATTTGTAGGAACGTGCATTTGTAGAAAATTTTTTTCATTTAATTATAAGCAATTTCGTTTATTAAAATGAATATTAGATCAATTAAAGTAAATATATTCTGATCTTTGGACCTAACCTAGACTGTAATAAATACGAGTACTTAATGTATTGCAGAATCACCCACACAATAAATCTGTAAATTGTCTAGTAACCGTATAATTCTATTTTTTATCAAAGTTTTGAGCTTTATATGGAATATGAGATAACCTGATCTATTTACATATAGAGTGCACAAGATCATAGAAATTACTGTTTGGTTAATGTTTTCAAAAAGAAGATAAAATCCATGCTGCCATCTAATATAATCCTTGCGTAGCTTATAATCTATGGAAGATAAATGTAAGATCGCAGATGTTGCTTTTTATCTGTAAATTGAAATATTTACTACTAGAACGAGTTCCACTTTGTGTTGTATAGATCGTAGCATGTCAAAGTACAAAAGACACATTACCGGTTACCATACAATCGCTTATGTTATTATTTATGACAATTTAACTTAAAAAAAAATAGGAATTTAGTATCCCAGGCGTGAATTGCCAGGCTTTTTTCTTTACAATTCTTTTGTTTATTCAGCAACGAGTTTCGTACCAGCTAATCATTAATTTTTGGTGTAATTCTCGATACCTTAGATACTTCAGGAATGCAGTTATATTTAGCTAATTCTCAGGTTTTTTTTCTACAGGTTAACTAAAGAAATTAATTCAGCATAATAATTTATATAATCTAACAAATTTAGCAGTAGTCCTTTGAACTACGTGCGTAATCTGTGATCCTAAAAATATGATAAATCATATTTTTTCTTGCTGTTTGCTTCGGCCACATGGCCGGTGAATTATGGCTTTAATTGATTTAAAAAGAAATCGCATTTGACTAAATTTTTTTTACATTTTTTCCGTTCTACTTATTCAACTAACTTTTCCTGATGCTTATGACTCTCCGAGTTACAGAAACAATGTTTAATAATATTTAGGTATAAAGAAAATTGAATGTTTCATTTTTCGTGTTAAAATGTATTATAATTTGTACGCGCTATTAATATTGCCCCAAGTAATCCATTTACACTTTTACCTTGTAATGTAACACCACCTTAAATATCGGTCCTTCGATCACATCAACGTATATTATAATATAAACAACCATAAAGAGGGCTAGACTCTATGGCTCGCCTATATTCTCTCGCCCAAGCTTATGTCGTTCTTTCTTCATGTTACTATATTTAAAATAATATTGTGCTTTTTTAACTTTTTGGCTTGTTCAACGACAAGTATCATAGCTTGTAGAACATAAATATTTAGTTTGCATATTTATTATTATATTTTATATTTATCTAGTCGAAAAATTATTTACGTATCAATTAGGAATTATTAATTCTTATTTTTAGTGGAATCAATATTGTCTCAAATATTTAGAGAAGGTTATCATGCAAACAACCTTCACACGTGATTTTCCGCAGGTCAGTAAAGGCATCTTATAAAATTTAGTAACTTTCAGGATCGACTAAACTTAGCAGTAGGTATATAAATTACGTATGCAATCTTTTATTATTAAACCGTATTTGATATTTTTTTTGTTTTATTGTTTTATGTACTTAAGTAAAAATTTTCATAATTTTATTTTTGAAAACTTTTCTCGTATTTTTGTTACTTCCACCGATAACTTTTGCTGGCGGATTCCATTACTTTTCAGAGTTATATGGACGATTGTCAATATTGATTAAACCTACGTAATAAGTTGAAGAAGGTTTTTAAAATAAAAATTATGATGGGGCATGAAATGTTTAAAAATCGACTTTAACAAATGTTAATTATATATTAATAAATAAAAATAGTAAAGTCAAAAGTTTTTATCATTATAAGGTATACCACTAAAATATGGCAAGACTTACTAAATTAACATTTCTGGATTATATTTTTAAATTGAAAAAGTAATTAATTTAATAAAAATATAATTTTGTGTAATTGGTTCGTATTAAATAAATTTATTAATTTTACATTTATAAAAAAAAGACGTACTGCATAAAGAAGCAGACTAATGAAACATTATATTTACTCATTCCATAGAATTTGAAAACGTTTGGAATATTGATATTATTTATCATACCAAGTCTCAAGACTAGCATCAATCGAGTTCCTGTCAATGTCACGAACAAGTATCGCAAGTTAACATTTTTTTAACGCGGCTGATTAGTTATATAACAAAACGTGACGTAATTTAGGAGAACGTAACGGAAACTGATTCCTTAACTTATTAGAATATTTTATTTGAATTATTACACAATAGAACGTTCTACGAAAACGTCTTTTATCATTTTGTGCCACGTGTCTTTGTTTATTTACATAATTTAATTGTTTTATCAATGGACTGAAATTGTATTAACTACGAATACTTATTCAGATTTTAATGTTTATTAAATGTATAAATTTTATATTTGTGTAATCTTTCAATAAATTGCTGTAAACCATCGTGGTCATTTATGATATTTTGCCGAAACAATACTTTATCGATAATAAAACTTTAATATTTGCGACAAAGTTTCGTACTCCTAATCATGTTGTTTTCTAAGTTGAACGATAAATAGCGTTAGTACAACGTCATATGTATATAGGTGTATATATATATATATATATATATATATATATATATATATATATATATATTAAACGTTTCACCTAACGATAAGAAAGAAACATCACTTCAAAAAAGAAAATTATGAAAGCACCGACTGAAATGAAAAGGTGACACGAGCTAAAAGAAATTAGTTCCATAATAGTGCATTAGTCGATAGTCGATCTTTGGCAATCATCTCATTCATGATGAAAAATTATGCAGTTCTCACTTTCCATACTAGCGGAGAAACAATAGAATAGTTAATATTTATACATAAAGCAAAGTTAATTTCTCTTTTCTGCATTTATACGCTTATATTCAAACAACTGCATTCGTGAGAACAGACAAGACTTAGTAATTAGCAAGTCACGCATTTCTGCAATTGCAAAATAAGAAGCTGCGATCTTTTTGTTGTGCAAGGGAGTCGCCCATATTCTCGTGCACTCATCCATTTTTTGTTAAAGACATACTAGGCAATACATTTACGTGGCAAAAAGTAACAATAATAATTTATATTAGCGACACAAGCCACGCATGCTTTACACCATTATCCAATTACCTTCTTCTGAACTTCCAATTAACATAATTTTTTGCATTTCCAGCCTCACCAATGTTATTTAATCCTGTATACTTATCATTTATCGCACATCGTAAAAGGGGCACTCCATGGCATTTGGAAAAGAATGAAAATTACTTACGCCTGAATAGGAAATGTTCCTATGAACGTGACTGGAAAAGAGATGGCTGTTAATTCATTATAAAGGAATTAGCATAGATACGGTCATGCTATTGGCACCCGTTCGCTCTTTATTTCGACATGTAGTAAACGTAAAAATGTAGTAAATTGTTGAAACTAGTTTATTCTTACGGGTACAGTTAGATAGAATATAAAATATTGTTAGGCTGCCAAGGATAAAAAACATCGTAATTAATTTGAATATTGAATACCCAGTAATGAATTTAATTAATAACGTTTCGAATATTTATATTCTATTTACGAACATCGAACTTTTCTCGATAACCCTCCCCGCAATTTAATGGATACGATCCATTTTCCGGATATTTTACTAATTACAAAATTTCATTATGTTAAATTAAACCAATAAATTATGTCGTGGCCATGGTGTGTTGGGTTGATCACAAGGGATACGGCCTGTGACGACGCGGCGCAGCGCGGGGACCGGGTTCGATTCCCGGCCGTTCGTCGAGCGGGGCTGGACGGGTGTTATGGTTGGCTGTAAGAGATTGCTCACGTAGCAATAAATCCGCCATTTGTATCAATTAGATACATTAAAGTAGATAAATTATATATTGTTGATACCGATAAAGCATATAGAAATTATCAAAATTATCTCAATTTCAAAACATTCCATCGAACATTCAATGTTATATTGTACTTATTTGATTGAAAGCAAGCTATTAACCGTAACGTTCCGCGATCCTTCAGCAATTTTAGCTAGAGAGGCGAAATACTCGTGTGTTTAATTGGGCCAATTAAACGAAAAGCGACATTTTGAATCGAATTAATCGCCGTTCTTTGGTTTGATTGTTCGGACGTAAAGTTAATTTAACATTGGCCAGGGTTAGGTAATTATGTTGAAATAATGATGGTTACTTTTACAACTAAATAGTTTATTGAATAAAATTCTAATAGTTAAATACAGGTAAATTATTGCCTATTGGGACACTATGTATATAATAAGAGACAGAAAGATTTATTGATTTTCCATAAAAAATAATATAGAATAGTGCTTGTAAAAACCATATAACAATTATTATAACCCACGTGGAGTTTATTCTATCAGGTATATGCTTAGTACGGTGTTGAGAAATCTCAGCATATGTATGTTGTTCTATATTTTATAAAACCTTATCGATTAAAGACCGAATTCAGGCATCTATGACACTGATAATAAATTTAGCAGAACCTGTATTACTCCGCCAATTTGTCCTTGTTTTCTGTTTCCTTGTACCCTTTCCACGTAACACTTCTTGGATACTAAATACTGTGACGGATGAAGTGGGTGTTGATTATGTAGAATTTTCTTCAAGTTTTTTTATCTACCGGGACTTCCTTGATAATCATTTCCTGTGCGAAATTCTGGTAATTTCATATGGCCATATGAAATTACACCAGCATTTCTTAGGAATTATCGAATTATGTATGTGTTTTGTATTTAGTTTACTAAAGGACACTTTAAACTGCTTCTTCAATTAAATTACGCGATGTTGAATAACTATTCAAAAATAAATACCTTTTGATTTTAATATTAACAAAAATACAATATAATTAGAAATTATGAAACATTTTGATAAATGACAATTAAATGAAACTACGTGATGTAGTATTATTTCTACTTTCTTTAAGTTCTTTACCACGACCTAGGTTTCGTTGTATTACAACATCTTCAGGGGGGCTATTAGCAAGGATTAACTCTTACGAACATCCAACAGCATTTGAAGCCGGGTTTGTGTGGGTTTTCCCACTGCTTATTTTAGTGAGTTTATTATAGGGGAGCGGTGTAGGTTTTATTATATTTCCAGGAGTTATACGATATACAAGTATTTTAGTGAGGGTAATAAATTAAATTGATGTTACTCTATGAAGTTGTACAATGCAAATGTTCCGGTATGTATAGTAACACTAAATGGAATTTATTCTCAATAATATATTTATACAATAGCAAGGATAATGAATTTCTACAAAATTACCGCTAAATATATTCAATTTTGATAAATTTAAAAAAATCTTCAAAATTTAAATTCTTGCATTATAGTGTAATATACATATTATTGTGTAATATACATTTCATTAATTTTTTTCAACGTAGAATTAAATTTAAAGTCATTAGAATGCATATTTTTACGAAATAATAAATTAAATCAATCAAATAAATTACTTATTTCACTAGTATCCTCATACTAGTGTATACCATGCACACATTATGACGTATACAGTCTAGCAAGACTCGTCTTCTGAATCTGATTAACGCACCTGTACCCTCCTTCCCCTTTGGCAGTACACAGGCATACGTAATACGATAAAGGCATTAAATTTTGCTCTAGCCAGAAATTTGAGTAACTTTTGCATCACAAAAAAGTAAATATAATGTCGACTACCTGAATATACCATAATTTATTACGCTAGGATAATCGTTGCCGTTGATTTTAGGACACTTCTATTGAAAGCGAAGTCCTTTTAAAATTATTCGTTGCGTGTAAATTACGAATAAGTACAAAATTATGGAAGAACACCTGATTTCATCATGTTATATATTTTCGGCGTGACGATAAAAATGGCTAAATGAATCAAAACTAATGGGAAATTATCATTCTTTAGGTGGGTAATTGTTTGAATTAGGATTATTAACTACATTCAATAATAAAGTTCTGATAGACTTCAATATAATATATTCAATAAGATCAGGAAGACCTAATATAATATGAAGGAAAATATAATATGAATCGTATCTCTAAGAGTTGTGTAATAGTTTAATGAAACTTACGTATCACAGCTAAAAATGCAATATATTTCTTATTTTATTGCATAATATAGTGGTATGTCGTTACAAGTGTTCCGCTTCCCACTTCTCTTGGGTGTCTGCCCATCCATCTGTCTGTCTATTAAAGCCCTTTCTCAGTTCTTATAGTACTCAGAAACTGCTTGAGATATAAATTTGAAATTATTGTCGCAAACTGAAGCCTGGCAATGTTTATAGTCTGGCAATGTTTTAAAAATTTAATTTTTTTTATTTAAACAACAAGATGTGGCTTCTTAAATGGTAAATTTCTCTCTCACTGATCATCAAAACCTATAGGGTACTTCCGGTGACTTATAATTTTGAAATCAGCACAATGGGATATCTCAGGGCACAAGTCAAGGGAAATATGGGCTTATGAAAGTTATCTATTACGTCAATATATTTATGTTCTAAAAAACTAAAATTTTTTAAATATCTTAACAGAAATAATATTAAATGTTTATAAATGCCTAAATGTGTATCATTCAAATAAATTACTACGTGTGCTGGACAGGTTTTTATACATTACATGATTAGTTGAACCATGTCACGTTTTGTCTTCAACGTAATAATTCTTTGCACTGCAAATGGTAAAGCAAAATTGTTAACAGGGGCAACATACATTTTGCACTTAATTATTTTATTTTGATAATTTGTTATTAACCTTTTAAACTTCTAATGACTATCGTAGTCCCAACGTCAATTCAACCCGTCATGCCGACCGTTTCTTCCTGCTTTATAATAGGGAAAAAAAAAAAAAGTCTGAAGCCTGGGCAAATATGAAAATCACTTACGAGCACCTGTGGACGGAAAATGATTATTCCGATATGACCGGAAACGAGATTGCATCTAGTTAACAAAAATGGATGAGTGCACGAGAATATGGGCTACTCCCTTGCACAACAAAAAGATTGCAGCTTCTTATTTTGCAATTGCAGAAATGCGTGGCTTTCTAATTACTAAGTCTTGTCTGTTCTCACGAATGCAGTTGTTTGAATATAAGCGTGTAAATGCAGAAAAGAGAAATTAACTTTGCTTTCTGTATAAATATTAACTATTCTATTGTTTCTCCGCTAGTAAATGGAAAGTGAGAACTGCATAATTTTTCATCATGAATGAGATGATTGCCAAAGATCGACTATCGACTAATGCACAATTATGGAACTAATTTCTTTTAGCTCGTGTCATCTTTTCATTTCAGTCGGTGCTTTCATAATTTTCTTTTTTGAAGTGAAATTTCTTTCTTATCGTTAGGTGAAACGTTTAAGTATTTAATGAAATTTTGAATTCAATGACGTTATATATATTTATATATATATATATATATATATATATATATATTATATATATATATATATATATATATATATATATATATATGTAAACATATATATATATATATATATATATATATGGTCGCCCATATTCTCGTGCACTCATCCATTTTTGTTAACTAGATGCAATCTCGTTTCCGGTCATATCGGAATAATCATTTTCCGTCCACAGGTGCTCGTAAGTGATTTTCATATTTGCCCAGGCTTCAGACTTTTTTTTTTTTTTCCCTATTATAAAGCAGGAAGAAACGGTCGGCATGACGGGTTGAATTGACGTTGGGACTACGATAGTCATTAGAAGTTTAAAAGGTTTAGATTTGCAGTGCAAAAAATTATTACGTTGAAGACAAAACGTGACATGGTTCAACTAATCATGTAATGTATAAAAACCTGTCCAGCACACGTAGTAATTTATTTGAATGATACACATTTAGGTATTTATAAACATTTAATATTATTTCTGTTAAGATATTTAAAAAATTTTAGTTTTTTAGAACATAAATATATTGACGTAATAGATATCTTTCATAAGCCCATATTTCCCTTGACTTGTGCCCTGAGATATCCCATTGTGCTGATTTCAAAATTATAAGTCACCGGAAGTACCCTATAGGTTTTGATGATCAGTGAGAGAGAAATTTACCATTTAAGAAGCCACATCTTGTTGTTTAAATAAAAAAAATTAAATTTTTAAAACATTGCCAGACTATAAACATTGCCAGGCTTCAGTTTGCGACAATAATTTCAAATTTATATCTCAAGCAGTTTCTGAGTACTATAAGAACTGAGAAAGGGCTTTAATAGACAGACAGATGGATGGGCAGACACCCAAGAGAAGTGGGAAGCGGAACACTTGTAACGACATACCACTATATTATGCAATAAAATAAGAAATATATTGCATTTTTAGCTGTGATACGTAAGTTTCATTAAACTATTACACAACTCTTAGAGATACGATTCATATTATATTTTCCTTCATATTATATTAGGTCTTCCTGATCTTATTGAATATATTATATTGAAGTCTATCAGAACTTTATTATTGAATGTAGTTAATAATCCTAATTCAAACAATTACCCACCTAAAGAATGATAATTTCCCATTAGTTTTGATTCATTTAGCCATTTTTATCGTCACGCCGAAAATATATAACATGATGAAATCAGGTGTTCTTCCATAATTTTGTACTTATTCGTAATTTACACGCAACGAATAATTTTAAAAGGACTTCGCTTTCAATAGAAGTGTCCTAAAATCAACGGCAACGATTATCCTAGCGTAATAAATTATGGTATATTCAGGTAGTCGACATTATATTTACTTTTTTGTGATGCAAAAGTTACTCAAATTTCTGGCTAGAGCAAAATTTAATGCCTTTATCGTATTACGTATGCCTGTGTACTGCCAAAGGGGAAGGAGGGTACAGGTGCGTTAATCAGATTCAGAAGACGAGTCTTGCTAGACTGTATACGTCATAATGTGTGCATGGTATACACTAGTATGAGGATACTAGTGAAATAAGTAATTTATTTGATTGATTTAATTTATTATTTCGTAAAAATATGCATTCTAATGACTTTAAATTTAATTCTACGTTGAAAAAAATTAATGAAATGTATATTACACAATAATATGTATATTACACTATAATGCAAGAATTTAAATTTTGAAGATTTTTTTAAATTTATCAAAATTGAATATATTTAGCGGTAATTTTGTAGAAATTCATTATCCTTGCTATTGTATAAATATATTATTGAGAATAAATTCCATTTAGTGTTACTATACATACCGGAACATTTGCATTGTACAACTTCATAGAGTAACATCAATTTAATTTATTACCCTCACTAAAATACTTGTATATCGTATAACTCCTGGAAATATAATAAAACCTACACCGCTCCCCTATAATAAACTCACTAAAATAAGCAGTGGGAAAACCCACACAAACCCGGCTTCAAATGCTGTTGGATGTTCGTAAGAGTTAATCCTTGCTAATAGCCCCCCTGAAGATGTTGTAATACAACGAAACCTAGGTCGTGGTAAAGAACTTAAAGAAAGTAGAAATAATACTACATCACGTAGTTTCATTTAATTGTCATTTATCAAAATGTTTCATAATTTCTAATTATATTGTATTTTTGTTAATATTAAAATCAAAAGGTATTTATTTTTGAATAGTTATTCAACATCGCGTAATTTAATTGAAGAAGCAGTTTAAAGTGTCCTTTAGTAAACTAAATACAAAACACATACATAATTCGATAATTCCTAAGAAATGCTGGTGTAATTTCATATGGCCATATGAAATTACCAGAATTTCGCACAGGAAATGATTATCAAGGAAGTCCCGGTAGATAAAAAAACTTGAAGAAAATTCTACATAATCAACACCCACTTCATCCGTCACAGTATTTAGTATCCAAGAAGTGTTACGTGGAAAGGGTACAAGGAAACAGAAAACAAGGACAAATTGGCGGAGTAATACAGGTTCTGCTAAATTTATTATCAGTGTCATAGATGCCTGAATTCGGTCTTTAATCGATAAGGTTTTATAAAATATAGAACAACATACATATGCTGAGATTTCTCAACACCGTACTAAGCATATACCTGATAGAATAAACTCCACGTGGGTTATAATAATTGTTATATGGTTTTTACAAGCACTATTCTATATTATTTTTTATGGAAAATCAATAAATCTTTCTGTCTCTTATTATATACATAGTGTCCCAATAGGCAATAATTTACCTGTATTTAACTATTAGAATTTTATTCAATAAACTATTTAGTTGTAAAAGTAACCATCATTATTTCAACATAATTACCTAACCCTGGCCAATGTTAAATTAACTTTACGTCCGAACAATCAAACCAAAGAACGGCGATTAATTCGATTCAAAATGTCGCTTTTCGTTTAATTGGCCCAATTAAACACACGAGTATTTCGCCTCTCTAGCTAAAATTGCTGAAGGATCGCGGAACGTTACGGTTAATAGCTTGCTTTCAATCAAATAAGTACAATATAACATTGAATGTTCGATGGAATGTTTTGAAATTGAGATAATTTTGATAATTTCTATATGCTTTATCGGTATCAACAATATATAATTTATCTACTTTAATGTATCTAATTGATACAAATGGCGGATTTATTGCTACGTGAGCAATCTCTTACAGCCAACCATAACACCCGTCCAGCCCCGCTCGACGAACGGCCGGGAATCGAACCCGGTCCCCGCGCTGTGCCGCGTCGTCACAGGCCGTATCCCTTGTGATCAACCCAACACACCACGGCCACGACATAATTTATTGGTTTAATTTAACATAATGAAATTTTGTAATTAGTAAAATATCCGGAAAATGGATCGTATCCATTAAATTGCGGGGAGGGTTATCGAGAAAAGTTCGATGTTCGTAAATAGAATATAAATATTCGAAACGTTATTAATTAAATTCATTACTGGGTATTCAATATTCAAATTAATTACGATGTTTTTTATCCTTGGCAGCCTAACAATATTTTATATTCTATCTAACTGTACCCGTAAGAATAAACTAGTTTCAACAATTTACTACATTTTTACGTTTACTACATTTCGAAATAAAGAGCGAACGGGTGCCAATAGCATGACCGTATCTATGCTCATTCCTTTATAATGAATTAACAGCCATCTTTTTTTCAGTCACGTTCATAGGAACATTTCCTATTCACGCGTAAGTAATTTTCATTCTTTTCCAAATGCCATGGAGTGCCCCTTTTACGATGTGCGATAAATGATAAGTATACAGGATTAAATAACATTGGTGAGGCTGGAAATGCAAAAAACTATGTTAATTGGAAGTACAGAAGAAGGTAATTGGATAATGGTGTAAATGCGAAAGGTGTAAATGGAGCATGCGTGGCTTGTGTCGCTAATATAAATTATTATTGTTACTTTTTGCCACGTAAATATATTGCCTAGTATGTCTTTCACGGTTGTAAAAATATAGAAATACCAAAAACTATGAAATTTAGAGTCAAACATATTTCGAGTATTTTATTTGTCCCAGTTTCAAGTTTTTAATTAATTTTCTACGGAAAACGACTGTGACAAATGGATGAATATACGATAATAAGTTTATAAGGGTTCCGTGTGAAATCCTAAAAACCTGTTCAATTTTTTGTATGTTTTTTCTGACATGTGCACAAAAACCATAGTAAAAGCTTTTCTATCGTCCTCTCGATATTTTATTTTACGTCGTACGTTTTTTGGTGTCATCGCCCATTTGATATTTAATAAACAAAGGAGTACCTTTTCATATTTTTATATACGAAACATCAAAGTCATGCTATCACTACGATTTGTTTCTCTTTTAATGGCGCTTATCTAAGTTCCTCTAATTATTATTTACAAAATTTACAGTACCTAAGCGAAAGGCAGAACTTAAGCAATATCAGGACTGAGAAACTGGAACCTAGAGTTTGTTTACAGAGTCTTGTTGAGACACAAAATATTAATTTAAGAACAGAAAATCCTCAAGTTACACTTTTTAAAAAAGTGATCCGCCGCAAAATCTCAAATTTAAAGATTTAGATCCCGTAGTTCAATGACAGAGTGTCTAAAGACTCACAATACTAATTTATGAAAAAGAAAATCTCACAGTTTAAGCAGGCAGTACCTCTACAGCACCAGATCTGGGAACTTGAAACTCGGAGTAAAATGATAGAGCTTTTACTTGAAACCTACAATGCTAATTTAAAAATGATAGATCGTTCAATCTAGCAGTTCAGGAAGCCGATACAACTGCTACTGGATTTGAGATTTGAAGGTTTAAATGATCATAACGTAATTTATATTTATTGTTAGTAAAATATAATTTAAAATTCATAATTTTTTGTATCACTTTTTCTTTGAATACTTATTTATTAAACTATTTTATGTAAAATATTCTTTAATAGTTCTTATAATATTTATTTACAATAAGTGCGCTACGTTATCACGAAATTAATTTAAGTGAATAAAATAAAAATATTTTCATTGATCAACACAGGAAAATTATAGAAAAATTGAATGCATAAGAATTATGAAAATGAAATAAACATGCAAAAAATTCAAAATCCATTTTTAAAAATTATTGTATCATTTACACATTTAAAAATAATTACTTACCTCTAAAGTCATTTGCATGTTGTAACTTGAAACTAATCTTATCTTGGAAGCAATGAAAAAAAGGAAATGCATTTTTTCCAAAAATTAACAGTTATAGCAAAACATATGGTTCTGGATCAATGATTTTTTATGACTGGAAAGTATGTTTTTATGTTTATTTCGTGGGTTGTATCTAAAAGAGCTTTAGTCCAAAGATAAAATAACATTATTAAATGATTTTATATATATGAAAAGATTTCAAATATCGAAATTGTTTAGTAAAAATGTCTGCTGTTGAGTGCTTTACTTCGACGTTATGTTTTGAAAGCCCATTTATCAAGAAAGGTTAATGGCTTTATATTCACTTAAAAATGCATTCAATATAACATTTCCAATAAAGACTACGTATGTGCAATGAGCTATTAGTTATAATACTTTGTGTCACTAAAGGCTCAATATGCAAATATAAACACAAATATGGAAATAAAAAAAAAACAAAATAAATTGAAAAAACGTTCTCGGAAACCTTCAAAGATTATCCCACAATTTTTCTACAGGATATGGGTACTGTTTCAACTATAGGATAATACTATTGTGCTAGTAACTGTATTAATTATATGTTAAGCTGCAAATTAATTAGAATTCATATAAACACCTTAGTTCAATCAAAAATTGTACACAGAGACGGACAAAAAAAAACACCGATTTCGCTGATAAAATTTTCATTCTAGATTAAACCATAAGATGATTAATTAAATTTTCCCACTTTATTTGGAAATATGGACGCAGACATTGATTTGCTAATGAATAATCAAAATTACACATAAATATGTTAACTTCATTTTATTGACATTGATAACACACATAAAAGTGTAAATTAAATAATATTAATAATATTGATGAATAACACCGATTGAACAAATGTCTTAGAACAAATCAATGCGGCACGTGATATTTAGTATCTAACTTCCCTTAGAAGAAAGTGACTTGAACAATAGCTACAGAGTAAAATGGATTATAGCAGTGACCGCTGCTACACGACGATCGTTATACAACGCTGCACGACAATAATTGCTGGCAATAACGGAATATTGGTAAATCGTCGTACTGTCCGCAAAATTGAAACAAAGAGCGGCTGCTTACTCGATTATAGAAGTGGCTTCCCGTTCTATTAGCGCAATTAACAGCACAAATGGTCGGCTGCTGTAACTGAAAAGATAATAGTCTCTTCTTAATCAGGTTAGAACGATGGAGCGTCGGGATTTTTTTAAGGTGCGATGTTATTCGCTTTCTGATAAAGAGCTCTAGACTGCGGAAATTTCTGTGCTGAAATGTTTAAAATAATTTTGATATTGTGAAGGAAAATGTACATAGAAGTAAATTTTGATTGCGTATAATGTAAAAGTTTGTTTATTATATTATATTTCGTTGATTTTATTAAAGAACCATATAACAATTTTGAAGCTATTGGAACAAAATTAAAATAATTCTAAAATATATACGTATCTATGTAAAAAGAGTAAAATTTAAACATTAAAAATGTCAAGAGTATATGTACCTAATCTGAATAAGTAAATTCGAAAATGTATAGTCCAACTAAGTTCTATTCACTGAAATTAAAGTATTTTTAAGAAAATCTAACTGTAATAGTAATGTATATATTTTTGGTGTATATATATATATATGTATATATATATATATATATATATATATATATATATATATATATATATATATATATATATTCCGGATCCATCTTTATATTCAAATCGGTAAAGAACTGATTAATACTACCCTCAGTCGTCTCAGAACTTTAGAGATTTTACTATTAAATTACCGTTAAACCCATATCATCCAAACTTCATTGTGGCATTTGTGTTGTT
This sequence comes from Druceiella hillmani, assembly GCA_039881145.1. Classification (NCBI taxonomy): domain Eukaryota; kingdom Metazoa; phylum Arthropoda; class Insecta; order Lepidoptera; family Hepialidae; genus Druceiella; species Druceiella hillmani. The sequence continues at coordinate 22,618,858 of JAYKKI010000016.1, read as the reverse complement.
CATTGTGAAGGAATTATATCCCCAACCAATTATTTATATCCCAAACCCCAACCAACTTTTTATTATTCTGCGCTGGAAACATACCAGTAAAAAATCATACAAATTGGTTGATTAACGCCAGGAATATGAGTTAATGTACACGAAATACTTAAGATACACGAATAGACCATACCACTGTACCATTAGAGTGAGGAATTAGATCTAAACGTTTAATAACGCAGTTTTGATTGAGATCCAAATCAGTAATTTGAAAACAACATATCCTTAAGTCCCACGATTTAAGCAGGCAGTACTCCCGTAGCGTTAAGACTGAACAGTTGAAATTAAAGTGAAATTACAGGGTCTTTACTTAAGACCCTTGACAATGACTGAAAACAGCAAATCCCCATTTATCACGATTTAAACAGTTAGTACTACTACAGCCTCAAACTAAGAAGTTGGTAACTGGAGTTTAATGGCAGAGGCTCTGCTTGAGGCCTATAATTCCAATTTAAAAACCGCAGATCTTTAAGTTTTACCTTTCACACAGGCAGTATGCCTATGCATCATTAGAACTGAGGAGTTATAACCCGTAGTTTAACGATAAATTCTCTGCTTGAAACTCAAAATACTAATTTTGCTGATCCAATAAAACGGCTGATCAGGCATTTTTTGTTTAGTCAGGATACTGCCTGACTAAGTCAGGCAGTAGCCTGATTAAACAGTGCTGCAGGGGTAGCCTGACTTTAGTCAGGCTACCCCTGCAGCATCGGGTCTGAGTTGGGACCCGAAGTACAATAATCATCACTTGAGAGCCACAATACTAATTTGTAAATAGCGTAACCTCAAATCTCATAGCTTAGGCAAGCACTACCCATGGAGCATAAGGATTGAGGAGGCAGAATCTGAATTTTAATGTCAGAATATTTGTTTTAACCAATTTTTAAAACACTCTCCTTATGTGATTTAATTTTAAAATATTGAAACTTCAAGTTTTATGTTTTGAATAATTATCACTCTTACAATATCAAGAATGATGAGTTGAAACTCGAAATTTAATGTTTGAGTATTTACTTGAAACCTGTAATACTACTTTATAACCAGCGGATCATTAAGTCTCACGATTTAAGTGAACTGCACAACTGCAGCTTCAGGACTTAGGGACCAAAGGTTGAAATTATCATAATATTATATGGTCATGGGTATTTAATACGTGCGCGAAGTTCAATGAAATTGATTACAAGGTTTGAATCAACGGGTATAAACAAATAAAGAACACAAAGCTAAATAAATCCGTTTAAAAAAGTGTTTACATGACATTTTACACCCTACGTATAAAGGTATGTATAATTTATGTAATTGCCTACCTTACTATTTACATTGTTGCTTTCTTGCTACGTCAAGACTAGTCAATCTCCAATTTCAATGAGATTACTCTTTATCATTGAAAAATTACTGTCACCGCTTTCCGGCTCCATCATTATATTCCAATTTCAATTTTTATGTCGTTGGCGCATTCATTGGAAGAGATTCGTTGAATTTAACGATACGAAAAAATAAAATTCACCTTCACTTTACATGTAGGAGAGGTGAAACACATTCTTTATAAATATGTTGCTTCTTAACTTCGTAGATGTTAGCAATTTCTTAACTTCGTAGATGTTAGCCATGCCAAATTTCTGCTAAAAGGCTGTGACGTGCAGACGAACAAACAAACATATAGACGTGGCAAAACGATATGGATTATATTAAAAATATTATAAAACCATTTCACTGTGGAAATATAACAATTATAAAATAGAAATTTAATTTAATTTTTAATATCAAATTTTATTCAACTCAATTGGGTTGCACGAAAAAAAATCACTTCGCGTCAAACTGTTCAATATTTTGATATAAATTTTAACCTTGACCATTAACTGTCCTTCTGAAGCAGCCACTCCTAAATTATTATGGAGATAGTTCTAAGACTGTAGACATTGAGATATTTATACAGAAAGTGAGTCTGCGAAGAGTTTATCTCTCATGTTTAAGTTTATATTTGAGTGATTAATTAAAAAAATGTTTTTGAATGTAACGCGTAATTATGGATGATAATATTTTTGTTGTAACTTTAATTTTACTAACATTAGTACTGTTGAAATATTTCCTCAAAACAATGCTCGATATAATCGAGGTTTGAATTGGTCTAGTGCACGTTAATTTAATTTATTCAATGTGTGAATAGAGATATAGCTAAATAGTTCGTCAATATATTTTATTGTATTTTTTTTATTTTTGTTAATTTTTTCTAAACATATATCGTACTGATGCGATGGTGGCAATAATATATTAAAAAACTAGTTTCAGTTAATAGAAAAATGTATATTCCAAAACTATTCAGTTCATTGGTATTAGTAAATTTCCAGATTAAAATCTATCTTGGATAGATAAATACAATAGTTACCTAGATGCAGTAACAAAAAGAAACAGATTAACAAATTTTGGGCGGACGACGAGCCGTCAGAAGGAATCAAGGTGAATAGGTTGGTATCGGGAATTGTTGCGGCGGGTTAGACATATGGATCGTACTAATTTTTTCTGTGAAAGTCCGTAGATAAAATATTGATTATTATGCTTGGGGACATTATTAATATTTAGGTTCGTGGATGTCTTCAGCAGAATTTTCAATGTACTTAAAATCGAAATTCTGATTAATTTCTCAATATTTTGCGCAATTATGCTATATTTTTCTGTTATATTTTATAGAAAGAACAAACGTTTAATATTTATTAAATAATTTATTACACTTATTTATTATTGTTAAGTTAATACCAATAGTCATCCTCTACATATCAAGACCTTAGTACATGAGTAATTAATAGAACTCTAAAGAGATGATACCGGTGGAATCGGAATTTAGTAGTGGAATCGGGATGACAAAAATTCTGATAGCTAACTGATGAAAAAATAGTGATAAATAAAAACTGTGGAATAAAATAAAACGGAATTTAATATTTATGTTAATAAATATTTGATTATGATTAAAATTTGTTTCAAAAGAATTAATTAAAGATATTAATTTCAAGAGCCTTACAATTGAAGCGTATCCCGAAAAATCGGAATGAAGTTAAATTATAAATTGATAGTTGAAGTATCTATGAAACTCATCATAATTTAAATGTCATCCTATATATTTAATTTTTTTTCGAACGATCCTTCTGATTGACCAAATTTAAGAAATAAAACTATATATTTAGCCGCGTATACGTATATCTAAGTCATTAAAATTTCAGAAAATGGCTGAAAGATTAATTTAATGGTTGTCAATTAATGAAGATTTATTAGCCGTCTTTTTCTTTTCATCCTTTTTAAACTCACAATTTGAGATCAATGTACAGTTCTCAACCACCTTATTGAACATAATTGTTAGACATATTCTTAGCCGTTGAACCTGATTTGTCTAAAATAATTGCGGACTCCACTGAATAAAATCCTCAGTTCAGTTATTTTAGCATTTAATTGATTTGCCACAAAAATATCGGTGACCAGTACAAGTTACCTTTATAAATTGGACGATATATTTTTAAATGCACTCCAAACGAATATTACAAATTTTCTTACATATTTGCACATCTGTGTACTATTCTATTTATATTATGATATTTGCTTGTATTGGGATGGCTGTGTATAATCTTTAAAAAAATATATTAAATAATTTTGAATGAAGATGAATTTCTTTCCCCACAAACATTGCTTAACCGTTTTGGGTAACATAAAGTATAGATTAACATGCCTTCCTTAATTTTCTGTAATTATAGAATAATCTACTACTAACCTAAACAAAAAAACCTGCTACTAGCTACTTTATTTGTCGTACTCCATCAATTTTCAATAAAACAATTCTTATTTGTGAAAAACAAATGTAAATTGATGTTTAAAGCCAGCATAATTTAGTTTAACTATAAAAGTTAAAAAACTAAAATAAATTCAAATGTTTGCAAAAAGTTTACACTTTCAACTAAAATTAATCATATTACTATTATCCAAGCGCAGAATCTCAAGTGGAAAAATAGTATTTTCATCGCGATGAGATTTATACTCTGACGTCTTTCGTCACTGTTCCGTATCTATCAGAGGAAAATTCATAAATGCACAGAGCAAGAGGTCAATGGAATTCTATTGGCTGCGAATCCGAAAAGTCCTGCAGGACCTTGAAATTCGTAGTAAAGTGGATGGATGTCCTTAATTAATGAAACTATCATCACGTTGGCGACACTGGCTGTCAAAAAGCTCTGTCTGCCATAAGATCACACTCACCAGCTATTATGTTAATTTTTCGTCCTCGCTTAAATTTTAGAGGTGATATTTATTGGTTATATTTCATATCTTTCATTGCTTTTCTTCAGATTTCAGTAAGCCTCGCTTACATCTTTTAATCATTAATACGTCTAAATTATTTCAAATTCATCCAAACTAAATCATATTTAAACAATATACATTAACATAAGGAATAATACTGATATTACAGACTTTATTCGATTGTAGTGCATTTCTGAAAAATCACTACAATCGATTGTAGTGATTTTTCAGAAATGCACTACACTACAAGATATTGTAATTCAAATTTGCATTGTTATTTATATAACATCATTGATAATATGACTGATTTAAAAAGAAAAATCCCTGTCCGTGCTTAGGGTTTCTGTCATAACAGTATTTGTAGATTTGTTGGTCTCGAATTGCAGAAATATGATTATTTCAATATTTACATTAGCTACTAAAAAATTGAAAGTCTTACGTGAGAAAGAGGAAGTATTACGTGAGGTCATATATAATATTAAATTATTATTTGGAAATTAAATCCCGATTTTTATGAAAACTAAACATGAAAGTAAATAATTGATTTTTGAATGCAATTAATTACTTCGGACACTCAAAATGAAAATAAAATTACTGGTAAGAAGACAGATTAACAGAATTCCTGTTGTTGATATAATGGAAGATAAAAAATATTACGCTCAATATTTTTTTCTTTCTGCTTTTCCAGTCTTAGTTATTATTCTTCAAAGTTTTTTTAGGCATAATATGTTTTAATTCTTCTTTTTAAATTATTTTTAGTAAGTAAAAATAAGAAAAGAGAAGTTCTATCTAAATACTCAATTCTAAAGAAGTGAGAATTTCTAGTTCCTGTTGTTTGAAATAATATTAAGTTTACATTTATATGGAAACGGTCACTCAGTCAGAATATATGCAAATTAATTATTTTCAAAAAACAACAAAAATTAAGAAGTTCCTTGTTACTTAATACGAAGTAATTATGAAAAATTTATATACAGTAAATGGCACTACGTAGGTAAGTATTTTATATCGCGCAATTAAATTCTTCACCCGGATATACCTTAGTGAAATCAGTATAGCCAGATGTCTTTACGGGAGAGTGATTAAGTAAGCTTTCAGAATGCGGGCGGGTATAAAAGGACAAACGTCGTTCTTAGTCATCTTTCCCCTGTTATTCGTGGATGTTGTAGGATCAACACGTGATATTATTTCCTGGGGATATTTTACATTTGAAATAAAATTCATAAAGAATTAACTTCCTACATAATACAATATTGATATGTTATGTACCTTATAACTAATTTTATATTGCATTACGGAAATTGACAGCTGTTCTATTATTAGGCTTATATAAAATTTGATCAAGTTTTGCTGTCCAGGTTTTCCACCGTGAAATGAAGTAATACTATCATAAAACTATGTCGATACAAATAGAAAATGATTTTTGTTAACTTAATTATTTTTTATGAAAACTCATGCTTGACCAAAAATTTTATTAAATGGCTTCCATGAAAAAAATCTAACAGCAAGAATAAATTTAAGACAGTTTCCCTGCATCGCCTATGGTTTCAGATTTCCCATACTGTTCATGGTAAGAAATGAACGCATCGCTATCAATCAACCAACCAAAAAGAAGATATGGCAATATTTGCATTAGGTAAATTGAATTCATTAATGATCTGGTATCATGCTTAAGTTACAAAAGACGAATGGGTTAAAATTTATAACCTGATAAATGCAAACGATACTGTTACCAACTAATTCAAATTAATCGATAATCGTTATGATTTCGCATAGAGGAAAGTTTTATTTCTTTGTTTTTTTTTCAATTAAGCAACGACTTATCCAACGGACATAAAAGTATCACCATCTTAGAGTTTATTGTTTACGGGTAGGTGTAGGATGGGTATATAACATATTTTTGAACGTGACAGTTAAAGTGCAATGTTAGAAAGTGAATAGAGTAAATTTATGTGTTAATATTTTTAACCAAATTGGGTGTGCTGAAATAATATTAGAAGATATTGTAGATAAAATGAAAATCTACAAAAACAGTATACCTTGTTAGTTATTACAGATTGTCAGTTTTAATCCCTTTTTGTTTGAAAAATGTGGCACAGAAATATTACGTAGGAAAATGCTTATAGTGGTTTCTTTATTTCAATTATTTTGTTTGAACTGTCTAACGATTGTATAATCTAACTTAAGCAGATAATTAAATATACAATTATGTAAAAAATAATTGCGTGGGGTTTTACTTTGTGACATAGCTATGTGACTTTATAATACATTATTAAAATATAAAATTTTAAAAAAACATTGCGAAGAACTATATTAGTGATTTTTCAAGTACAAATGTCACTCTTCAGACGCGACATTTGCCGGTGGAAACATTATAAGAGATGACGGTGTTGAAATAAAAATCGCCTCATTCGTTGAATGGCTTTAAATTTTAATTTTTTGCCATTTCAGAATTTAGAAAGTAATGTTTTATTTTCCAGTAAAAAAGGAAAAAGAAATTATTTCAAAACATTTAAACCCAATATCTCCCGAGTTCAGATTCCATTATTTTATCACTATGCCAACGATTTGTTTGTAGAAATGACATAAATTTATATTTACTACATACATTTTTACTATCCTCACTTCTTCCAATTTTGTGTTAATTAAAAAACTAACAACATGTTTCACTTGTCTTTACGTAGCAAATGATATTATAAATAGCATGATTTATGTCTGCGTATATATATATATATATATATTCAGGTTCAACAAACGTCCCAAAAGTCTGTTTCGAAGTAAATAAAAGAGATATTATTGATATAGTTCATCGTAAGTTGGTGACATTCTGAGTATCACGGGATTATCATGATAAGCACCAAATAGGATGAAAATATTTTTTTATAAAAAATTAACTGGCTTTAATTAAACCAAACAAAAAGTTACTTAATTGGAATCATTGCGGTACGGTATAGTTTCTAAATAGAAATAAATTTTGCAAAACACTGCTGATGATAAAGATTTTTGCGTCGGTTCCATATGAAATGCGTCTCTCATCTATGTGTGTAGGTGTATATATATAAAATTAATGTAGCCCCTATCTGTGTGTGTGGGTGTGTATGTGAAAAAGGAAAAACCTATTTCAAATCTATTTTAAATCTCTAGCAGTAACAGAATTCTACAAATTAATTTATATTCAGGAACGGTATTTTAATGCAAAAGTTCAAAGAAGAACTCATATTTTCATTATTCTGTACTTTTCATTGCACTTTTTATTCCATAATTATTTTAAATCATTTTACAAAAGAAATTATTTTTGTTTGATCTCTCCACTTCCTACCAGCTAAACCGCTATTTTTGATAGCTCAAAATTACTTACATCTTATGTAAAATAAAGTGATATAATATGTATATGCAATGAAGAAAAAACGAAAGTGATTACAAATAGATTCTACTAGTTTACGAGTAATAGTCGACCAGCAAATGATATATAGTTTATAAGTAGTACAAACCCAGCTTCGATAAAAATTTCATGGCATCTTTTTACAAGTAACTTAAATAAACTACAAAAGTAAGCTTTTACTTTAAAAAGTGTAAATTTTATGTCTATGATGAATATATTAGGCAGTAAAGTGATATATTTAAATGGTGTGAAATAATTTTAATCAAATATGAACAATCGTAAAAACATCTGACAATCGTAAAAACACAGTTACGATTGTCAGATATAATAGGTAATGCATTAACGTATTGACAATATTTAGATATAGTTTAATACAAATACTATGTATCCTTAAATCCTATGTATGTAAGGCGTACTTCTAGCATTTCGTACATGTAGATTCCTAAATATGTACGAAATGCTCAGAGTATAGCTCGAAAACAGATTTAATATTTTATAATCTTCTTTGCGAAATTTTAAGTACTAATTTCAGATGTAGTTTATTTCCACTTCTTGTCTCTGTAGTTACCACCTTTTTTTAATCCTACATTACAAAATTTTGAAAAATCTAGGTAGTATTTGATATGAGCGTTTAATTTAATTTTTATCTCTGTTCATTTACATCGGCAGTTTTAACAAATATAGACAATTATAGAACCTTACTTTAAGTGTATTTTTTGATACGACCTTAGTCTATTTTATTTGTTTCTTAAGAAATATATTAATCACATTAACACATGAGATTAATAAAATTCGAAAGTGTGCTCGTTTCAAATAATATAGAAACGAAAGTTCCGTTAAATCATATTATTGAAAAAAATAACTGCGTGTATTCTATCTGCAAATATAAGTCCAATTCAGATTTACTTGAATAAGACGAAAAAAATAAAATCTGAAGGACTTTACAATCTGAAGGAGGACAAGGAAAAATACCAAGTACCAAAGTTGTTATTATTCTTGTTCTCCCCTTTGTTACTAGCGTATCTTCAATGGAAAAGGAAAATGTTGTAAGGGTTGCATTGAAATTTCTTTGCAAAAAAATTTTGGGGAAAATATAAAAAATTAACTGAACTTTTAAAAACCGTTACGAATACAAAATAAAGTAATATAAAAAGTTTAAAATGATTTTAATTTCAATAGAAAAGACAAGATCCACTAACATTTTTTTTTATATTTTCCTTTAAGACTTTTCTGTGTGTGTGGGTGTGCGTATAATGGTATCAATTGAAAAGAGTTCACTAAGAACACTAAATGGAGGTATGTAATAACAAAGCGGGAAATAGTTTGGATATTAATATTTATTTAAATTTTTAAGAGTAATTTCGCTAACAGGGATAATTCGTAAAACTAAAAAGCAATAGGTTTAACAAAAGTTAGAGAAACGAAAAAAGTTAAACGTGTCGAAAAAGTTATAATTATAGATAGGAAGCAACAGGTCAAATATAGCAACAGGTCAATATGGATATTGAAGCAACAGGCTATAATAGAATAACACGTGAGTATAAATTTGATCATACTTCAAAATTTAAAAAAAAATTTCAAAGCTTTATTAATAGATTGGAAGTACTCTGGAATGTTTAAATTGGAAATAATCTGGAATGTCAGTTTTGAAGCAAGTTATAAATTCAATATAAAGTCATTATCTTATAAATATCGTCAAGTACTTTAAATATGTGTATCGCCCGTGGATATTTAACAAGATACTCATTGAATCGTTACATAAATACAATTACGATTAGCCTTTTTAAATTATCAATAAATCGGGATTACTCAGTTCGCCTGATTTGAAAATAAGATTACAGAAATCAATAAAATATATAATTAAATATCATCTTTTTCGTAATAAAACAAAAATTATCAGTTGGAATTGAATTGGTTACGGATTTTTTATAGCAATTTTTGTGGGATTTTTTTTTCATATTTATATGTTTCGACTGTTATAGTATGAAACATTCCATAATTTACCTATTATGCTATAAATTTGAAGGGGTTATTATGAATATACTTAATAGTAATAATCTTTACGCTGATGACTTATAAATATATTCCCATACTGATATAAAATCTATGAAACCATCATCAACACCCTCAATGAAGATCTTGCTTCAATTAGTCAGTGGGCTCATAAAATGTTTTTTTTTCTTAGTCCAATTAAGTTATCATAATTGGTAGCCGAAAATGCTTTATAAAGCTAGGCTATATGAACATATTTGACACATCACACACATACACTTTTTTATAATATTTAACACTTCTATTTATGAAGCATATCTTAGAATTAGATTTATTTACTTCTTAGCCGTAGCCCTTCTAAAGCCTCATAATCAGCTTAGTCTTCTTTTCCTAAATATACAGGTGTCCAGTGGCAGGTCCAGTGTTTGAAAAATTGTAAAAAAAAACTACACCTCTAATACAAAGTAGGTTTATTTTAACTTTATAACAACAAATGCGGATTTAATTTTTTTGCTGAGTGACTGTGGTATCCTACTGACTTCGGCTCAAATATTTTCTTTAAGTTGTGTCATAGAGCTCGGATTTGTTTTGTAAACAACAGATTTTAAGTATCTCCATAAGAAAAAGTCACATGGGCTTAAATCGGGTGACCTAGGTGGCCACGGTACGGTACCGTTTCGGGATATGTTTTTTTCTGGAAATAACTGCCGCACTGCATTCATGGACACATTAGCAGTGTGAGCTGTGGCCCCGTCCTGCTGGAATCATGTGTTTTGGTTGAAGGATGGACTATTCTGTAGTTTTACTCTGAAAAATTCATTTAACATCTGGGCATATCTCTCCGAATTCACAGTTACAATTTGACCACGTTGATTTTCAAAGAAATAAGGCCGTATGATTGCAGATGCAGACATGGCACACCAGACTGTTACTTTAGGCTTATGTAAAGGCTCTTGATGCATTTGTCTTGGGTTGTGGACATCCCAGTAACAAAAATTCTGCTTATTCACATATCCTCCAATGTGAAAGTGAGCTTCGTCACTAAAGAATATGTTGCCCATATGAATATGTAGCAGTACGAAATCTCAACAACATCACCTCCGCGTAAGTTTTTCTTAATTCAAAGTCAGAATCGTGTAAATCTTGAACAATTTGAATTTTATATGGATGGAACTTGAGATTTTTTCTGTAAAGTTGATTTCGGAATTCCCAATATTGATGAATGTGTACGCAGTGATAAACGGGGATTTTCAACGACAGAAACCATAACACGCTCGACATTTTCATCCGTGGCTACCAATGGTGTAGGTCCTGGCCTGGACCTATTTAATGTTGATCCTGTAGCTCTGAACCTTGCAACCCGTGACTGAATGAGGTACATCGATGGTCCATCACGTAATCGACGAATACTGTAACGATTATTAAATCGACGGCGTGCGACAGACAGCGAAAATCCACTCGAAATGTACGCCTCGATGGCAAAAGCGTGGTGCTCTCCACTACACGGTTCCATGGCTACTAAAACATTCGCACCGCTACTAAACCCCCGCGATCCTCTTATGTGTTGCGTTCAGGAACTATGTTTGTTCAAACTTAGAAATCTGCCACCCATCATTTATGAAAAGTCCTTCACTATCATAGCTGTAAAGCTTTGGCATCGACTAGGTCCAGATACCAGTAAGTCGCCCTCCATAAATGTCTTCAGAAGCCGTGTAAAAAAATCCTTTATTTCCTAATCCCTTAGCCCAACTATTCCTTAATTCCATTTTGTTTTTTTTCCTCTTCCCAAACATATCAAGATTTGTAATTATTAATCAACTTAGTTGTATTTTTGTCACAATTAGTTTATTTTTACTTTAATTACTTGGTAATGGTATTTTCTTTTTCATTTGTAATTGGGGTATTTTACAGTCTCACCATCAGGAAACTTTCATATTTAGTCAATGTGATTGACTGGAAAAGATTGGCCATAAGGGCACCAAATGTATATATATATATATATATATATATATATATGTATATATATATATATATATATATATATATATATATATGTATATATACATATATATATATATATGTATATATATATATATATATAGTAGTGTGTGTAGATATTCTAAAGAGACAAAATGTAGAGTAAGATAACAATTCCAAAACCTTATTAATATAAAATGCCTTACCCAAAATATCTATGGTAAAAAAATACATCTGAAACCCCCCTAATAAAAATATACACGTATAGGATAGGATAAATTACACTCTGCAAATTTTTATATTCTCTTATTATATCAGAGTAACACAGTAACAAAGCCACTATAAAGCTTACTTCACACTGTTAATCTAAAATGATTCGTGAAAGAAACATTTTAACCGTGGAGATTAAATGAATGTGTATTGAAAATGATACGAAATATTTAGAAAAATGACATTTCGTTTCAAATCTAATAACTTTTTTCTACATATTTTTATATCTATATATTTTATATAATTATAATACATTCATACATTTTGTGTTATAAAAATATTTACTTCTCTAACAGTTTTCAATATAACCATAACATTACTATTTTACTATTTGTTAAAAAGAAATTCTTTTATGGTAGTAAAAAGTAATAAAATTCTAATACATATAAACACTTTGCACAGAACATTTACGCTTCTATCCATACAACAGTATTTCTCACTTTATACAAACTCGCTCCGTCAATGAGGACTTTACCTTTTGTCGAAAAGAAAAAGAGTACAATTTCTTTGTTTACGTTTTCCACGCGCATGGCTTCCGGCCACGTATGCGTTTTCAGTTACCTTTTATCGGCGAAAGCTATTCACTTCAATAATATTTTCCTTCGGGAAAGGTTTTGCTGATTTTATTTCTACATTTGTTTGATATGGAAAAGCGGGAAAGGTCACACTAAAATAACTATCGATGTAGAAGTTCAATCTTAGCAAAAGTTAAATGCGCACTAAATTCTATTTCACTAGAATGTATTTGTGTCAAAAATACAATACAAAATGAAATATTCTAAATATATATAGGTCTAAATTTCATTCTTGTTCTATTTGTCCATCATATGTCGTAGTAACAGTATAATATTTACCACACCAATTTTTCGTAATTTAAAAAAGAGGGATATAATGATTATGCGGACGTACATCCGCAATAATAAGTAAAAGCACAAATAAATATTCAAATATAATTGTTTATAATTAAAACCAGAAAAAAGACGAATAGCCAAATACTTGACAAAACTATTTGACCGGACATAACTGAGGCATTCCTATAAAGCGGTATTTTAATAATATTATTTTAGTAATATCCTGTGGCAGAAATCATGCAACAAAGATTGAAGTATCGTAAAAGTTGAGGGGAATAAATACTTTTTGAAAAAAAAGTTCAATAATATTTTTTATTCTGAGACCTTATCATGCTATAAAAAAACAGCGATGAAAATAAAGGACTTGCATTACGTAAAACAACAAATGAGCCGAGCGAATTTGTATGCATTTCTGGGATTGCTGCGAAGGGACAGTTGTTAAAAAACAAAACAATGACTAAAGAAACGCCGAAGTAAGCAGATAGAGTACGAAGAACACCACTGCGATCACCGAATAGCCCGGCAGCGAATAACTTTTTCATTGACATATTTTTTATTGGCGAAAATATATTATTTCCCACGTCGAGATAACTTTTATTAAAAAATCGAGTGCTACCAGCGTGGCCGCAGTATAACGTCTAAGGACGGCGCTCCGAGTACATAAATATTTGAATACAAAATAATTATTTTTTATGATATTTTACGGAATGTTCATTCTAATTGTAAATACTAAAAAAAAAATTCTCCTTTCTAAAAGTAATTGTAGCATGACTATATATATTTATATTTGTAAAAAAAATTGTTGTTTATCGGGGTAATCTTTAGAAATGATGTTATTAATAAGGTGTTGTCTATTTGTTAAACATGTTTTTTTCATATCTACATTATGCATATATTTAAAAAAAATGGTGTACCATAAATATAAACTGACCGTAGACCGTAGACTGACCGTAAATATAGCACTGTATTTCAAAAATTACTGTGCGCTTTCATTCGAAAAATCATTACTAAACTATTTGTCAACTAAAACTAAACTGTTCTATTGTTTTATAAAGGAAATTAAATATTAAGTTTTTGTCTTGATTTTATAATATAAAAGACAATGAAAACAAAAATATTTTCATCTAATTTAGGGATTAAAGGGAGTTATTCTGTTGCTTCTTAAAATTATATACGTAGCGTTTAATAATAATTTTTCAAAGAAAATAAGTAAGATTTCCCGAGGTGAATAGTAGCCTAATTAGTTTCCGGTGCATTTATATTTTTATATTTCCCGATAACATTTTTGTCACATTCTGAAATTTAAGTAAACAAAACTGCAGGCATTACTTACTTCTTAATATATATATATATATATATATATATATATATATATACATACATATGTATATATATATATATATATATATATATGTATATATATAACATAGAGTTATAACACTATTTATTATATCAAATTGTCCTTCAAAACAGAGACTATCTGCGGAAAATTGTTTATTAATTCAAATCTTTAAATTTTATTTGTTAAGACATTTATATATTAATAATGGAATCGATGGCAAAATAAATTAACGGTATAAGTGTTAATTAATTTTATAAGCTTTTCAAAGTTAATAATCCACTGAAACTAACACTAAAGCTGGAGAGCGAGAAGCCAAGCCGAAATGAAATAGAAGTCGCTCCTTAAACAGACGAAACGTACTTTATTCCAAGACCTCCCTAATTGGGAACGATTTATTATTACATTACACAATAATTACTTGTAATAAAGCAACGGCGAGTTCCTCTATTTGTCCCGTTTGGATATTTGCAAACTTTTTTGTTACTAGTACAGTAGCTCGCAAGATTACATTAATTTTTTTATTATTATATTTACTGGATATGTATGTAAGCTTAAAACATTATTTTTTCGAACGAAAGTCACCTTATTATTATTTCTTTATTCTGTATCTTTGTAACGTATTATTTTCGCCATTTTGTAATACAGTGTTTCGATTATAATAGAAAAAAATAAGTTAGAAATCAATTTCACTATAAAAACAAAGTGGTAAAATAGTGACAGATGTAGTATGTAATAAATCCCTGATGCCAACTATGGTAAGATTAATTATACCAAAAGGTGTCAATATATACATATATATATATATATATATACACACACACACACACACACATATATATATATATATATTCACATGACATACATTTACTCAGGAAGTTTGGGAATCGAGGAATCAAGAATTAAACACTGATGTTTTTGAATAATTGGAAAAAATATTACAAAATCATGAAAAGTCAATACAAGCATATAATAATTGGCAAAGACAGAGATAAATGTCTTCTTAATCTACGGTTTCATACACATGAAAAGTTAAAGTACATTAGTAAAGAAATTGAAAATTTTGATAGTGGTAACCACGAGTTCCAACAAGAATTTGATATGCAAGAAATCGATGATGTTTGCCTTATAGTAGTCGTGAAATATAGTATTAATAATTATAACATAACAGATTAAAAAGATAAAAAAATAATTGTGATTTGTAATAATAGGTGAATAATAAGTTTTCAAATTAGTTTTTTTAAACTTTTAAGATTTACGTTTTACGTTTTACGTTACTTTTAGTTTTTTTAGACTTTTAAGTTAACTTTTTAGTTTTTTTATAAAACTTACGCAATATTTTTTGTTAAACAAGGTAAATGTGAAAAAATTTTCGAATATTAATATCTAAAAGGAACATCATGGATACAAGCACATTTCCTACTGTTCTGCCATCATGTGGGTTCTACTCTGTCTAGATAGGTTCCTATTTCATGGATAGCTCTCATTGGAATTCCCATGGATATAATACCAACAACCAAGGTCTATCAATTTCCCATATATTCGTTTCCTAAATTTTGGTAATAAAGGAATACAAAATTTAGTACGTATAGACTAAATATTGTAACTTTTTGTTATTATGTAAGTTTTTTATGAGTTTTTATTTCTTAAACAAAAACGTGAAAATACGTTAAGAGACAGCAAAACCTCAGAGGTCCCACTTACCATTAGTAATAACCCTACCATTGGTTAATAAATCGTGTTTTTGAAAAACTTTTTAAATATTATTTGGTATAAAGCAATATTTTTTAGTGTTCCGTCCCTCAAAATGAAAAAAGTAGACAACTTTCTCAGAAATAGCTTGAGAAATCAAGTTGAAATTAATATGGCATATCAACTCTTGTATAATTGTAAAAAATTCAAGTCTTTATATTCATACAATCATAATATAAAATGCTAAAGGGCTATTATATTCTTTATTTTCTCTTTATTTACAATTTAAGCTTACTTATTGATCATCAAAACCTATATAGTGTTTCCGCTCGGCATATAATATTGAAATCGGCATTACAATACAAGTATCCTCCCATGTCGAATTATAACTTTTTTAAATATTCTTATGTGAAAGATATAGCAGGTAATATATTTGCGTTCCGAAAAATTGATATTATGTTATTTACACAATTATTTACATATTTAACAGAATCCTACGTGCCATTAAATGTTTTCAAATGCCTAAATGTGTATGGAACTACACGAGTTCTACTCGTGGTTAAAGGTTTTTTGACGGCTAACTGCAAACCGATAGATTCCTGTAATCAAATTTTGTTTTATTTAAATGAAATTAAATGAATAATTAGGCACTGGTTTTCAAAATATTAAATGAATACTTATTTAATTGCAATACTGTATGCATTTTCAAACAAATTGAATATACCATATATGAATACAGTCAGGGTGATGAAATTACCAAAGTACTCTTAATATTGTCAATAAGTTAAAATATGAAAACATTGCTTATAGTCTTTTTGTTGCCTAGCTTAAATTTATATATATTTATAACAAGACAATTATTACTTAACTTGGTAAAGAATTTTTACACGAGTATTAAATGTCAAATATTGAAACACGCAATGGCCACCCAACATTCACAAGAAATTTTCATAATGATTTAGTAGTACTGAATGTTATCTACATAAATTATATTTGTGTGTAGAATATGTTTAGTGGAAATTTGATACTTGAATGTGCTAAGACATTTTCTTTCGCTGAAATAATGATATTTTTAACATTCAGAAAAATACATTGGCGTGGTGACTTATTATTTGAAAAGCTATTTTTTTAAAAATACATTTTTGTAGAAATATGAAATTTAGTATATAGAATATTAATTTTGTAACTATTCTCATAAATATCGATGTCAAATAGAAGATAGTGAAAAGAAAAAAGTACTAAAACGAAGGTATATTGTTATTTAGGTTAAGGCATAAAATTACTTTATAAGTGGTTAGCCTTTTTTTTTCTCGCTGAAATCTATAAGAAAACAGATGTTTATTATGATGGTGTTGAAAAATAAAATATTATGTTTAAATCCCTAATTATTTTAAATATTTAAATTATTATAGTTTTAAATACTAAATGTGGAAATCATTTTCCTACCCTTAATTTTTTTTTAATTTTTGTTTTTAAGGTTCTGTACCTTAAAAGAAAAACGGAAAAAACATTTTTCAGTCTATTATTAAAATATGAAAAACGTTGGTATTTTACTCCTAGTTACAATTAGAATATGGTTTATTAGATTTATTTTATTTCATATATTAATTCATTTAAAAAAAAAACTATGTTTAACTTGTGGGTTACTCCAAAGCGTTGTATATATGGAAGTATCGTCGAACAAGGTATAAACCATAATAAATAAAACAGAAAAAAGAGATTAATTAAAATCAAACATAAATCTATCTAATTTATAATCGTGAACTACCAAACAACTTCATAATACGAGTCTTAAAACAGTTAAGGGTGCAGAAAAAAAATAGCAAGGTTGGGCGCATCTTGCAACATCGCGTTAATCAACTAAGTACTTGAAAAAAGAGCAAGCAGATAGATGAAATAAATTGTAAGTGAGGAGCTTAAAGCATTATAAGACCCAAGATCGAGAGAATATCGATATAGTTATTTATTAATTTATTTAGTACATGACCAAAATAAATTCACGTCACAGTTGATGAGTTACATCCAATCAGGCTCATTATAAATAGACGTATATAAGGAGAGTAAAGATAATTTTTTTCATATTATCATTTCCATGTCCTATTATCACTTGCAAAAACACAGTAATGTACTTAATTTGTAGCGGAAGGAAATTGGATTTAATGTCATGCCTATTAAACGATGCTAGGATTGGCATCGTCATGTTTCCGACATTAGAGCAAATGAACCAATCTAGGTAAACCATCACCGTCCTTTCGAAAAGTGTATAAACCCATCATCTGGCGAAACGAGGTCGGAGCATCAGACGACTGCTAAAAACGAGTGAATTTTTGTAAAGGTGATTTTTAAAATGATTTACCAAACTAAATTTTAGAAATTAACGACTTTGATGAAGCGGTTTATGTTTTATGTAATTCGATTATTGATACAATAATAGATTGTGTTCCTACTAAAAGGTGGGTTCTCTTTTTCTTTTCTCCTCTCATTCCTTTCACGATAGGTGGAGGATGGCGGTTCCTTAGCTGGTACGTTTCTATAGGCGCTGCGGTTTGGAGTCTAGTTGACGATATTCTTTCGTATTCGGCGATCTTTAGCAGAGGTTATTTTTCAAATACAGTCGTTGGTTCTGGAGAACATAGTCTTCTTTGGTGCTGTATGATAAACTTTGTAGGTGACCGGTCTTTCTTGCAGCAAAATATTGAGTGGTAAATAATCCAGTTTCACCCATGTTGTCAGATACTCAGCGTATAGTCGAATCATCTCGTTATATATGCGCGTTGGGACACTCCAAGGATTTGTCGAAGGCAGTACATTTGATCTTAAGTCTTAAAATTCCACTTCAACGTCTAAATATTAGATCCATAAAGAAGAATGAGTAAAATAAGTGCCAGGAATACGCAGAGCTTGGTTTTGAAATATTATTTCATTTCTAGGTGGGTCTTTGGCGTTAGGTCATTATGCATCTGGATGATGCGTACAAGCTTTGCAAGCAATGGTTCAGTTTTCAGGGCTTTCCATAAAGCCGGCCAATATATGCAATCAAACGTTGATTTAAAATAGGCGAAGACGACAATAGTACGACAAAATACTTTCCACTTCATATCCTTTTCTCGACGAAATGTAAAGTGTAAAAATTTAGTCGATACGTTTTTGGTTCATTGGGAGCCAGATAACTCTTTGCAACTGGTCTCGATGCTCTTGGAGGAGCGATTGGATGATTTTCATGAATACTTTTCCAAGGATAAGAGACTAATGAAGGGTCTCTTGATACAGGGTTTTCGTTCTTCTTGTATAATGAGATGGCAATAACCTTCTTCCTAATCAAAGTATATTACGCTATCCGGGAGTCGGCAATGAGTAAATAAAGTCGTCGTGGTAAGATTAATTTGCCTGATTTTATGATCTTGACGGGAATTTTGTCGATCTTTGGTGCTTTTCCATTCTTGGTTGACCTTACCGCTTGTTTGAATTCTGCCAAAGTTTGTTTTTTCTCCAAGAGTAGTATTTCTAGTGGAGGGAGGAAGATCAGTGATGAATCGGGTAGCGATTTCCTCATTGGTTTTTACTATATAAGGCTTGGAAGAATTCTTTGCAACATTGTAGGAATGGATTGGTGACAAAACGAATTTGTAATAACGATGTTGTAATAAATTGACATAAAATTTCCGATAATTCGGCATAAAATGCTAGATAATTTAGCATAATAACTAAAATTAATTCTTATTTGCCGCACTGAAATCTACGGCAACGACGATCAGTTCAGTTCTTGGAATTCAGCACGGTACATGTTGTAGTTTATTGCAGAAATCGTCTATGGTATCGTTCAAGCTCGTTTCTGTAGGTGGATATACGGAGAGGATATGCGTCTTAATGATGTTGTCATTAGCTAGTGCAGCGAGATGATCTGGGATTGCACGATTTTGACTGAATGACTGCTGGCCGTGAAACCGACTCCAGCTTCTTTTTTCTTGCCGTCCGAATTACACAAAATCATTGATGACAATCTTGTTGGTAATATTGTTATCATTGGAGAATGTATTCGCATTTGTTCGAGTACTATGATTAGTAATTCAGGTGACGTTACAATTCAAACTTTGCAAGAAAATAGTACTTTGGCGACAATTTCTCTTTGATTAACTTGAGGACTGGTCAGTCCTCACATTACATATCATTATTCGGATTTGATTTTTCGGGTTTATTACTCAATATAGTTGCTGCTATTGTTGCTCTTGTTGTAAATTGTAAAATTTGCCAGTACACTAGGTCCTCGATGCTGATGGCCCAGGCAGGAATCGGCTGCCTCGGATGCGGTAACGTGATCGAAAACTTATAGTTCATTTTCATGCGGTTCCTCATCCCTTTTTTTACTTTTTTCAGCCCGGTTTGCGAGCGGTTTGCGGAACGTCTTTGGTATTTTTAAAGGGATTGAACGTTAGAAAAGTAAAAATATTTAATTTTGTTTAATGTTTTATTCAACATGAGTACATACCTGTAAGTTGTGTCATGCGGAGACAAGATGATTGAATTCGTTCAAAGCACGGGCTAGGAACTTTATTAAAGTCACGATACACTCATCAACATGGATATCGTGGGAATGTTGAATTGCAAATTATAGTACGTGTATTTTAACGGAATATGAGATGAAAGTAAAATATTAAATGGTCTTCCGTAATTACTCCGAGATCCCGCACGGAATATACTCTTCCGAAAGCAATTCCGCTTAGCTTGTAATTATGCTTCAATTATACACGTAAGCGGGAATATCTCATCATTGCTCATATCAATATTTCTTCCATTTGTTCATATTAAAATCTAACTTATTGCATTACCACCATTTGAGTTTTTCCTACTGAGTCGATATCATTTTGAAACAGCTTACAATCAGATTTGATTTTCAACCCTTGTGAATAGATTCAAATCAACGGCAAACACAAGTAAACGAGCAGTGCTGACGAAGGGGGGGGGGCTTCAAGTCAATACTTGTAGTGATACATACATAAAAGAGGCCTTAAATTATTATCGACTATCTTGGTTGATTATAGATTGAGTAATATAATGCTATGATTTGAAATTTCCAAACTGGGCGAAATTTTTCGTGCCCGAAAATAATTGGAAAAATTTAATAGAGCAGAAAATATAGGACCCTCCGATAATTTTACTCGGAAAATATCATTATATATATAGTGGAATAACTTCTTAAAATCTGAATAAGCCATATCTATCTGCTGTCTACCAGTTGCCTCCCTAGCGACATCTGTCTACGGGCACTGAACTTGGGAATAGATACGACGATGTAAGATGGTTTTAATTTCTTTAGCAAATTTTGATTACTACTACAGGTCTGTAATTTCTTATATCACTCTAGAGCCATATTACAGAACAAGTATGCTTATTGAAATCTGGAAATATGAAAAGATTTTGGAATTCAGGGAAATGTATATTTTAAATGTAATAGGTATTATGAAACATTAAGTAGCGAGGTCATACGTCAGGACTGGGACTTATTTTGACTGCAGCTGCTGTAATGGAAGCTTGAGTTCAGAATAGTCTAACCTTGAAAATTCGACAGAAATGTGCTGCCCCTATTAGCGACACGTGCCACTTTCAAAAGGTCGAATTTTGGTTCATTATTCGAAAACGTTGATTAAAATATTTCGCAAAAGGCATTTGTGATAGCTTCACCTGAGCACGTAACCCCATTCTCCGTTCTCAGTCTAGTCTCAAGACGGTGTCTAAACGTTTTCATCTCACGCATGTTCAAATAATTTTAAAATTAGACATAATGCTAAATTTCGAACATAGACGCTATTCAAAATTTTTTGGTAAAACGATTTGGCATAAACACAATCACAACATGTGTGACCGTCGGCGTTTGTGGAGATATCAGGCCATTTTCGATTGGAATGACGCAATTAAAATAACCAACGTATACACGTCTTTTGCATCAATAGAATGCCAATGAGAAAAACCATTTTTTATGACGCGCCACAGTAAATGTAAATTACCGTGGCGTGTTATTTGAATATTAGTGCTGGACATTTTAAGTATAAAATAGTAGGTAACGCTGAGTATGACGACCGGATACGCAATAGTAAACGCATTGTGCTGTTGCAGAGCAGTGTTCAGTTTACATTTAAGAAACAAATCATCACTATTTTGTTCCAAGGATGCTTTTTCTAAAACAGACAAAATATTCAGTGAAGTCGTGAAAATATCAGCAAATATTAGTTATTGATTTATTTACTTTAATGTATCTAATCGACATATATGGCGGACTTATTGCTACAAGAGCAATCTCTTACAGTCAATCATAACATTAATCCAGCCCCGCTCGATGAGTGGCCGGGAATCGAACCCGGGTCACCGCACCGCCATAGACCGTATGCTTTATGATCAATAAAATACACCACAGTGATGACAGATCTTGCCAAGAATCAGTTCACGTATGAAATATAATGAAGTAATTTAAAGTTAATTATGCATACTTGAATAAACATTTTCGTTACGAATACGGATGAGTAATTTATTTGTTATTACAGTAAGTAATATCCAACATAAAAATGTTGGATTTTAATACAGAAAGTTTCGTTAACATGCATACTGTTTTGTTATTTTGTTTCTTTTTTTACTATAGATATGTTTGTATAGCTTAAACTATTGGGAATGTTGGTTTATTTATTTTACAGTGAAATATATATATATATATATATATATATATATATACACGTGTGTGTGTTTGTATATATATTGTTTTTTGATGTATAACGTTCGTAATAAACCAAAGGTGTATTGAAAAATTTCTTTGTTTATCAACAATGGCCGCCATCCAATTTTGACTTTGACCAAACCTTTTAATCATTGATTATATTAATAAAATTATTAAATTTTACATATTCATTATACATACTTCAGTAAACCGCTCGATGCTTTTGAGTTTTGATTTTGATGGCATGCAAAATTTTGCCTACATGAAATTTTATGTCGAACGGAATTTTTTACCGGTTTATAACATTATTTAACTTTTTACTTATATTCAAAGGTTTGTCATATCTTCACAACGAAATTATTGCATATTATATGAGATTTAATTTGATATAATAAAGAATTAGAGAGTTATAAGGTATTATAGAAGACTAAACCCATTAATTGTTCATATGAAAAATTGAATTCTGATTATAGAGAAATAGAGAATATTATATTTTCATATAAATTTTCAAAACCGATAATCTGTGATATATATTATCCATATTTCCACCAACGTCCTTCCTTTATTTTCTACTTTCAATGAAATCTTTACTTACAAACATTTATTTTAATTAAGCATTGTCAAGTGTGTATAAACGTTTGCTACATTCAATATAATGAAACTTTTCAAACAAGAAGATATGTTTAGCTATAGAATACACTAGACAAATCAACAAATAGTTTCAATATTTCATTCAAATATCACCTTATTATTGTAGACAGGGTAAAGGTGTGCTAGTGGCAATTAATTGCTACATTCAATATAATGAAACATTTCAAACAAGAAGACATGTTTAGCTATAGAATACACTAGACAAATCAACAAATAGTTTCAATATTTCATTCAAATATCACCTTATTATTGTAGACAGGGTAAAGGTATGCTAGTGGCAATTAATTGCTACATTCAATATAATGAAACTTTTCAAACAAGAAGACATGTTTAGCTATAGAATACACTAGACAAATCAACAAATAGTTTCAATATTTCATTCAAATATCACTTTATTATTGTAGACAGGGTAAAGGTATGCTAGTGGCAATTAATTGCTACATTCAATATAATGAAACTTTTCAAACAAGAAGACATGTTTAGCTATAGAATACACTAGACAAATCAACAAATAGTTTCAATATTTCATTCAAATATCACTTTATTATTGTAGACAGGGTAAAGGTATGCTAGTGGCAATTAATTGCTACATTCAATATAATGAAACTTTTCAAACAAGAAGACATGTTTAGCTATAGAATACACTAGACAAATCAACAAATAGTTTCAATATTTCATTCAAATATCACTTTATGATTGTAGACAGGGTAAAGGTATGCTAGTGGCAATTAATTGCTACATTCAATATAATGAAACTTTTCAAACAAGAAGACATGTTTAGCTATAGAATACACTAGACAAATCAACAAATAGTTTCAATATTTCATTCAAATATCACTTTATTATTGTAGACAGGGTAAAGGTATGCTAGTGGCAATTAATTGCTACATTCAATATAATGAAACTTTTCAAACAAGAAGACATGTTTAGCTATAGAATACACTAGACAAATTAACAAATAGTTTCAATATTTCATTCAAATATCACCTTATTATTGTAGACAGGGTAAAGGTATGCTAGTGGCAATTAATTGCTACATTCAATATAATGAAACTTTTCAAACAAGAAGACATGTTTAGCTATAGAATACACTAGACAAATCAACAAATAGTTTCAATATTTCATTCAAATATCACCTTATTATTGTAGACAGGGTAAAGGTATGCTAGTGGCAATTAATTGCTACATTCAATGTAATGAAACTTTTCAAACAAGAAGACATGTTTAGCTATAGAATACACTAGACAAATCAACAAATAGTTTCAATATTTCATTCAAATATCACCTTATTATTGTAGACAGGGTAAAGGTATGCCAGTGGCAATTAATTGCTACATTCAATATAATGAAACTTTTCAAACAAGAAGACATGTTTAGCTATAGAATACACTAGACAAATCAACAAATAGTTTCAATATTTCATTCAAATATCACCTTATTATTGTAGACAGGGTAAAGGTATGCTAGTGGCAATTAATTGCTACATTCAATATAATGAAACTTTTCAAACAAGAAGACATGTTTAGCTATAGAATACACTAGACAAATCAACAAATAGTTTCAATATTTCATTCAAATATCACCTTATTATTGTAGACAGGGTAAATGTATGCTAGTGGCAATTAATTGCTACATTCAATATAATGAAACTATTCAAACAAGAAGACATGTTTAGCTATAGAATACACTAGACAAGTCAACAAATAGTTTCAATATTTCATTCAAATATCACCTTATTATTGTAGACAGGGTAAAGGTATGCTAGTGGCAATTAATTGCTACATTCAATATAATGAAACTTTTCAAACAAGAAGACATGTTTAGCTATAGAATACACTAGACAAATCAACAAATAGTTTCAATATTTCATTCAAATATCACCTTATTATTGTAGACTTATATTGTAAAGGTATGCCAGTGGCAATTTAAAAAAAAAATCAAATTTTATAGTATACTTTACGTTTTGAAACTAATCTACTCAATTTAAATTAAGTAGAATTAAATTATTCAAGGAATTGCTTTATCTATTTCCATTTTCCTTATATAATACTTCTCTGTTTTTTAAAAAAAAAATTGGTTTAATTATCCAATTAAAAAAAATAAAACATGTTATGTTGACCAAACAAGAATTTTTTTTAAATTTTGTCAACCTCTATATTTTTCACGTGATTTGTATATGATTTTGAAATATAATAAAAAAATTTTTATTTTTTTTTATTTCCCAGGGGCAAAATAACAAGATCACATTTGAAATCATGAACGAAACTTTTTTATTTAAATATAAGTTCTGTACGTATAATAGTTCACTAGTCTTTCTATTCTATTAAAAGCACCTTACACAGCGTCTCACTGTACAACGTTAAACGAAGATAATATTTGCCAAGCGCCCTCGCAATTAGCCGTAATTGGGTTTCCGGTCTGTTCTCGATGTGCACGTGTGCACGTGTGTGAGCGACCTCCGTGCGCGTGCCGATATACTGGCCGACCTATTGATTTATGTGTCACGTGTCCCCTTACAATGTTCAAAATGAATTTTATTTCACCCCAAATTTGTTGGGAAATCTTTGGATGACCGGGCATTTATTATTATGGGACTAGGTAATTATATATTTTATATACACCATAACGTCACCATAACGTTTTCCCACAGTGGATAAAGAGTAAAAACGACTTATGTATTGGTCAAATAATTTTTGTCTCAATCATAGACTGATTATTCTTAAAAGATTCTTACGTCTTCATAAAATGTCTAATACTTTGCACGTTTGTAACTTTGATTCTCCAAACGCAGCTGTATTTGAAACTACTATTGATGGAACAGTAAACGTCGGAGATATGCTTTTTTCTAATATTGGTAACTTGGGTTGAGGGGTACTTGAAACAAAATGAAAAAAAAATACTGGTAATATTAAAGGAAGAAAACACCGTAAATTATTAAATATTGTCGTAGAAGTAAATGTTAAGTTCTAATATCCAGAAAATCTAAAACCAATATAGAAAATCTAAAACCAAATTATCCAAAATAATCTAAAACCAAAATATGGTGCCTTTTAAAAATATTTATGCTCATTTTCGTTAAATTAAAACTATATATACACAAATGAGGTTAAGATATTTTTTTTAAATATCCTCATATTGAAATGTTGCATTTCTCAAATTACGGCATCCCACATTCTGACCCTGAATGATAAATTTCTTTCTGAATGATAAATTCCCTTCCATTAAGATGTTTTACCTTTTCAATTCACGGCATGTTTAAACTGCTAAAATGATCGTAACTCGTGCTGGCAATAGAACGTAACAGATGTCCTCCCTCGACCTTTGCTCCAAAAGAGATTTTATTTTGAAATAATCTACAGCAAAGATACTATAAACTAGAGATAGTATCTCGTTCTGTTTCAGACCAGTTATATCATGCTCTCGTTATGTGTCAATAAATAATATGATTTTTATTTAAGTTTAAAGTTTTTTCATAAATATATGAGTGGGAAGAAATAGTTTGGGTTTTACCAAAGTAAATGGAAATGATTTGATACAAATATCTAGACTCAGTTATAAAAAAAATGCAACATCATAAATTATAGCTCATTTGAAACCAATACATTTTGCTTAATCGTTATGAGAACAGCACCGATCGAAAAATTTGGCGAGCACATATGTCGATTAATATAAAAGTGGAGACGGTTCATATTATATTTCTGAATAAAATGTAAAAAAAGTCATTAAATATATGCACGTGACATTGTTATACGCCTGGAGCAGCGGGAACTATTTCATATTTCCTCACACTAAAAAATAGAACTTAAAAAAATTATTTTTAACCGATTTCACGATAGGAGGGGGTTTTCAATTCGACGTATGTGTATTTTTAATACAAATTTTTGCAGAAATAATCTACGCTTAAACAATATCTTCGCTTATTTTTACAAACCTAACCAAATAGCACTGAAGTTTACGGATTAGCAATCATTAAAATTTGAAAGCTATTTTTCTTGTATTTTTATTTTTGTCTAAAGCTCATATCACTAGGAGACGCATTAATTGATTTTAAGTATACTTTTTCTGATAACAATTTTTGCATATGCTCCAGGTAAATATGGTGAGGAAACGATTATATATAATAGTGATATTTTAAGGAACTACTCAACGGGTGAAATATACGTCCTTTTTAGCAATTTGAGACCAAGTTTAAACCCCAAATGGGTTTGTCTTTATAAGCAATCAAGTCTTAGATTCTGTCCAGATTTTGATGATAGAACTGGAAAATAGTGACAGAATTCCATGATGAATGGCATACTTTTTATCTCATTTGGCTTTAATTGACAAGTTTTTTGGTGGCGAAGGAGACGGAAAGTAGCAGCAAGAACTCTTTAGCAGTAAATTCTTGAGCTTGCCTGCTAAGCAAAAAGTGTAATATAAGCAAAATATATTGCAGCAACAAAAATATATTAAATTAGTAAGTAAGTAAATAGGCTACAAACAAAACATGAAACAACTTAGATCTTAGTACCTAGGTACGTAGGTAGATAAGTAATGTACATCTATATATAAAAAACCGTGAAGCAACTGACATAATAGTAAGCAGGTAGATCTGGTTTATACAGATACATGAAGCCATTAAGATTTTAGTCGACAGGTAGGTAAATATGCAGACATAAAAAGACACAATGGTATAATTATGATCGTAGTAACTGTGTTGCAAAGACCTACTCAAGTACTTGTATATAATAGTGAAACAGTTTTTGATCTCAGGAAACACAATTTAAAAAAGATAAGAAAGTGATTTTGCATTTATGTGAGCTTTAGACAAAAATGAAAATACAAGAAAAATATTCATTAGCTTTCAAATTTTAATGATTGCTAATCCATAAACTTCATTGCTATTTGTTTAGGGTAATAAAAATAAGCCAAGTTGTTGTTTAAGCGCAGATTTATTTCTGCAAAAATTACTGGAAAACGATTTTAATTCTAGTCAAAAAATTAATAAAACTTATTTATAAATCATGTTTAATCCGCTTGCTGAAAAGAAAGATGAAATTAATCCTATTCAATTTGTGTTTAAAAACCGACTCAAAAAGTGTACAAATTTCAAAGAAATAAATATCGCTTCGCTTGATCAATCCATTCTAATAATTTTCACTCGGCAATTTAACTTAATCATAACGTAATCATTTTAACAAGAGAACAGCAAAAGTTTCATTGAAGTTCAATCGGGCGTTTTTAGAAAAATAAAAAAAAATATTTTCCTACTTATCTATTGAAAATATTTTATTCAGTATTTGATGATTTTATCAAACGCAATGATACAAATTAAGGAATTAAGCCACCCGTACATGGCTCATCTGGTTAGTAACTGGAGTTAGCAACAGGTTGTCTTCCTGTAATATGTAAAAAGGATGAGCGGTATTGAGACCTCAACGATGTTAAAATTGGTATCTTAATACTGATTACCCTTATTATTGAAACCGAAACACCAATTTTAATTAATGTGATAGATAATTTCGTTGAATATTAACGTCGACACTACCTGAAAATCGATTAATAAAATAATATTTTATATTTAGTTACTTAACCTCGACACTACCTGAAAATCGATTAATAAAATAATATTTTATATTTAGTTACTTAACGTCGACACTACCTGAAAATAGATTAATAAAATAATATTTTATATTTAGTTACTTAACGTCGACACTACCTGAAAATCGATTAATAAAATAATATTTTATATTTAGTTACTTAACGTCGACACTACCTGAAAATCGATTAATAAAATAATATTTTATATTTAGTTACTTAACCTCGACACTACCTGAAAATAGATTAATAAAATAATATTTTATATTTAGTTACTTAACGTCGACACTACCTGAAAATCGATTAAAAAAATAATATTGTATATTTAGTTACTTAACGTCGACACTACCTGAAAATCGATTAATAAAATAATATTTTATATTTAGTTACTTAACCTCGACACTACCTGAAAATAGATTAATAAAATAATATTTTATATTTAGTTACTTAACGTCGACACTACCTGAAAATCGATTAATAAAATAATATTTTATATTTAGTTACTTAACGTCGACACTACCTGAAAATCGATTAATAAAATAATATTTTATATTTAGTTACTTAACCTCGACACTACCTGAAAATAGATTAATAAAATAATATTTTATATTTAGTTACTTAACGTCGACACTACCTGAAAATCGATTAATAAAATAATATTTTATATTTAGTTACTTAACGTCGACACTACCTGAAAATCGATTAATAAAATAATATTTTATATTTAGTTACTTAACGTCGACACTACCTGAAAATCGATTAATAAAATAATATTTTATATTTAGTTACTTAACGTCGACACTACCTGAAAATCGATTAATAAAATAATATTTTATATTTAGTTACTTAACGTCGACACTACCTGAAAATCGATTAATAAAATAATATTTTATATTTAGTTAATTAACATCGACACTACCTGAAAATCGATTATTAAAATATTATTTTATATTTAGTTACTTAACATCGACACTACCTGAAAATAGATTAATATAATAATATTTTATATTTAGTTAATTAACATCGACACTACCTGAAAATCGATTAATAAAATATTATTTTATATTTAGCTACTTAACATCGACACTACCTGAAAATCGATTAATAAAATATTATTTTATATTTAGTTAACATCGACACTACCTGAAAATTGATTAATAAAATAATATTTTATTTTTAGTTACTTAACGTCGACACTACCTGAAAATAGATTAATAAAATAATATTTTATATTTAGTTAATTAACATCGACACTACCTGAAAATCGATTAATAAAATATTATTTTATATTTAGCTACTTAACATCGACACTACCTGAAAATAGATTAATAAAATAATATTTTATATTTAGTTAATTAACATCGACACTACCTGAAAATCGATTAATAAAATATTATTTTATATTTAGCTACTTAACATCGACACTACCTGAAAATCGATTAATAAAATAATATTTTATATTTAGTTACTTAACGACGACACTACCTGAAAATAGATTAATAAAATATTATTTTATATTTAGTTAATTAACATCGACACTACCTGAAAATCGATTAATAAAATATTATTTTATATTTAGCTACTTAACGTCGACACTACCTGAAAATAGATTAATAAAATAATATTTTATATTTAGTTAATTAACATCGACACTACCTGAAAATCGATTAATAAAATATTATTTTATATTTAGCTACTTAACATCGACACTACCTGAAAATCGATTAATAAAATAATATTTTATATTTAGTTACTTAACGACGACACTACCTGAAAATAGATTAATAAAATATTATTTTATATTTAGTTAATTAACATCGACACTACCTGAAAATCGATTAATAAAATATTATTTTATATTTAGCTACTTAACGTCGACACTACCTGAAAATAGATTAATAAAATAATATTTTATATTTAGTTAATTAACATCGACACTACCTGAAAATCGATTAATAAAATATTATTTTATATTTAGCTACTTAACATCGACACTACCTGAAAATCGATTAATAAAATAATATTTTATATTTAGTTACTTAACGACGACACTACCTGAAAATAGATTAATAAAATATTATTTTATATTTAGTTAATTAACATCGACACTACCTGAAAATCGATTAATAAAATATTATTTTATATTTAGCTACTTAACGTCGACACTACCTGAAAATAGATTAATAAAATAATATTTTATATTTAGTTAATTAACATCGACACTACCTGAAAATCGATTAATAAAATATTATTTTATATTTAGCTACTTAACATCGACACTACCTGAAAATCGATTAATAAAATAATATTTTATATTTAGTTACTTAACGACGACACTACCTGAAAATAGATTAATAAAATATTATTTTATATTTAGTTAATTAACATCGACACTACCTGAAAATCGATTAATAAAATATTATTTTATATTTAGCTACTTAACGTCGACACTACCTGAAAATCGATTAATAAAATAATATTTTATATTTAGTTACTTAACGACGACACTACCTGAAAATAGATTAATAAAATATTATTTTATATTTAGTTAATTAACATCGACACTACCTGAAAATCGATTAATAAAATATTATTTTATATTTAGCTACTTAACGTCGACACTACCTGAAAATAGATTAATAAAATAATATTTTATATTTAGTTAATTAACATCGACACTACCTGAAAATCGATTAATAAAATATTATTTTATATTTAGCTACTTAACATCGACACTACCTGAAAATCGATTAATAAAATAATATTTTATATTTAGTTACTTAACGACGACACTACCTGAAAATAGATTAATAAAATATTATTTTATATTTAGTTAATTAACATCGACACTACCTGAAAATCGATTAATAAAATATTATTTTATATTTAGCTACTTAACGTCGACACTACCTGAAAATAGATTAATAAAATAATATTTTATATTTAGTTAATTAACATCGACACTACCTGAAAATCGATTAATAAAATATTATTTTATATTTAGCTACTTAACATCGACACTACCTGAAAATCGATTAATAAAATAATATTTTATATTTAGTTACTTAACGACGACACTACCTGAAAATAGATTAATAAAATATTATTTTATATTTAGTTAATTAACATCGACACTACCTGAAAATCGATTAATAAAATATTATTTTATATTTAGCTACTTAACGTCGACACTACCTGAAAATAGATTAATAAAATAATATTTTATATTTAGTTAATTAACATCGACACTACCTGAAAATCGATTAATAAAATATTATTTTATATTTAGCTACTTAACATCGACACTACCTGAAAATCGATTAATAAAATAATATTTTATATTTAGTTACTTACCGACGACACTACCTGAAAATAGATTAATAAAATATTATTTTATATTTAGTTAATTAACATCGACACTACCTGAAAATCGATTAATAAAATATTATTTTATATTTAGCTACTTAACGTCGACACTACCTGAAAATAGATTAATAAAATAATATTTTATATTTAGTTAATTAACATCGACACTACCTGAAAATCGATTAATAAAATATTATTTTATATTTAGCTACTTAACATCGACACTACCTGAAAATCGATTAATAAAATAATATTTTATATTTAGTTACTTAACGACGACACTACCTGAAAATAGATTAATAAAATATTATTTTATATTTAGTTAACATCGACACTACCTGAAAATTGATTAATAAAATAATATTTTATTTTTAGTTACTTAACGTCGACACTACCTGAAAATCGATTAATAGCAATTAGTTCACTATCGGTTTAATTTAACTTTGCACGCAGACCTAAAATCACCTTCAGTAACGTAAATGAATATGTAATTTTTTTTTGAAACAACGTCTATGCACAGTTGTGTACTTCGTTCACACATGTTTTATACATAATGCGCTCTAAATCATAACACATTTATGTAACTATAGCATATTAGGTAAATATATGAACCAAAAGGAGCGATTCATTCTTTAGCGATATTGTAACAAAGTGGTGAACACACTGATATACGGACCAATTTTCAGGTTTGTATAGCTGAAACGATTAATTCAAATGCAAGTGAACAAATTAAGTTCACATGACTCACAAAGTTTTTATAGAGTTATTGAAAATTAAAGTCACATTTACCAGTCCCAGGTAATATTCTTAAATTTATTTAGGATTTTAGAAACTGAGAGTACCATTTATTGCAAACATTGAAAATTCAGAAACTGAGACTGTTGCAATTCTTGTTTTTATACTATATATCTCTTGCAAAGTTGCTATGAAAACCCTGCATTTCAAATATATCCAAACTTCTTTTGTAATATCTTCCAAACGCGTTGATAATAACATGCTAGCATTTTTTCATCATAAGATTCAGTACATAATATACAGCTTCCATATTACTTGACTTACCATAGTGTCAGCCTGGAAATTCAAATCGGTTTACAAATGAAATCCAGTTTAATTATTAACTAGTCGAGTTGCGCGCAGAGCAATTTGAATAAAAAAATAGTCAAAATGAAATCAACGACTTAATATCAAAGAACTTCAAATTTCAAACATTTACAAAAAAATATATATCCGGCGCTTAATATGTATTTCAGGTTAGAAATTAAAATGAAGTGAAACTGAAACGATTATATTGCTGTTTTTATTGCAATTTTACTGCGATTTATATTGCAATATTTTGTCTCACTCCTTTGCGTCTCGTTCCTTTTTTTCCTTTTCGCATATCTATAATTTTCTACTTTTTCAATTTATATGAACTGAATACATTAAGGATTCCTCGTTTTTACTTCCGATTGTAGTTTAAAATTATAATATTCCGTTGTATAATATGAGTGCACAAGAGAAAGGTGAAAGATATTCATGTACAATCTAGGCTGGTGAAATAAACCCTGACATCAGCCTCTGATATAACTACTAAACTCGAGATCGGGGTCTTATCGATATAGTGATTCAATAGTTAAAAAAATCCTTAATATTTCAATGATTTAATGTTTTAAATAAATGCAAAATTACATTCAACCATGTAAAAGAAATAAATAAGGATAATATTATTTATATTAAAATATATTGACTGTTACCTTCAGCTGAGGATATAAGTAGGCACACACGGATACCTTTTTAAATACTACTTACTAAAGAGTTGAATAAAGTCACAACATTATACGATGTCATGAAAATCGTGCGATTCTCACATGGCAAATGTTAGTTCTTTGTGGTAATTTGTCGTCGCCGTGGTATGTTGGGTTGACCACCGCAATGACCCGGGTTCGATTCCCGTTCGTGCTCCAAGCGTGGTTGGACTGGTATTCCGGTTGGCTGTAAGAGATTGTACTCATAGCAATAAGTCCATCATATGTATCAACTGAATACAATAATGTACATAAATACATAAGTGAAATGTGTAGGATGTATAAATTTTGGAGGCATTCGAATTCGTTTAAATGATCTTTATTAACACCAGAATAGCATCCATCTCTATGGTCAGTTAATGATAGTCAGTGTTTAAAAAATATATTTTTTAATCAGAAAAAAAATGAAGATGCTTTAGATACTCTATCTTGCTAAAAACATGACGACTAACATTATTTGCTTGATGCTACCCACAAAGATTTCAATCAGTAAACCCAGATCAGTCAGTAGAACCGTTGACATATATTTAGTACAACTTGAGGTAAAGTAGTCGCATTTTCTAAAACAAAGCTTCGACTATCAACAACGATAGCTTGTGACTTGTTTGGATTTAGTAAAAGGCTTATTTTGTGAATTCTGCGACCTACTGAAGTTAAATCCCGGTTAAGGTTGTCGACGGTATTTGTTATTGAATAAAGATCTAAATATATATAGATTTGTTTATCATCAGCATACAGGTTATGATAATTGCTACTGAAATTTTTAGTAATACATTATCATAATGACAGTTATTAGAAAAATAACATTTATCATATTTATCATAATAAGAAAGAAAAGTCAATATATGTAAAAGACCGGGATTCAATATTTTTGAATTAAACCTATTATTTGTGAGCTCTGAAGGGACTGGTGAAAAATTTCAATAGTGCGGAAAATATAATTTTACTAGTAGATAGATAGATAGATAGAGTAGTTAAAATTTAAATAAGCTGCAAATACTTATAGACCTTGGTCCAATTTCCTAACTATTTCCTACTAACTATAACCTTCACGAAATTTTTCGCATTAGTGAGGGTAAGACGATTTTGATGGAAAGCAGAACCATTCAAAATATTTTAATAAATGTAGATTTTTTTTATTTAAAACTAGAATCAGATATAAAAACCGAAATGACTCGGAAAATATTTTCAACATATGAATTAAGTTTGGAATTTAGAGAATGCTTTATTATAAATGTAAGTGGTTTGACGAATATATTGTAATAGTACTTAATTACGTATAGAATTAGGTTAAGTGCATGTATTTTTTTTAAATTTTGATCTAAATTTTAAAATATAATTTTGAAGCTACTCTATAGATTGATTGAAGGAGGAAATAATATTTCATCTGAATTTGACCTGAAAAACAGATGTTGAATTAGTGAAGAAATAAAAAAATATTTAAGAAAAATAATTATATCAGAATATAATTCCTGACAAGAGTTTTTACGCTTATCAATATAGGATTTTAATGACACTTTTATGAAATACCTTAGAAGAAAATCAAGTAAACAAATGGTGTGTGGGTCTTTTAGATGGTAGCCATTTAATAAGCCAAATTCTACTCTTTGAAGGTTCGTCATAGAATTATCAAGAGGAAATGTAATTTCATAAAAGGTTATAGAATTTGAATAAACTTTACAGGAAATATATCTATTAGTTCCATATGTTATTTTGGTGATAAGGTTTTACAATTATTGTAGTTTTTGAGTGTACTAAATATTGAGAAATAAAATATAGAAACAATATAGTGAATTTCTGACGTTGGGGTCCAACAAAATTCAAAATTAAGGCCATGAGCAGGTAATTTCATGAATGGGTTACCAAGACAAAAAGGTATTTGTGGATTGTTTAAAATATTATATTATAAAATAATGAAAAAATATGACAATCACCATCCATTTGAGACAAGACCTAAACTAAGAATTAGAATCATGTTTTTGAAGCCAAGTACTTACCGGACAAATATATTTTGAAAATTTTCTAGTTTTTCAATTGTTTATTTAGTCTGCATAACAAATATCTGTTATTAAGTGAAGGCATTGAAAAAAGTTTTGACACAATAAAGTTTTCGTTTTTAAGGAAACGAACCTTTGGAGGCTGGCAAATCGAACGTAATGATTTCAAAAATAGGTATCTTACTATCGAGAATAGTTGCCCGAGACTTAATCTATATGTTGAGCCTGTTAACTAATGAGTTTGATATCTAAATTTGGGGACTTAACTGCAGTATATTTACAATATCATCCAAATCTCTATATGTATTTACTTGCAGATCATCTGCATACAAACGATAGTTGCTATGGAGGTTTTTAACTATAGTGATATTAAAAAAAATGAAATAGGAATGGAGAAAGCACACCACAAGAAAGTAAATAATCGGTCAATATCTAGCAATAGTCATAATGAGTGACATACTTTCATTTCTTTTTTTCGTCGTTACTTGTAACAGTTCGAGCGAGATCGCATTTGTTTCATATGATTGTTCAATTTGAAACTGTCACAACGTCCTAATTCTCCTTATGGCCAGAACGCCGTATTGACAAACTGAACTATCAATTTTGTTGAATTCGATCTTTTGTTTGTAATCTGAACATTTACGCAAATTATTTATTCAAGAATTATCCCACAAAATAATTAAACGTAATGCCTTAAAACGAGACAGCCTTTTACACAGAAATATGCCAGCTATTACATTATGAAGTGTGTAACATAAAACGTTGATTATTTCAGTTTTAAATTTTTTCATGATTTATGGTGATTTGCAATTCGTTAAGTATTTTTGGTTTAAAATTTTACCTAAATATTAATATAATTACATTTGGGCTTAGTTATTTATCCCAATATGGTGATAAACATTTGCAAGTCTATATAGATAACTTCATATTTCCACAAATATTTCCAGTATTACTATAAAACGGGTAAATAAAATCAAAGTGTCCATCTGCAGTTGCAAAACATTTGAATTATGATAGTGTAACCGTCTAAACTGAACGGCTCTGTATACGACGATACAATGTTGAGTGAAATGCTTTCAAGTAAATTTAAAAAAACATAATGGTGAGCTTAGCAAACTAGTTTATTCCCAAAGGACTTTGTCTCTTAACGTACAGTGTAATTCGACATTATGGGCACATGAGTACCGACTGGCTTTATTTGGGAAAAAGGTATTTTCAGCTAATGAAATTTGTTTTTACAGGAAATATAACATAAAGGTTTATAGTACAACTATATATTGATTAATATATTATTTGATATTTTTATGCTTTTCGCTGTTTTTTCTGGCTGAAATAAATACTACTATTGGCTTTGAATTGTTGAGTTTGTCTTCGTATATTTTTTAAACTGTTACCATAAGTATACTTTATACACGGCATTTAATCATAATTTGCTTTCATTAGGAGTCATGCATTACTTTTACTATATGGTCGTAAATATTTTCTCTAATATTTATAAATACTTGTGCGATTTCTAGAATAAATTATGAAAACCGACATAAGTTTTACAAATTCATTTATGACTTAATTTTTCTATCCCTTAAATTTATATTTGTTATATGATTAAATACGAGCATATAGATAATAAGTTGACATAGTAGTTTTTTTCTGCTAGAGATACAGATACTCCATTACCTCTAGAGATGCTGCTATTTACACTGAGTTCAAGATTCACAGAAGATTTCAAGCTTGTAATTACAGAGATTATGTTAAATTTGAGAATTTTATATTGAAAAGAAAGCAATTTTGGCACTTGGAAGTGTGTTGAAAAATGTCTGAACCGTTTACATCAACGATTCGAAAAGTCTCTATTCGAAACGGGTGTGTATTGTAAAGTATTTCCGCTTGATATGCTCAGTATGGTTGGCGATGATAAGAGGCTGGAGCTTGTACGGAACTGTATCAAACTAGATACGATTTTCTATGCATTTAAATTATCCCATATTTTAGAGTCGCTCATTTTAGCATCATTTGATATATTCACGCTGTCTCTCACCAATATCACGTACCTTTGAACGACACGCTGCCATCCCACATTAGTCTCGCGTTACAGGGCGTGTAACTTATGTCTCATTTCATTACGGTTAATACAGATTACAGTATTAACCGCAATCTGTGGTGAGTACACTTATATGTTCAGTATTGCGTTTTAACAATAATTCAATTCAAGTGTAAAGATTAATTCAGAAGCCCTGCAACATGGATAAATCCACAGGTTATCCTTAATCATTTACATCATGATTTCATATTTTGTGGCACACAGAGAAAATATTTTGGAAATAATGCGATATTATTAAATGATGAGATTGATAAGGTTATTAATATTTTTACCTAGCAAATTTTTCAAAATGATGAAAGTATTGCCTAGCATTCAGGGGATAATCAATGAAAGCAAGGGAAGAAGTTGTACTTCGAAATGTTAAGTATTTTCAATGTCAATAGATAACAATGAATCACTTCGAAGTATGTGTATATGTATGTAGTACTTACTTAAGTACACTTTATACTGTTTATAACCAGAATTGACTACGGGTTTTTTATTTGACAGTGCCGAGTGGAACACACAAAACGATTAGTTTCTGGGTTTGGAAATCCGTTACACCCTAGGCCAATGAAAAATTTAAACCTACGATCTATAATTGGATAAAACTGAAAAAAATCGTACGTTAGCCCTATTACTAGTAATAATAAATATCAAGCCAAATTTATCGGAATTTACCCTTTTAGGGTATCAAAATCTTATATAAAAAAGTTTGCCGTGTGCTATTTTGATAAAAGTTCTCACTAGCTTTATTCTAAATCCCTCGTTTATTTCGAAATGCATATTTTAAATCTGAATCCGAAATCTGCATTTGGACATATCAATATTAACAGAAAGTAATGCTTACTTTGTTTTAAATCTTAATTAAAAGAAAAATTCAGAGAAAATATAGTTACAAAGATTTCAAAATAATTTTATGTATGATATGACAAGTCTGGAAATATGGTGGCAAATGTTTACAAAAATATGACCGCACCCCTAAACTTTGAATCTTCCAGAGTCAATATTATGGAAAAAACAGCATCAATAGACGTTTATGTAACGTTTATGGACATTATAGCAATGATTGTAAGTCTTATTATTTTCGAGAAATTCACAATATTTTTGCACCTGTGAAAGACATACTAGGTACATTTATTTATAAGGTGAAAAATAATGGAAATTTTTAGAAAAAATATGTACGCTCAAATGACTTTCGTTTGGTATAATACACAATTCAATTGTACAATAATAGAATCAATTTAAAAGGTATTCTTCCACACTGGGGAGACAAATAATAAACAGGAAGTCCAATGTAAGACGATCTCGATCTGACTTAATGATTCATATATTTCAAAGTAAAACTCGAGTGTCTGTTTCCCTAATAATTTAAATTTAAATTTGATAAACTAATGACTTAATTCTTCAAGTATTTTGTGTACTTTATCTCCATCTTAACAATAACATTTTATCGCCACTCCACCTACATTTCCCATCGTAGTCCGAGTGACTTATTTTTGTCGACAAATATAAAATTCATAACTCTATTGAGATTAACTCCTTACACTTTCCGATCTTCTTCTTCTTCTTAGATCTGGCCGTTCATTGGCCAGATGGCGCGATGATAGCGGGAAGCAAATGGATGTGAAAAGCTCAGAATGAAAGCGAATAGCTTGTAAATAAAGAGGTCC
Source organism: Druceiella hillmani (assembly GCA_039881145.1). Taxonomy (NCBI): domain Eukaryota; kingdom Metazoa; phylum Arthropoda; class Insecta; order Lepidoptera; family Hepialidae; genus Druceiella; species Druceiella hillmani. The sequence continues at coordinate 22,579,207 of JAYKKI010000016.1, read as the reverse complement.
TGCTGGAGCAGTGAAGTGCGTTAGGCAACGATGGGGCAGAATGGTGTTGACTCAATATTTTAGTTAAATACTTTGCATGTGATTATATAAACGAGAAAATTAAACATTTGTTCAATTAGAAAAAGTATTCAAATTAAATATACTGCATAATCATAATGCATGTATTATTTATAATTATTTTAATTTATTTTACAACCTGCACGTTTTAAAAAGGCCATTCACTATACTAAACGTTACTTTGAACTTACCACCCTTTAGTGGTGTTTTTTTATGATTACTAATAATGATATTCTGAAGCAAAATGACGTATAAGTGTTACATACAAAATAATCCCTGTGTACGATAATTTTTATTAGTATAAGTGATATAAACGAGAGTTTTAGGAGACAAATAAATTCAGGAGCTACACACAAAACTTAAAATGGAAAAGATCAATAATGAAATTTTATCGCTAAGTAAAATATGCTTTAATAGGTTTGCTATGCTATGCTTTAATAGAACAGAGGTTTATAGGTGTAAACCTGTGTTCTAATAATAATAACTATTTATGAAACAAGTACAATAACACATATTTTGACAGAGCAAAAATATAACTTGAAAGAAATGAGAAATGTTGTTTTAAAATTTTGCAAGATACCATGAATGTATAAAAAGGAAGAGAGGAGGAAGTAACTGTAAATATTGAATCAAATTTATAAAAACTGACAGAAATTTAATATAAAGCTAAAGAAAATTAATTTTGCTGCCATAACGGAATTAATTCTGTTCACCATTCACATGTTTTTATACTTTCGTTCTCTCGCAAGAAAAACATCTCGTAAGAAAAATAAGAAAAAAAAATAAAGCATTTTCTTTCACTTTTCCGAATCTTACTTAATACACAGCACATTGCAAATTTCCTCACTATGATTTGGAGCTAAGTCAGCCACCTGGTAATTCCCACGGCAACCAATTTAAATCAAGCAAGCGAAATAATTACACTACATCCAAGTTGTCTAACATCCTGACAGATTTATCTTAAACGTTCTTAGATACAGTATGAGGGAGTTCTTAGATACAGGGTGAGGGCTATTTAATTAAATATATACGCGAGATGGAAACTATACAGAGAGAGCAAAGTTTCCTCCTTATCATGTCCGGGGAAAGTTGAGTTCAATAAATTTCACAACAAAATTTCATGTTGTTAACTTGTAGGCAGACAAGGTTGGTTTTGCAAACCATGTGGAAAGATCGGTTTCCAAATATTGTTACACAAAAATTTATTTCAATCAGTTCGGGGTTTCGTTCTTCAAAAGCATAAAAAAACGAAACTCTTGTAAGTTTATTGACATGCTCATCCGTCCATCTGTTTTCATATTATAATAGTTTTTCTCAGAAATTGTTTAATGGTGTAACTTGAAATTTCAAGTAGTAATAAAGCATATTAGTTCGCACATATCTCCCCATTAACAATTAAAAATATATACGTGGAAATTTTTGAAGCACCAAATAACGTACTCTTAATTTCATTAATATAAAGAAATCTATAAATAAATATCACATTGAGGTATATTTTGAAAAGATATAAACATTTCAAACGTATTTTTACTGAATTTTATTAAGTTGAATTTTATTAAGTTTTTGATAGTTCCGGAGATATTGCTGAAAGTGACCAAAAAATTTAAGCATAAAGTAGTAGTGTACTTAAATCTGGTACCATTACGAGCAGAGCAAATGAGATAAATATTGTTAATTCAGGATGTTTATAATTCAAAAGTTTAACTAACGGTTCGAGAGTCAACAATAAACATATTTGACATTTATGTTTTTCTACACATATTGTTGAGTATCTGAGTTCATAACCTTTTGGTAAGATTAATCACTTTTTCTTTAATAAGTAGTTTAACATTGCGTGATGTTATGCACTTAAAATTGTGTCAATGGCGTGTAGAATTTTAGTGCAAAACATTTTGAGTCTATTCATCATAAGGAAAAATTATTTTACGTCCATAAAATATATTGATTCAAGCAAAGCGTATATTTTTTTATTATTTCATATTACTAAAGTTTTATTTCAGTTAACAATCTAAACTTTAGAACAATCATTACGAAAGTTCTGCTGAAGTTTCTTTGTATCATCTTTTTAACGTCATTTAAAAAAAACTTGTTTAAAATTTTGCTTGACATTTTTATATACATTTCATAATTATATTGATGGATTTGGCATAAAAATTTCACAAACTGTGCGAAAAATCGCACAGCATTTTGTAGTTGCTTGAAATAGTAATATTTAAAATTTCAAAATTAATACAAAATCTCAATAATACTCGTATATCTTCAATATCTATACAAACCAGTCACATTTGTGTAAAACCATTTCCATCTAGACAACACGGGTAATATTCATTAATTATATCGACCTTATTCTAAACTGATAAAAACCCCTTATTATTAAATATATCTAATGGTTCCAAACAATGAGGAAAAAGGAAATAGATAGAAAATGAAAATATTACTAAATTGTCACTACGCTATTTTAAAATTAAAGAAACAAGTTTAACCTCTCGGCACTAAATATTTTCTCTTTCAAATTTTGATGCCCATCAATTTAAAAGATTATAATAGCAACGATATCGAAATATAAAAAGGTAAACATGAAAAGAAAACATCAAAATAAACTCTGTTAATTAGGCTATCACTTTCTTACTTAGATTGTCAAACCTGCCATCATTCCTAAAACTACTAAAGTCAAGATTACGGAAAAGGGGCGTTATTATTAGTTTAAACAACTTTACCAAAAATAATAAAATATGTCTCTAAATTTTATAGTTCGTGATATTAAGAAATCAATTCTTGAGATTATTTAACGTTTTAAACTATTCTATTGATACTTTGTTTAATACACGCGAATTTAATAATTCGCAAAAACCTGTTATTCGAATGTCTTTAATTCAAATTAATTTAACTTGTTAAGTATATGGGACCCATCCTTTCAATGCTCTGTAAACCATGACAATACTAGGTGCTACACCTAACCCATTATCAGCCACATTTCAAGTCTCTTCTTTAGATAAAGCGATGTGGGCTATATTACTATTTTATACTCATAAGTTTGTCTTCTTTTGTTGTGGCAAAGGCATGTGTTTTATTTTCGCAATAACAAATTGTTAGCCTTAGTTAGTGTATTAGCTTTGATCTGCAGCTTTGCCCATATGATAAAGGAAAAAAATGTTGGTGAAATTTTTTCTTTCAAAAAAATAATTATTTTTTCAAAAAAATAATCTTAGAATTGGATGTAGCTATATAATTTGATATGTAAAGAATCGAAGAAATGAGAAAAAAATCTGTAACCCTGGAGTAGGTAGCCGCAAGCTGATATGTTGCCGTTATGTGTACGTACTTATGTTCACACTCTTATTCATAAATACATGTTGTTAAATAAACAAATACACAAATAAACCCTTTCCGGAATGTATAATATTAGTATGATGATATTTTACTTTTTCTTATTTTTATTCGTAGCGTGCAATGCTTAAAAAGAAATTATACCTAGTTTACTCTGAAAATCTGATCTATATTTATTCATAGTTTTATGAATTTTTAAACATTTTTAACTAATAGTATTCAAGTGAAGTACACAATTTTATATATAATTTGTAGCCTAGACGCACAAACTGAATGCTACAAGTATTCGTATGTTTAATAGAGGAATTGTACAAACTTCATGCCTGTCAAATTACATGGAACGTTGTGTTGAAAAAGTTATCTATAAGTAACAAAAAATTATTTAGTTATTTCAGGCGCCGACTCATTGGAAGAAAATAAGCTGTAAATAACCCGTATTTTGTAATATTCAGAGTTAAACGGCAACCACTCGCATAGAATCACTGTGTATTGATTTGCCAAATATCAGCTGAATTAAAGAAATTTTAATGAAATAACTTTTTGTAAAAATACCAAGTTTTAGATTTGGTAAGAACACCCATTATATTTTATCAATAAATTAAATTCACTGAATTATTGTGATACCATTACTATATGTGTTCATTTTATTAGTTTATTATTGTGTATTTTCGTTGGGATAGTTTAAAACGGTGTAATGCATATTGTCATGCAGGTAAGGTATTCAATTTACTTTTATTGAAAATATAATATAATTCTGAATGGTTGTACCGAAGTACCAAGTACCAAAGTTAATTTTAAAATAACATGTTCTTAATAAATGGATTGTGCCCTATTTTCATTTGAGACCAATATTCGAGGTTAACCGGGAGTTGTATTTTGTTTATTTGTAAGAAATTGAATAACTGGAAATTAAACAGTAATACTGCTAATTTCAGGTAAGAAAATTCGATATGGTAAAATGTTTATGATCAGTAACTAAGTAAATTGTATTATTGTGATCTTGCGCATTAAATATTAGTTTTCTACGAAAATTAATTTCTTCATACCTTAGTCAATATAAATAAACACAACGTTAACCATAACTTATTGATTTTGTAGAAACTTTACTTCAAAATCACTAATAAAAACATAAAGAGGAAATGAAGAAAAACCTATATTGACAATTTTATTAAATGATGAATGTCTGTTGAATTTCCTTAAAAGTTGCTATTTATTTACACACCACGGCACGCATGTACATTGATATGACAATGCTTAAATAGCTTGGAATTTATGTATTTTTATATAATAAAAGGCAATTATAATATGGAGATTCAACGACATTATACTACATAGATATGTCAGGAATTATTCGAAATTAAGGTGGCTTAATTCTATCTATTTCATATTGTTGTTTTCATGTATCTCCAGAGTTGCCATAAAAGACCTTGGATGGCAAAATTGTTGTTTGGTAGTCGTTGGCATACGTGTATATAATCGTTAACACTTATTTTCATAAACGTATAAGTAAAAGTAGATGGTACTATTATTTTAAATTTTGCACTTTACTAATATCTTCAAATTTAATATTATATCAACAAAATAAATGAATAAATTTGATAGTAGATGAATATAAAAAAATGGTGCAAATTCAATGACAAACAATTTGTAGTATCACCTTCATAGTGATTATATAAATACACCTCTGTTGAGTATGACATTGCGTTGCTTATTTCAAGTTTTCATAAGAATATTGAAAAGTATCCTAGTAAAAAAATTAATAATTTATTTCATAAAAAAACTATCAAAAATAAGTATAACTAAAGTTATAAGTTTAATTCTATTGCACATAACTTCATACCATCAAGCAATATTTAATATTTTAAAAAGCCTCAATCTAACTTTCGAATTACAAGAGTGATAGATTAACGACATATATTTCATTGGCTTATTCTAAATATTCATACTGAAACTAAAATACTCATTAGGTTATACTAAAAAGATAATGCAAATTAATATTTAGAGGATGTAATGCTATGTTGTTTAGTGTAAAAACGCACTTCATAAAATATTCCATACAGAGCAAAACTTACCTATCGATAACGGCGTACGTTCACAGTTATATTTAGCTACTATACACCAGAGTGATTAAAATTTCACCCTACACTGTGCTAATGTCAGTTAGTCCCAACAAATTACATTTAACGCACCTTTAGTTTGTTAGCGATAGAACATGATCATATAGAAGTGCTTCTTTGTCTAATTTAATGGCTTATTCATAAGCTGTCTGAACTGTCCGTTATGTCGACTCATCTCCGTGTATTATGTCAGCTGCAGCAATAAATTAATTCCCACACATTATATACCATCTGGTTATCAAACAGATATAATTAATACGAATTAATGTTATATGAGTACAACGGCATTAATTTAGTATTTGAGAAATATTGAGCTTAAACATTATAAAGTCTTTGAATTTGATCGGGTTTGGGGGTGATTTGATTCTTTCACACAGCTATTAGATACGAGTATATTGACATTAAACTTTTGGTCATTTCATTGAAATGTATGGTATTATATATTAAAAAAAATAGGTACTATGTTTATCTTGCAATAAATATTCAATCTACCTTGAAGGAGTGAATCTCATTTATTATGACGATAAAATTGTTATTCAATAAGAATATTTAAACAGGTACAGCTTATGAAGACACGTTTATTAGGTTGTTTTATATGTCTGAGGTATATATCTGAGGTTGTTTTAGAAAATCTTCATAATCATACAGGATTTCTCTTTATTTGTCTCAAGAACAATTCAAGTTAGTGTCAGATTTTTGCACGATGTCTCGATTTTTAGGGGTGTCACGATACGTCCTACATAAGTTGCAGGACGCAAAATGTCCCGATTTTTTGACATAGCTGATTTCATTATCAGCGTTGGGTGTATGATTTTAGCGTTGGGTGTATGAACGCCCCAGAAGTAAGTTCCTGTAGCAGCAGAATAGTGGATACCTATATTTCGCATATGAAAAACCAATTATTAGCAAGAATACCTCTAAGGTACGATTCAGAATTAGTTGGAAAGAAACTAAAAATTTGTTAAAATTTTTAACCAATATTTTAATATTAAAATTATACAACTTACTGTTTTAGTGGTTAAATATTTTATTGTTTATTTACTTACTTGATCAATTAGTACTTGGGCATTCTCGAGTGTCGAATATGATTGTAGAGTAAACGAGTATGGTTGTGTCTAGAGTGATCGTACTTCAGTTGTAAATCAAAAATGTACATATATTTTCGTGTAATGATTGAGAACTCTGTTTGTATGGTTCAATTTTCAGTCCATTGTATGGATTGTTGCCACAAATTCAGATTTTTTGAAACTGGAACTGGCAGCACTAATTCCAGATCCATAATACATTTATTTCTAAAATATCTATGGAAGGCTATTTTTCTATATTTCTATTCCAAAAGTAATAAAATTACCAATAACATAAATTCTGTGCACATTACCATTATAAATTTGGCCACATTATAATAAAATTAAATAAAGCAATGGCAATATTTAAGGACAGATTTATGAATATTGGTAACGGAGAAAATAAATATTCCGATTTAAACTAATGATTTATTTTCAGAAATAGTAATGTTTTTGTCAGGTTAATCTCTTAGAACTGTAAGTACTTAGAACTGTAAGTATCTTAGAACTGAAGTAAATTGTTTTTAAATCTACTTTATTTAGAAATAGATGTAAGCCATTTCAGTTTCAAAGTAATATTTAGTAATATACAACAAGCATAAAACTAATTTATTTTTAGCGTTGTCACGTCTCGAATACGTTTATCCACATTACAGATTTATGTACTTTCAAGAGAAGTTCATTCATATTACAAAAACATGCTTTATTATAATGAAATAAAAATTAAAGTGGTTTATTAAAAAACAAAGCTAGCTCACAGTAAGAGCTACATTGTTTTATGGTGGTTTACTTCTTAATTAGCAGTTTTGACTCTTTTTTATCGACCAATCCCAGGAATTTCGTTAACCTAAATATGGTCGACTGACTTATTTAGCACAATTGTTTCGAACAAGTATGCATGATATTGAGTTTTACGAATTGATCTAATTTTAATAACATTTATTACTTCTTAACATATACATAATTTGCTTTCCAAATGTATAATTTTAGATTTAATAAATTTTAGTAATATTACGTGAAAATTAAGTAAAATTAATCTTTTACATAACTTTTTAATACATATTTTGATAAAGATGAAGTGTTATAAAATGCGATAAAGATGATGTGTAAAGTAAACAGAAGTAGAAATTTAGAGACCTTTTAGAAAAATGTGGAACCAATTACATAACTTCGTCCAGATCGCCAACAAAAGGAAGTAAATGGAAAACAATTAAAATATAAATAAAAAGCGTCAAAAGGCTTCGCTTACGAAATTTTCTCTAAGATATATTTACATCTTTTATTTCTCTTTCTTAATGTGCTCTGTCTATTTAAGAAAAAAATCTATGAGCACATTTATCAGAACTAAAAAGAGTTAATCGAATAGTATTTTTTTATGTCAAAGACATAATATGACATAAGTGATTTTTACGATAACAATTTAATAAAAAAATCACTTTGTATTTTGGCAATAATATAAAACATGCATACATAAATATTTCCATAAGTAACCATAAATATATATGTAAATGCGGGCGATTTTATCTTTTTCCAAATCAATTTTAGCAACTTAGTAAATAAAAAAATTACTGTAGATAAATAGGTGTAACGCCGATACAAATTCCACGACAAAGCCATGATTGCTTAAGCTGTGTAAATACAACACTATTATAAATATAATGATTCCCTTAATTCGTTAAATAGAAAAGTGTATATGATGTATAATAACGTTTTCCTTACGTAGCATCGATGGAAGTATCATTGTATTTGTTACTATCAAAGTATTGCAAAAATTTTTCATACGTAGCATCAATGGAAGTATCATTGTATTTGTTACTATCAAAGTATTGAAAAAATTAAAAAATAAATTCCAGCAAGGAAAATTACATTGTTCAATAAATCTACCAAGTATGAATAGAACTTTCATTACAAGGTTTCTGTATACATTTATGCACTTATAAACGTTTGAAATCATGTAGAATTTCTATTAAACTATTCACAAATATTAATTTTTTACAATGCAAAATATATTGCCTATCACATTTTTCTCTGGCGTGAAAAGGTGCTGCTTATTTAAATAATATTATTTCTCACTATGTAAATATTTAAATTTAATTAAATGTCTAGTTTGAAACTTAATTTTACATAAATGGATCTTAGTGTCCAAAAAGTTTTCAAGATATACTCCCAATATTTTTGAAAGAATTATTCGACGATACTCTACACAATGGGGTATAAAATAATACAGTCCCACTTTGCATTTAGAGTAGGCAACATAAACACTTTTTTCAACGGTTTTATTTCATGATCTTGTAGGGGTTGTAAGTATGTATAATGCCAAATTTCAGATTTATAGCACTCACATTGAATATGGAAAGTCCTGTCACTTATTCAATAAAAAAAATTCAATTTGAATTAAGAGTTAGTAAAACGTAGTATCTTTTTGGACACATGTTGTAATACTAACGTTAAATGTTCGTTAATTGTTTGCAGATAAACAATCATATGTATAGATGTAGTCATAATCGTTGCAGATAAACAATCATATGTATAGATGTAGTCATAATCGTAGTTGTACTCATGTATTCTATATTGGTACTCGTAGTTGTATTCATGTATTCTATATTGGTTATATCATGTATTCTATATGCATGCTCAATCATATCAATTTCTACACAATAATTTTCACACAAGAAAATTTCTACAATTCAGAAAATATAATTAAAGTTAAAAAAAACAACAGCATGAATAATTAATTATACCACCGACGTATGAGTCAGGAGAGAGCCAGATGAATTGAAACAAGAGTTAGAACACCACACAAAACATTTTGTATTTCACTTACTGGTACAATTTTCATAGCTATTTTTCATCCTTATTATTACTATTTTATAATAAATACTGCTACTATGAAACCAAATAAATGATATATAAAAATTGCGAAGTGAACGTTTTAGAGAAAGTAATTAAATACTATTCTCACATTTTTAATTGAGTAAATAACATTTCGATAAAATATGTACAGGAGTAAAATATATTATACAGTTTAGTATTTGTAATCAGGTTTTAAAACATAAAGAACATTAAATTTCAGCTAAATATATACAAAAAATATAGAAAGCAATAATTAAAATCCTTTATTACTGACCATACTTCATGAAATGTCCCAGGATCGTACGACCGTAAAAGTGATATATCGGCTCATAATTACAATATAACCGTACCGTTCTGGAGACATGAAGAAACTTATTTTTGTAAACACTTTCTGCAATATCTTAAATTACATTTTGAAATAAATTGTTTTGTAATCTTTATTACTTGACCTTTTAATAGATGTGACGAGATACGGAACATTAAAAAAATCGAACACTTTACTTATCTTTTCCAAGATTTCCACGTGATTATTTTTCAATGGTAACTATGCAAATATGCAAATGTTAATATATTTAATCACTGCGACATATTTCAAGTTTCTAAGAAAAACAGCTGTTACAGATGACAATGTATATTAGAGATGACATTTAAAATAATTTGTACAATTTTTTCCGTAATGCTAATTTTTTCAAAATATTTACTAGTATTTTCAGAAATAGCTCTCGCCTTCGAAACGGTTTGGAGGTATAAATGAACCTATTTTTATGGACATATTCCGCAATATTTTATGTAAGTTTCTGAAATAAACCTTTTTTCAAATCGTATAACCTGCATTTTTAATAGATACGTCACATAATTGAATTTATTTTTGTGGACATATTCACTAATATTTTACGTGAGTTTCTGAAATAAACTATTTTTCAAACCGCGTAACTTGCACTTTTAATAGATACGTCACAAAAATACTTCACATAAATAAACCTATTTTTGTCGACATATTCAGTAATATTTTATGCAAGTGTCTGAAATAAACTATTTTGCAAACCATATAACTTGCACTTTTAATACGTACGTCACCAAAAACCGTGTATTTTATTTACACTCCTAAAATTTTCATACCAATATTTTTCAATGGCGACTATAATATCTACATAACATGAAAATTAGTATGATTTATCACTATACCAAATTTTTAGTTTTTGAAAAAACCCACTGTGACAGACGAAGAGACACATATACATGTGAGTGATCTTATAAAGATTCCGTTATGATAATAATTTTGTAATAACTAATAAATGGTAACGTAAAAATTCTTAATGCAGTTGGTATCATGAAAACTACAGCTACTACATTGTATCATGAAACTACAGTACTACTACTACAAACAACTATATTTGCGGGCATATAAATATCGATATTCTAATAAGAAAGTCAGGAGCTCCTGTTAAACTACAAAAGTAAACAAGTCCTAGACTTATACCTACAATTGCCTAGTCGTATGTGAACGGAACTCGGGTACAAGAATAAATTAATTCTGCACACTTGATTATATCATAACGACGGCTGCAACTTACAAGTTATATAGAAAGTTGAGTTACTTTTAATTGCACGAAATCGATAGTTATCGCCACATCCTGTGCATATGCACAAGAAATTTATTTTTCAAAATAAAATCAGGGACGTATGTCTGGTGAGTTTTATAATTTTAGGTATAGATATGAATAAGTATACTTGCAATAGTCAACGCAGTTTCAGATAGTATGCCGCTCTGCGCGAACGTAATGTCAAATTTAACGTCATTCACTTGGTATCGATTGTGGATATATGATTCTATTCAATGGAGATTATCAGAAATATTCTGCATGAAAATTATCAGAAAGAATTTCCATTGTTTCATATATTTTTCGTAATATATCTTGTTAAATTGTATAAATGTAACATATAATCGAAATTTTAATAGGCGTTGTCAAAAATAATGACGGCCATTGCATATCCATTATTGCAGGGGTTGATAAATTATTGGAGTAATAAGATAATTCTTCGTGGAAAATGTACCATTTAATATGTTGTCCAATAAATACAAGCTATTAATTAAGAAATAATATCTTTTCCACCTTAAAAGAGGAAAGCCCGTTTTAAAATTTATTATATTTATTTCATTATCTCTGTCATATCCTATAGGCCCGTAATAACGTGTCATTGCTGAAAACAACATTAATTGGTCAGTTATTTCACCATTACAAATACTTTTTGATGTTCATTTATTACAGGGCGTAACTGGCGTCAAGATTCAGACAATCTCGAAAAGTCAGAGGAGGCTGTCGATGCTGAATTTACGAAAAATTTGAAAAAAAGTCAAATGAGTAAAGGTAACAAAAGGATATAAGTCATAATTTGACTCATAATTTTATCTTCTGAGCTTTTGTTTACATTTTAAGGTTTAATAAAATACTGACAGGTCGTACAGCCTTAAGGACTTATTTTACTTGTAACTTGTTTTGGAGTTTGCGTTACACTTGTATTATTGGTTTTAAGACGAAACTTATAATATTTCTAATAATGAACACAAAGTCATGGTGAGCTTATCTAATTATAGCAGTAAGGTTTAATAATAAAAGAACCATATTTATCCAGAAGATAATGTCGATAATAAAACCATGCCCATTATTTAAAATACAGTCCAAATTATATAAAATTTGTACGGCTGTGTGCTTTTCAGAAAATTAATAATTGATGAGCGGTGAAGCAAATGCATTACACTAAAAAGGAAATTATTACGTTTCGAAATTAAACAAAACAAATGTAATTTCTAATTTTTGCGAGTAAATGTTTTTAAAATTTTTATTTCCAATTATAACAAATTTGTTAGATAATTATAGTTATTATTTAGTTTGTGTGCCAACTATCATGAAAATATTTTCGGACTAACGATTAATAGTCTCACGTAAAAGAAGCATTTAATTAAAAAAAATTACACCGTGCATGATAATGAAATAAAATATTTTCAATTTATTAAGGGAATAAATAAAAATGTCTTTTCATAATATATTTGTAACAAGTAAATATCCCACCACTTATAAAGTAGACACACTTCAATATGTAAGTTCGCCTTTTTCTGATAGTATGTTAATCTATTTTTCGTAACAATACAATCTAAATAATTTAAAAATACTTCGTGTATATGTTATATTATTTTTTATTTACAATTTTCCTCCAAAGTTTAAATTGATGCGTATGACTTATTTCCTTTTCAATTATTCTTAATGAAAGTATAAATGGTTAACGAGAGGCCTCTCCACCAAAAAAAAAATAGCAAAATAGCTTGAGTATCACTATAAATTACTCAAATGCTCCATTATATAACGACAATAAAAACTCCTCATATTATTTTGACAATAAGTCCATAAGCGTTGGAAAATTCATTCGATTTTCTTGTAAAGTGCGGTTTTAGACATATCAATTTCTGCGTACGAGCATCGAAAATATGGAGTTTACATTACACTTACCAATTTCAATTCAAACCAAATAAATAGCGATATATTTTGTCAGTAACGGAATAAAAAATATATTTTTTTTAACCAACTTCATTTCAATATTTCATTACATTTATGAGACTTCTTTAGTGGCAAATGGCTATGAACGAAACTTACATAATCATTTTAATTAATTCATTACTATATTAGAATCGTATTAATATACTATTGACACAAAAGCTTATGAATTGAAAAGAGAATTATATTGTCATAATACTTTGAAAATGATATATTAATTTGGCATTCATTTTTAGTTAGTGAATTCATCAATGGAAATTATTTATATCAGTTATCTCCATCCAATGGACGGAGATAAATGTAGAGCCTGCGGCAGATATGGCTGCCCGTCCAAACCATTGACTTGTCTACAGGCAAACAGTTCCACGTAATAGTTAAAAAATTAACAATATAATAGTAAATTTAGATACTGCTTGAAAGTAAGTTTAGTTTTTTTTGGATTTCGTATCTCAAAAGAAAAAAAGGAACTCTTTTAAGATTACTAAAGTAACATCCTGTCCGCCCACCAGAGCACAAGTTTGCAAACTTTTTCTAAGCTAAAAATCTTGGTATTGGTTTTATTATACATATTATAACATTTCGACCACAAGCAATGTCGGAAGGAATGTTTTTTATAGCAGCTAATTTTCAACACAATATTGAAAATCTGTAAAACCAAAATTTATTATTTCTTGAAATATTTTTAATATTTAATACACGATAACTGTCGTGTGATATTTAGAATATGTATTTCATTTATTTTCTTATCTAATTTCAAATTTAATATAGGAAACCTGTAAAAATAGAATTTGTCATCCCTTGAAGTATTTTTACAATTTAATGCACAATAACCATCGCATCACATTTCGAAAAATCATAAAATAAAGATTTAACAATTTATTTTCAAGATTAGTAGAATTTAACTCTTTTTAATAATAATTGAGATAGACGACGTTTTTATTAACCTCTTCTTAAACGTTTACTTTCATTATCACTATTCATATTTATATGTCTGTTATATGATATTTTTGTATATGATATTTTATGACAAATTTAAAGTAAAAATAGTGAAATAAATTTGTGATACAAAAAATGGAGGTAATATTATGAATAATTTTATACAATAAATTCTTCATAATAAAATGATCGTGCCCGAGATCTATTTTTTATTTAAATACATTGTGTTTTATGTCTATTCTTTCATTAATACATTAGTGAAATTCAAATTTTTACGAAACTGCACTGGGTGTAGTAGGAAATATGATGATATACGTAACTAAATTATATTATCCATGACAATATTTGACACTAGCCTTTAGAAATCTCCCTTTCTACTACAGCGAGCGCTGCTGTCGATTACGTTACCCCTACTTGTGGTTTACACTCGGCCAATATGTAAATCGCTCTTGTATGCAGTGTCATTGACATTGACACCACATAAATATGTTATTGCGATGCGTCCGAATAAAAAAACGTAATAAAAATTACTTATTTATCATCGGTCGCAATATTACCAGCATTGCCAACCCGTTTATGGATAATTCAGAATAAATATTTAATAATATTACGAAACTGGCTGTGAAATTTTAAACGTGTCGTATTATAGATTATAGATTAGATTGCTCTTGTAGCAATAAGTCCGCCATATGTATCAATTAGATACATTAAAGTAGATAAATAAATAAAAATAATTATAAATATTATAATTGTTTAACATCGAAGTACTCGCATAGTAGCTAATCTGCGGTGAGCCTAAAACAAAAAAAAATGAGCAAATCTCAGGATAAACAATTAAAATATTAAACAATCTGAATGTAATTGGAAGCAGAAATTTAGATCTGTGGATGGATATGCACATCAATTTTTAACTTATAGAACTCCATTGACCATAAATATTTTACGTGTTTGTGAATTAATATTAGATAACTATTTAACTAGAAGTTTAGATAGTTACGATATACTAAATACAAAGTTAGTAAAATGTTTATAGTAAATGAAAAGTAAATGATTTTTCATTAGTCGTACATGTGACAGTTGCACAGTTTACAAGCAACAAGCACTTCAAAGGATATCAGAAATGGCAAGAAATTAGACGTAAATAATGAAATATTTAATCAAATAATGTCCTGTAACTTTGATTCCCTTAATAAATTAATTAAAGTTTTCAAAGCAGCTTACTACTTGAATGCAATGCGATTACTACTGTTCCAGCAGTTTAAATTGTTTTCGTAGCTGTCATTGGTTTGTAGACTTAATGCCGAATCATGGTGAGCCAATTTACGATACGAACTTATTTCGTAATGTTACCTCCATTTTTTCCCTTTATTGGATATCGCAAGGGTATTGTGTATATCCTTGTGATATCTCTCGAAAATGTATACTTTTTTCTTAAATATAAAAATATTAAAAAAATAAACTGGTCAGTTGCTATGACAGAGCTAATGAACTACTTAGGCAAGTGAATTGAAATAGTTGCGATAGAAAAACTTGAAAAATATTTTTCAAACACATAGTTGAAATATTAAAGGAACCCAATTTTTCATTAATATTTCATTTAAGAAGGAAAAATGAAAAAATAAACTTCAATTTTATTTCAAAAGGTCTTGACACTTCATTCATTGGGATACACGAAAAAGGATTTTCCCACCTAATTACCAAGAAGTCACATTCAACTTTCAAGAATAATTTGCTACAAGATAATTGAGATCATCATATTGCACAAGCCATCAATCAAATTTTCATGCAAAGAATACAGGTTTACAGACAGGACTAAAACTGTAAAACTGTGAAGCTCTGACTAACAGATGGCTGAATGGATTTGATGGAATTATAAGGCATCTTGTTTTACTGCGAAATTCTGAAAGGGTAAAAATGGTCATAAGCGGTTGAATATGTTCTTTGCGCTGTATATAAGTATCAAAATTCTCTACACTTTAATGATATATTTACGTATATTTTAAATAAGGGCCTCACATGTTCATGTTCAATTTGTCGAAGTGAGAGTTCACAATATCATAATTTTGTTATTTTACGATACTTTGTCATCTTTCATAAATAATTTTTTGTAAACTATAGTCGGGTTTTACTAAAGGACAAATATTTTTAATTGTATTTGTAAAAAATGGCGAAATTGAAGTTGAATAAAAAGGTAATTTTTTTACTAATTCGTATTAATAATCATTAGTCTGAAACATATGTGATAAGAACAATGGGATTTTTAAATAAGATGAAGTATTAAAATAAGTAAAATTTATTGTTTAAGGAAAACAACCACGCTTTTGTAAACACAGGACCCATGGAGACAAATTTAGTGAGCCCGACCTAGAGAATTTACTACTAACCATTGAGAAATTCCCATAGCTGCATTCTTCCACCATTATCACATCCTCTCGGTTATAGTATGCAACCAATGGGTTTCTTGATACTTTAGCCACTGAGGCAATCATCACCACCTTTCTCTTTTATCATCATATTATTACGGTTAGGATACGTAACCGCAGAGCTTGGTAAATCTGTGGCCTCCTTCATAATTTTTTATTGTATCAGTTTGACGATATTATTTCATTGTGATCAGAATTGCATAAGTTCACAAAATTTAGAATTGGATGAAAAATGATTTGCAAGATTCGATTAAAATGTTAAGAAGTTATAGATAGGTAAAGGTAATAAAAGTGCGTAAAAAGGGTTAATTTGTCCTCAATGAAATGAAAAAGTAAATAATAAATTAACCAGGAAGTGAGATTACATTTTCAGAATGTCTTAAATATGTCATAAAATGTCACTGTACCATTATCTGCTATCACACAAAAAATTTGGAGATACTTATTTATGTAGTCATTTCTTCTAACTATAATTTGTTACTCAATATTGTAATATAATCGCCCTTTTGTGTCAGGTAAACGCACGATATCTTGGGCGCTGAGTGGCCTCGTATACGCAATGTCGTCCTTAAGAAGCTAAACGAGCTGAGAAAATAAATAGGCATAAGCTAGACAGCTTAAATATTTTTTAGCATTTTGAGCTTCTAAATAAGTTTTTACAAGTTTTAGAGAAAATTATAAGTCGTGAAAACTCGTATAACAGATTTCGATGTACATTTGTATACATTTATAAAACACTTGAGACACTAAAAACGTAGTCTCATGGTTTTTAGGATAAATAATTTATATTTTTTTAATTGGTTACTTAAGCAATAATTATTTTAAATCTTTTTTTTTCTCATGTGGCGGTAAATTTTAATTCTTTTTTAATACGCTTATTTACTCTACACAAAATTTGTTGTAATAATAAACAAACTATTTTTATTTATTTAAATTAAAGGAAATACAATAAATATCATAAATAAAAACAGACTTTTATAATAAACAATGGAAATATTAACTCGAAAACATTAAATATGATGGAAAGGTACATAAATAAACAAATTCATTTTTAAGGCTTGCACTTTTTGAGTCCTTAACTTGGAATAACAGTTAAATGTTAATTACCCACGTCTGTGGTATTTAATCTCGTTGATTTCTCCACTCCCTCTATAGCAAATATTTTTAAAACTACCTTAAAAACCCTATATTCTCTTCCATCAGTTACTACAACGGATTGTAATTTTATTCAGAGGAAATTTTCTTGTTTGATTATTTTTGAGAATTACATAAACAGTGTAACAGATTGACATAAAGCTTTCATCGTCGTTTTGACGTAAAACTAATATGTGGATGGATATTTCGTGCACAATGTCTGAGTAATGAAGAATAAGATTTGAAGCAAAAGGGTTGAATGAAAATTTATATAAAGTTTGTTCCTTGCTACAAATGTCGGTGTATTATAATTCATATTCTGTTGCAATATAGAATCAGTTTAATGTATTAAAATGTTAGAGCTACTTCAAAATAATGTTAGAAAGAATGTGCATGAGAATAAAATCTGCAATAAAGCACAGAAGAAATAAATAACCCTTGAGAATACGGTTAATAATTTACCTTAAAATTTATTATTTTTTTATTGAAGTGACAAAAAAGCAAAATGCGGTCATGGTTTCTTTTTATCTATATAATATCAGGGCAGCAACTTTTAGAAATAAACATCAGGTTGTACCTTTCTTTACCGAGTTGTCTGACACTGGCAATGCAGGTAAAATATTTTGTAGACCTTTTCATAAATATGTGTTTGTTGTTGTTATTTTCCAAATCATAAGATTTACGGTGGAGCTATATTTTAATTAAATTACTCGTGAGGTCTACACATGAGCTCTCGTTAGCATTTTACTCCATTAGTCCTACTCTATTTAACCCGAGGACGTGATATGATAACATTGGTTAATTTTAAATTGCTGAAATTTTAGGCGTGTACTGAGCGTCTTTGTATGAAATAATTATTAAAAATGTCTTACACGCAACTGTGTAATACGCTGTTATTTTTATTACTATTAATATTATTTTGGTTACAAGTTCGTTAATTACACAAATTCAGAAGATATAGATTATTCATAGCGTTGTTTTATTAACATTAAAGTGGTACAAAAAAAACTTGTTGAGTTTTACTTTCAAATATTTCAGTTTTGTTTACTTCCCATTCATATTAAGTTGGTACCGTGAATACATCCACTCATATTAATAGTTATTTTCTATCTTGGGCTATACGAACAGTATATTTAAAATGTGATACTTACCTTTGTTAAATGAAGATTTAAAAAAAATTGTTTTTTTTTAATTAAAGAAAATTATTACAATTTTTTTCAGAATAATACCTGTTCTTAATTTGTTTAACATTGATACAGGATAATACAAATTTGAACTATTTTTCATACATTTGTTTTATCCACGTGAATTTTGAATATAAATTAAAAAAGTATTAAACTTTAATATATTGTTTAGGACTTAGGATGTTCTCATAACTCAAGCCAATTGCCTTCAGGTTACATTTCATAATTAGCATAACAGATATACTAAGAGGAAATAGTAAGAAAAATAGTGAATAAAATATACTTTGTGCTTATTATGTTTAGGAACATTTGCACACTTTTCTGAGGAGTGAAGGAAATTGAAACGTCACGCGCGGGTCGGTGATGGTGAGCTCAGGTCAGTGACACTAAATCGGTTAACTTCGGCATCAGCCAAGCCAGCTCCAAGTCTGAAAATGATGACATGTGATCAATTGAATGTGCACTTCGGGTAAACTGGCTCCCTTTGGCATCGGTCGAACGAGTTCACTGTCGTACACGGAGTGCATCGGTTTAAGAATTACGTTCTATTTTTGAATAATATTTTATTTTTGTAAAACTTAATACAATACGCGTATGTTATTTTGTTTTTTCAATTTTCATATTCAAAATTTTCCACACATAAATACAATTGTATTAGTTGCCAAAGTTTCCATTTGTAAATGGTAGTCTTGACTAGACCAAATTTTTAATATTTTTTTGGAAAAATAAATCTTGAATTTTTCTTAAAAGTGAAAGTAAAAATTATTGTCTTGATTTCCAATATTATGTTTCATGTATTAAAAGAGTTGTTTTTCTTCCTTCTTCTCTTTAGTATTAAATAAAAAATATCTCGTGATTTTTCTTATTTACATTGCGTTTATAAATCATATACTTGTTAACATTAACTTATGAATATCAGTTAAATGTTTTATTCTAATAATTTTATATCTGCTTTTAGTTTTATTTAATTTTTCATTATTTATTACCTTTTTTTTTTTTATAAAGTCACATTTGTATCTCAAAAAACTAATCCAGTTTGTTAGTTATCAATGTCCACTTACAACAAAATTACAGAATTTATTGAATACTATTGGTTTACAAAATGTCAACAAAATCAGTTATAATACAATATGTGTATATATACATATATATATATATATATATATATATATATACATATATATATATATATATATATATATATATATATACATATATATATATACATATATATATATATACATATATATATATATATATATATATATATATATGTATATTCTCTTTAAGAATAATGTTGAGACTAATATATGTATAAGAGAAAGAGATATTTAAATTGAAAGACAGGACTAATTCCATAATTCCCTGATATTGTCTGGAATAATAAATTTTTTCTTTCCAAATGTGGATTTCAATTGACCATCCAACGATCGGAAAGTTCCGCTAACGCCAACAGGTTTGCCCATTCGCTTCCACACAGCAGTTTGGCTGACCGCCAGGCGAATCGCTTTGAAAACAAAATTCCGACAATCTGTGAATCCCGTCGGTAATATAAAAAGTACACGACCATCGTTGGACTTTTTTGTTAAAGGTTTTTCCAAAACAAAAGCAACAGAAGAGAATATTTTGACAATATATGATAGTGAATTCCCAACTGAATGACAATTTGATTTTTTTATACGCACTGACGTAAAACGATTTGCCCTTTGCACTATAACTTTTGGTTGCAAATTACATTAAACTTTTTTAACGTTAGAAACGTCAAGTCGGTTAAAATTACATAAAAACTAATTGGAACTAAATATTTGCAGGATATTTGTGAACTATGGATGAAATCTGCATTAAGATTAAAATAAATTAAATAATTAAAGTTTGTTAAACCTTATAAACATCAATAAGTGTACGAATATATGAATGACTATTACAATATTCATGTTTCGGTATTGATCGTTAAATAGTTAAAGATATATTGATTTACGAGCAATAAAATGAAAAGGATAACATTTCATATTAATTTCATATTTAAAAAATTCCATTTTGTTAACAACTTGGAAATTTTAAAGGCAAGACAATTTTATCACAGTGGTATCAGTGGAAGTAATATCCTTAAAAGTATTCACCTGTTTCCATTTTAAACGGTATATTAAAACACAGAATAATCAATAGTTTGTTTGAAAAATATTAATAAATGTAAAAAATCTTATGAATATAAAAATTGATTCATAAATTCTCTTTCACATTTTGCAAAATACTACTTTTGTGAATAAAGTATTATTTCAGTTCATTTATAGGTTTTTATTATATTTAGTGGTAATGTGTAGTAAAATTATATTAATACTAATAATAGACAACATCACTGGAAAACTTTTGTGATAATTTTTTTTTACATTTAACTAGTTATATGTTACTATAGGAAAGATAGATAGATTTAAAAGAATCTTAACACGTACCGTTTGATAATTTCGACGTAACTTATCGAGCCCATTTTGAACTCCATATCAAGTTGTATTAATATATTTTTATTTTAAACAGTAATGTTAAAAAAAATCCTATTGTAAATTTAAGTCATGAATCTTTGAATAATTTAGGCGGGTTAGTCTCTACATTGATAATTTATTATTTCTATAAAACCAAGTGCACAAATGCACAAATAGATATGGGTAAACAGCAGAGAGGAATTAATAGTTTTGAGAAATTTTTTGTAGTTATTTTGATACTTTCAACTTTAATTTACTTGTTGGAAGTTATGAGACTACAATTTTATCATATAAAATCGGAACTTATGGAACTATAGTTGTACATCATGAGATAAATTTTATACAGATGCCATTGGCAGCCACTAAATCAATTCGCTCTACACACTTGAACACTGCTCAATAAAGTCACTTCAACACAAATTCTTTCAAGGCATTTGCACTAAATTTTTTTATTAAATAAACTTACCACAATATATATTAATTTGTTGTAATATGCAAAAATTTGCGACGTTCACTTTTATGCGAGATGCAGATATAATTATTATTACTAAATTTGATAAATATTTCTTGAAGCATCAACGCTGGAGGAAGATAAAAATGATTTTGCATATATTCTAAAATTTATATCTTTGTTTTTCTAAATGTAAAAATATTATACTTATATGAGAAATAATAAATGAGATGAGAATAATAATAAATCTCCGATGTAAATTAAAATACATTTCAAACAAACACATATATAAGAAAACTAAAGTAAATTCTCGTTTGATCATAACGTAAAAAAAAAGATTTGAAATTAAAATTATGGCCAGTTTTTAAGTATTTGCTTTGTATAGAATTAGAATAAAGGTTTAAAATAAATAAATTTATATACTTAATCTAACTTTTATATTAATACTCGGCAAGTTTTTAAAATCGATGGAATATGATGGATACGTGCATTGAGAGAAGCCCACGTGTAGCATTTATTTATAATGCCAATTATAAAGCAGTGATATGTTAATATATAGCTAAATATAATTATTTTGCATAAATTAGTGGAAAATAATGCGAAGAAAATTACATGTTTGTAACGAAATTTATTTTCCATTTTAATTTGAATTTAATAATATTCAATTAAAAATATATTTACGTTGCCGACATTATTACATGGATAAAGTTATCAATTATCCACGGTATTTTTGAACATCACACTCGATTTGTAATATGATATTTTTATTACTTTCCAAATCATTAATTTTTACGTTTTAAAACTTTACGTAACTTTGCAAAACATAATCCTCTAACACAATTTAAATGAAAATCCTTTTCGTTAGCGTTTTTTTCCCACAACGGGTTAACTGACTTTCCGTATAAACGCGCGTAGTATTCTCCATTCATTGTCAAATTTTTCGGCAAATAACACGCCAGAATTTTATCTTTGGAATCCGAAAACAAAGCGGCCATGGAATATTAAGACAAAATTTGGAACTGACTTTTCCATATTGAATACCTACGCGTTTTCCTAGGTTTCATTTCGAATCGTATTGTGGTGCAATGATAGCTCAATATTAAAAGAGGCGCGTCGCAATTTTAGCCTCCAGCGTGAACTGATTTTTTAACGGGCAAGGGCTAAGCAAAATATCTCTAATTTCCTATTTGCTGATGTGCAGATCCAATCGATTAATTATGCTGCGAGGTCTCGGGCAAGATGTTTGCTTATAGTTGAATTACTTAAAGTTTAATGAATACAATAACGTCATTTTTTTCTTGTATTCTAATTTGGAGTTCGTAAACTAAGGACAATAAAATGGAATACTCATCTTGCCTGCAATTATCTTAGGTTGAGAAATTTTTAGCTTGCCCTCGTACATATCTTAGTCTCTAATATTAACCGTTGTAACTTATTTGTGAAGTAACTTTTGCTCTGAAACTGGGTGTTAATCAAAGAAATTGTAAACAAATAACAAATTAAGGAATTGAGAAACTCAATGGTGTCTCTTAAGTACAAACTTACAATAGTTCTAACTAATTTATAATTTCATGCGCTTAAATACAATATAATATTGCACTGTGTACTAATCATAAAGGTGATAAATTATTTCAAATAAGGTACAAAAGAAAAGTCAGAAATATAAATTGATTACACAAAAAAAGGCTAATGAGAATAATTCAATAAACAAATGGTTTGTATTTCCTCATCTGTACAAATATAACTTAAAAGAAATTTTGCACATTAGGTCGCTCCCATATAATAGAGGAAAAATAATAATATTAAAAATATTATATTAATGAGCTTTTACCAAAATCTCTTTTTTAAAAAAAGACTGAAAAATTTTCAAGCAATCCTTCGGAATTTATTGGTAAATTTGCAAAAATAATTTATACAGTCTAAATAGTACCATTGCTATGTTGTAATAAAGTCAGACAATTTGTCACAGATTAGCTCCTCCAAGCACTTTGCCCCATTGTTTGCAATCGAGAATCTGATACAATAATATTAGTTAATTGTGTGTAAATATAATCTTTGAACGAACACTACCGAATTGGTTTTCCACTGAGTGCCATTAATTGAAATACTTATTTAGAAACTTACTATTAACGTTGTACTAATTATATTATTAATGCTTTAATAATAGTACATTTTGAAGACAAAAACTATCTAATAGACTCTCTAAGTTTTGCAATTTATTTTATTTTTTCTTTATTTCCTATATATCAAGGCAATTTCAATAAATTATTATTAAAAGGCCATTTGCCTTTTTTTGGAGTAAAGTTAAATTTATCCTGCACGCAAATATTGTATTGTTACCGATATGGCTCCCCGCTGTGTTATGGATTATGGCTTATTTTTCTCAAAAAAGTACAGATGTGTCAGAACTCATACTTATAGCTTCTAGAATAAAAATAATAACATTTTCATAATATTCTGGAAATAGACATTATTATCGGAATAGGTTTAAGAATTTACTTATGCACATAAGCAATCCGTGACAATTTTCAAATCGATAGCGAAAGATAGACACTTAAATCTCACCATACTTGTTCAAATTTTACCTTTTAGGTCCAACAATTACGATTCAATTAATTATACACATCAGGGAGTTATACTTTGATACACCTAAAATAATACGATATATTTTAACTCTGAATAATTAACATTTTTGAGCAGCAAGCGTTTATATTTGCAATTATGACAATGTTGTTCACTACGAGTTAGTGAAGAACTAGATATTATGTATTTGCCACGAAATCTGTTTCATTACAAGGGGTATTGGCATTTCTCTCTTATTTTTTCTATTTCAATAAAATAATTTTTCAAGTGGAAATTTCATTAGGCACGTTGAGCGATTTGTGGTAGGGGAAAATCTTATGGATGATATATATATATATATATATATATATATATATTATCGATATTAACCAGTTCTAAAGTTAATATAAATAAAAGTTAAAAATTTAAAAAACTAAACAATTAACTTAAATAGTTAAGTAGTAAGAAAAGGAAAGGAAAATTAATTATATTTTCGTCTGCAAAAGCAACTGAAAAGTTGTCTGAAATCTTTTAAGTAAGTAACTAATTTCTTGGAGAATCCACATATTACAAGTTGACTATGTCGATCTTTGTTATAATGAGCAATATAATAAAATAATAGAAGGAAACATGATAAAAGAAACATTTTTTAAGTAAAGTGTGATCATGAAAACCTAATTTTGTTTTTTACGTTATATTCAAATATTTCTACTGAAACTAAGCAGGAAAACTTTTTGGAGTCAAGAAGCAGTCGGCTCGCTATATGTTCAGGGACATTTACTTATCGCGTGATAGAACCTCGCATGGAATTTAATGTTCAGATCACCAGCAAATATAATGCAGTATTTTTTTATAATACTATATTGAGTTCATTTTCTTGTGTCAATAATTTATTAATTAAATCAATAACTAAAATACTCAATTTTTGCGTTGATTATGAATTTCCATGTTGTACTTAATTTCGGAAATACGAGTATAAGTCACTTAGAACGAAAAAAATTGAATATACGGTAATATAGTTTGGGAATATTTAGTTACTTAGAGCAAAAAAATATGAACGACTGAAATAAGACATTCAAAATTCATGCCAAAAGTGGTTATTATGAGTCTTAATTTTGGATGAATATTAAAACATGAGAACTGCTGCATCAAAGAAAAGAGTTGTTGAAATATGTCGTATTATTAATCTAAGAGTGCAAATATTTAATAAAATATTTCATTTCCTCTCTGAGGATACTGAGTACAGGTTTCATAGAAAATTTTTTTGTATTTTATTTTCTTTCTCTATATACATTTCCAGAATTTTTCATTTCTAATATCATTTAACATTTCTGTAGTTATTTAAAGACGTACCTTACGAAATATGGGGTGACTACACAGTTACCATTTAATTAAGTTTGGTAAAGAGCTATTTGCAAAGCGACGATTCTCAATTGTGTGTGCTTGAGGGCGTTATATTATTATATAATTACGTTGATTAATCCTGAATGAATGAAAGCTTAGAGCGTCTTCCATAAATTTGCTCTTATACTGAGCGATATGAATTAAAACATTTGTTTGAAAAGTCCTTTCATACCATCACGAATAAGTTTCTAAGACGTCTTTGTCAAATTTACGTTTTATTTTTATCGGTTTGAGGTGAAAGAAAACTGCTTTGAACCGATTTTCACCAATGTGGTTTCGGAGAGTGTTTTGTTACTCTATTGAGGCAATCGTTAAAAGAAACTTAGAAAACGTTGGCTAAAATGTGAATGAGTATCTTCATACTTACAAATATAAAATTTAGGCAAAACTGTAGTCATTTGAATGCTATATTAGTAAAATTACGTAGTAACTTTGTGTATCATAAAGTAATCACGTATAAGAATAACCACAACAAGAGTACAAAAAGCGCTTGATTAAAAAATAAACATCAGTTGAGCACACGTTAGAATAAAACGCGGATCTTTCATTATTTGGGCTTCAGGGATTCTTCCGTTTATTTCGATAAATTCGTTTTATTGTCATCAGTAAAGTAACATTGTAACTTTGATCACGAAATATTGAAATAATCTGCAATTTTTTCTTGAGAAGAGGTTCACTGTAACGGTTTTAAACTTTGTTAGCTTTTTCTGCATATTTACCCATATTTGTTTGTGTTGTAAATGTCAACGTTGGAAAATACATTTTCGATACTTGTACAGTCTCTAATTATATACGTTCACACAATAGACACTTTAAATATTTTAGTTAAAATACCAAAATATTTTATTATCAGCAGAGTTGTAAAGGATATTTGAAACTCTTTGATGTTCTGCATATTCAGCCATACTTTTAGTAACCGGCCGAATACCAAATATCTACGATTATTGGAAAATTGGGCTGTTTTAATCTGAAGTTATATACATAATTATTTTGGCCATTTATTTATAAATCTCCGTATTATTCAATATTTATTTAATATTCATAAAACGTTAGAATAAATAATGTAAACGGGAGTTTATAATGCAGAAATATTATTTTTTAATATAAGGAAAATATAATTTTTTTTCTTTTACTAGATGAAAATTTCGAGTTTTTTTTCGAATAAACATTACTTTCAAATATGTGTTTATTAATATTTATATTATAAATACAGATAGGTATTAAAGCAAACTAAAACTTGTTTTCTAACCTGGCGATTGGTGTCCCTTTTAAATTTTAATCCGTGTTATTATGGATTTTTTTACCGTAGTTTAGTTTGTATAGCGCATAATGTTACTATTGAGTTTTTCACATGAATATTTGTAATAAAATGTTTTTTCTATTCCTCATTTTCCTTCCATTTGTACTTATTGTAAGCAATCATGTCATCATTAATCTATGAAGACATTATTTATTACAATATTAATACTATAGAAATGTTGTCGAAAGAGAAACAAATTTAGGGTTTAAAACTGAAAAAAATATATAAAAATATTTTACATGGAAATAAAATAATTTAAGATAAGTTTCCAATTTACGAAAATGATACTATAAGTTACAATTTGCCTTTTACGTTTATTCTTTAAATACCTCATAGGATCAATTTCTATGGTATATTTAATTTACGTGTATCGTGAAATAAATCTGTAAAAGCTACGTGTGGCTTTGCGTAATTAAGTTAAGTTAAACCTTAACTTAATTACGCAAAGGGTTGTTTTCATTAACCATAACAATTATAATTATCATTAACTGATATATTTATTCTCCATTAAACGTCCTTCAAATTATGAACAAATGAGTAAACCTTGCACTTTGCATAATTTTAAACTGCTGTTCATTGAAGCTATTGCAAAAAGCTGTTTATGTTGAGATATGAGTCTAAAACTTTGCATAAATTTTCGAAAAAAATTTTATGTAAAGTTTCAGAATCGTCTTCCAGGTTGTTTTTGGTTTCAGCTAATTTTTTTTTAATTCCAAAGATAATAATTTTTTAATATTTTCAGTTGATAACGATAATGATGAAAAAGCGATTTTGGCTAAATTTTACTTTTTATATAAACATGTTTTTGTCTAGATATTAAATATGATCAACAGGTAGAATATTGGAAAGTAAGAAAGTAGAAATAATACTACATCACGTAGTTTTATTTAATTGTTAACTTACTAGCAAAACGATATAGGGCGGAGGCAGTATTTATAGCTGCTTGTATCATCGATAAAGCCCCAAAACGTAACACATAAATCAACCCACATTGAAATACAAAACTTCGAAAGAAGTAAAGTCAGAGTAGAAAATGGATAAGGAAATAGGATCCTAGAGCAAGAAAAGCAATTTTTATTTTTGATAATACAAATTGGTACAGATTCACAATTAAAAATTCAAGAACTGTGACCAAAAGCAAAGACACGGGCTTCTTAGATCCCACTGTCAAGAGAACCTATATTTTGTCGAACTTGATAGAGTACATGAGTCGTCTACATTTCATATTTCCGGGAGTTCCCATAATTTGTCCGAATCCACAGGCATCGCCGTAGATTGCGAGTGTGATGTTAATACATGCTTCGAAATGAGACCCATAATATATGTTCATCGAACCCCGATACATTGAAATAAACACATTCCAAAACAACCAGAAAAAATATTAAAAAGCAAAAAGCCAATTGAAGAAGAATTACAAGCCACAAAAAGAAGAATTGACCAAAAAAAATTATAATACTTGCCTGCTATATATATGCCTACGCTATAGATGTGAATATTTCAAAAACATAAAAAATGTATAATACCAAATAAATACGCATTAAATATTCATGTCCATGTTCAGGTAAAGTCTTATAAAATAACTAAACAAAAGTTCAAAATTAAACTTTTATTTATATAAGAAAATTTGAACTAAACAGGACAAATAGTTAAGGAAATCATTGTGTCATTGTAGAATTTTCATTGGTACAAGAATACCATTTTACTAAAGTGGTATTCTTGTACCAATGTGGAATTAGTGATATAAAAACTTGGTGCAACATAGACCGTAGAGCCCATTTGCATAGGATTTTCAGTTTTAAATGTAAACTTTTATGTCAGTAAATCCACGCACACGATTGAGACTTGTTCCGTTGACCGAGGTTTAGATAAAAGAAGGCATTTCTTTTAGAAAGAAAATTTCCATTATGAAATTAAGGATATCAACATTTTACAGTAATATCCCAGTCTATGCGCGAACTACTGTACAATAATTTGGCTTACTTCTAAACGCATTGTATTTAAATAAAGAGCTAACTGGACACAGTTCGTAATCTAATTTATCACTGTAAAAAAGTGTACATCAATGGCGATAGTTCCAGGAACTACTTACCCGAATTACACCACGTGTATTATTCATATAATAAATTGCATAAAGACAAAATACAAACTTTACGTTTATATCCAAAACAAGTCATTCATTTATTTTTTTTAATATCATATGAAATATAATACAAAAATATACCCTAAAATGGTCCTATTCAAAATTATTAGTTTCAAACATAACTTCATTTTGCAAATAAATAGATTCAGTAGCAGTTAATATGATGTTTAAAAAATTAAGTCGTGCCGAAGTGCACGAGTGCCGAGTGCATAACTAACGTTCAGTCCCAATGTTGACACGTTGACAACACATTGAGTTCTTTTATATTTTTTTTCCAAAAAATAGTCAAAATAAATAAAGTTACTTGAAGAAAAATAAAACTTATTTCACCCAAATGACTTTTTCACTAGTACCGGTTTTGCAGAGCATATTTAGAAAAGTAACGTCAAAAATAAAGTCCTTCCGAAAGATAAAGTCTTAAAGCAAAACGAAATGTATTATATTAAATATAGTACCTATTTTGCTATTATAAAAATTAAAATAATATTTTTATATTGTCTCCAAAACGAAGGTATCGTGTGGAGATCAAAAACTAAATTTGTGTCGTATTTAGGCGGAATGAGTGAGTTAAACCAAATTTATCTAATTAATATCGAGAAAATTAGGAGCATATTAAATAATAAACTTGAGAATCTTAGGTGCATGTTGCAATGTTAGACGCTTTATGAATATAACCATAGGATAACACCTTTATCCAAAAAGGTTTGAATATTCAATGAGGTTGAATTACATTTAAGAAATGTCCTTAAACAAGAAGTTAAAACACTGCAAATAAAAGGCGCGGCGTTGTGACAATTTAAAAAAGTACTTTGAAATCTAGGGGATTTTGAAACTAACTCTAGAACATATGGTGGAAAATTAAGGTAGTCCGAGTTCAACACTGGACAAGAAAATGCTTCTGATTATGATGATGATGAGTTAGGTCATTACTAAAAGTATTAATTAGAAATTACTATAATGTTTAAAGGAAACAACTAAACAATTGCGAAGAAATCATATAAACAATTTTTCATAAAAAGATATCATTCGCTAGTAATAACTTTAAATAATTAATTCGTTATTTTCAAAACTAATTTCAACTTTATTGTACGTGCGATTGAAATTTGGCGGTATTTCGTAATACAAGGAACTTCATACAGCTATCACTATACATATCGAGCGAATGGAGATTTTTACGTAAAAAGGCAACTATTTTACTTAATTTGTAACTGAATTTTGTGACGAAAATAATTTTTTTAGTGTAAACTTTACCATGGCTTTAAAAAAAAGATTTTACATGTTTTTCTTTGAAAAATGATTTTTGAGCATTTGGGTGAACAATGCACAATATAAATGTACATAGTTCATACGATCCAAAATTATTTCATATACCTTTTATAGTTTTGAAAGATTATTTAAAAAATAACTTTTTTTGGTATAACTTGTTAATTATATATATAATATTCAATACGTTCTGAAAAATGAATTTCTAAATGTTTTTAGATTTGTTTCATGTGTTTCGATTTATTAAGTTATATTTATAATTATTTGTGAAATTAGTTGATATCGCTATACCGGCAGATCATTTAAAAAATAAATTAAATCTTTAACCTTTTGAAAGGAAAGATGTATCGATACATATAGGAAGAGAAGGAAGAACTTGATTTCAAGTTTATTGTATGTGCTTAATAGCATGTTAGCAGAGAAGAAGCCACTAATTCAGAGAAAATAAAGACTATTCTGTTACATTTACTTATTTAATTAAGTAAAGGAGTTTATCATTAGCAATGTGATATAAAATGAAAAGGGCGATATAACTTATGGAAATAATCCGCATATTTATCTTTTAACCAAATTTTTGAAGAAAATGCAAGAATAAATATTTAAACTCTTAAGAATGTTAAAAATGTATTTTGCTTATTACAACCAAAATTGACTGCATGCTTTTTGCGCATCAAATTTTATGTTTATTTAATAAATGCACAATGTTTCTATTATATTATATTTTCAAAACTTGTTTATATATAATGAAATATTAAAATCATATAAAATGTAATTTATATGCTAGCAAGCGCCGTATAACATTTATTCTGCTTACGAATTAAAAGTTTAATATATAAGGACAATATTGAGCTATCCAACTTAATAACTTTAATATGCAATATTATTTTTCGGGAATACCCCATATTGTAATTTTATTTTCAAAAATTTCATTAGTAGGATGATTGTAGTAACAATTTTGTTTGTATTCCAGGAAAGGAAGAACAGTTTCATGTCAGTATTCATTTCTAAACTACTATCGCGTACTTAGGAATGTGGAAATGATAAAAAAATATATTATCTAAGTTTGACGTCAAAATTTAAAGCTTTCAGTCTTTTTTGAAATCAATTTTGTATCAATAGAAAAAATAAATATACCTATCAATCGTTTTTATTTTTTCTAAATTTTCGTTAACATATTTGTTGTTTTAAGTTAAAATACACTATCACGCTGGTATTTGAACAGCCGTGTGACTCTTAATGTTATTTCTCTATCAAGGTGGCCCTACCGACATCTCTTGAATCAACTAACAAATAATTCGCACACGCACGAGAGTGTAGCCTAAAGAAGAGACATTTCTTATCCACAGTAGTAAACTAAACTATCCATTTTTTTTATTTTTCTATAAACCATTCTTGTAAAAAATTTACAAATTACAACAAAATTTACAAATCAAAACTTACAACAAAAATCAAATGATCATCTTAAATTGGTATAAAAGGAATAAACATTTTTTTTCTGTGAGCAGTAAATTATGATAAAACACGCAAAGGAATCATATAAAAATTTGCATTCGCAATTTAAGATCTAATTTTAACATTTCAAAAGCATTATCCCAGGTACTATATCATTAAATTTTTGTAAAAAAAATTAATATATAATGTCGGGAAGTAAATTTTACGCCATCAAAATATTAGTTACAAGTTTATGGCCGTTAAATATATAATCGACGGCACTAAACTTATAACTTATAAATACTTTAAAATAAAAGTTATAGCTACGCTTCGCACATTTTCTCATAGAAAGTGCGCCAATACATATGTTCTTTTTATAAAGAAGGAACAACATTTTTCTGTCATATTTTATTCATGAACTTATTAAATATTATCTTTTTGGTACTTAAAAAGCATTAATAATTTAAACGTAATGCAACACATGTCTTGCTCTGCCTTAGCTGCACGAATTGTCAAGAGTCTATTTGAGTATATAAAGTCTATTATGAGATTATAAAATTAAAAATCAGTTCGCTACATTTGTAAAAAAATTGCCAAAACCAAATTTCATCAAAATCCTTTAAATAACTTAAGCGCTAGGTCATACGATGTATATACACTCGAAAAAGTTAAGTTTTAAAATCCACTCTAATAAAAATCTCAAATTTATTTTTCATGCGAATGCAATACTTCATCTTGTTTTTATCATTAAAAAGTAAAACCAAATATATCACGTTTATAACGTCATAACACTTGCAACTTGGTTAAAAAGTTTCGTACGATAGACTTTCTTCAACACCATGTTACATTACTGGCGCTCGAGTACTTGTGATTACAAGTCTGATTAATTTTTGAATAATTAAGATTTGATCAAGAACTATTAAGTTGATACTTTGCTAAGCGCCGTAGAATGAAATATTTATTCAAGAAGGCCCCGATTTTTATTGGTTTGTTTAACTTTCACCCGTTAAACTAATTGTTAAACTAATGCTGCTTATTAAAATTTTACTAAGCGTTCCGAAAGTATCATTACGTAAAAAGTCTTTTTGTTCCTATTTTTGGTTTGGTAAGAAAGTACTATGCGAGTTATTTTTCCGTTTCTGGCACAAAGTAGTTATTAAAAATAGAGTAGCTATATCAAAATAATATTATTATAAAAAGGAAAAACATTATATTTAGGAAGATATTAGCTACATAATTATAGTAAGTTATAATTATAAAAGGTTCTAAATTTGGTGATAGATTTTCGTTTCTTAGCTCTGGAAATTAATACTAATTAAAATCTAGTACATCCATTCATATACAGCTTTTGCATTATCAATACTTGATTTGAAATTAACGAAAGAAAGAATTATAAATAACGAAATTCAAAAAGAAAACAAAACGTTTTCTTAATACTAATAATATCTTGATACTAATATTAAGATAATTGTTAGAGAAAATACACACACACACACATACCAAACCCCTAAAGAGGTTAGTGGAAGTGAGTTAGTAAAATAAGTCGGTGGCATCATTTTTGGACCTACAAGACTGGAAACTTGAAATGAGGCATGTATGTTCCCTATACAACATAGACACTCCCTGAGAATTGATTTTAGCGAAATCAATCCCTAAGGAAGACAGTGGGGGATGGGTTATTAGAATGAGTCGGTGGCACTATCTCTTTACCTATACGACCACCAAACTTAAAACTTGGCACGTATGTTCTTTAGGCGACATTGACACCTACTAATAGTTAATTTTAACCTTAAAACTCAGGCAATGTGCTGCATTACCGTTAACGTCATATTTTGTACCACTGTTCCATACCCTGAGCCATTACTCATTCTCCTTATTTATCGGCATCCAGTAGTAGAACATTTTCTCTTCATAGTTCATAAGTATAATGGATGCTTTCAAATGACGTCTTTTGAAGCCAGAGAGATAAGTGAGGGCAATTTTATGCCTACCTTTAAAGTGGCAGGTCACAAGTATAACGATCGTTGTGGATGGGTTATGGTAGATTATTTCACGTCAACATACCTAAGCGTGATGTAAAAACTAAAGCTCCTTTCAGTAAGACCGTATCTGCTTCAGAATTTTACTACATGGTTTTTTAATTCATTTTTAGTCAACGTGTATGCAAAAACTGAAATCAAAAGACTTAATTTTATTCATAACTACCAAAAAAAGAAGAGAAGTCAGGAATATTTCCATCTTGAAAACGCAATGACAAGACTACCTGTAAAGTTTTCGTTCAGTGAAAGAGGACGGCTTGTATTGCTGTCCTCTTTTACTGGTGGAAGCCGTCGCATGCATGAGCGAATTTAAGATGCTATGATACATGTGCGGCATTTTGGACGACCAGATTTATTCATTGCATTCACTTGAAATCCTAAATGGCCCAAACTAACAGAGCTTTTGAGTCAAGGCCAAAATTCTTACGATCGATACGACATATTAGAAAGACTCTTATACTGGACAAAAATACAAAGAACGCCGTGGGAGAGAAATATTAAGTATTTAAACTTATATTTTTAACTTTTTGATAGACAGTTGATAAATATAAAAACAATTCTGAAAATAAAAAAATCACGTATAACAAATCGACTAAACATTTTTTTTAGTTATTTCAACATAATTAATGTTTTTGAGAAATGTAAGAAAAAGCAGTGTTGAAAGTTATCGAAATTTTTTCATTTCAATTTTCTATAATATATTTTTTAAACAATTATGAAAACATTTTCCTTTTTTTTGGCAAGGCGTCAGTTATTAATTTCAATGTTTTTGTAGATTATATCAAATGCTTCCAAATATTTTACGTCCTAGATGTATAATTTTGATAGAACCCGTATATAAATAATATTGGAACATATATATCAAAAGATAAACGAAGTAAGTTTTACTCTTTAATCAACATTACAACGTTTTCCTCATATATTTATATGTGGTCAGCGAAGCGTGTGGAAACCTCTAATAAAATATATCTACCCAATAAAGAGAATTTATATGGAGAAGCAAAATATTTTTTCTATTATCCTGTAATCGTATAAACGTGCTGTGACTTGCCAAATTTTAGTTTTTAAGACATAAGGGTATTAAGATATTGGCATATGTTCATGATGTTTGAAATGTTTTTGTTTAAGAGGGCAATTTTAAATTGATATTTTCAGGGATAGTTCCATTTCTAAGACAATATAAGTAAAATATTTATAAGTAAATATTATAAAGTATCTGAACAATTTCTCATAAACATAAGCACACCAGACAACATTATTTTCTTTTTTCAATGTCATTTTTTAATGAAATTTACGAGTAAACAAGTAATATCAACAGTTTTTAATCAACTTTCACACATTATTTCAAATGAAAAACAAATTAAATACATATTTTCCGTATTTTGATTTAGTTTAGTGGACAGATGGATAAATAGATAGACGCCCAGACTAATCGTTAAAATACTTCCGGCAACGAGCCACTACATATATAAAAGTCAATTATACAATGAAGCAATAAATGATAACTTTTGAAACCGTTTGAAAAACTAATAATTTTTAAGATATTGTGGCAGTCTTAATAGCGAATGCTGTTTTTTTTAAATGTAATGGAACTTAAATAATAAAAAATCTATTTCAATACCGCACTTTACCTGAAAATGTTTATGTAGACGAGTAATCGAATTACCTCCTAAATTGTATTCAGGCAACTCTTTGGACTGATACTAATTGTCTCCATTACTTTTCTGATGATGTCGAAATATAAATAAGTAGTATTGGACCACCACCATAAAAAAATATGTTAACTTCCAATAAAATTGCAGTATGTTCCAAAAAATACATAAAAAACCCTTGTTCACTCTTTTTATTAATTTCTTTTTTTTCCTTCCCAAATGTATACCTATTTATTGACACTTTACTCTTGTTCATTAATATCAAAAATGTGCATTACTCGTATAATACCAGAAAGACGTCCAAAAACAAAAATATCGATAAAAAATGTCATCTGGAGTTTTTTATATTACTAAATAAATTTAATTAAAACGTAAGTAGTGTTATATTTAAATGTACGATAAACAAAATACTCTTGGCATAAATCAAACCTTTTATTTTATTTGTATTTCTTCTAAAAATGTACATATCATATTAACATTTTATTACATGTAGGTATTAGACGAAACATTGTTTTTAAAGAATCTATCATAAAAAGTTTATATAGAGGTATAAAATGCAAATTTTATACAAACATTTTTTCATAATAGTTTTTTTATTACAAGAGTAATTTATTACGATACACCGTCCGGCGGTCTGTCAGTTGTTGTTTGTCTCAATTTAATTAGTTAAATAAACAAAATAAAACACATCTTTACTTCCGAAAACTGAACAATCGTTTACTGATTATTCTCATAGGAAACGTTATGACAAATAGTGTTACAAGACTTTAAAACTTAATAGAAGCATTCTCTTGGTAAAACAAGAAAAAAAAAGACAAAAAATTACTATGCGGAGGTTTTTTATTTAATTCTACCCTTGCGTTCGTTTTTTTTTTTAGATAATTTTAATAATTTAATTGAAGTAAGAATTTCACCTTCGTGTATAAATACGGTACGGTTTTGACATTATTCAAATTAATTAGAGAATGATTCAAGAAATGATGATTAGATAGTTTGTTGCACTAATTTTGTGTTTTTTTTGTATTTTCGATCTTTAGTTAAGTGTATAATCTCCACTGCTGTATTTTAAATAATTTTATCTCGTAGTCCATGGAAATTTGCCTACACACTTTGTTTTTTTTTTTAATAGAAGGGTGACAATATTCAATCAATACGTACGCTGTTGGTTTTTACTTCATCTCTCAGATACTATAAAAGCCGTTTTGTAATTACCCGTTTATGAAACGTTCTCTAATCTTGATAAATAATGGGATTAAAATTTCGTTAGTCAATAACTGAATAATACTGTGCACATATAATGGGAACTAAATATTACGACGGTAGTACGATTAAGTTGTCAAATTTATTTACAGTGTTTGTATAGTTTTTGTATTATTAGGAGATTTATCTAACCATGGTGTAATCTCATTTACCAAACACTGAACACTTATAAAGGTTTAATTATTTTAGCTCTAATGGACCTTCGAATAAAAAAAAATATGTATATGTATATACATATATATATATATATATATATATATATATATATATATCTATATATATATATACATGCATACATACATACAAATATATATTAATACCTGGACTCTCGATATTGTGATGACTTTCTAAAAGTTTGTATTAATTAGGAAGACTACACTATTGAACAAAAGGCATCACAAAAGCCTTCACGAGTTCCAGGGAATATAACGCGCTAAATTCCCTGTAACCTAAATTCCTTCCCAATATGGGTTCATGTGATAAATTTGTTTACGACTTGTTATTAATTGTGTTTCTCTTAATATGACATATATCTTTGTACGGAAGTATCCATCAGCTTTTCGAATCTCCTTTTGCTTTTCCATGATAAGTAAGCACATGGGTCACATGTGGTGTGGCAATTTTTTTCCCAAATGTGTGACATTTAATTAACAATTTCAGACCTACAAGTAGGTGAATATGATTCTTGAAAACGTTCTCGCGGTTGCAATTTATGAGTGACATTGTTTTAACGTAGTTTTATTGAGGGATAATTTTTAATGAGTGTGTAAAGTAAAGTATCTACAATTTTATTCGCTCCATTACAAATTGTCAAGTTTTAGAAATGTTTAGGAAGTTTGTGATTTTTAATGCTTGGTATTTCGAAATCAGATGTAAGTTTTTGAAGTCGGAAAAGACAAACACATTTTGAAACATTTCATTATTTCGATTCAAGTTCCGCGCTTGTCACTTTGTCTCTATTAATGTATATTTAATATTTTAATGTACATTAAAAGATGGTGTATTCGTACAAATTTATTTTCCTTCAAACTTATAGCATTGCAATTGTTATCGCATTCGGAATATATGTGCTTGGTTGTTGAAAATTAGTAAATCGTTTTTTTCTTCTTAAATTCATAAACCAAAGTAATTTTTGAATAACATGGAGGTAGAATGCTATATTGTGCACATACGACAATATAATAACTTGACAAAATAATGACAGTTATTTTAATAAGCTACATCACACGACCAATTTTTTATTGTAATGATTACTGTAGATGATGACAGAATCGACAAATTTAATATATGTCATATCCTCAAAAAAACTTGTACACAAGTAGAATTCGCATTGCGAGTGTTCTGTACAAGCATATATGAACATTTAAGGCTATATATTATTTATATTAAATCATTTGCAAATATTCATATTACTTTTCAGAATATAAATATAACGTAAAGTGCTTTTTTTACATACATCGTCTGTTTGCCAGATTTTTTATTCATCTATGATTTTCCCAACCCTCTTCCCTCATCCATTGCTTTACATCTCTAAGCAGATTTAGGTCAACATTTTCTTTTACAAAATTATAAGCATTTCCTTATATATCCCAGTCCGACAGTTCTAAAGAAATGTCGTTAACACGGCGTCTTAGAGTATGCCCATTCTGATTTCGATGTGTATAAAATCTAATTTTGTTATTATCTGAAGATCTTCCACAGAGATTTGATTCGGAGAGAAGAAACTTAATATTTAATGTAAGTCGAGAATACTGGGAGTTTTCTTTTGATTGCATGGTGTATTTTCAAGCTTCAGAGATATAGTAGAATGGATTTCGTATCGGCGTTGACAAAACAAGCCCTTTATGTAATTAAAAAGTCTTGGTGAGCTCAATATTTTAAAGTATTAGCTAACTAATACTTGCTGGCCTTTTGTATTTTGATATGAATATTTTTGTTAGAGTTTCACTTTCTGTTAATAAATAACTTTGTTGTCAAAACAAATTCTGGCTAAGATACGATTAATATTCCCATAGGAAAAATGTGAAAAAAGTGGGCTTAAAAATGTTGCTTTTTAATAAATTAAGAATACGAACACTTTTTAGTACACAAGCTTTGAATCCAACACAGAACAGAAAGGCAATTTATTTTATAAAATATCAGGGTTATAATTACCATCAACATGCAGTCAATTACATTACATTAGATAATAATAAAAAATATGTCAAATACGAATAGAACTCGTACCACGATTGTCTTTTTATTTTTAGGCGCTTGTTATATAGTATTACTATTAACCTACTTAGAAATAATAGTTGTTCACAATGTAAATATATTCGCTGCTGCATTTTTCTAATACATGGTGTATATTTTAAAAATCATAAGAGAGTGGCTGGAACAGTTGCCATAGTTTTTCTGTAATTTTCTAGTCAGACTGTACCTACCCCATTTTTTCATGATTTTTGATTCAGTAGTATTGCAAGTAAGATGACATTCCCCTTATTTTCGATACAATTTATTATTACTATTACCACATATTATTATAAGCCCTTTCAAATGATACCCCACATGATACATAAAGTTATAAAAAAAATGATTTTTGGTACTTTACTTACCACCTCTTTAATAATCAATCATGCGAATATTTTAAAAAGTTAACTTAATAGCGCAAAATATGTGGGTTAACAAAATGTTTTACTGCACGAAATTTTAATTTTCTACGTCACAAACAGTGAATGATCTTAAGACGAACAGTAAATGATCTTAAGACGGTTCCATAATTAGTTTTAAGGACCTTAAAAAAAGGATAAAATTTGTTAAGGAACAAATATGCAGGTATCCGTAAATATCTTTGAGCCTGGGTAAGAAAATTTCTTTATTTTAACGTATATTTATTTATTTGCATTGACATTAAATTTTAAGGTTCACGCTGTACCATTCCAGCTGAGTTACATTAATCTTTTCTACACATAATCATTATAATCGATTAACACCTCATCGCCCGATATAAATTGTTTTTAATATGAGAAAAATATACGTAGATAAAATATATTCACGCACAACGCAGAAAAACTTTAGTAGAAGGTGAGTCGGAAACCGACCACTGCCGATGTTTGGGAGACAAAGTTGGTGGACGACTTCCCGCCTACTTTTCACCGACTAACAGTATAAGTCAATATCTACGTCGCCGACTAAATATCTGCCATTTTCGTTAGTATGTATTAAGTCTTATGTTCTTTCCTCTTTCTTTTAGCGCGTTTTAAATAATAACGTTCGGATTGATGTAAGTCGGCCAGAGTTGCTCAACTTTTTTATAAGACATGGGTCCAGTTTGTTGGCTAGTGTAGTAAAGAGTTAAATATGATGTATTAAACTTCTTCTATTCTTATAAGACCGATCATTGTTGGAAATTTGTTTTACAAGAAAGATATGTTGCCACGTAGTAATACGAAAATCACAACATTAGCAAATAAAGGCAGTATCAAAGTAAAAAGGACCTGTCACCAGTTATAATTAAGTTTTTCATTTTCTCACCTCCGTAGATACTTGCGTCATGGTAAATTCTAGAAAACCGTAGAAATTCATAAATATTTAATGTCGACCGTAGGAAAAGTCAATATCGTTAAATAACAAACTGTATTAGGAAATTATGGTGCAACGAGCATCTCTGTAAAACGAGTATTTGTAGGGTTTCGTACCGATTCTGCTTACTGGAAGTGATAAATCTCAACATGAATTTAAAACCTAAGATATTTCCATGCTGTCGCTCATTCATTACAGATCGCTCTCGATGTGAACTAGTTTCTTTAATATTATTAATATTATTTTGAGTATCATAGCAAACTTTATTTTTGGATAATCTTGGCAAGTACACTTACTTCTCTAGTTTCAATTCTTGTTCCCTTTTCACTTTAGTATCGATTTTTTATAAAGAAATAAGATAAACAGCACAAATATTTGTAATGTTATATTAGGAATCGTGTTTTCGACATTTTTTTTTTCATAAGTCTATTTAAATAGTTTATCAAAAAAAATCTTCTGAATTATGTTTTGTTTCCATTTCCATATAAAGGAGAAGCATGTAGAGAACATAATCAAGATGGATCGAAACCACTCTCTGCTATTATTTTATCTCCACCCAAAAGATTAGTCGTATATTTCATCCGTACATTGTTTACGTATTTGGGTGGAGTATTTTATGCTTTAAGCAATTTCGGTAAGTTCTTTTTTATGTATAACTTCTATCAAGATGGTTAATGATCAATCCGTATAATAAAATGGTAGCAAGACTGTGTATATGGGCAGATTATACTAAACTACTGAATATATATTAACAACGCTGCAATTTTGTACGTTCGACATATACAATAGTAATCTCCACTCTGTTCTGCGTACAGCTTGAACAGTCAATTAAGTAATCGATTACTGATTTGCTATATACAATCAACATCTATTTTAGCTTCATTTGTCACAATCGCAATCAATCAATATCTATTAAGGTTGAAAAATGAAAGAATAATGAAATAAAATGCACAGCTACGTTGCACTTACTCGCTCACAAAACACAAATTTATGCATAATTGTTTTTTATTTATTTTTTGTATACATTAATATATATATATATATATATATATATATATATATATGTGTGTGTGTGTATAATTGATACATAAGACGGACTTATTGCTACGAGAGCAATCTCTTATCACCAACCAGAACAACAGCCTTGCCCCGCTTAACGAACAGCCGGGAATCAAACTCGGGTTCCCGTGGTGTGCCATGCAGTCAAATGCCGTATGCCTTGTGGTCAACCGAACATACTAAGGTGACTATTGTGGCGTTGCAGTAAATTTTCTTTATTTTCTTTTTATAAATACTGTAATCTAGCAATAGAGGTTCATCTATTCGAACAGGATGCTGCGCTGTGTGGATAGTGAAAGTAATTCCATAAATTTTGTCTGCGATCCGCCGCGTTTTAAAAACACCAACTCTATCTATTGATTACCATAAACACTTATTTTCTAGAGTTAGGGAATGAATTTCGAAGTTCCAAAATTTTATTTTGGTTTTTCTCACATTACAGTTCCAAAATTAAAATGTCCTATACAATAATTTTGGAAAACAAATTTTCAAAATAAATATACAATTTTACGATAATATTATATCCAAATAATTCCAAGTTCACTCCCAGCTATTATGTCTAAGAACATATTTACAGGAAAATTTTTAACTTATTAATTAGTTAGTTATTTAATTTTTATATGTTGAGGATGAAAGGCTAAAAGTGAACTATTGTGACTTATATTAACGTAAGTAATTTCAGTATTATTTGATAAAAACTTATTTCTTTCCTT
Source organism: Druceiella hillmani (assembly GCA_039881145.1). Taxonomy (NCBI): domain Eukaryota; kingdom Metazoa; phylum Arthropoda; class Insecta; order Lepidoptera; family Hepialidae; genus Druceiella; species Druceiella hillmani. The sequence goes on along the minus strand of JAYKKI010000016.1, from coordinate 22,537,249 downwards.
TATGTTTAAATATTTTGATTTGTGAGATGTCAGGTGAATGTAATTCTTACGAACACTGCTGGGAATAATAATTTATCATCGTAATTTTTTTTTGGTAGTTTGAGGATATATACTTAATAAAGAGATATGATTTTAACGTTATTGTTTAATTTTTCCAAGTATGCAGTTATATTTCTGCTGATTTTAGCAAAATTAATAATGACTTATTTTAAAAATGAATAAACTTAGCATTTTAATAAATTGTCTTTTTTTTATAAATTTCTACATCTAATAGATTTGATACTTGCTTTAAATGCAAGATTTTCTTGTACGCCCGCTGCATGTTCCGGTAAATGCATAATTATATAACTGCCATTTACTGTGACAACTTGCTAATCCTTAATTTTATTTACAAATATTGTTCAACATTTGACCAAAAAAGCTCTCTACAACATTTGACTCAAAAAGCTCTGGCTTAAAAATAAAAAATTAACATTTCTTTCGTGGAAATTCACTTTCTTCATTACTGTTCAAAATTGCTTATGTACAAACGTGGTGACAGCACTTTTTTGTTTTGTGCACGATGTTTTTTCGTTTCTTCTTGGCTTTTATTGTTATTGTACTGGTGTTTTAGATGCGTCCTTATTAGTATAATACATGCTGCAATTTTTTAATACCTACATACTTCTATTTCAATTGCTTCATTATGGAATGAGAAATACTACATAATTCTTTTTATTAATACTCGCCAAAAGCTTAAATATTGTTTTGTCCATGTTAGCACGAAGTATATAAAATAATAGCCTGACACTAAAAATATATGATATAAATAACTTGAGAAACATTAGTTAGTGCGACTACTTTTTACCTCATGTAGGTTTATATCTCATATTAGATTTATAAACCTACATTTCTAGATAAAAGCAAACTACAAAGACCATCACAAATTATAAGAAAAATTACACACTGAATTCGATATAACCTTGCGCCCTCTCCCACATGGGTTCGTGTGATAAATTGGTTTGTGGTATGTTGTAAATTGTGCTTATCTTAATAGGACATATTTTACCTTTGTACAAACCTATATGTATGTTCTAACGGCTTTCGGAACTCCATTTACTTTTCCACGATAAGTAATATAGGCCACTTACGGTGAGTAAAAATGTCGCACAAAAAATTTTTTGTTCGGTTATGAAATATATTCCTTGACACTTTAGATCTCTTTTACTCGATTCGAACACTACTATTTAGATTATATCGCCTTCCATGATAAAACATTTTTTGTTGTCTTTATTATCTACATTAATAAGATTATTTTGATTTTTTTTAGAAATTGTATGCTTTGCAGGAGTTTGAGGAATAAAATATAAAATTTCGATTTTTTTTACATAAGAGACAATCTTTTAAATCAGTTCAAAACAGTTTTGCAGACCCCACACTACAGCATTCATATTTGTGATTGCACTTAGCATGCTCGCTGCTGGATCTGCATTATTACAGATTTTAAAAGCTGGCTGTTCATTTGATTAATATATTTACCTTTTATCTTTCTATTGTATTATAAAAGTTTTATCTTTCATCTTTCTACCACTTGCACTACATGTGATGTTCAGAAAGGTTGTAGATATACTCTTATTTAAAAAAAATAGTTCAAAAATACTTCTAAAATAAAAAGAATAAAAACACCTCATAACTACGATCAAGTTTTAATTAATAACTAGAAAGAGGTGAAACAGAAGTAAACAAAACTATATTTAACTTTTTTAAGACCTCACCGTAGTGTGGGTATGATTCTTTTTCTTACAAATTCTACCGAGTGCAATGTCATTGAAGTCCCCTCCCTATTTTTTTAATCACGTTTGTCTAAAATCTAATAACATGTCATCTAATTTTAATATTCATCAATCTAATAAGATAACGGCATTTAGCAATTACTTCAGTGAAATTGTTTTTAGTGTTAATAAATTAAAGAGATACCAATAATATCATTACTTTGAAGCGTATAAATGTCGTAGAGTTTATATGTCGTAGAGTTTAATAATGTTGTATTATTTTTTTTTTAATTTAAGTAAAGCAATTGTGTAAGTAACAATGTTTAAATTTAATTTTAATTCTGAAATACCTTCATTAAAATCTTTCATAAAAGAAAGCTGTAATGTTGTTCTTTAGGTATTCGATTATATGCGGTGTCAATTGTCAATTATTTCTACAAGTTATGTAGTCATAAAACTTTTAAGTGTTATTAATCGACTTGAAGAAGGGTTCTCAATTTGTCGGAATATTTTTTTATATATGTTCAGCGAAAATTCTTTACGATGATTCTTTTTTATCCGTTCAGGTGTACTTTACGTGTGGTCTCAAATAAATATGATGATAATCTGATGGTGGGAAATGAAGGATGAAAATTCTTAATGGATGATAGTAAATCAAATATGATTTAAGATATTTGTTACAGGTAGTTATTGCTTCGCAAAATCACTACACTACTTATCAGGTCAGGGTCTTATGATAAGTTCTGGTGATGAACAATGGAACTCCTCCACAGATATTAGTAAATCAACCGTGATTAAAGATATTTGCTATTGGTAGTTATAACTTTTCAAAATAACTATACCACTTATCTGGTTAGGATCTGCTATTAAGTTGTGGAGATGAAAAATGGAAATCCTTAACGGATATTGGTAAACCAAACATGTTTAAAGTCATTTGACATTAGTAGTTGTTGCTTTGCACAATAACTACACTCCTACGACGACCACGACCGGATTAGTGTCCGACGACGTGTCTTACGACGACTACGACCAGGTTAGTGTCCGACGACGTGTTCTGGAGATGAACCATTAACTCCTTAACGGATGGTAGTAAATTAAACATGATTTAATATAGATATTACTTTGCAAAATAACTGCACCATCGACCATGTTCTGAAGATCGATAATGGAACTCCTTATCGAATAGTAGTAAATCAATCGTGATTCAATATATTTGTTACTGTTTATTTTGTTACTTTAGTTATTACCTTGTGATATCTGATATTGAATTTCAGGTATAGAAAATGGAACTCCTCAAGTGGTAATTATTACTTTGAAAAATTAGATATTGGATTTCGGATATACAGAACGGAACACTTCAACGGCTAACAGCTGACCACTACTACTATGGCTTCGTTTCTGTGTGTTGTCGGTAATTAATTTTAAAGACAGAGGAAATTACCTCTATACCAGTTTTTGCCCGTGACTTAATAATTATACGATGTTCTAAGAGAGTTCTAAAATAAAATATCTTCAAAAACCGACTCCAAAAAAAGTAGGTACTAAAAAGTCAAAAATAATTAACGGAGAACAGTCGTTTATTTATACGCAAGAAATAACTATGTCACTTATTTTTGAAGTGCCTGAACCGCTGATCAACTTAAACAGATGTAAAATTTTGTATTATTGCGAATAAATAAGCAACTATTTTTAGTTAATTATTTTACTTTCCAGTACCTACTTTTTTTGACTGTCAAAATCACTCAAAACACGATAAAATAAAATAGATGTAGTATCGCGATTATGGCCTCCATAATCTTTTGAAAATAGGTCTTTCCTATTGGATTTTTTGCAATTGGTATTTGAAGACCTTATATGAGGAAATATAGGTATGAAGTGAAAAATAATATAAATATTAATAAATTGTTTAATACAGATATTACGTATGCAACATGGAATATTTTATACCCGATTGATTTAACTTTTCTTTATACTTAATGAAAGTCTCTTACCGCAAGCTATACCCTTTCTTAAAAGTTTATCTTCCTGTTAGGTCACTTTAAACATTTTCATTTTTATATCAAACACATAATATTCTGTTATTAAACAATAAAATAATCTTAAAAAGCAACCTGTTTTGCATGAACTTTTTTGTTTTATCACTCATTTCCTTAACGGTGCTAATATATATCGACGATATTACATTTCGTAATCTCACGAAACTTTAACTTCATGAAAACAATTTAATTAAAAAGCCAAATCACTGCAAGAGTCAAAAAAATCTTTTAAAGAATCCTTCATTTAAATAAAAAAGTGTAAATTTCAACAATACTCCGATTTTATAGAATATTTTAAACTAATTAAAGGAAATGCCATATGCGTAATGATTTTTCTTCGCCTTTTAATTTTATCACAGCGTAACTGATAAAATTTCCTTTTTTAAGATCCAAAATATTCACCCAACATAGCTGATTGCCATCCTATCCAGTATCTGATTTCTATTGTTCCAAAACCGTTTCCGAAACCGTCCTTATTCATAAATTAATGTAAAAAGATTACTAAATAAAAAAATAGTAAAAGTAATATAGATAGACCGGGATTCACTTTATACAAAATCGCCGTCTGAAAGTGAAATGTATCGCTAAAAAAATATTAAATCATAAATATATCTACCGTCAAATGGGAGTGTTTATTTTTAAATTTGAGACTACTTATTTAAGGAGATTAAATGTCCTCGAAGTGATAAAAAATTGCCGATAAAGTGGAACTTTATGTGTCACGTGACGCCATTTTGTCAAATATTACTTTGGAAAAAATCGCTATTTAAACAATATCTAAATTTATGGTAATTGAAACAATTTTTTTTTTCAATTACCATAAACTTAGATTAAAAAATATTATTTTTAGACAATTCCTCACCAAGAAAGTAATCCAGACATCAGAGTAATTTTTTTTTGGGACAGCATCATATTTTTGCCATTTTATTATTCAAATTGTTAATTTTATCTACAAATTAATAAAGATGATCATTAATAGTTTTTTAATAATTGATTAAAAATGAACAAAATTCATAGAACAGATTTTTTGGGCTCCTTAATAAATAAAACATTAAAGTGAATAAAACAAGTAATAAAACATATAATTTAAAAATATTTTTCGTGTTTATACTGAAAAAATTCTATGATTTAATATAACGTGGTGGACGGAACAAATACATCATCAATAAACACCAGCTCAACCTCCAATATCTACGACTATTAAGACCTAAGGTCGAGTAACCGCAGGAAATTCAGGAATATTAACAAGCAATGTCTGCCTCATAACAAAAAGAGTTAGGAATTCACCATCAAAAATACTATATCGGTTTTTTGCCTTTATCCTGGTAAATAAACTCATATTTTCTCACCTCGGCAAATAATTGCGCCGTAAAAATTATTGAAAAAAAACGGAAGAAGATAATTATCCGAAGTCGGTCGCAGCCAGAAGTCGATGTTGTTGAATAGCAAACTGTTTTAAGCTGCTGTGGTATACGAAAAACTGACTTTAAGTGATTAGTGTACGTTTTTCTTTCTTTCTATGATCATAAAAATATCTATGAATATTTCTCTAACGAGGAAATTGCATTCTACGTATGAAGAAATACGTTTTTGACCTTTTTTTATATTTCTTTTATAAATTTTTATTAAACTAGTAACATAACTACCAATTAATTTGCTTTTAAATTAATATACTATGTGCTGCCTATACTAAGATCACTTATTATTCTAATGTTTAGCAAGCTCAACTGATTTTATTCTTTTGAGTTGTCTAATAAGATTTTGGATATTTAAGTATCTGGACGCTTCCAGATTAATGTGGTTTTGAAATATGTTTTGGTGAGAACTAGCAAATCTACTAATAATGTCAACATATCTCAAGACCGCGATGGAGATCATAGTTACGAACGTACCAAGGCGCGTTAACTACACACTGTAACACTTTGTTTTGGAATCTTTGTATCATTTGGATATTAGACCTACTGGCATAGTCCTACGGATGTATTCCATGACTCCAAACTGGGCGTAGAACTTGCTTATACAAAATAAGTTTGTTGTATGTTGAAAGCTCAGAATTACGACCAAGCAACCAATACATTTTTCTAAACTTGGTGTTAAATTCGTTGCGTTTCTTCTTCATATGTTCTTTCCACCGAAGCTTGGGGTATCACACAGTGTTGGCAGATGGTAATTGAGTGCAATCAATAAAGACTGATTGTTGTGCTTTCTTTTTATTTGTAAAATTTATACGTTTCGATTTCGATTCGTTCAATTTTTTTGTCCAGGTGGCCATGTTGTTGAGAGAAGATTGCAATTTTCTAGTTGAACCTTCCACAGTTTTTCCCACTGTCATTATTACCGTATCATCTGCAAAAGTGGGTATTGTATTATATGATGTTGTTGGAATATCATTAAGGTATAGCAAGTACAAAACTGGGCCTAAAACATTACCTTGAGGGACTTCAGCCTTAATCAGCTTCAAGTCTAAATACAAGTCATCGTATTTAACCTGAAAGTGTCGATTAGTCAGATAAGGTTTTAAGAGTTGATAAAAGTAATCAGGAAGAAGTAATATTAATTTGTATGGTAGACCTTCATGTCCAAGAAGAAAGCAGAACATACATACATTTTTATTTTCCAATACTTTTTCAATAACTTTAGTAATACGATGTATCTGGCCGATTGTTGAGTGATTATTTCCGAAACAAAATTTATGAGATGGTGTCAGGTTTCTTTGATCAAGAATAGGTTTGAGACTCTTTAAAATCAGTTTCTCAAATAGTTTTGACATGGTTGGTAAGAGTGAGATGGGTCGGTATGATTCAACTTCATTAAGATTTTTGCCAGGTTTTGGTATCATTATAACTTCAGCAGTTCTCCACACATCTGGGACATAGCTTAGTCAAATAAAGGCATTGATAAGTGTAGTTAATTTACTCAAAGCCTTTTTTTTAAATCTTTTAAGTATCTTACCTATAACTAGATCAAATCCAGGTATTTTCTTTGCATTGAGGTTATTTTTAATTTCATCGGCAACTTTCTTAGGCATAACTAATGGAATTCTGTGAGAAAAAATAATGGGATGAAGAGGTGGCAGAGCATTATCTCCCTCATTTGGATAAAATCTTGTTTCAAGATATTGACCAAACACATCTGCTCTTTCTAAATAATTACGAGCCTATTTTCCATCAGTTTTTTTAATGGAGAGTACTTGAGCTAAAGGTCGTTTAAGATATTTTGTAGCTTTCCGTAGTGAATACTAAGTGCAGCTATCTGCAGTAAGTTCTATGAGTAATTTTTTGATTGTTCAACATTTTTAATATCTGTAGTTAGTTGTCTAGTCTGTTAAGTCAAGTTTTATCACATGGGCTTCTTGATTGATGCCACTTTCTTCTAAGTTTTATTTTTTTCGGATATTATTACTCTAATTTCTATCGGATAATTAAGACCTTTTAATTTTCTTTTAATAACCGGTACACTATTACAGGCAGCTTCTTGAATAACTGCGGTAAAGGCATTTAATTATTTTTTCAATTGATCTTTATCGGTAAAATCTTGATGCCATTTTCTAATAAGTAATTAAAATAATTCCAAACTGTTTGTTACAGAGAGTTAATGTTTGTTCTTTCACAATGATTTTATAACAAACTCTTAGGTATATTGGAGAATGATCAGACTTCATGTCAAGCCCTCTTCAATTTCAATGTAATTTGATGATACGTTTTTAAAAAGAAAAAGTCTAATAGGTCTAGACTTTTATTAGGGTGTGTAGGCCATTATCTTAGTTTAACACTTGATATGAATTCGTATCCACAACTAATAGCAGTGCTATATAACTCTCGTTCCTTAGTATTAATAAGCCTTGAACCATAGTGGGTGTGTTAAGCGATGAAGCGACAATTTATTTTTTTTGAAAAGTGTGATATGTTCATTTGTTTCATACAAATTGTATCTAGGTGGTGAATAGATTACGCTTACTCTTAGTTTTTGTTTAGTTGTCTCAACCATTATAGTTGTAGCTTGGATATCGCAGGTCATATATTTTTCTTCTTCAAAGTGTTTGATACAATTTTTAATAAAAACAGCACTACCTCCACCAGCCGAGACCTTAATTCTACTCTTAATTTTATCGAGTCGCAGGTTTTGATCTTTAGCATCTGCATAATTTCTAATAACATATTATCATTGGTGATTGCTTAGTTACAGGGGTATTATCAAAAACAGCTTGGTTGTATGTTTTTTCGGAATTTTGTGGTTTTGTGGCCTCAATCTGAGTGGTCTTATTCGGTGTGGATATTCTTATCATTTATTAGTTTTTACCTATTGTTTAGTTTTGTTTTTACTGTTTCGCAGTTTTTGAAGTTCGTTAATTACTTCACATCCTCGATAGTTGGCAGTATGATTTTCCTACAGTGACAGGATTTTGTCTGCATATCAATTGATTTATTACAGTCCTGAGATAATGTCCAGTGTATTTAGCACATCTAGGTGCCTTGTTACAATAGTCTTTAGTATGACCAAATGATTGGCAAGTTTTACACTGCGGTATTAATTTATTACTTTTAATTGATTCTACAGTAACGACCGCATTACAAACTCTTTTAATGCTGCAAATTTTATGAATATCCGTATTCTTCTTAAACGCAAATATAAACATACCTATTGATTCCTCCGTTCCGTTTCAATTTAGCCGTAGCGTTCAGTGCTTCCAATCCCTGAGCCTTTAGATTGTTTATAATATATATTGGATTGAAAGAATGATGTACATTTTTGATAGTCTGATATCCCTATCTTGTTTGTTTTTGTAGAATGACATAAAATTTCATGTTTTTTTCAATTTATTTGTCAAGGCTCTGTATGCATACATATGCTTTTCATATTAATGCTAATATATTTATATCAAAAACGTAACATGAATTGATTATTAAGTTAAAATAAATTAAGGTAATAAATTAAACAGATATTTACATTATTTTTGGCCGTATTTTTTTGTTACGTAGGCTTTCAAAAGCCAAAACCATGAAATTCAGCACATCATGCGTGTACCAAATTTCAAATTAAAAATACTTATAATTTTTAAAATACAAATAATCGATTTCTCATTGTACAAAATATACCTATTACTATTTTCAAATATTGAAATTTATAATCTCGTCGTTTTTAACATTATGAAATTTTAACTGTAGCGCTCTGCGGAAACTTTTTTAATTCAGTATATTTTTGGTCTTTATAATGTTAAATAAGATGAAAATTAAAAGTGGTAAGAAATTACCAACGCATAAAATGTAAGGGTTGTTCTTAATAAGGGACATTCCATAAATAACATGGCAGATTTTGCGCAGGAAAAGGGGAGATTGCAAAAGGTTACATTAAGCTATATGAGGGGAAGTGTAGCTATGTGCTTAGTAGTTATAGACAAAGCTTTACAGGATTTATAAAAATATGATATTAGTTAGTAAATTATTTAAATAAACTTATTACGTTTGACTTCATTTTCTAGCAATCACATTCGCATATCCGAATGTACTACAATTTGAAGTAATTTTTTACAAAATAATCAAATATCGACTAATAGAATAGTTAATATATCTTTTAAATAAAAAAATAAAAAAACTACTGTCAGCCAGCTAAGTAGTTGCAATCAAAGCTACGGCTATATAACGAGAGAGAGTTAAACAACAGCCTAAATGGAACCACTTGGTTTATTTTAATTCCTAACTACGTATTTCTATGAATGAAAAACGTGATAAGTGTAAATAGAAAATTGGTAGCCTGTTTCATTATTTAAGGTATTGTAAATTGTTTGCATTCCTTAAATTGTCTTCGATATATCATTCGGCCATTATTATTGTTAAAGTCATTACTGTATTGAATATGTCCTTTATGCATTTAAATTTTTAGTGAATTTATAATGATCTAATTCTTTTGCTGCAATATCGACGAGAGTACCACGTATATAAAGAAGGTATTTGATATGATACTATAATTTTATATAGAGGAACTAAGAACGAAAATTTTATACAAACTTTTTTTTTTATTGAGCTTGTATGGTTGGTGATTTTTTTCGTTTTAATGATATGTAATTTATTAATGTTTTGATGAGAAAATCTAATGAACACGAGTTTATTTTATGTAATTTTTAATGACTAAGTTGTTTGCCTTGAAAAATGATCTAATATGGAAGTAACAATGCAATATTCAGTGAGTCTAGATATTCCTGCAGCTTTAAGATGACCTATTATGCCCCGCTTTGCCCTTACGTTTTGGCATACGTTATGGCTTAGCTATAGTAAGAAGAGCAATTTATAGATTAAGACTGAGCTGTTTATTAATTACCTAGTTCTCTCAAGTAATATACAGTCCAAATTTTCATTAGTTTTTGTGTATTTGATACGATATTGTAATGTTTATACCACCACGACAATGAAAATTTGTATTTGAAAAAAATTATCTTCTTCTGCCTGATCGTCTGTTTTAGTTAATGAATTCTTTGAACTTGAAAATGAATTAAATAAATTCAGCAAACTTTCAACCGAAACCATTCTATCCATTTCCATTTTTGTCATCGGTAACCATTTGATTTAAAAACTTCGACAGAACAATATCAGGTATCAATGTGTTTTACCAGCTGATATACATTGTTAAGCCCATTATGTCATAACGTTTTGAGTTTATTTATTTTACATTAAGTTAATTAATTACTTTACTGCTACCTTAGCTGTAATATGAAATTACTTTCAATAATCACCATTATTTCACCATTATTAATTGTAATCTCCAAGTTTCCGTATTATTCATTCTTAAAATCTAATTAGTAAATCGAAAGTAATTACACCATAAGGGTGGTATACATTTTTAGTGTTCTATAAATACATTTCACTCTGCCTGCACTACATAACTTCCAAGAGGGAAATGCCAATTTACAAAAAGCAATAGAAATTAAATGTAAAAAAGATTAAGACAAATTGTTACTAAAACGAAATCATTAAAAATTAAATAATACGGTGGCTTTATTGACATGTAGGTAAGAATTTACTGATATGTAGATAAAAATTTTTGTTTGTTTGTTTATAAAATGATGGTGATGGTGGAAATAATATAATTGTGTAATGAATGTGTTAGAATGTGTTAGTTGCAGAAGTAATTTAATGTTTTCAAGATAAAATTAAGAATGATTAAATAAAGAGTACTTCCCTTGAGGACAATGAGTGTCCATGAGATGCTACCCATGAGGACATAAATACTGAAGTTTCGATTTCTGAAATATTATTCAAGGTCTGTGTTAAGCGTAGGTGACATTTGTCAATTGTTTACGTCTTGATTAATAAAATCCTTAATTTTTAAAATAGACGAAATATCCAATAAAATTATATTATAGCTAATTCGGTCACTTTCAATGAGTGCCTTGCCAATTAAACCCATACATAAATATTTGCAACTGATTTTAATGACAATCATAATATAGACAGTCGATGACATTTTTTCTGATAAAATGTTTCCACAATAATACTAATCGGATAACTTAAAAGAAAATATATTAATAGCGCCTTTTTTAACAAAATAAAAAATTATTATGCCTTTGGATGACCTATAAAACAAAAGAAACTCTCAGTATGGAATGCGAAATTTTGATAAAAATACCCAGATCATTTTGAAACAGGTAGGTACTAGTTTCAAAAATCAGACTCCACCGTATATTAACTAAGCCAGGACGTATGAATATTTCTAAAGGGTTTAAATGTTTTGATATTTCTTTTATATAATGAATTATTGCTAGGCATGATTATTTCATTGACTTATTTATGTATACATGCGTTTCCGGATAGTTTACTTTAGATATAAATAAACAATGAACAGATATAGCAAGTGTGTTTGAAGATTTTACATTAGGCTTTACTATAATAAATTCTAAAGCAAGGTGATTATAATATAAATTATTCTGTATGTGTGTAAAAATTAATTTTCCATTACATATGTAGACCTCACTAAATGAAATGTGTATAAGTTTAAGACTTGTAGTTGATGGCAAAATAAACGCGTCTTGACTCATATGCGCAAAAAAAATTTATTTCAAAGTTATTATAGTAATTATAAAAATAAAATGTGCATAAAATATTGTTTAATGAAACAGCAGCTTTACTTCACCTCGGCGTAATGAGAGTGTATCGGTTTTTAATGACGGCAAGTTGGTACGGAGGGAGCATCGTGATAAAATGGGAAGTAACGAAAATTTAAACGGTAGAAGGGGAAGGAAACTCCGATGATTTGGATATAATCGAATTTAGTATAATCAAGAATCGAATGCATTGGCTTTAGCGTAGGATATATGTAAAATTTAGGCAAAATTTTTTGTTACATTTTTTTCTTCGTTAGAATTTTCAAAAACACTTCGTTAGATTTTTTCTATGGACAAAGATTTTCGGATTTCCATTCGTAGGTTGGATTACATTTAAAAGATATTGAATGAGAATATTGTCCATTTATATTTTGACATTTCAGCTCATTCAGACTTAAAATATACGCATGTCTGCTTGCATAAAAATACAAAGTCATGTAATACTTTTCGATTCACTTATTCTGTTACCAGAATTTAATTTAGAATACAATATAATTATTTATTTTAATTGTGGGTATCGCAGTTGAATATAAGCAATTATTCAATACACTTACAATACGTTCTAGTATCATTATTTAAAAAAATAATTAAAATCAAAATACATTTATTTTAACTATATGGCTGGTTGTACTGTAAAACAGAGTATGAACGTGTGAAACAGTAATTTGTATTATAACGGAAGTTTCTGTTTTTTGCATTTTAAAAAAGGCTCTTTAATATTTTTTGATCCAATAAATATTTTTGTCATCCCCATCGAGTGAAAAGTCATTACGGAGAAAATATATTATTCTTCCATGGGCGCAAAACAACCACTAATTTCTGTCATATTATATTACAGTCAGTTTTAAAGAGAAAGAACTCTTTCAGTTCGTCAAAATGTACGAAAGTACGGATAGGCGGACAAGGGGAAATTATATAAGGATTCCATTTTTAATTTCAGGATTCAATACAAAACAACTTTAAAAATGATATGAAATTTTCTGAAATAATTTGCCACATGTATAGCAGTATTTACGGTGTTGAATGTTCAACAACAAGAATAACGTTATTGTTTTGAAGAGGGTTGCATCCTTCAAAACGCCTGTCGTAAGTTAAGAACGAAAGAAAATATATAAAATAATTTGCATACTCCTTCCGTACTTGTATAGAAAAATATGTAAATGAAGTTTTGTCAGATTTGCATCTTTTTTTTCAAAGATTGGTGTTCAATTCATTATAATAAAATGAACACTCACATCTTATGCATTCGGTTCTACATACAACTTGTGCTCCGTATAAAATTACAACAGGGAGTTTCCGAGAACTCAATTTTTTTTCCCGATAACTTAAAGTATCTTCATCACCAGCTTAGCAGAATTACACACTAAACGTAAAAGGTAAATATCTAAATTTGCTCGTCAATGAAATTTAACAGATCAAGAAAACCAAAAACCGATTAAGCTATATGGTAGCATAGTGTTGTTAAAACATCTACGAAATGTATTGGACCAAAATTTCCGATGCCAAGTAAGCCATTATAATAAAATTAATACTCACATCTTATGCATTCGGTTCGATATACATCTTATGCGCCATACAATTCATTTCTTCAATCCAAGTTCCTAGTAATCCCCCGAATCCTAGATTAACCTGTTCCCTCCTGCTAGATTCATCTACCTATCCGCCCAGGAAATTAGACTAAATTGCAATCCTAATTGCCTAATTCCTTTGCTGCATTTAGATCCTTAGTGATAATATACAGCGATAATATAAAGCAGTTTTCAACATTTTTCACGCAATTCTGAATATTTTTGAAAATGATCTCAAGGTAACCTAAAAGTTTATCCGAAATTTACTGAGTTTTTTGCTTTCTCCTTTCCTTTTTATATTACTGCTGGGTTAAGAATTTACTTTAAACCAAGATTATTTTTTTGTGTCTCGAGTATTCGTACCTCAAAATGAAAAAAAAATGGTAACTTTATGAGATCACACATCTGTCTGTGCATGATCGCCGTTTTACTTAGAAATCGTAAGACGTAAAAACTTGGTATATAATAATAAAGTAAATTAGCGTACAAATATTTAATTAGTTAATATTCATAAAAAAATATATAAAAAGTTTTAGAAGGATCAAATGCGATAAGATTTTTTTAATTAATTAATGCATGGGGTATGAATTAAAAGAAGAAGGACAATTTTAGATATTTTTTCAAAATTATGAAACCACTGATAGAAATATCAGCTCACTATAATTTTTAAACAGCTTGTATAAAATTTGTAAATACATTCAAAAGCTTTTGCTAATACTTCGAATATCTTTTGTAAAAAATAATATCCAAAAATATTTAAAAAAAGTGCACCAAACAATTTTTACTTTTATTTACCAGGTTTTGTTCTCATCTCATAAATACAACTAAACACCTTTAATGGAACTTTTTTGTTATATCGTTAAGTATTCTAAATAATAAATTATATATTTAATAGTGTTAATTATTATTATGCAGTGTAATGGAAATAAACTATGAAATAAAAATTTAAATAATTTATATATTATTGCGATGATAGATTTTTAATTCACAAAATTATGTTCGTAATTTTCTGCAACTTATAAAGATGTTTCAATTTGCTTTTAGGTAGGTATTACATTTCATGGTAACCGAATACGGATTAAAGTTAAATTAAGTGTAAAATAACAAAATTGCTTTATGCTTGATTTAGTTTCTGAAAATGAGTATCTTATACAATGTTAGTGGAAATGCGCGAACTTTCGATTTTGATTTTAATAAAAATTTTTGTTAATTTTTTTGTGGTTTAAAAATTACCTTGTTGTAGATTAACGGTATTTTCACAAAGTTGCTAAACTATTTTACATTATTCTTCAAACGTATATAGTTAACGTACATTATTCTTCAAACGTATATACATTATTCTTCAAACGTATATAGTTGCTAAACTATTTTATATTTTTCTTTCAATTTTTTCCATAATAGAGGCCTTGCATTGGACTATTTTAACATTTTGCTTAACATGATCTAAGAATTTTGTCAGGCGACCTGACAAAAGTCCTGTGTACCTTGTATTCTTATTTATCACTTTATGTTGATTGTGAAACGGAGTTCCTAAACTTCTTAAACTATACATTTATGTGAAATAATCAAAGTCTTTATATAATAATATCATACGTGAAACTTAAATATATTACCAACTGCATATTTAACAAATAAATTATAATATTAATCAGCATGCTAACGAGACGATCCTACATTCATGCACTGCCTCTTAATGAAATTCCGATTACTTACTATCGTTCATTGAACATGCTAGCAAGTATTTGCATATTTTAAAATTGTGCGCGTACCAATAGCATTTGTGGTGTTAGAGTTTGTTCAAGCCTCATGACAACTGAGTAGACAATTGAACAAATTGATTACTTTTATTTAGCTCTAGGTTTAAATATTTAATTGCGATGTTAGATTAGACACGATATTGCACGCTAGTATAATGATGTGACAGCTTAGCTTTGAAAAGTGTAATAGAGTAGATACAATTTTTCTACACCCGAGTTCGATTTCCCAGATTCCTTAAGCATACATGACAATACAAAAATGAATAGTAAAATGGAGAAATAAATAAGCTTATACCCATGTTTTTTGGTTCAAAATTCTTGGGTATTATAAAAATAAAGTGGGAATAAATTATTTTTAAAGTGCAATAAACATGCAAAAAGAGTGTGATTTGAATTTTAGTTTTTAAATAATTCAAACTTTTTTCAATATTGTATTTATAAACAAAGAGAATTACTACGACTGTCTTTATATCAGTATACAAAAACAAAAGCTAACTCCCTTTGAATAATTTATAGGGCTTGTGATTTTTAAATAATATCCGGATATGGTTTTTATACGTTAATTGTGCTATTCCATTTTAATTCTGTCAAATGACAAAAAAAATAACTAAAAAATTATTTGGGTAAGTATATTCTTTTAATTTTGTCTGAGGCTTCAACATAAAAGCACGAAGTAAAATAGATTTTCAAATACCTAATAAAGTTCGAAACTTAAAGTTACAATCAGATAAATTAAAAAAAAATGTCCTTTTCTTTCAGCTGTAACCTAAATCTTTGCCCTGTTTCAAAAAAGTAACACCTTGACCCTTCAGTTGCTTATTTAAATTAATTAGTCCTTATCAAATATCATTAAATCAAAAAAGGTTACAAATTTAAATGTCCAATGAAAGTTATTCACGAAGTTGCCACCCGATTTACAAAATTTCAATTAAAAGTGAAAGAATATTATATTTTTTTAAGACAATTTACAATTATTTCAAGTAATAAATTAGGTTTAGAATTGAACGAGTATGTAACTATGATAATGTAACTATGTAACTACGTATGTGTAATGTACGTGTAATATATGTATAATGTAACTATGATAAATCACAAAAAAATAACCCACTAAATTAAGTTATAATTAAGTTCTAATCAACCGCAAAACCAGTAGTATTTAAATAACTTTTTAATTTTCTTAAGAAATTCAAGAAGCCTTTAAAAAATTAAACATATTTAGAAGTTACATAAAAGAATAATTTTTTAAGTGTTACTGCTCATTTATTCTATTTTGGACAAAACGTTCGAAATTACTTAACAATAAATGCGGTTTTCTTAAAGCAATTGTGAATTTCAATTGGTTTTAAAGAAAATGGAATGGAAAATATTAATTTTCAATTCATGAAATGTTTTTTGGATTATAACGCCAAATTAAATTTATCAGGTCAACTTTTTCAGTTGCAATCTCTGTTTATTAGTTTCAATTAATGGTTTCAAATATATGATGGTTTTGAAGAGTACTTAAGCTTTAACGAAAGTATTATTTCCCGTTGCAAAATTTAATTTTCAAAAATCAATCCCAAGCAGTAATGAAAATTAGATTTTTGAAAACGACTTCAATTACATTGAAAATAGTAACATAACAAAAATAATTATCAAAAGGTTTTGATGTCCAATATTATTTTGGTAATTACTTTCCATTCCTTGGTTTAAACTTGGACAAAATTATTTCGGAACACTAAAGAGAATGCGCAAGATTTTTAATACTGTCAATTATTTGGCAACGTTTTTATATCGATCGAATTATAAGCATGTTTATAATTGCGACAAGTTAAAAACCACGAATAAATATCATTATCTCTAGTAAACCCATGAACCGAAAAGAGCTTATAGGATTTAGATTATTTTTTACAATCTGAATTATAAAGAAGGATAGAGACATATTCTTCATTTTTTTTGGATAATCACGTCACATTGAACAATTTAACAGACAAGGTTAGTCACTTGTAAAAGACAAAGTACAATATACTAAAATTTATAAACTATCTCTACTACAATATATAAACTATCAATATATTCGTTTAGTATAAAATATATCTCGGCAAGTACCCGATAGCTACCTTTGAACATCAATAGTATTAAGGAGCCAGTACTATTTTTTTATTTAGCTTTCATTGTTAGTTTTAATTTTTAGCATAAATATTAATTACGTTACACAAAAATATATGAAATTATTCAATAATTTCAATTGTCGTGGTAAAATAAATTTACATAAATAGTTTATATTTTATAATAAAAGTGTTATATTATGATAATTTATTGTACATATTATTTTGTTTTATTTCTTGTTCTTCCATATAATATTTTACGGTGTATCAATATATAAACGCAGCTCTCTGGTAAAGTATGCAAAATCAGTACTATATAAATTATAATTGTTTATGTACATCATTCAAGCTTATTTTTGTAATGACAGATTTAAAGCAATCCAGCTGAATTAATAAATAGGGGATGTCAATAAAACTTAAGTGAACTGAAATAGAGGAAATGGAACATGTCAAATATAACAAAAAGTCTTTCCATCTCCATAAAATTGTTAGCGAGGGGAAGTTACGGCAAATAACATAATCGTAAGCATGTGAGACAAAACGGCCGGCGAAACCTTGACAGTAAGTGTTCCCGATGCGACGATAATTTCTTTAATAAAGGAGGATTATCTTCCTTTATTATGGATTATCAGGTCCCATAGGACTTTTTTGTTTGCTACCAAAGAGATTTCACTTCTCTTGCTCCACGTGTTCCAATCTGTTTCATTATTTGGTACATGATAGTGATAAAGGACGTCACCATGTAAAGGACTTAGCTATGATAATTTTTTTTCCTTTTGAAACTGAGCGTAGTTAATTAGCTAATTGTAATATAAATATATCTTGGTTTCTGATTTCGTTAGTAAAACTGTAAAAACAATTAAGTATTCCTCAATAGACGAGGCAAACAAAGGGGAAATTTTAAATATTATAACAGTAAAATAACTAATTTTCACTATAAAGAGTCCTAAAAGGCGGAAAGCAAAAAAGAAAAGAGTTAACATAAGAAGAAACTTTAAAGGGAACGAATATACTTTTCTATTAGAAAGAATGTCAGATAGACGTAACTCACAATAAGTATTTGTACCCGTAAACTTTTTATATCTAGGGTGTACTGCTTTTTAATCGAATTCGAAAAAAATCAAAAAAGGGGAAATTTCTTAATTCGACGTGTATGTATATTTTTCATGTCCTGACTTGTTTTGAAAGTAATTGATTTGTAACATAATTATAGTGGGGACCTGATAATGAATCCATGAAATATCCCAAAAAATCTCTCACTCCCCTTCAAGGACTTTTTGAAAAATTTGAGTCCAAATTTGAACTCATTTGTTTTATCTTTATAAGTACTTTAGTCACGGGTTGTGAATATTTTCTGATAGTACAGGAAGGTCGTGTTCAGAATATTCAATAAAGAGTAAATTTGTCGTATTTGGGCTCGTTTGATTAGTGTTAAAAAGTCTTTTCTTTACAAATAAATGCCAGGTTTTGGTGATGATACCGGAAGGTGATAACAGGACAAGTAATTTCATCGAGTTTAGCTTTTTTGATTTATCTTAATAAGTATTTGGTCACAAGTAGTGACTAAAATCTGATCACAGGGTCGGAAGAAGGTAAGCAGAATTGCTGAATGGTGCGGAGTAGGTTCACCATCTTTGGAGTTGTTTGGCTTATCTGACCAATCAATTATTCATACGTTTGGAGAGATACGTACAAAGGCATAAAGCTCTGACTCGGTAAAATCAAAAGTGAAAAATATTGTTGATATATCTGTATGTATGTTTGTAAACATGCATGCATATTGTATACATTTAGGTAGTTTGTTTTGATTTCAATATATTGAGATCAACGAATTCTTAGTGACTTCTTTATAAACTGGTAAAACGGGATATAACAATATCATAAATAAAACAGGCACTAAAAATGTCAATATAAAACTTTTTAACAAAAGAGATGAACTATCTTCAAAATGAAAGTGAATAATTATTGCACTTAAAAGTGAAATATGAAAAACAAAAATAAAAATATGAGAACTCAGTTTAAGGATTCGTGGTACGATAATATTTCCGAATAAAAAAATGCATTTGCGAAATACTACTACTGTTGTCGATTTCGGAGTCGATGCCAAGTCGAATGCGGCGCTTATGTATGTATGTGTATACGTGAGGGAAAGAGACGACATTAACTTGATGTGTTTTATTTTACGAATTTATTTAAACGCAATGAGATCGAATGCTTAAATAATTCGCCTCATCGTAACCGGTAGAAAAATAGGCCATAACATTTCTGTTCATGTTTGAGTTTCATTCTGACACAGAGCATAATTTAAACAAATTGTAAATATAGTAAAACTTTCTTCTTATATATGATACAAACTGGCTTTAATCATTAATCAAATATTACAAAATGGTTAAAAAAGGCAAAAATAATCATTTAGGAGATAAAACCGACCTTGCAAAAAATCATTCCCATCGTAATGCTTGGGACTGACGGGATCACAGAGTGACTGTAACTTTAAAGGAGCCTTTACTCAAACACAATATTAATATAACGCTATATTTAATTTGGATTTGTCGCGACGGACTATTACAATAATGGATGGACTTAGTTTAATTAAATTGCTCTAATATAAAATAATAATTTCTTTGACTGTCTTTACTATAAACATGTAGATACTTTCCATTCACCTATTCGTCTATTAAATTGCGGCTATAAAGTGGCTGTTAAACCAACGAATAAATGGGAATATGAACAGAGTTAATTTTTAAAAACATTTAATTAAGTCCTTTCTAGCAATATCAACACTATCAATTTTTTAATGAAATATAATCTTGTTGCTGCTGGACTATCTGAATTTTTTTAAGAAATATAATCTATTTCTGTGATTTGAAAGGTACAATTTTGGAAATTTCAAATAAAACAACTTATTATACACAAATATTTATATAAACCAAATGACCTGATAAGCCCAAAAATATTTCAATTGATAAATTATGTACATATGTATACACACACACACACACACATATACATATATGTATATATATATATATATATATATATATATATATATATATATATGTATATGAGTGTGTGTGTGTTTTTTTTTCGAGATAGGCAAATAATTTAACGTATTCCAGGCTTAGGTGGTCTGCCTGGATATGTCGGGCTCGAGTATACCCATACCGACTAAAAACCTCCTCGATCTCTGACCTCTGTTTCCCTCGCGGAACCACCGTTAGGCATTACTTCACGGGCTGAGGATCTAGCTGTTGTGCTCTTCTTTCATTTGGTCAAAGCCATCGCTTCTCTTCTCCTAATCTTTATTTTTGGCCCGCTTCCGTTCGATGCGACGTAGTTCCCGTAGAACTTCTGTCGCAAATGTGCTCGTCGCATCCCACGCCATCTACGAGGAAAGCTTAGCTTTCACCAAAGTTTTTGGTCGGAGTTTCTATCGACTTAATGAGATTTTCCAGAGTATCGCGCAACATATTGAATCTGGAGCACTCAAAAAACACATGTTTGGCATCCGCACTAACTCCTTGGCAGGACTGGCATTCTGTGGAATCCTCATGCTTGAATCGATGAAGATATGCCCGAAAATAGCCATGTGCTGTGCGTTAGATAATAATTGACCTCACCATATTTTCGGTTTAACCAGAATCCCACCTCTGGGATGAGACGATTGGTCCACCGACCCGCTGTACCAGACTCACACCGCATCTGCCATCGGCGGATGCTGTGTTGCCGTTCTTCCGCTCTTAGTTCATCCGAACTCGATTGTCGATCCTCTTCGTAGATAATGGGCCTGCCTCTCTTCGGATGATGGTTCCTCCGGTGGCTTCTTCCCTTTGGGAAGAAGTACTAGTCTCTGTTGCCTGTGTGTGTGTGTGTGTGTGAGTGTGTGTGTGTATATGTCACAGTGTAATAAATTCAGACACCAATTGACAAACCAATGATAAAAATATTGAATCCTTATTACATATAGCGTGTTTTATCATAAATAAAAATAACCTCTCTCATACAAATAATTAGTAAAATTTAACGTAGGGATCGCACGTCCAAAAGTTCATTTGTATCCTTTTTCACTTATCTCAAATCAGCCAGTTGTAAAATATTGCGAGGTAAGGGTAACTTTTTTGTTGGTAATTAGGTCTCAAAATGTTTGTTCCTGTTTTTCTACACGTCTTGTATTTGATTTATAATTGTTTAGTTAAAAATTGACAAACTTTCTACACGCAAAGTTTAGACGTATACCCACTCATTAGATTCTTATCTCCATGTTTACATTAAACCGACTTCAAGTCCAATTGCGGTAATAACAAAAATATATATGTTTAGTTTCTTCATTATTAAGGCGGAGAAGATTTAAACTGTAATATATCTGTTTTTTTTCAATGTACGATATATTATAATAAACAATTCATATATTGAATATTTCGATAAAAATTTTATCAGCATGTACAATCTAAATTTTATCACCATGTAATATTGCAATTGCAAACATTGATGTTGTAATTTATTCAATGTACTGGATGTTTTAATGGCATTGATCGAATTGCTGAAAACTGCTTAGTTGAACGACGACAAAACATATTCGCTAGAATATTAATTATTATATACCAGTGAATTTTTCAACGGAAATGTATCCCAAAGGAAATATTTTGGTATAAAATATGTTAAATTATGATGAGCAAGAAACGCTATCAATGTCTTTGCTTTTTAATTGTGAATTATCAACTTTTTGTACTGTAGTTACTTTCTAGCATGATATTTCCTTTACCCATTTATTTTCCTGGTTATTAAAATACATATTTTCATTAGCATTTGAATGACTTACTAATTGTTATTTCAAGATTTCCAAGAAATTTACTTGGAAAAAGTTACATAAAAGTTTTGAGACATAATACTAATAGCTGATTTTTCATTCGTTTATAAATTGGTATGTGAATCTAGGCTAATGTGTCTCTATGTATACATATATATATATATATATATATATATATATATATATATATATATATATATATATATATATACACACTTATATGTATATGTATGTGAATACATATATATGCATATAGATGTAGTGACAAATGGCGTAATTAAATGTTTTTGGAAAACTAAGTCTGTTTTTCATTAACGGATGGCGAAGTCCAATAGGTAAATGGGAGATCTCTATATATAGGTATTTACAAAAATTAATCTTTTTGGATTACGGCGAAATTTCAATAAGCTTATCTTATATATTCGATATTGAGGTATTTCGTGAATCTCTTTAGGTTGTTCTCTTAGGTCAAAAATTTCATTGAAATAAGATCCAGTAACTTTTCAACACATTTAAAGTATTCAAAATGGCACAAAAATAGTACCCTATTTTTTAGTAAATATAAACCCGTTCATTAAAATATTTAAATTTGTTCATCGTTTCAACACTTATGACGAATGAGTGGATATTTCTCGGATGAATTTAGATGCTCATATTTTTTTCAAAAATAGGAGTGTGAGCTATTTTATTTAGGAAAGTTGATAAATTGTGGCCACTAAATTAAATGAAACGTATGCAGGTATAAAGAATTAAATTTCAGTTAAAATTTTGGACACGATTTTTAAAAAACAAAATAAAATTATTTATGAAAAATCATGATAATTTTAGCAAATCCCACACAAATTACTAATCTTACTCCTATATAAGCATTTCGAATTCGGAAAGAGCGTGACTGTTTTTGTTCACGAAATTCAGGAGAACAGAAATTTTCGAATTATTTTGGTGATTTGACGAGATAATATATTCGAAAAAACATTAAATTAAATACAAAAAAAAATAGATAATTTAAATGGCATAGCTGATTGTATTGGCATCTTTTTTGACCAACTGGATACCATGTTTTTTAAATACTGATATTACGAACTTTTTTACAGGACTTTATATTTCTTCTCTGTTCTTCAAACATTTTAGGGGCGAGATAGATTTCCATATAAAATATAAGATTTCCTTCGCTCTCCATACATTTTTACCTCCATGACTATGCACTATGTTTTATCGTGACACCATCGAACAGCAAGGGAATAGACAAACCATCCTTCATTCATTATCACACGAGAAAGCGGAGACCACGTGAGATGAGATGAGGTGCAGCGGCAAGTGCAAAATTGGCAATCCCGTTCTATTTTCCTGACCTTGATACAACAGCATTTAAAAAGAGGGAAATAGTCTTTCAGCAGTAAAATGAGACTTAGTAACATTTGGTCTTAGTTCTCTAATCACTAATTTCATGTCCACTTCAAAAACAATTACTGGAACGGTACGACATTACACCCGTTCAAGTAATTTATATCAAGATATCACCACATACAAAGATTAATTTTTTGATTCAAATATTAATACATAAACAAAAATAAATACCTAATTCAAAACCGTTATAATATGGTTTATAATTATTAAAATTCCTCTTTCTGAAAAAATTGAAAAAAAAAATCCTAAATATTCTCCAATAAATAGTTGGGTATTTATCTTTCATAATTTACATTTCGTTTACTTTCAAATATTTTAAAGCATAATAATAATATAAATATTATATAAATGCTTACACCAACACCCCCTTTACTGAGATTTATCAATAATAATAATTGTAGATGATGAGTAAAAGAGTTCATTACTTACATTATGCGGTAAAGAACTCAACAAAAGCCATTATTAAAAACCAAGTCTTTATGCATAGGTATAGTAATAAAATTAATTAGCATTTTAATTGTGTTGCCGAGCAACCATATTCATAGTCGAACAGCCCTTAAATACAATTACACAAATGTAAAAGATATTATATAGCTATATGCAAAATTAATAATATAATGTCGAATATTATTAACGATGCCTATAGCTGTTTTAACATTTGTGTTATTAAATTAAATACCATTGTAACATTTTTATATACCATTATCAATTAAAATGAAATTAAGAACGTAATTCCCAACTTGATCAGTTTTATCTGTTTGTTTATTTTTTTATATTTGTTCGTATATAATTTCTATGGAACAAATTAAAATTTGATTTTATTATTTTTTTTCAATTTATTGGTGGTACTAATAGTATCACCAATAAACATACATTCAATAAAAAGAAGACAAAAATAATATTTTAAAATTTAACCTTGTAACGATTATTTTTTTATTTACTTGTCTATGTCTAATTTATATATCTTATTTTTCATTTTTAGAAGTATTGATATGATTTTTAATTAAAATATGTGTATTTGAAAACGACGTTGAAATAATATAATTATATGCAGTTTTATTATTCATTGCTTTTTTATTCTGTACTTTGTGATCGATTATAGGAATGCAAATCTGGGTACAAAAAAAGTATAATTTTTGCAAGATACATGTCGAAAATTTGTTTCTTATATTCAAACTCCATGCGAAAACTTGGACAGGAAAACGGCCAATTGCTTAATTAAGGTCGTTTTTTGTAAGAATCGTAAAAAATGATTTTATTTACTAACCAGCCCAGATCTCTGGTACTGATCAATTTGAAACCTGAAACATATTTTTATTCTCATCCTACCTTTATGACTAACAAGGGCTGAACAGGTTTGGGAACATTAATATCTCTTTCGCACGTCTCATCGTTCGCGATAACCCGAACAATCTTTAAAGTCAAGTGTAGTTTCCAATAGTTCATGTTTTGAACTGAGATTTATGGAAGTATAATACTACTATTTTTTAACCGGACTAAAGTTTTATGTCATTTTTAGGAATTAGAAAAAATAAGTTTATAAGATAACTTATAAAGATGTGCAGGTAATTACATATAAATAATCCAGAGGAAATAATTACAATGACACCGTCCATAATAAGACAATTTTACTTAGTTTGAGTAAGTTCTCATTCAAAATATAGGACAACAATTTCACCACAGCACAAAAACACAGCTGTATACATGATTTGAATTTCTTACAAAATTTAAATTTATTTTAAACATTATCTTGCAAAAAAACATTCAAATTTTAAATTCCAATTAAAGATTTAGAATGAAACTAAGATTAAAAGATTAAAAAAAAGAAAAAGATATATTTGAATTATCTAAAATAATCAGGTCTGGTTACAAATTAAATTTCTAATTTATTATCAGTACATATGAAACTTGACCAAACTTACAACAGCAACGACCAAACTTAAATCTGCGATGTGAAAGAAACGAGGCTGTTATAATTTCAAAGAACGAAGGTCGACACAGGGGAAAGAAACTTGGATTTAGGGGGAGACGTCAAATATGGAAAAAAGAAATAATTTTGCCTGCAGAGCCTGTAAACAGAATAACTGTCCGTCATAAAATTAATCATCAACGCATGTAACTGAATCTTTGACAGGACTCCTTGATAATCTGTGTCAGCGACACGACGCGACGTTTAATTAATAAAATAGTATTGCCCATTTATCATGAATTGTCAGATCCTGCAGGAGTTTTCGCTCCGGGAGTGTCATTACATTCAGCGTGTATCGGACTATTTCAATATTAGATGTGGGACAATGATGAAAGAGACCACAGCAATAAAAGAGAGCGATAAGAAAATCTTGTCGAGAAGGTAATGTAATTATTTTCGACATGGTTGACAATGAGTCATGAATAACATTGCACGAGCAACACATCTTATCCATCTTATTGGTGACTAAATTTATTTCTAAACTTTCTCTATTTTTTATAATAATCTCAACATCACATGTTAAATATATTTTTTCTTCAATGTATTAATATATCTTACTTCCATGCTATATAGTGATAAAGTTATTTTTTAACAAAGCTAAGGTGCGTTGCGACAAAAGGTTAGTATTTTTTCACACATGAAATGTATTATATCATCTAAACTTGTTTATGGTGTTAAAATACGAACAATTATTTATATTTTTTTCGTAATTGAAAAATGTTATTTCTCGTATTATTAATTAGATTATTAAAGACGTATCGTATGAAGAATAATTAAAGGATTCCGACAGATTCCAAATATTTTTTTATTTTTGTATATTTTTTTATCGTGTATCCTTTTGGTTTATGAACTTTCATAGGTTACGGTTGAAATAAATTCTTGTTTTTCAATTCGATTTCCATCATTTAATACGTTGACCTATAAAATGTAATTTGTTACTATTTATTTTAGTTATGAATTCCATTTAATTCCGAAAGTTCCATAAATATAATTTTTTGATTTAATTTAATCAGTACTTTCAAAGATAGAAGGCAGGGAGGGAAGTATATCTGTGCATACGTGTGTAAAATCTTCTAGAAGATCAATCTGTGCATTGAAAATAATTTAGAAGAAATGACTGAAGAGAATAATTTGATATTAACATGAGTCAAAAACAATTTTGAAATAGTCTATCTGATTATCTTTGTGAAAAAATATCACGTAAATAATAATAAAGGGATTTAAAAATACCCCGTGCAGTTTTTTTTGCTTAGGTCAGCATCTAAAACTTATTTTGTCACTTTAGGTCACCTAGAGAAAAGTCCCTAAAAATAACAAGAACAATTTTTCTAACCTCCTTATACTGTATCGATATTTTTAATCTGTTTAAGGTGATAAAAAAAGTATTATCTATTTGGCGGGTAAAATTCGCAGCATTTAAAAAAGTTTGTTTCAAAATATACTTAGTTAAACGAAAGGAATCATTTACTTGAAACATTTTTTGTGATCTACTGCGTATTTATATATACTTCACATGTGAATACATTCGATGCATAGAATTTTCTATATAAATAATAGACATTTTTACAACCTGTAAAGTATATAATTATAAATCTAGTCTTGCTGTAAATATGACTCTTTTAAATCTAGCTTAGTGGCATCGAAAACCACACACATCAGGCCTACCTTCAAATCCAGTTCCTTTTAAATTTATAATTTCCTTATTACGAGATAAAGAAATATTTAAAAATAAAAAAAAATATTTTATTAACAGTTTGATTGCACCAATTTTGATACAAATTTCCCTATTGCTTTTTATGCGCTCCACTAGTTGGTGGCTGATGAGCTGCGTGTAACCATGGAGCTTATTTCTATATATTATATTTGCTCACGTCATAAATTGGTAATTAGTTTAATAATCGTTTATTACATTTTTAAGCTTCGTATTGTCAGTACCAGAAACGAAACATTTTTGGTCGGAGGATTCAACTTTATTTGGAGGTTGGCAATGAAAATTCTTAATTATGTACCACTTTCCTCAACTAAGCTTTTATGATGCATTTATGTTATAAGACAATGAAAATAATAAAGAATTTGTTCAGTTTTTTCTCACTACAAAATACCGAAAGGAGTTTCTATATCTTGCGTCTTTATTTATTCCTTTACCAACCATAACTGTATTAAATATGAGCTATTCGTATCAGAAAATTTAGACCATCTGCAGATACTGTAATTATTCATTTTTTCCATTGTATATCGGAATGGAAGACAAGTAATGGGGCGACATGTATTTCGATGAGAACTTGGCAAGAATAATGTTATAAAAATAAGTATACCCAAAGTTGTTTTTTAGGGTTCCATACATCAAATAAAAAATAGGATCCTTTATAAGATAACTCGCGTGATCATCCAAAATAAACATTTTTATGTGACATGTCCGTCCATAACATCCATCATTATTTGTCAGTAACATTCATTTTTCGCAGAAACCTTTGACTTAGAAACTTGAAATGAACATAGTCTTCAAGTTTCTAAGTCAAAGGTTATATATATCGTTATATCGTTATAAACAGAACACCATTTATTCACACTGCTCAATTTTTTTTTAATTTCTCGTATATTATATGAGAAATTAATCCACTATATTTAAAAAAAAATAATCCATTTATCGATCCACAGAGTAGCTTACGAGGATTCCAAAAAAATAAAAATCAGAAGATTCCTGGGTCTTCATAGTTAATAATACAAAGTGGGAAATTATAGTTAATAATACAAATAAATGTTTTTAATATTTTTAGATATTGTGCATTAATGACATAAATATATATATATATATATATATACAGATAAACATTCTATTATAATTTTAATATATAACCGCCTTTTTTATATATTTAAAATTTTATATTTTATTTAGTCGTTCATACTTGCTAGTTTTAAATTATTTAACCAGAAAATAAAAAAGCCGAAATAAAAAAATCGTATTACTGAAAGTAACATAAATAAAATTGTGATCTAAAAGGACTCTGATCTTTAATTTCGAAATATGGTCTTTTGAAGTGCCAAGAACTTGCGGCGTACAATTCCACCTCCACTCAAAATCTTTGCAGAGGTATTCTGTAGTCTTCACATTTATAAGTATTTCATCAATTTTTCTCTTACGCTTAATGTTTTTACAAATAAATATTTTAGTTTTTTTCATAGTGTATTGTTTATGCAATTATTAATAGATGAAATATCAGGGACATAATACATCTCGTTCAATGTAAATTCTTTCAGAGATAGAAAAAGCTCGGTTTTAATATTCCAGAATGATAAAATGAGAATATTTTAAAACGAATACGCTCATTTTATTACATTATATTTATATAAAATCGATCTATTATATCTTTCTATGATCTATTTTATTTATATAAAATCATACATTCGCATGTCTCTATCTCCTCTCTTTACTCAACTTCAACACTCGACTCAGATCCCGTATGCGATTACAGAGATTATTCGTACCACAAGTTTATAAAAATAATACCCATTTTATAATCCCATAATTCGAATTTGCCGATCGCATAACCATATTGTTTCAATATCCGTCCTTGGACATTTTTGAACCGAAATTATTAACATTTAAAAAGAAAATACAAAATACATATTTATAAATTAAAACCAGCTGCAATAGAATGAATGATTTGTCTAGTATGTAGAAAATAATATAAGTCTAAGTTAATGCTAACTTTAGTAATTGATTGAATTATATAATTGAATATACATAATAACACAAGTAACCCTTCAAAATGTATACATAAATACTACAACCATTTTGTGCACACATAATTAGAGTTATAGTCTAGTTTTATATTTTGTTATTTTTATTATAAATGTACGTGACTGTAACTTGTTTTGTGTGCATTTCAATAAATAAATAAACATTAACTCAAAAGGTCATTCTAAATGAAATAAAATTAAAATATAGGAGATATTAGAATTGGCAAAATCACTATGAATAAAATCATAAATCCGCAAATATATTTTAATTTTTTTACATATATAAACGTTTAGGTAGATATATTTAAATAGCAGTAAAGCTAAATAAAAATTATTCCCACTTATATTGAAAATGGTTCTATTTTTTAATTAATTGTTTTTCATCATAAATTTCGTTTCTACCTCTAAATAAAAAATGTTATGTTTGAAGACATTATTAAAAAGGTGATTAATATAATACATTTACATAAAATAAATAAATAATTTGTTACTACTGAAACTCTTAAATAACATTGGCTTTGAATATACATTGTTCAATATTTGTTTTGTTCTGATCTTTGGGGTTGAACAACTTGATACTGGGAAGTGGATGGAGCCTTCTCGGTTTGAAGAAAAAGAAATCCAAGAGACCTTATATTTCTAGCTTCCATTTACCTGCGACTTATTTCAGAGTTTTTTGAGAACAACAAATTTACAGGTAACATTCACATTCTTTACTAATGCATATTATTTATCATTACATTAAATTTTGTCAGAATGTAAGAATTTTTAAAGACACAAACGAATTGATATTAATCTACGACAAAAATAAAATAAGTTCTAAACATATCGATAACATTTTAATAACAATGTAGGCAATATGGCCGATATAGGCGTAAAGTGACGTTTATACAAAAGAAGTTTCTGTACTTCTCTAAAGTGAATATTTTGACAATTTAAATACTCGCCTAAGTAATCCCAGATTTCCATTTCTCTTTCTCATTGTTAGAAACTCTAACAATGAGAATACAATTATAAAATTCGACACTATATACCATATTGTCTCATTTATATCGCAATTTATACGAAAAATAAACAGTGAAGTGATAAAATTATCACTTTCGCTGTCTTCCTTGAATGTTAATTTGATTTCTCCACTGGAGGGAGTTTGTAGTTTCACAGTTTTTTCTGATTTAAAATGGTATGAAATCAGCACTATTAGGATTGTGAGATTTCAATCATATTGGTATGAATGACGTGGAACAGTTATTAAAAACGACCGTCCAAAATTAATAATAGCGGAACAGGTTTCCTAATTGCCATTTACTTTAATAATCGAAAAATGTGCCGTAACGAGACTAGATGAACTAATATATAAATGCAAATTTAAAATCGTTAACACGCACAAAGAATATCTACAGAAGAACGAACGACACGACATGAAAGTGTTACCGGAATATAAACTGATATAATTTTATAATAAGTACAAATACGAAGAAACACAATTAGGTGATTAAAATAACATTCGATTTTGCTACTGACTTATTTATATTCATATTTATACGATATTAAAGAGCACTATTTTAAGTCAACTTTGTTTCTACATTTAAGATAGACTGAATACAATTCCCTTAATAGCAAAAATATTTTTAATGCATGTAATTAGAGATATTAAGAAAAAGCGGGTACCCATCGATTCAAATCTTTCTAGATTCACTGATTTTAACTTAATTCGAATAAAAAGCCAACTTACGTAAGAATGAGGCTCTCGCATTTAAGACAAGATCTATAACATACTTTGACACATTACAGTATAATTCATAATATTTTAAAAGATAATTCCGCCCTGGCAGTTTTCTAAAAACGATCATAAAAATATTGATAATATACAAGTTTGCTTAAATAGCAGCTCAAATTAAACGTTCAAAATCCTCAGTTCTGTCTGACAATTCACAATTGTATCATTCACTGCTGCTCATGATTTTAAGATCAAAGTGCGACACTTGCCCAACTTCAGTCAGATATAAATTTTTCCCAATCAATTATTTTTCTTTATTCCCACATCGTCTATCTTTCATGGTCTTATACGTTTTGTTTTTTATAATCCATAATCCATTAAAAGCACAAGAATTCTTATGATTCCCGAACGATTTTTGAAATCGCCCTAAACTTTGTCGAAATGTTATGTCACATAATATTTTTTAATGGCAGTAATTTTACGCTCATTGTAATTTATGTCGATAACTTAATACTTAACTCAGTACAATCAAAACACGCTTGCTAACAATACGGTGGCTCAAAATTTATTAAGGAAACGTATACACCTATTGATTGTTATCTGCTGTTATGCGACTGAAAGATGGATAGGAATAAGCATAAATTCTATACTTTGACATCCTACAGCTAATCAATATCACATACTAGACTAGCGACTTACAAATTATAAACGAAAAAACTAACACCATTTCCATTGGATTTGCTTTTTCAATTTAACCCCGTAGTGCAGCTTCAGAAATGAATAAATAAATACCTTAAAATGAAGAAGGTTCTATTATCCGTAGGGTGTTACAAAGTTGGTAAGAAAAAACTGACAAATGATCCTATCTTATATCATTTAGATTGTCATTAATAATTTGACCATCGAATTGACTCATCAAATTCATTATTTACCACTCCCATAAAAACTAATCAATTTTAATAACAAATAATTTCAATATTTTTTGCAATGTTTTGATTACCGATTAGAAACAAAATTGAAAAAGTACATCAAGCCGACAGTAATATGAGCTTTATGACCATGAGTACAATTAATCAAATCATAATTATGTACTTAGTAAATGACAAAACAAAGATGCATAAAATACAAAAGACAAGAATTGATTATTATAAAACCGATCAACAAAAGAAAGAACCACCACTCTTGTACATGTTTAATGTGTTTTTAGATTCGGCAGAGGTACGAAATGTGAAAAAATAATAAAATTTATATATTATTATTAATTTACTATGATTTATGAAGACAATACTGTCAAGAATTTGCCAACCGAACAACGAAATAGTATGTTTTGTATTATCATATTTGAATTTACATATTCCTAACAGAGATCAGATTCCACATTAGCAGAATGAAAAGTGCTACATATTATTCTTTACAGACTATTGCTATTAATAGACATGCTTTCACCCACATTAATAATGTGTATGTATTGTCACATTTTAATTTTTGAAGCATTCCTCAATTTGAATCATCGTTGTGTTTCTAGGTTACTTACACTTTCTTTTCTCACTCACTTCTTCCATAAATATCTTTCTTCTTAAATTGTTTTTCTCTTCATACCTTGAGCAGGACCGAACTTTACTTATCATGATTTATTCGATGTGCTGTATGGTTGAATATGCGTAATTCTAATTTTCTAGTATACATTTTTCTGCATAAATATTTATTACACCTTCATTTTTCTTTTCTTTTATCCAAAAATCTCCTCCCTACTTAAATATTTATGCTAATATAATTTTATGTACTGTAAACATTGCTAACTTAAACATATATTTACTTCACACGTAATTTTATGATTGTCTTTTACAACATCAAACACTTTATATTTGTCAACATTTTATATTTTTAAGCAAACATGGGACATTTGTGTTACTATATACTATCGCTATAAATTTCCCAGATAAAAAGATAACGCTTTCGCTTAAATCATATTTGAAACTAGAATATTATACATTAGTAACCGACGTAACATTATATTTTAAGCAGATTCAAGAGAGACGATAACATAATCTTATCATTCCTAAGAAGTCTCAATACTGGTTAAAATCTTAAAATATTCTAGCAAGGCCTAACTATCTTAACACAATGACCATTCTCTTAATTATTTATATAACAAGTCCATTTACCAGTTATACTTTCCATAATTATTGTATACCACTCTATTATAATTATTCCCAATATCAAAATATAAAGGGTGAACCGTCTGTGTAGAGCACGTTTACCTGATGTGAACGCTCTTAAGAGGATGTCAACACCATGCGATGCCAAGTAAGACCAAAATTGCTAACATGATTACGAGTTAATAATTTTGTCACATGCTTTATGTTTACCACCTATAAAGAATTTTCTTTTCAAAAATCAAATTAATCTATAACTTTTAATAATATTTCATAAAACAAATTAAACAAATTTTACTCCTTTTCCAATGCGATCACAAAATTTATTGAAACATTTTATTATATGTGAAATAGCACATCATCTGTTAAGTTACGATCATAATGTACTCATAATTCTAAATAATATAATCATAATTCTATGGTTAATTCATAATTCTAAGGTTATAATCATAATTCTAAGGTTTAATTAAAGTTTATAAGAAAGTAAGAAAATAACATATTGGTAATAACATATTGTGACTACGCATATTGCGTAACATTTTTATTCTCGGTTTTCATTTCTGTATTAATTTTTTTATGTTTTTTATAGACAAATAAAAGAGGAGCTGAAGCATTTAAATTTTCATCAGAAAAATATGGTTGTAATTATTACATACTTACGATTTTACATACTTTACATGGCTTCAAATGTATTCCTATTATATAGAACCTTGTACAGTAATAATAATATTAATTTATTTGCTTGTGAAATTAAGCAATTATTGTAGACAGACGCAATAAGTACGCTTTGCTGCGGATTCGATTTTTAACAGCACTTTTTAGAAATGTTCTAAACATAAATAATGTAGAAAAAATAGTCACGATAATAAGGTATTACTTTAATATACTGTAGCGTAACTTGGTAGGATATAGTTCAAGGTTTAAATAATTATATAAAATAAACAATGCTGGCTTTCCGACAAAATGCTACGCGATGAAGAAAATTATTTTACATAATAAATATTATAATTTTGAATTTTCAACATACAATTTTGGGCAACGTAACAACAAATATATTCTATAATTATCTCCATAATAATTGCTGTAAATATTTGTTAAAATAAATAGCAGTCATTTATTAAAATGTTTTGTCTTTGAACGACCTTTAATTGGTCACAACCTGTAATAAAACGTTTTAGAACATAATATTCCGTTCCTATTTTTTAAACATAAAATTCTTGTTTCCTTAATCGGTGACGTTATGTGTCATTAAATTGTGGAATAAACTGAACTCTATTGCATAAAAAACTCTACAATAAATAAAGAGTAATTTCTAGAAGTCTAAAAAAGATCATGCAAAATTTAATTGCCTTCTACATTCTATTTCCTTTTCGTTGGAATATACCCAAGTTACTTCTAATTAATGTTAATATAATTTAAATTCACATTTTATACTCTGCAGGTCAAAGTACAATTAAATTAATATATGTTCGAAACAAAACCCAAATATCATTAAATCCAGTTGACAAATTGAAGAAAAGCAAAAAGCTTACCATAGTTTAAAAAAGAAAATGTTTCGACGAGATAAATTTTGTCAGGCGACAAATTGTCTGAAGGTATTAAAGTTCCTTCTTTCTGAGGGCTAAGACAGCGAGATCTGAGAACTTACCGACCTTTACAATTTTTTTCATATTTAATATTTTTATATTTATTTTGTTTTTATATATTTATTCGGAAATAATTATTTATTGGTTGTGAAAGCCTAAACCTGTTTAATTGAGTGAATAACTCAAACTAACTCATAAGTTACCTTAAATTGTTATATTTTCTCTGCTATATTTCTATTTTGAATATTTTCTCAAAGACAAAACATGAAGTATATCAGTAAAGACACATTAATAATATTCAGTATGTTACAATTGTACTCGCCTATTTTCCAGTAGAAACTGAAAAAATACCTTCATATTTTAATGTACTGTATAAGATACAATATTGTAAATATTTTTGCGAAAATTCCGTTTTAGAAAAAACGACAGATGAATTTTCAAGCGCTTCCTTGAAATTTAGTGAGAGATACACAATTAATGGAAGGGTAACCTAATTCTTATAACCTTTCCTTAAAAAATATATTGTTCGCCATATAAAGCTATATATAGTCCGTATCTCCGCTTAATGCAGCTTACAAAAGGCGAAACAGATTAACTCATCCGAGCACATCGCTCTATTGTTTGTGACCGAGAACCTGATACAACATTAATTAATTATCCGTGAATACAATCTTTGAACGAACACTAATAAATTTGTTTTCTACTGTCATTATTTGAAACATTTATTTAGAAACGTCTTACAAGCTGTTGTAAGCAAGCTTGCAAAACATTACCGTTTGTGTAATTTATCTTTAGTGTTTCTCGGCGCTGCATTCCTGGCAACGGAACCTTATGACAAAGCAACATTTTTGGATGTGGTATTGAGAGTAAGAGATTTATTAGAACAGCGAATTAATTTATTGAGTAAAGATAATGCTGGTACATAAATTTATGTAGATATATCATTTATATTTAAGCTTGTAACGTCAAATGCGAACTGAAACAAAATGTAATTATTTTAATAAACGAGTTACTTAAGTTTTTGTTTGTTTCGGTCGAACAAAATTAAAAAAACTAAAAGTTAAAACCCAGAAACCAAAAGTCACACCCAAACAAACATTTTATCCCTGAACAGTAAACCTTTCAAAATCAACATTTAATAATAAAGAACTAGAACTTTTAAATAAAGGATTTAAATATAATATTCCCACCACACCCTCATGAAAAAA
Organism: Druceiella hillmani; assembly: GCA_039881145.1. Taxonomy (NCBI): domain Eukaryota; kingdom Metazoa; phylum Arthropoda; class Insecta; order Lepidoptera; family Hepialidae; genus Druceiella; species Druceiella hillmani. Next base: position 22,501,364 of record JAYKKI010000016.1, on the reverse strand, counting down.
CATAGAATCACTAGTAGTATATACCACGATTGCATTCAGTAACCAGGACTCACTTACTAAACACGAAGCTGCTGATATAATATGTAAAGAATACTCTAAAACCAATACACACATTAATGATGAAATTTTGATATAACGTAATTTGCAAATTAAAATTAAAAAAGAAAAACTCATCCTATCTAAAGCAGATAAAGGCAACACTATAGTTATTCTAGACCAAAGTGAATATAAAAATAAAGTGTACGATTTCCTTAAACCAGAAGACTTCATAAATATACAAAGGGACCCCACCACGACATTTGTAGATAACGTAAAACAAATAATTAATACCTGTAATATCATAATTCCTAATGAATTCGCGAAATGTAAAGTTGTAGAAATGAACCCTAGACCCCCAATACTCTATGGACAACCTAAAATTCATAAACCAAATATACCCATACGACCTGTGGTCTCACACAAATGCACCCTCAAAAAAATTTGCTGTCCACCTTAATAAAATCTTTATAAATAAAACCGGATTTGCGTCCAAATATACCGTTAAAACTCTCAGGATCTCTGTAATAAAATTAAAAATATACACCTAACACCCAATTGTAAATTAGTATCACTCAACGTAGTAAACTTATTTTCTAATGTACCACCAAAAGATTGCCTAAATATTATTTCAGATATCTTAGAAAAGAAATGGTTAAACCCCATTGAAGCATAAAAGCGGAAATTAGAGACCTCTTTAAACTATGCATGGACCAAAATTATTTCCTTTTCGATAAAAATGTTTATCAACAAGTCAATGGCCTTGCAATGGGCTCCCCCCTCAGTCTCCTTTTAGCCGAGTTATTTATGAACAATCTAGAAACCAGCCTCTTAAATAGTAAATTAGCGACCAATATATTATACTATTATAGATACGTTGATGACATCCTTATTTGCTGGAAAGATACACAGCGACAATTAGACCAGTTTGTTAACTTTGCCAACTCCCTACACAACAATATCAAATTGACTTTAGAAGTAGAATCCGATAATAAACTAAACTTCTTAGATATTACAATAGAACGCAAAAATAATAAACAAAAATTTAATATATTTAGAAAAGACACATTTGCAGACTCCATAATTAATGGTCATTCTCAACACCCTTGGTCCCATAAGTTAGTAGCCTTTGACTCCATGATTAGAAAAACAATTACGTAAAGAAATAATATGTGATAGAAAAACAATTTACGTAAATAAATAAAAACTACAAAACAAATCGCAGTAAATAATAATTATAAACCATCAATTGTCACAAAACTGTACCATAATAAATTAAGAAAAATACTAATACAAGAAATATACACGGTCGTACCAAATAATAATAATATTTACTATAAATCTATCCCATATATAGGTAATATATCTCTCAAATTAGGGAAACTCTTAACTAATAATAAAAATATAAATAATACAACATGCGCTTATAGTACTTTAAATAACTTGTGTAAAAACCTTATTAATAAAAAAAAAATAGATAAACATAAAAAGAAAAGTATCTATAAACTTAAATTTAACGACTGTAATATTGTATATATAGGTCAAACAGGAAGAGATTTTACCACAAGATATAAAGAATATATCGCCAGCTGGCTAAATAACAAACCAAGACATATCTCACTTTGCTTAACATCTCACTGAAAATAACTATCACTGATAATGCCCCCTACATATAAATAAATACAAAAGGCAATAAACTTAATATCCTAGAAACATTAGAAATAAACAGACATAAAAAAGACACCAACCTTAATATATTAAATGAACAACTAAATATAATATCATCACCCATACTTAATATCTTCTAAACGTAATACAATTAGACAACATTGATACTACAGTACTTTTCAAATTGTTTCAGCCCACAAACACATACAAATATAAGCATATACAAATTAAAATAAATAAATATATAAATAAATAAAGAAATAGATATATGAATAAATAAAACCGGAGATATGTAGCATTAGTGGTATAACCTTGTTCTAACTTTCAGATACCCTTGCTTTTGTTTAAATATATTACCGAGGATAACTTCCACTTAATTTTATTACATACACCGGAATATTTGCATTGTACAACTTCATAGAATAACAACAATTGAACTTATTATCCTCACTAAAATACTGGTATATTGTATAACTCTCGGAAATATAATAAAACCTACACCGCTTCCCTACAATAAACTCACTAACACAAGCAGTGGGAAAACCCATAAATGCTGTTGGATGTTCCTAAGAGTCATTCTTTGCTAATATCCCACCGAAAGATGTTGTAATAGAATGAAACCTAGGTCGTGGTAAAGAAATTAAAGAAAGTAGAAATAATACTACAACAACACGTAGTTTCATTTAATTGTGAAATTTGTTTTGGTTGAAAAATAACCGTCAAAATCATTGTTTTTTTTAAAAGTCTCAAATTAGCTTCCTTTTATTTATTTTTTCCCCAATTTGTTTTGATTACACTATTACCCAAATATTTGAAATGAAAATATCGATAACCAAAATAAAGTTATTTTCCGAAATCAACTTTAATATTTTGATCTTCCGACAGAGTTTCTGCAATTCAGGCTACACAATAAAACTGAAAGTCATATACGAACAGAACAGAACTACAAGTTTTCCGTAAACATTTAGGTGCTTACAGATACTTAAGTGTACAAAATATGTAAATTAATTTATTTCACAGCGTAAATTTAGTACATATTATATCTTTCACATTCCTAAAATCGTGGTTCACATTTTAAAAGTTATAATATCTAGGATAATCGTTATAATTTTTCTGTATTTTTCTAGTCTTTTTTTCATTATCACCATCAAATGGAAAACGTCCACAGCTGAATATAGTTCACCCCATAGCCTCCCACAAACGCATCCAACGGTTTCCCATGATCTTTATCAGGTCATATGTTCACCTAGTAAGAAATTGCTCCACTATTAGTGTTCTATCATGTGGTTCTTCACTTACGTCCCCAGGCGTTGTCCCTTCTGTATGCTGTCTGACCTGCCCATTATCACTTCAGCCTGTCAATGCTGCGAGCTATGTCGCTGACTTAGTTCTATTGCGAACATCCTCATTATGTTTCATATTTTGTAGAGAAACCAAAAGCATAAACTTTTTCATTGCTTGTTGAGGAATATTTTCAAGAGACCGGTAGTTAGGGGTCAAACTCTGTTTAGGTCCCGAAGCATTGGCCAAGTTCGTCAAGCGATTCTGCCATAACCACTATAACGTCGGAATATTGAATATAAGTAACCTGTTCACCATTGACCATTGACAAACTAAGCTCGTAGACATCTTCCAATGCAATGGCGATAATTTTCGAAAATATTACATCTTCTTGTTTTACACATTTACGCAGCTGGATTGGTTTTGGACTCTGGTTCTGTAATATAATTATGTACTGAAATGATGACCGTAAATAATAATTAGTTCAACAATTCAACTTTTTGCTAACCCAGTTTTTTTATGATGTTTAGTTTAGTAGTTTAAAAGGGAGAATGCTCTATTCTTCTATATTTTTTGTATTTTTTTAAAATACAGTATTTAAATTTATGAAAATATAACAAGTCATAATAATAAGCCCTTAAAACTTTCAAATAATGCTCCAAATAATATTTTGAATAATATTTTTCAATATTATATGACCTTTTTTCATTTTGATATGAACTTTAAAAAAATTTCTAGTGCAAATTATGTGTGTTAATAATATATGTTATTGTACTAACATGCGTTGCCTATGTGGATAAATAAGATGTATTAATCTTCAAGTTTTCAAGTTCCAAAGTTTCTAAGAAAATCTGTGTGATAGACTGACAGACAGTCACATCGTTAATCTTATAAAGCTTCCATTTTTCAGTTTGAGGTACGGAATCCTGAAAAATAGTATTGAAACCTTTACCCTAGTATTATTTGTATACTACATTAAATTGCAACTGTCAATTGTCAGATGCGTTCTGATTCTCATTATATTTGCGAATAATAAAAGTGAGCTAAGTGAATAAGAAGTTACAAAATGACAGGATTCTTACTGAAAATAACGAATAAATAATGAAAAACACGTACGCAAACACCAATTGCTTTAATTGTGTACCTAACCAAGTGCTTAACCATTATTTCGTCAGAACGATAACTGTGCGTCAGCTATAAAAAAGTAATGATGCAAAAATAGTTTTGGTTAAGAGCCGACTTTCGGAAATTTATTTCTTGATTTTTTATTTTTGCGTATAACATATTTCCATCGAGTGAGTTTCGTCCTTCCGTATACATTTTTATACATTTCCATGCCATAGTAAAACTCTTTATTTCGAAATAATGACACTATAAAAGTGGAATTTGAACGGAAAAATTATTTTTCATTGGGGAAAGTGATGCGATTTGAGTTTGAAACGAAACTTTATTTTAATAATTATAGAAGAGGTTCACTTAACACCGATGGTTTTTCCGAAGAAATTTTGTATGAGATTCCATGCAAAAATTAGTATTATTTTTTCCGTTTTATATTAAAATATTCCATATTTAAGCATTAGGCTTAACTTAAATTATTTGTAAGTGATAAGAAATATAAATATCAAAGGAGTTTACTTGTACCGAACTCTATGTTACGGCTTTATAATGTGGTGGGTATAAATAAATCTTGTTAATATTGTAACTTTTAGCCTATATGTATCAACGTCAAACATTTTAATACATAATAATGAGTGTTTTTGAGCTTTTCCCCTCCTTCTAAATAATGAATTTGCGATTATATTTTGTCTACCCAGTGTAGCCATCGATGATATTTTGTTTTCATGTCTAGGAGCTTCCACCATATTTATTTAATATTTTATTTGCTTTTGCTTTAGATGTAACAAATAATTTGTTTAGCATATTTGTACACAATGGGACGGCAGCAGGTAATGAATGCTTCTTTGCCGTGGGTTAATTTAGGGCATTTTTGATCTTGAAGGTCATTCAGCACTGTTGGAAGCTATTTTTGGGTTAGTTGTAGAATTTTTAAACGAGATGAAAGCTTATAAATTTGACGAGCACCTCATGGATGCATTGAACTTTCCTGTACTTTTTGCATTTCGACCACTTTCCAGCCAGGTCACACATCTAAGGAGATACATTACAAAAGGAAAAAAATGGGAGATATATACAATTATTTATATAACTTTGTTCCACCCATTATATGCTCGTGCCATTATATCAATATTTTACTGAGAACAACATCCATTTAATTTATTACTTACACTAAAATATTTGTACATTGTATAACTTTCGAAAATATTATAAAAACTATTAACGTAAAAATTGGAAAAACAAACACAAACTTCATTTCCACTATTGTTTTGTGTAATGTTTAAATGCAGTTGGAAGCACCTGACAATATTGTCATAAAACGAAATCTAGGTCGTGGTTAATAATTTAAATAAAGTAAATATAATAGTACTTCACGTAGTTTAATTTAGTTGTGAACAAAAATTTTAATGAATTTCTACAAAATTTACGCCAAATATATTCAATGTACTTTTTGTACTGCCAGGTAAATATTGCTGGGATATTCGTAGATTTTACGCAGATGTTGCTGTTTTGATATTAATTGATATTTTTCACTATAAATAACAATTGATATTAACATGATATTTATTCACTGCTTTTAAGCCTGAAGTTGGTCCCTTAAATACTCCCAATGTTACTAGGTAATTTCATTCATCTGCACATTAATAAGATATGCAATAAAGGACAAGTTACTACTGTTAGTAACTTGTCAAAATTTCCGTGCAATACCAGGAGAATTTCCAGAGTGTGGTAAGGCTAGTGAGCCATATCAGTGGTTAGGTTACGGGAGGGTAATTTTATCATATATTTTATACCAAAATCGAACAGTCCAATTCGAAAACACAATAAGTTTGTTCCGTTGGTGTAACTGTATACTAATAATTTGTACTGAGATTAATCACTGATTTTTTTGGGGCTAATGCATATTAGTCCCTGGCTTTGGTATATCAAATCACATCATGTACGTATCATATTATAGAACCTCGCATGACATCACTTTAATGTTCAGATCACTAGTGAATATAACGTAGAATTGTTCCTTAAATACACCACCGAGACCATGTTTATTTTCTTGCAACAATAATTTATCATATATATATATATATAAATACATATATATATATATATATACACTTATATATATATATATATATATATATATAAATATATGTACACATATATATATATATATATATAGATATATATATATATATATATATATATATATATATATATATATATATGTGTGTGTGTGTGTGTGTGTTTATATTGATATTGGTGACATATAACATTCAAAATTCTGATGAGAGGTGGTCACTTGATGGGCCTTATTTATTTACGAAAATTAGTCGCTGAGGTAAATCGCTTTATGAATGTAAGAATGCAAATAATTAAAAAAAACAATTTCGATCGAAATAATTTAAATCCAGTCCATATTTCACAAAAAATATCAAGTTATATTTTATCTTCCTTGGCTTTCATATTTCACGAGTTTCTTACATTTCCAGTGTCAATTACCATTTCTATTGTTCTTAAAAACACACATCTTCAGAAATGCGGAATCGTGCAGACTACACGTGACGAATACAATTTAATTAACTTCGGTAAAGAGATCTTTTGAATACAACATTGCTCGAGGGCATTATATAATTATATGAATTAAATTAAAATGAATAAATTTTAGAACGAGTTCTATAAATGCTTTTACACTGAGACACATTAATTGAAATATTTATTTGAAAACTCCTTTCATGTCGTCACAAATAAGTTTGTAAGACGTCTTTGTGAAATTTATGTTTTATGTTTATTGGTTCACTGTGAAAGGAATATGCGTTGAACTCACTTTCTTCATTACGCTTTCAAAAAGACTTGTATTATTCTATAGAAGCAATCGATAAAACTACCGTAAAAGAAATTCGTAAATATATGGATACGTTATTTTGAATATATAATTATTGAATTTGCAAAACAATTTAGTACTACTAGTGAAATTTTGAATTTATAACACAAAAAAATATGGTAACTTTGGACATCAAAATAGTGACATAAGAGAATAATCATGATAAGGGAATAAAAGTTTCATTAAAAAAATGTATTTTACTTAAGAGCGAATTAAAATCAAACGCGGAGGTTTCCTTACTTTGGCAAATAAAATAGCGATTATATGCATTTTATTGACACAAGTAATAAAGTAATATTTTATTTATCCACCTCCACGAAGTGTTTGAATAAACTGTAATTCTCATATTCCTAAACTTGAGGACTTTACACTTTAAACATCTTTAATTTTATTCGATTCTATCTTTTAGTACCACATATTTGTTTGTAAGAATTAAAAAGATCTGCGTTTTATTTGTTGTTGGAAAATAGATTATTGGAGTTTACTCCTTAAAAATCAATTTTCATATATAGCTCCCAGTACGAAATTTTAAGAGGAGTAAAATCAGAAGTTCAGTGCGTAAAAAAAGTGTAACAGTTTATAAATTTGAATTAGTAATCTCCGATACTACTTGTTCGATTTCAAAAATTCTTTCACCAATATTTAGAAGGGAACTTCAGGATGGACATATGTTGTATATTATACCGTAAACAATTCATATATTATAAAAAGTTAATTTTTTGAAGTTGGAATGTAGGACGTAATCACTGAAACTACTCATCCGATTCCAATGTTTATAAAGGACCTTCAGGATGGATATAGGTTGTATATTATCTCGTTAATTTTTTTTTTCATGGAGACCAGTTTTGCAACGCAAATCATCGAAAAAACAGTCGAGCGAAGCGTTTCTTACGAACGCTGTATCAACGGTAAAAGAAACATTGATAGATGATACTGATATTTATATCCAGTGTTACTTATTTTATACATTCCAAGGCAATCGGAATCGAAACTAAACTCCAATGACGCATCGGAACTGACATGCACAATTTTTTTCTCAAATGTCTCTGGTTATATGTTCATATGCTAACAACGCAAGACTTTGTCTCGAAATACCAAAATAACTTGTTATTGTAAAGAATGGTTGGTAAATCCGGCCACATTTTTAGTGTTCGGAAGAATCCAAAATATTTTTAATTGGTTTCAAAATTAATTTTATTTATTTACGTTTGTATTAGTTTATTGCTTTCATTGCATATTATGAAATAATTAATCTAATAATCAAGATTAAGAAATAGTTAGAAACACAATAATTACTGAAGCTATTGTAGAATGTATTAAGTAAATACTGGTTACATATTATTCAATATTAGTTTGAGCAATTAATATTTGAGATTCTATAAATAACTGAAAGAGTCAAATTTTCCAAAGAAATCTGTTTATGTATTTAATAAAACGTCTTACGGGAGATAGCAATGAAAGGACAGCTTTACGTTTTAATATAGCTTTGTTGACCGTCTTTAAAAACTTGAATATCATTAGATAATGTTTTGGCTAGCAGTTCATTTTGTTGCGTTTAGGGACAAATAATTTAAGTGTTGGAGGGGTCACTATATATATATGTATATATATATATATATATATATATATATATATATATATATTTCTATGCACATAAATTAAATAAGAGGTGATTAAAGTCAGAGAAAAATTAATTCTAAATATGACATACAGAATTATTTTTTGTGACAAATAGTGTCGGCCTACAAAAAGATAAAAATCTAAAAAAACATCCAATACAATCCAAGTATGTTTCAGATATTATAAAGAACGGCGTTGCGTACTCTTTTTATTTATTTTCTTTCTTCTTCTTTCCAAAATTTATTACAGCATATTAACCTTTACGCAATTAGATTAAGGGGTTTTATTAAAATTGATTTAACCGTATCTTCAAAATCGATATATTGTTTTTTGGTATACATCATTCACTATTGCAAATATACACAAGACAATATCGGAAACTTAAAACAAAAATTTCAATGGTTGGTGCTAAATATGAGAGTAATTTATCTTTAAAATATCGTATTATACAGGATTCGTTGTTATTTTATACGCGTCGCTCACACATGGAGCTTCAAATGTGCGCTCATAAACATGCGTGCAGCCGTGTATTTTTTCCAAAACTGTTTTTAAAGCCTTTGAAGAGATATGAATATGAAGGATATGATATGAAGGAAAAAGTCAAAGTCGTTTTGTTTCAATATTGTCGTTTCCAGAATCTGCGACATTAATTCGCTTCTGAAGAAAAGTAAAAACAGTAAATCTATGCAAATGTAAAAACCTTTGTTAAATCAAAACGATGTGTTTATTAAATGCTTTATCTAGTTTCAGACGGTTTCAATATTCTCAGTCCGTACTCTCTAATACTATTACCCGTGAATAGTTTAACTTAGATGTAAGGTCATTTGCATATAACTTACATTAGAAATGGACAAACGAGAGAGGAAATAGCGGGCGAGTCAGTCGTCTGTGGAGTAAAATGCAACTTATGTGACAGGCTTTCTATATATTAAACGTGAATGTAGGATATTCTGAATATTTGCATGACCTGTTAAGGATACTCAACTGCAAGTGCCGCTACTGGAATAAACTTACCAGACATTGTTGATACCCATATTGTAACAATGCAGGCATAAATGGTAAGATTTTTGTGGTTGTGGAGTTAAAATATTTCATGCTTGATTATAATTTTATAATGGTGGTTCACTTAATAGTCTATGGCATCATGTTAGGTTGCCGACGACAGATAGACACACACGTATATATATATATATATATATATATATATGTATATATATATATAAATATATATATATATATATATATATATATATATATGTATATATATATATAAATATATATATATATATATATATATATATATATATATATATATATATATATACATACATACGTCAGTGACTCGATAACCACTATATTGATATCACTTTTAGAAACCTATTCTTTTAGTTTACACTTAGATTATAAACTGTGCAATGAAATTCTTAAGAACACAACGTAATTTATCGTTTTTGGGGTCATCGGTTGATCAATGGACGAAAGCACAAATTATCTAATTCGTTTAAATTTTATGTCCTTGCTAAAGTTTATCCAAGGTTATATTAAAGGGAATGAATTTGTAGACCCGTTTAAGTTGTGTATGGGAGTCAAGACATCATATTTCTTTATATTAAATTCAGTGGATGGCATATTACTAAATGCAATCACTTACCCGTAAAATATTATTTATTCAATTATTTATGTACTTTAATGTATTCATATGATACCATATGAACGTATTGTTGCAAGAGCAATCTCTTACAGCCAACCATGAAAGGCCGTATGTCTTGTATTCAAACCAACCAAATAGAGGAAGACGACATTTGATAAATTGCTATTTTACTTTTTGTAAGATATCGCAACTTTCAAATTAAGTCAATTGTTTTTTTTTCCATATTTACTATTTATTTGTTATAAGACATGTTATTTGTACTTCTAATATTCATTTTGAAAGTCAAGGATAATAGTGATTTTAAACTTTATTTCAAAATAAGGATTAGGGCTCTTAATTAGTTTAATCCTTTAAATATACAAATAACCATTCGTCTTTATATTTTAAAACAATAATCCAATCTGTACTCGTGTGTACATACATGAAAATGTTGTTTTTCACAACTATTAGATACTAAAATATTCATTTAAAAACACGAAGCATCGGCGAAAGTACTATGCGACTGCGCATAGATTTATTTCTGTTCACACAAACACACCCAATTTGGCAACCGACCACAACATAATAATTATATATAAATATATATATATATATATATATATATATATATATATATATATGTATATATATATATATACATATATATATATATATATATATATATATATGTATATATATATATATACATATATATATATATATATATATATATATATATATATATATATATATAATATACATACAAGAGTAATGCTTCGAATTTCGCGTATATTTAAAGGTTTTAACTTTCACGTTTAAAAATTTTAAATTATATGTTGAAGTACTAATTAAATTACTAAATTAAATTTTTATTAATAATTTAATCTATATTTATTTCAGAAAATAAATTTTAATTTTATGTATTAATGTATTCATAAAAGTCCGGTATCGTTATTACAACGTGTTTTAATGGTATAACCAAATAAGCATTAAATTATAATTTCTGTCATCCTTTAGAGTCCACACAAACTCCTTAGAGTTTCTTCAATTATGTTCGCACGGATATTAAAAGATTGTATAGTCGCTATTGCTTCGATTTCATGTACGCACGTTTCTAAATACATAAACAAGTGTTAGTGCTTTTATGAAGTAATGTTGAACACAAAATCAGTAAGGAAAACAATTTTGCGAGACGTTTTATTCCAAACAGTATTGTATGTATATCCTTTTTAACAATAAACGTAAGTGGTCGTCCATCTCTTCCATCTTTGCAGCAGCCCATACATATTTCCGTGAAATTTTCTAAACTGATATTCGGCATAGAATATACCTTTCGCAAAAGTAGTAGGATGCAATTCAATTCACATTTTATTTAAAAATTCAACTAGTTGCATTCAAACTCTGCTACTATCCTGTAGATAGTGCTTAGGTATCAAGTTTCAGGTAGTTTGTAGGCAAATATGTCACATCGTTGACCATGACTCTTGCTGCAGAATGAGTTAAGACACCCGAGTCAATTCAAGAAGTTTAAACTTAGAATTTTAATCCGCGTGAGTTTTTGAGTTAGGTACATTCCTATAGATAGGTAAACATATGGTGGGCAAACAATTTTAATAAGCTTTTGATCAGTTATCATGCAAATAAACAGTAAAGTGAACATAACACAAATATTTGTAAATAGTAAACAGTTAGTTCAATTTTATTTAACTGCATTAGGTAATTGGCTAAATTAAATACCAACATGAGTATACGACGAAGCCAAAACCAAAAGCATATTTCCGGTTATCCGCTTACAATATTTCCAGTTTTTTATGGTTACATTTCTTCATTTCAGTATTGTTAGTTAATGACCTGAATGGGAATGGAGTGCTTGAAAATAGGATATGAGACAGGTTACGTCAGTGCCGTTATAGATGCTCTTGTGCGACAAAAGTTAGGAACAGAATGTAAAATTGTGATGGCTCGTTAATTTTATTTCGGAAAAATGGCTAGTCTAATACTAATTTACAAAGAGAGATGCATCATTATGGCAATATTACTAGGCCAAATACTGAACGAAAATAGTCATTAACCGACTTCAAAGAGGTAATTCTTAAGAAATCAAACATAATACTCTTTATTCAATATCACCTTCATATGCAGACAGATTTTGAGTAAATATTTTATGAAAGCAAAACGTATTAATGTAGAGGACTTTCTCTTTTAAAATTTTCTAGCAATAAATTGCGTTTGAATGCCGCAAGAAAAAGTTAGAGTGGCTTCAATAAAGTATGTTTTTATACTCAGATTTTAAAATTTTTTAATAAGATTATATCACATAAAAATAAAAGAGAAATCTTTGATAAACAATAATGAGGATATTTTCTCAGGTATTTGATATTCAAATTTAATTGCAATTAAAACTAGGTAAGAATATTTTATAGGAAAATACGTTAATATTTCATTCAATGAAAATGCATGTATCTAAACAGTGTCCAAAAATAATGGAGTGCAGCGCGTACATATTTTTCTTATTGCTCATGAATAAAATATTCCGTTTTTATTAATTGAATCTCGCAAAGCCTCCAGTCCCGTAGTTTGTTTTTAGATGTATCGCGATATCAAATATATCTCTAAAACAAGCTCAACTGATATTCGACTGCAACTATGCGAGTATGTTGTTCATGGTGTTAACAGTATAGTTATTTATCAATTTATTTGAAAAAAATGGAAAAAATGAAAGATAATTATAAAATGTATTGTAAATATTGTTTGGAATACTTCACTTTACCGAGACGTATTATACTTTTATACATAATTTATTGATCGTGGACACTAGCATTCAATCTCATTACATATATTTTAATAAAGTATTTCACAACCTGATTATAAAATGAAACTTGTTAAGTACAAGTAAAATTTGCCCAAAAATTATTACGTACACATTATATATAAATATATTAAGGTAACACTTTTATTAAACTATTTACTGACGTTAATATTACTTTTCACTTTGTCAATATATTGCCTTGTAAATTTATTGGCAGGCGTAAAATTATCGCATATGTCTTAAAAACTCCGCAATTTAAAACTGTCGCTTTAGTTTTTAGTACACATTAGAAACATTTCTAGTAATACTGTTTTTTTTCATAATTTTTATTTATGCAGTTTTGGAGAGTCAGGGGGAGGGGTAAAATATTTTGTTGGATATTTTCTACAACATTTCTATAATGATCTCATATAAAGTACAAGAATTCTTATGGCTTGCTCTTTCAAACGATGTAAGATATTTAAAAAAAATATTGCGCGTGGTCAAATTATGCACACTAAAATTTTCATATGGATATTTTTGAATGTTAAGATTAGGTAGATGCTAAGGTAGATGCGGGTTAATATGCTTTATGATTATGCGATATTTCAACTATTGTAGCAAACGATTTCTAAGATAAGCGGCTCTAATATATAGACAGACATAGGATACCCAAGTGATCTCAAAAGGATTCCTTCCTTCCGGATTTTCTTCCTTCTTAGGTACGAAACCCTAAACTTATAATATATTATTATCAATAAATGTGATAAAACGTTTTATGCTTTTAAATTCTGAGTAACTCCAGAGACCAATTTATCTCTTATGCAAATGTGCAAACAGAATCCTGGAAATTAATAAAACCCAGTGTATAGAAAAAGAAGCAGCTTCCATTAGAAAAATATTTGTTTTTTATCTCCGTAAATATGGAGATGGTAATATTTGATGACGTTTATATTTGATGACGTTTATATAATATTGTCCTATATTTGGATTAAGTTCTGTAAAAACTTATTTATTTCTCACTGGTAAACTCGAAATAAAGTTTAAGCACAACAAAATCCGAAATACATTTCAAGGTTTGTACACTCGTAAATTCATGGATCTTAATGATATTCCAGCAATCGAATAGTGTACACTTAAACTTACTTTGATTTAAAACTTATGCCGACCCCTTATATTAATGGAACTACATGTCTGAGGTCGATATGTTTGATTTTCGAATTTGATAATTGTTTTTGATGACTATTCTATTCTGTTTATAGAACACTAATTACAACTATATTATCAGATTATTTCAATCCCATAACAGTTAATTCTCAAAACTTAGAAAAATTTCGGTAGCAAGCATATCTATCTAATAACCTCTGCATTTTTTATACAGCAGATATATGTTGTAACCTCTGCATTGCTATTTACCTCTGCAAATTGCAATGTGATGAAATTAATTATAATTAATCAGGTTCACTTAGAATCAAATATTTTCCCTGAATAGTTGGACGAGTTTTTTTCCAAATTAGTCCATAAATGATCTTCTATTATAACAAAAAAACTGTGGCAAAAGCCAAGCTCTTAATTTATGAAAACTTTTCACAAGATGCGCGCAATATGAAACGACCTGCTTTCGTAAAGCTTACCTTTATGTTCGTAAAAACTGCTTCTATAGATGACTTTTCCGCTGGCCTATCCAATTACTGATTAGAGATATAAACATTTCTAATAATAACAAGATTCCTCCTAAGTGGGTTTACCGTATGTGTTTTTCATTAATTCATCAAGTGTTAGAGAGTGCCAATTCATTTTACTGAGCATCGTTTCCGAAAGTCATCACACCATTTGTGCGCCCTTTTGTACTTTTCATGTTTGTTGTTTCGTAATCGGCTTGCAATTTATGCGCAGATTTCTCGAAAGCTGATTGTAGCGAGCTGGGACTGGTGGCAATTAATTTGATATTCGTAAGTTTATTAAATTCATCTAACATTTTGCAGATCCATAAGAAAGCAAAGGTTATGTAGGTAATTTTTTTTGCAATTTCTGAGGGCTAAATTGTGTGTGCGTGTGCGCTTATTTAAATTTACACCAAAAATGAAAATGTAAGGCAAGAAATTTACACGATGTAAAGTTATATTTACAGTAAAGATAAAAATTAACGTGAAATGTAACATTTTTATACTATTTTTCAGTTACCTTGGGTAGAATTTAATATTAAACCTTTTCTTGTATAATTCCTTAAATAAATTACGATATTTGATAAAAAGTTTTTGTGTGTAACACTAATCAATTTTTTCATAAAAATTGAGAAATAGATGTGTAGAAAAGTTGATGTAGTGACCTAAAAATGGTAGTAAATTTTAGAAATTTACAGAAAAAAAAACATTAATTGAATAAAATTTAATAGTTTATTTCTATCAAGTTTATTCGAGAGCTATGTTAAAATTATAGTTTCATAAAATATTGTTCCTAAACATTACTTGCACTTAACATGTTAGAGTTTAGGATAACGAAATCGTTTTATAAAAAACAGGCTATAGTTTAGTAAAAAAGTACTTATTAACTTACGCAATATATTCTTGGCTTTTTATTAGAAAATTTACTAATTTAATTATTATTAACGATAAATTGTGTCTGAAATAAGAATTTTTAAAATTTACGTGTTATTTTTCTAGTATGAATCACTATAAAATCTTTCTATTCCCATTATGTTCTTTGTCCATTTTTTTGAAAATGCAAGTATTAGAGGTGGTGATATAAAAATCCTCAATTTGACTACAGAAAGGTTCCATAGTCATTTGTAGTAAATATGACAAACCAGTTAAATTAAAATTATTTAAGTTAGCAAAAATCTGCATTGTCCACTGCAGTTGGCAATTAATTAAATAATACTTGCGGTACCGCGCCGCGACGGCGCGCCGTTGACCTTTTATTTCTCTGTCGGCACTTTCCATTTCCTCTTAATTTTTTTCAGCTCTGATATTTTAAATCAAACATATCAAGACAACATATCAACCCTAAAACTACTACAGTACCTTTTATTATATACAGGTTTAAATTAAAATTTGTATTGCTTGTAATTACTGAAAGAACTTGGACAGCTTCGCCATCATATAGGGAAATATTTAACAATCAAAAACATTTATACACTAAATGTTTCATCAGTTAGTTAAATGGTTTGTTTTTACTTTACAATACAATATAATAATAATGATGAAGGCTTACTTTAAGTAAAAATATTTTATAATTTTTGTGTGCATTAAAATTAACAATAAAGCATCCAAGCACGTGTAGAGATATCGAAATTTAACCAACCCTGTCCATGGCCGGAAAAAACATAAATAACAGAGAATGATTTCGATCCCTGGATCTCTTGATTATAAGCCTAGTACGCTTCCACTATGCCACTCTCTTTTGTGGAAGAAGGTTAAAATTAACGTCTGAAATTAAGGTACCTGGGCAAAAAATTGTAAAAACAAGTTTTCCAGGGAGCTCATCTGTGGTGTCAAGCAGAAACTGTGCAATTAAACTTTTGGTTCTAACTGCTAAATCTTGTTGTTGCCGGTGTACAGCCTGTCTAAACGTGTAGACGTGAAATTCTCCTGTTTTTAAAAGTGTTTTGCTTTTCATGCAGAGACTCTGTTATTGACGTAAGGGTTTTGAATCCTCAATTCAAATGATTAAGGTATAACAAATTGATTTATGTTTGTAAACGAAGTTTACTGCAAAAGTTCTAACTCATTACTCGTATTTTCATTATTTTATACTTTTGAGTACGCTTCTATTCGCGTAATTATTTGAAGTTGTTTCAATTTTTTTTGTACAGATATATATTTAAAACCATTAAATTTTAAATGAAATCTTTAATTTGTTTTGTTTCTTGTTTGGGTAATTGAAGTAAAAGTTAATAAATCAGATAATCATTTTTCATTTTGAGTATCAAAATATTTTGAAAGATTGGTTTTCAATTGAGTTTAGAATTTGTATTTAATCAATTTCCCATCCTTCATAAGTGTACATTCTTTAGACGTAAAAACAACCAAAAACCAACAAGTATAAAATTATTTCGAAGAATCTAATGAATGCGACGAGTAATTGCAACATATAATTTTAAATATCGATTTAATTTTGATTTTTTTTTCATAACACGAGGACGGAATAATAGTTCATTTATTTATTCACGCACTTTAAGATGTACATATACATTGACCATATGAAAGCAACCTCTCAGAGCCAACTCGATCATCCATCCAACCCTGCTCTACGAGCGATTGAGTATTGAAGACCGGATCGCCACGCCATTAGTACGTATGCCTTGCGATCAATCAACTTAACAAAATGAGAACAGTAATAGTCTATTTAAAAAAAACGCACACAATTTTTTACGTGGGGAATGTGTAGGATTTACTCTTGGACATCCTTGTTTTCCATCACGTCTTAATGAATTTTATTAAGATGTACAGTAGACATTTTCAAAATGTACTTTCTCAAAACTATGGATTTTCATACTTTGAATTACTTTTTAATTTGTGGTAATTTGAATTGGCAAAATAATCCTCTACCATTTATACCCGCCACCCAGTTATATCCGAATTCAGTTGACATAATTCTAAATTCAATTTAAAATAACTTATATCTTAGCTAAAATAACAATTTCATTTCAAAAGCACCTTTATTGCGACTGTAGTCGGTTATATCTTAACTTAAATTTTAATCCAAATAATTGAATTAGTTTTAAGCAATTTTAAGCCTGCCTGCTAATAATTAAATTTAAAAATTCTTCTAAAACATTTGCTCAAAAAAATAATTCACTTTTCAATGTGTGCCTTAGATTAGTAGTTTTTACGTCATGGTCGAAGAGGGAAGGAGGGAAACAGGTCAATAAAATATATAGATAGACAAAACGTCTTTGGAGAAATATTTGAAAGTGACGAATGTTAGCTTGTTTTTAATTATCATTAGTGAATTTAGTGATATTTAAATTATATCTCATTTGGAGTGCATCACAAATGGTGTGCTGACTTTTGAAAACAATGCTGAAGAATCAAGGCATCCAGCGACTCACTAACACTTTAATGCATACCTATCGATATTCGAACGTCGTATGTCACATGAACAGATAGAATTGAGTGGGAAAAAAGAAACTGTTCCTCATATTTCATTTGCTCTTACTTGAGCCTTCGTCAGAGGTTCTTTTTATTTAATCACTACACTTTTTGTGAATGATATTAGTCAGTATATATAACCAGTCTTCGTGGTTTTTCATTAAAATTTATCTTCTATTCTATAGGGCACACATAGTACTAAGGGATGTGTAATGACAGCTTCCCATCTTCGGGTAATGATTTTTGATTTTAAGTTATAATGATATTTGATTTAAAAATAAATTATAGGATTTAGTTTGAGCGGTTTATTTTTTTTAAGACGAATAAAAGCCTAAAAAGAAAAAAAAAATGAATTGCAAGACATTACACATTAAAAGCATTGGCGTTGGACAAATAATGTTGCTGATGTAGTTGATATTACGAAATAACTCTCCTTAAACAATTTTTAGAATGCAAAATGCACGGCGTGGATATTATTAAAATAAGAAAAATGATTTAGGTTTCAAAAAATCATTGCACAAATAATTATTTTTCACAAATTTTGTATTTATTTTATATTTTTACTTAAATAAGTGTATATTTCGCAGCAATTTATTTTAAATTAAATGTGATATCTAGTATTCCAGGAAAATTTGCCAAAAAAATGTCATTTATTTATACGCTTTGGAGATACAAATTAAATTGAGTTGTATGCACTCATATCTTCACTTTATCTATCAGATCACAATAGAATCAGTTTTGTACTTCAGGAAAGATTTTCTAATCTAAATAATAAACTTTATTGCCATATCTTATAGTGTCTTTAGTATGGCAATAAAGTTTGATCTACCAAATATGGTTTATAAAATGGAAACTATTTATTACGACGGTAAGACTGTAAGGTGGACCAATCTGTATATACTATATACATAATTTTTTGTTTCTCTGAAGATTTTATCTAACCAATGTATAATTGCATTGATCGAATGGATAATGTTAAAAGAGGCGATTAGTCCTTTTTCAAAATTCCCTGTTTGATAATATTAAAAAGGAGGATGTTTAATTATTTTCACGTTTTTATTAACTTGTTTTCTCGTTTTTTTATTTATTTGTCTAACAAAAATCTAGCACACGCTTATAGAATAACTTCCCGTTGAGCTAGAGGCTTAAAACTTTAGACATAACTGTAAATTGGATGTCAATGAAATATTAAATAGTTAATAAAAAGTATGCAATAGATAATAAGAAAAAGTGTAGAGAGTAGCTGTCGTAGAGAGGACTCACACAATATGTTATATCATTTGTGGTATAGTAAAATTCTTAGAGATTTAGGTAAACTTGCGCCTACGTTTTTCGTTCAACATTTTGCAAGTATTTTCATAGCTACTAAAAATTCACAATCACAACTTTTCAGGACAATATGCATGTTTGTTTTTACGTTTTTTTTACGTATTTTGGTTGTTTTTACGTCTAAAGAATGTACACTTATGAAGGATGGGAAATTGATTAAATACAAATTCTAAATTCAATTGAAAACCAATCTTTCAAAATATTTTGATATAAATCTTTATGGGGCAAAGATAAATTATTTTAAAGTTATCGGTCCGTTTTAAAAATGCGGTAAATGAAAAAAATTGTTTTATGTGAATGATTATTTTATCTCACTAGGATACGGAATTAAACAATCAAAATATATACAATGAAACAAATATTAATACCAGAATCAAAATATTGGTGCGAATACTTTCTAAGACCTTGTGTTATACAGGGAAAATGAACTATTAAATTAAAGGCATTAGGGAAACTTTCATTAGCTCCAGAAACAATTACAACTTAAGTTTTATAGCCCTTCCGAACATGAGTTCATGTTATACATTGCTTTGCAGCATGTTGTTATTTGTGTTTATCTTAATAGGATATATTTTATTCATACGAACGTTTAGATGCGTTCTATCGGCTTTTCGAAACTGCGTGTACTTTATTGTGATCAGTAAGCATGTGGGTCACGTGTGGTGTGGAAAAAAATTCCCCATGCGTCGGAAATAAATTTGTTCATTTCAGGCCTACGCGGAGGCGGATACGATTATTGAAAACGTTTCTGCTGTTTGAATTTATCAGTGAGATTGTTTTATTGTTTATATATTAAGGCACGGTTTATAAAAAAAGGATAATTTAAAACATCTATAATTTTGTTCTTTTAATTACAAATTATTAAGTTTAAGAAAATTTAAAAACAAAAAATTCTTGTCTTGTGTAAATATATGACGTATCTGGGGATTGGAAGAAATGACTATTGTTTCTTGCACGGTGTTGTCAAAACAGGAATTAGTGTTTTAAATTAGATTTGTTCTGTGTCAGCCCGCTGATTTCTTCGTTTGCACGAAATAATGTGTAAATCTATTTTCATTAATACCCTTGTCTATTTATTACGAATATTGCAGCCGCGTTCAAGAAATTTTTGTCAACTTTGCTGTCATAAACTAATAATTTTTTTAATTTTCATAACTTGTACCAATTTCTGAACAAGCCAGGGGTAGACAGTAATGGCAGAATTCTGTACCGTATTTATTCATTGCGATCAAATGCGACCTTATAATTTTGCCATGTATGTCGTCTGACTGTCCGTGTGTATGTCACAGACTATTAGCGCTACAGAACTGAAATTTCGCATAATTATAAAACATAATTACAAAACCTAGAAAATTATGGTTTTATCTTTTAAAATAATTGATTAAATCTTTTAAAAGTTTATTAGAGGTGGTTATAGATATAGAGGAGGTACCCTCCTATAGGTAAAATAGGAATGAATTTTTTTTCTTCACCTACTCCATTTTGTAAATTAACATTGAACTGATTTTTCAAAAATATTGGGGATATATCTTGAACACTTTTTCGACATAAGGATCCGTTCATGAAACATTAAACTTGAAAGTGGTTATTTTCGTTAGAGTTACGTGTTGCCACCCCATTAGTTAAACCGCTATTTTTGAATATCTGAAAAACATTGTTATATATATATATACATACACACACATATATATATATATATATATATATATATATATATATATATATATGTATATGTATATATATATATATATATATACATATATATATATATATGTATATGTATATGTATATATATATATATATATATATATATGTATATATATATAAATTTCATAGTGCAACGTCTCCTCATAGTTTATATACTGCAAATGTTGTGCGTCAATTACTGCCAATGTTTTGCGTCACATGGTTTCTTAGAAAATTGAATTTGAATATAGAAAAATGGGTATAATTGCCTACTATATCTGTCGTAGGCGTAAAATCAAGGAGAATATTTTAATCATTGCTACAGTTTTCCTACAATCTTTGTGTGATCTTCTATAAACCTATATTTTATCATGTCAGCTTTAGTATTTCCAAAAACAGGGGAAATTGTTTTTAAATTTTTCAGCATATCTATGAAAATGTAATACAATTATCAGTAAAATATTTTTGAGACCCTTGTAACTAGCCCGTTCAAAAGACATACACTACGCACAGAATTAAAAAAATCAAGTGTCGAAATTTAAAAAAAATGAATATGGCTTTTCTGAAGTGTCGAAATGAATATTTTTGAGTTATATATTTATTGAGATATTTGCAGTCTAATATGTCTTATTACTGTATCCAATTCCAAATATCTACATTTAGCGATTTCTCAAAAAAATTATTGGGAAATATGTATGGACAAACATGTGAATAACCTTACAAGAGTTCCGTTTTTTCTTTTAAGACAGGGAACCTTAAAAAGGCTTTGGTTTAGTAGTTCAAGTAATATAATTAGATATGATTAATATAGTTTTAGTGCACCAGTAGTAAATTTGGAATCATTTAATGAGAAGTATTCACGCCAATAATTGTCATCGGCTGTGAGTGCGTTATGGTGCGAGGACGACATTTTAAAAATAAAATTTAGTTGTGTAAATATGTTTTTAGTAAAATTTGTTTTAATGAATTTGACTTAATTCTCAAACATCTAAGTTTAATAATTAAGCAAATGTAAGTAGCTAAATACAGTATTCAATCATTATGTTATTTATTTATATGGTTTATTACTTTTTACGTAATAAATTATTTTTACGCGTAATTAAAAGATTTTTTTTCTTAATATGAAACTAACATGCGCATTTGGCCAAAATAATATTAATGGGAGAATATCTTAACATCAATTGCAAAGCAATAATTATATTGTTAATATGATGATAGTGGTAACTATCTATTATTTACAATGTATATTACAATATTATTTACAATAATGATTACATTCATCATTATTGTAAATAAGTGGTAACTAGAAAAAAAGCACACGCAGAGAACGTTGTGCTCTCAGTATAGATCAAGAAATTTCCCTGCTTATGGTATTATCTAATCGATATTAAATTACTTATATTATACACGCGTAATGTAATTAATAGTCCGAAATAATTTCTTTATAACAAGATCGTTGTTGAATCGGTTCTTATTCATTGTAAATGCTAAAAAAAACAGGATATAATTTGAAATTTTAATTTTTAAATAATTTAAAAAAATATTAAAAACGACGTCTGTGAATTCTTATTTGCATACTGCTATTATTACTTTTAATAAATATTATACTCGGCGTCGCAAAAATAAATAATGGTTTGTATCATACTAACATTGCAAATCGTAAATGCTTCTACAGATTATTATTAAAAGTGCAATAAAAAAATTCTTTTTCAAAGAAAAACACATGTAATCGAATATAATTTTTTTTTTCGAAATTATTAAGATGTGATTATAGCTTAAGCTTCTTTTTCGGGACCTTTTTTACATCGGTTTACAAAATTATTTTAACACAGTAATACAAGTAAAAACATTTCCTTTTTCCAAAATTGTTTAATCCTTTCATATTTAAGACATACTTAGCACACATATTTCACCTTCATAATGAAACAAATCCAAGAAAGAATTCTTTATAATCTATGGATTAAAAAGAAGTAATAAATATGTAAGCACAAAGGCAAGATGAAACTTTTGAGATTAAGGTACGGAAAGTTCAAAATTGCAAAAAAAATTATTATGTATATAGTCCCCTTCAACTTGAATGCATTTTTCATTTATTTTATACAAGACTTTTAAGTTGGCAAAAAAATAGTCGGCATAATTGATCTCAAAACTAATTTCGAACACTGCTTTCATCTTGTTCTCCATTTCAAATATTTTTTCCCTTAATGCTTTCTTTCTGTTATTATTTATTATTGGAAGCCAGACCTGGACTGTAAGGAGGGTGGTTAATTTCTTCGAAACTCATCGCCCCAAACGTTTGCGTTGCAACTCGCAAATTATTATGTGGCATTTTCTTGCAAAAAATAATTACTTTAGAAAGTTTGCCCCGTTTGTTTTTTAGATTTCCGTACCAAAATTAGAAACCCTTGTATTTTCAGCAAGCCCATCTGTTTAAAACAGCCATTCTGCACGCAGAATATTAGTGAATTTAAATTAAAATTTAGTAGGCTGTTTCTTATTCTAATTCATATTTATTACGGCTATAACGTTCTGGAATAAAATTTTAAAAAAAAGTTTGTTGGGTACCTCCTCTACAATAAATAAGAATGCTTTTTTTTCGTAAGCCCCATTGTGTTCGGTATCGGTAAATATGGCAGTAAAAATCCATTTTACTAAATATTAAGCTTTCCTACTATCTAAATCGCTGTTTTTGAATATCCAAAAAAAAAAGAAAAATTATCATAGCTCTACTAGTTTACGAGTAGTATTCGACCAACTTTTGACTTGTGGTTAGATATGTAAAAAGGTTATCAAGACTCCATACCAGTGATTTAAACCAACTGCAAAATGAATATATATATATATATATATATATATATATATATATATAAATGCACATTTATTATATCTCTGAAAGATATAGCAGGGAAAATATTTACGTTATGAAAAATTAAATTGGTAAATAGTTTAACAAAAACATTTCACATACGTAACTGTTTATAAGTACTTAAATATACGAGTATATTTAACTGTCCTAGTGCGAATTCTATTTGTACTAGATAAATCTTTTTCATAAAATGTTGGAAAATTTTTTTTAAAAAAGTAATGTCTTCTGTAGTTTCCCACTACTAATTTCTTGACATTTTCTATGTTTTCTATCAATTATCACCGTATTGAGTGGTTTACGTTTGCAGCATAATTATTCAAAAGGCAGTGAAGATAACGACCTCAAACTTTTCCATTATATTTACTTATTAATTATCAAAATTCTAGGTTTTTTTTAAATGGCATGAAATGTAAGTTGTGAATATTAAATTACTAGGCGAGAATGTTCTAGGATTTCAATGTTACGTCACAAATAAAATTTTCAATGTGATATGTATTTGTTTGTTTTCCCAAGAGAATTTAAAAGAAACTTTCTTAGTGTAATTTATTTTGTAATATGTTAATTCAAATTAAAAAACAGCGTATAACACAACAGTGAAATTATTTTTTCGGTGAACAAACTATATTTTATAACAGTCATCTTTCACATAAAATGATAGGAAAATAATGAGGCGCTTTTCATTAATTGATTGATTGACGTATGTTAAATGAAGAGTTAGTGCAACTTTTGACTTCTTCCTTAAATACATATATCCTACAAGCCAAAACTATACCGTCTGTATCACGGCTATGCCTTAATGAAGCTACAAAAGGCGCCACAGGTTGGCTGCTCCGCGCACTTCGCTCTATTGTTTCTGGCCGAGAAACTAATATAATAACATTAATTAATTATGCGTGAATACAACATTTGAACAAACAATGCTGCATTAGTTTTCTACTGAGTGCCATAAATAGAAATATTTATTTACAAACCCCTGGCAGACTGTTGTGAGGAAGCTTGTAAAACATCACTGTTTGTATAATTTATCTTTAGGATTGCTTAGGGTCATGTTTGCGGCAATGGAAGTTTGCGTCAAAGCGAGACTGCTCAATGGGGTTCCGGAAGGTGAAGATTTATTTGTAAAGCGAAATAATTTCGAGAATAATGCTGTTTCATAAATTTACGTTGGCATGCCACTTAAGATTTATTAAATTCACGACATTTGAACATTAATTGAAACGAAATAAATTCGTCATATAGATTCAGTTTGGTATTTTTCCGGAAATTGTTTGTTTGGGCCTGTTCAATACATAATTTTTTTGGATGTGGTATCGTAAAGAACGAATGCCATGAAAATTTTGACAAAATGAAATTTTCAGAAAAGATGTCTTATGTGAACGCATGTGTTAAAGATGCAATATTGGTGGTGATACTGAAGGCATTGAATACATAGGATGACAGTTATAATAAGCCACCAACAGGTTATAAATGAAACAAACAATATTACTTCTCGAGATAGATCCCTCGACCAGCTTCTTTCTTCATTAACCCTCGGTCTCATCAATTGACATGATGTTTAGATACAGGCTGATTTATTCGACGTATCAGATTAATTAGCCTATGCCCTTGATTTTTGTTATGGTAATGGAAAAATTAGACAAAAACCAACCATTGTTGAAACGACTGTCATTGGTGTAAAAATATTGGTAAATTTTAACATGCTGACGACGCAAATGAAAAAGTGTCGATATAAGAGATTCAAAACATTTTTTCAAATATTTTGGGTTGGCTAACAAGTAATGAGCGGCCATTAACGGTATAACTTTTTATTAAATTTTCAATTTAAAATTAATTCATCACCATCATTTTATACCACATGCCTCCAACGCACTAACCGGGAGTGGATAGTATCATTTGCATAAAATTCAAGTGGCTTGGAATGAAAAAAATGGCCTATGAACTGTCGCGGGTGATTTTCATCAACAAATTTTTTTTCGCAGAAGATGTGGCTGAGCGGTCTAAACAAACAATAATCAATGGGTGCAAGGTCTGGGGAATATGGATGGTGGGAGATTTATGTTCAGCCAAAATTAAAAAATTTAAGGCGGGTTTGTTTGGTTATACGAGGACCGGACTACGGCTACGGTTGGGCGGGCTTAGTTCATGTAGTAACAGGGAATAATCGCCGCTGCGAAACTTCCAGAGCATAGTTGTTTACTCAGGTAATAATCACCGCTGGACCCATAATTTTGCAGTAGTTTCAGATATTGTATCAGAAGCGACACGTTGTCATATGTTACGCGTAACTTCGGCAGCAGAGTGACCAGATTGGTATTTTTTATATAGATTATATATATATATATATATATATATATATATATATATATATATATATATATATATATATATATATATATATATATATATATATATATATATATATAGAGTAAACAGTGTCTCACATGCATCTTGATATATTCCATATACTATGCGTTTTAACATTGCAGCGTCTTAGTTACTATTGAATCAGTGAGAGCGTTCGCCGCGCTTTATATGTCTTCGATCATGGAAGCTTCAAGAGCGTTCCGACATTTTCCAGATAATTTTCGAAACGCAATATAATAATTTTTTTTTCGTCCACCTTGTATGACATATTTTGTGTATCTTCAATAACATTTCTTCAAAAATCTTCTGCCTTGGTATCTTGGTAGGTATAAATGAAAAAAACTTTCTAAGAAAATAAGTATTTTAAAATTTGTTTTTATTAGAAAATGTCACTGCGAAATTTATCAATTTTTTTATTCCTTTTGTTTCTATGTATATTTTGAATACACTGATACCCAAACATCTAAAAATAAAATACCATAAACCAAATCCAAAGTACTTCAGAAAAAAATTGTTTCCCAAAGTCAACGTTTGTATTTTGATCTACCAAAAGAATTTTTGTATTATTTTTAAATTCGAGTAATGTGTTTATTAAAAAAAACAGCCAAATGCGTTTCGGAATTCTTAAGAAGTAAATCCTCACGTTGTGCTCAATCGTAATTAAAATATGGTAGATGAATAAATATTCTGATACCCAGCGTTTGGTTCCGCTGGTATGTCTTCTGTATCTTTTTTTTAATTAAATTTTGCAACCCACATTTTAGTCGTCGTGTTAATTCATTTTATTCATATTTGTTGTTTTTTAATAGCGTCCAGTAATTTACATCGCAGTTATTTCCGCTTGCTTAAGAGTTTCTTTTTGAAGTTCTAAAACCCATTTTTGGGAACTTACTAAATCTTTACATGGTCCTGTTAGCAAATTGGAGGACGAGATACATCGTCAACAATTTTTAAACTTCATATATCGTAATGGATTTATAAAATTAAAAGTCTGAAATAGAGTCTGAATTTAATTTTAAATCCTCTTTCTAACTGTGTTCTACACAGTGAGATAAACATGAGCACTGAAACTACATGAAAACCAATGCACCAAACTAAAGTTTGACTTTAAAAATTAGACTCGTCAAGATAACTGAACCATCGCAAGTGGGAATAATATTTTTATCAAATCATCTAGCCATTAGGTAATTAGTACTCATTGTGAAATGACGTCCTTAGTATGACAAAGAGGGTGCGGTGCAAGTTTTATGGTGAAAATGGGATCTTAATTTGGAGTTCACCATCAACTTTACTTAACTCATGACGTACAGCCTGATTGTTTGCCTGTACATCATGACAAGTTTGCATCGTACAGCCTAGTTATCTTTAGTAATATCAAAACTAGTGTAGAATCCACCGCTTTATTATTAAATCATCAAAATTATAAACAAAGACGAAGTCGAAGACAAACTAGTTAGTAATTACTTTTAAGTCGAGGCATGGTCAATAGAAAATTAACTGTATTTGTTTAAAGGGTTAATAGTAAACCAATTATATGACTCAGAAAACTTTCGCTGGGAAGGTAAAGAGATTTTCGTGATCCCAAATAACGAAGAAATTTCAGATTGTTGAAAGTCTTTTATAGTAGCTAAAACTAAAATAACAGGTCATTTGATCAATTCCTCTATCTGAGATAAACATTCCGGCGACGAACCATTAATTTCTTCAAAAATATAAAATAGATAGCATTAGATAATGAAGATTTAATAAGGTGACATCCGATATTTCCGAGACATTTTTTTTTAAATATTCACATGTGAAAGATATAGAATGTGATAAATTTGCGTTCCGAAAATTTAATATTATGTAAATAGTTTACGGAATTCTATGTACCATTAAATGTTTTTAAAAGCCTTAATGTGTACGGAACTATACGAGTTCTATTCGTGGTTAACAAGTTTTTAATGGTTAATTATTTAATGGCTATAAATTTTCAAATAAATTAAATGTGCCATATATTAATACAGTCAAGGCGATAAAAATGTCAATGTATTGTCAATGAGTTAAAATATGAAAGCATTGCCCATAATTTGTTGTTATCTAACTTAAAGTTTCAAATACTTATACCTAGAAAATCATTCAACAAATTAGTTTGCTAAAGCATTTTTTACGGGTATCAAATGTCAAACATTGAAACACGCAATTGACACCCAATATTGACAAGAATATTTCATTACGATTTTAGTAGTAATGAGTGTTATCTACGTAAGTTATATTTTTGTGAAGAATATGTTTAGGGGAAATTTGATATTTCAATGTGTGAAGACATGTTCACTCGCTGAAATAATGGTGTGTTTAACATTCATAAAAATACATTGGCTTGGTGATATACTAGTTTTTGAAAAATACATTTTTGTAGAAATATAAGATTTACGTATACAGAATATTATTTTGTAACTATTCTCATAAATATCGATATTAAATAGAAGATAGTAAAAAGAAAAAAGTTCTAAAAAGGAAAGTATATAGTTATTTAGGTCAAGGCATTTAACGACTTACTCGTTAACGTTTAGATTCCGCAAAAGTTTCATTAAAAAACGATTTTTATTCCAATTTCATGCATCTTACGTCAACAATTATGTGGAGCTTATATGAATTATATTACATGTTAATATAGAACTATATAAAATATTACATGATTATTTTACCACTGATCAGTACGGCTATCATCCCAATTGTTTACAGGTGCGCGCTCTAGGCAATCAAAATAAATTATGAATTTGTCCTATCACGTCAGAAAATTGAAGCGGTACCAATTCAAAAACCAAAAATCAACATATCTAGTTTACCATTAAAAACAGATGCGATCAAAGCATTTGTCGTCAAATTTAAGAGGATAGTAACTGTCTTTTTTTCAAATAATCAATAAGTTAAATACAAACGAAATCCTTTTATTGTTAATTATTTAATATTATTAAAAATATATTCAATGAATTGTGTAATTTGTATGTAAATATTGTCGTAATAATCGAAAAAAGGTGTTACGTACGAATAGAATTCATCTACCATTCAACTATCATCTACTCAACTGACGAATCAGTTGTTTACTACTATCGACTCAACTGTCACTACCAAGTCCACTAAAATTTAATAATTTATTAAAAACAAAGTACAATACATACAAAACTATTCGCTTAAATTAAAGTCAAGTAGTCCAAAAAGAATTAATATTGTAAAAAACGTAACACATTTAAAAAATTATCTTTATGAAAACGCTTATTTTGAAAACGTAAACCGTAACGATCAACTACTTATTGAGCGTTAACAACTATTTTCATTATCATTTCTATTTTCATTTGTCAGTTTGCACAATAACTTGATTACTCACTAACGCCATCCTTTGAAAAACTCATGAAGTTTTGACGATGGGCAATATTAATAACACAATGTCCTCGATAGGTGACAAAAAAGAAGTGAATATTTTGTAAACATCAGCACGGTGGATGATTTTCAGAAATCGTCCTAATTCTATATTATTGAACAAGAAAATATAAAAGCAACAATATTTGACAATAATAAATTCGAAGAAAATCTGAAAACTTCGAACAGCGTGCTGCATATGGTTCTGTCCATATTGATATAAAATTTTATTAAAATGAGCAAACTAACCGATGGGACAAAATTATTTTGAATATAGTGGCGAATCTCGCAACAACTATAAATATACCAATTTCACCAGAGCAAACATGTGATATGCAAGTCGGTCCGTCGCCGCAACATTATGATGCATCTGACTACATGGCGCCTATGTGACAAAATCGTCCGGTGGCACGCCTACATCGTTCTCTTACTACACTATCACTGCAGCTCTCTACGCCCTCACAAAGTATTTATGTGAACGAACATATCAAGCTAAATTAAAAAAAAATACTTTACGCAAAAGTTCGTACCGTAAAGAAACAAAAATGTGTGAGTATGTTTGGATTCCTAATGGCAAAACGTACGTATAAAAGCAGACTGGCGACAAATTTCTTATTATCAAACATGAAGGTGATATAAAAATGTGAGTATATATTTAGTACTCGTATATTTTTATTATAATAATATTACATATAAAAGCAATACGTTTATTTTGAAGTACTTTCCTTTGTTTTAGCATCATGTATAAAATTATAATATATTTTTCACTCTTAATCACCAGCTGAATATTGACAGTTTTTACTATTACAAACTAAAATATATGTTAGCCATTAGTTGTATATCTTTGTTGATACTATTGTTTGTTGCATTATTTTAGCTCATTTAATATGAAGCCTTCTGTTCATTCTTTTCAATTGAAATATTTGTTTGATGCGATATAAACACGTTACCTGACGTAACTTAATATATTTTCAGAAGGGTGGCAGATTCAAGGTAAAAGCAAACATAAACATATGAACCAATTATTATAATGTAATTTTACTCGTTTGAAACGTAATTCTACTAAGGAGTATAAAGACGCTGAATTCGTTGGTGACAGAAATACCGTGTTTCGATGTGATTGAGAGATTCTTAATAGTAGAAGGGATCCTACGGTAGTGGAATTTTGTCGCTATTATAGCAAATTTTGTTGTGAAGCTCTTCTTTCTGTGAAAAAATTATGATTTAGAAGGGATCATTATTTGTCTCCGAACGAAAAGTTCGTACTTCACTATGTGTAGTATTTATAAAAAAAACGTTTGCCTAATCTTCAAAATACAAATAAATTCAAGTAAACATATGATCGTAATAGGTGACAATAATTTTCCACCTGTTAATTACACGTTTGTGGAAAATTATACCCACGTCAATAACAATATAAGTCTTGTTCCCATAGCTAACCTCCACGTCAGTGCAATGCCATTTCTTAAACTATAACAAATTAATTAACCTTAAAAATTCTAATAACAGAACTCAAGCTCGTACTATTGAATTGTAGTTTCAAGCTCTCACGCAGTTCTTGCTTATAGTCGATGGCCACCCAGAAATTGCGATGAAAAAAAGAGATTTTCTAAAATTTATTTTCCATTTCTCTAATTACCCAAAATGAAAAGAGATTTTATGAAAATGTCGTAATTGCCGCAGGCGTTTATATTGAAATGGAGTTAAGAGCACTTTTGTTCTATAAATGATGAAACAACTCTTCACACTGATATTACAGTGTTTTAAGGATTATCTTTGAATATGTATTAATTGCATATTTTTTAAAGTATGATTCCTAATATTTTTGAACCACTGCCTCTTATTTTTGAAACTATTGAACGAATTTCATTCATCCAAGTAGCCTTTATTTTGGTATAAAACTATTTTTATGTCACGTTTCATCCCGATTGAATAAGAAATAGGATTTTCAAGGTGTCTACATACTTTATACATATGTTCATATACATGTATATATATATAAATATGTGTGTGCGTGCGTGCGTGCATGCGTGCTAGCGTGCGTGCGAGTGAGCGTGCGTGCGTGCGTGCGTGTGTGTGTTATGTTATGTGTATATATATTAGTGCGTATTTATTTCCTTAATATTAAACCTACTAGTTATAATATCCAAGATATTCAAAATATTTTCATATTTCCGTAAGGGTTATAATTCGAATATTAATATTTTCCGAATATGTTTAGTTAAGGCTATATAGAAATAGCTACATTAAACAAATTCAGATTTAAAATCTGAACGGAACGGCAACTGTACATTTCAATACAAACTGTACATTTCAATTTCTCCCTATAAATGTACAATAATAAACACGCGAAAGCAAAGCTAGTAAAAACGTAAAAGTGATTTATAATGTTACGAAATAAGCTATATGGGTGTACGTTGAAGGTTTCATATTAAAGCGCGTCGTAACAAGTATTCTATTGTTAAAAGTAAAAAGTTTTTGATAGTTTACTTTTATTAAGGGTTACCACTTCATCAAGCTTTTAACTTTACCACTGTTATGGAGCGTATAGGTGATATAAAAATATCTAATTATTATTAAACTGTTATACCACTAGCGACTTATTTTATGAAGACGCTCACAAAAAAGAAATGAATTATTTGACATATTATTTAATATGTGATGTTTATTAAAATGGTGTTAACTGTTTGACGGCCAAGATCGAAGTGTGGTGCATAAATTTTGTTAGATATTCAAAAAGAATTGGTGCTTAAAATGAAATTATCTTATTGGCTAAAAATCTCTTACACTATTGTGTTGGGGTGGCTACTTGGTTTGCCTTCGGGGTGCTCAGTCCTTTGTTATCTCTTTTAATGCACGTAATGAACAGCAAAACTAGCGAAAACAATAAATAATATAAGACAATACATATTTATGGCGGCCTTTTGGTCCATACTGATACTAGGCGTAGTAGGATTTTCCCACTTCTTTACAAGTGAGAGTGTTCTCACTTTACTGAGAGAGTTTTACAACATGCGGGAAGTACATGTAAATTTGAAATATTTTAGAGTACAATTCTTGACATTCCACCCGCCTTGAACCAGCTACCTTCAATAAATGAATTATAAAATATGAAATTGAATTTTGTTACTCAAAACGTATATATATATATACATATATATATATATATATATATATATATGTATATATATATATATATATATATATATATATATATATATATATATATACGTTTTGAGTAACAAAATTCAATTTCATATATATATATATATATATTAATATATATATATATATATATATATATATATATATATATATATATATATATATATATATATATACATATATATATATATTCAAAATGATTAATTACAATTATCAATTATAACTTATCGGTAAAGGAGCGATTTGAGATATAGATCAATTATAAGCTTTCGAATGTGCTTGATGGTGACAACACGAACTTCGCCATTGTCTCCTGGATGAATGTCTATGATGCATCCAAGTGGCCAGTGTAAAAGTGGTACCTTGACTTTTTTCAGCAAAATTAGCATACCGGCTCTTACTTGATTATATGTTTTACCTGGTCATTTGTTCCGGACCAGAACACTGTACTGTACTGTATTGAATATGTTGCCAGCTTGACAGTCGATTAATTGCGTGAACTATCAAATTTGCATTGGGAATGCTCGTGAATGTATTTCTTATGAAGAATTGTGTAGCAGTAAGGGCTTTAAGGTCATTGGGGTCTTCGGATAAAGGAATTATGGATCTCAAATTAATTATTGCCTAGATTTCTACCACGTATGTCTCCTACTCTTCTAAGTGAACGTATTATCGCCTATAGTTTGTACAAACTGAGCCTTGAATGTTTTATGGCGGCCTCCCACATTCCACCGCAATGCGGTGGTCTTGGAGGTATGAAGTGCCAATTTGTCCCTTTATTATTAAAAAAAATTAATTATGCTGCCGTTATGAATTGTATTAAGTTTTTTAAGCTTTCTTTTTTATTTTTTGCACCAACCAGATTAGTTTTGTTGTCAGAATATAAATTCATAGCTTGTCGACGTCCATCAAAAAATTTGCGCCAACTAGCCATGAATGGGTCAGTGCTTAAGTCTGATACTAATTCAAAGTGAATCGCCTTAATTGCAAAACATGTAAATATGCGAACATAAACTTTTATTTTACCACGGTTTCTAAATATATATTTTTTCATATGAAATAGCCCAAAATAGTCGATTTCAGCATTTAAAAACGGTCTAGTTTCTGTGACTACTGCTCGGAAGATCGCCCATAAAGTATGGGCAGCCAGTCGGTTTTGCCTTGAAACAAGTTATATATTTTTTTATAATTTATTTTCTTGCATTTTGCAGCTAATGGCCAGTATTTTATCTCACTGCATTCATAGTTGCTTGTACTCAGCTATGTAATTTATAAGATGCTGTTGGCATATAAGTAAGTTAGTACCGTAATGTATCTTAGGCAATATAATTGGGAATGGGGGGAATTTACGAGAGCATGAAAATGTTGAATTCTTTAATCTGCCACCTACACAAATAAGTCCATCTTCGTCTAAAATGGATTTAATGCCCGAATTTGACTATTAGTGCTAAGCAGCCCGGTCATGGATAATTGTTTAATTTCGTTCTTAAAACATTCTTGTTTGGTCATTTTTACTAACAAATTTAGCGCCGAGTCTAATTCTTTCGTTATGAGATGTACAATAAATTTAGGCTGGTCTATCATGAAATTATTTTTAAATAGCAATATATAAGCGTTTTGGTTCACCGACCAATAAGTATTTAATTAAAAATGAATCCGAGTCTGTAATGATAGTCATAGTTATCGGTTTTAACTCCATTAATGGTACCACTTCTACGAAACTATTTGGTGTTCATCCTGATCTTGTCGTAGCCATTCTGGACCTATTTTCTAGCGATTACTGTCTTGAAATTCCAATGCACGGCTGCCAAATTATCCACGGCTGCCAAATTATCCTGAGATGGCACATGTCTCCAATCTATCGTTTTTGTTGAGTCTCTAATTTCTGAAACTCGGTTGGCAACAAACTTTTTGAGTAAATATGGCTGCGTATTAATCCGACCACAAAAATATTGTAAATTTTCCGACAAAGAGCAAACTAGACAGTTGTTACGAGTTGCGAGAGTAATAATTCCGCTCATAGTTCCAGCTTAGTTAACGATATTGTTTTAATGGGGCAATGCAATTTGTTGAACATAATGCATTTTTAAATATTTTTCCGATATTGTCTATAGATCCGACGTAAATGCATAATCCGTGTCTTTTCATTAGAGTCATAGAAGACATAAATTTCAACACGCTGAGCATTCGCTATTATAAATTTGATTGAAAATATGATTTTATTTACAATCGATAATTGTTCTTGAATCGTCATCCAAGAGGTCTGTATATCTTCAGGTATTAACTATATGATCTTATCTGTAGAATTTGTAACCTATATTCTAGTACCTATTTAGATACAATTTTGTCTCCAGTACACGGGTAGGGGAGTCAGTCGCGTGAGAGCCACGGGCGAGAGCGGACGTCTACATGCACACTGGTGTAGTAACGAGCTAATTAAACGTGCCTCTAGTGACAAGAAACACTACAAGTGGCGGCAAGGATCAAAATTATTTTAATGGAATTATTGATGAAAGAATTATTAATTATTTATACAAAATGGGAAGGAAATATCGATTGCTAACGATTTGTCCAATTTAGGTTTATGTACTTATTTAAGTAATAGAAGAAAACAATAAATGCGTTTATTGTTCCTTGCATTTGTTAGCAGAAACCACTTTAAAACTGCCAGTTACAGTGAAAATTTTAGTTCAGGTTTGCTCATGACCCTAATGCAAGAAATATTCAGAAACTATTAGATTACTAATTGAAATAATGTGTATCAGCGATCTACAGCGATTTACTTAGATGTTTACGAAAATTAATAAAATTGATTTGACATGTTATGTAGGTACATGAAGTGGACCATGATCGACCTTGCTTTATTTCCATGCATATTCTTAGAGAATGCTCTAGACGTGATGCTGAAATTAAAATGCTAAAAAAGAACTTTACAATAGCGATTGAGATGATTTGATAAAAGGATAAAAACTTTGTTTTTATGATAAAATATTATTGCGAGGTAATAAATTTGTTACACTAAAAGAACTGCAAAAAGACGTGTTAGATGCAGCGCACGAAGGCCACCCAGGAATAGTGGCTATGTAAAGACGTTTAAGATCTAAAGTTTGGTGGCCATGTATTGATAAAGACGCGGAGTCAAGAGTAAAGGCGTGTAAACAATACACTCTTGTAGGATTGCCTAGTTATCCTGAACCAAGGAAGCGACGCAAGCTTCCTGCTGCTCCATGATTAGATGTTGCTATGGACTTATTGGGACCGCTACCAAATAATGACTACTTGCTGGTAATTATTGACTATTATAGCAGATATAAAGAGGTAAAGTTTATAAAGACAATAACTAGTAAGCAAATTATTAAACTGCTAAAAGAAATCTTTAGTCGTCTTGGATATCCTTCATCCATCACCGCAGATAATGAGCGAGAATTTGTAAGTGACGAATTCAGAAACTATTGTCGACAATATAATATAAGATTGTTTAATACAATACCCTATTGGTCTCGACAAAATTAGAGGTCGAAAGACAAAATCGTGATATTCTGAAAATATTGAAAATCAGTTACAGGCAGAAGAAATATTTGCAGGAGATTGTTTGGGAGTATTTAATGATGTACAATTTAACTCCACATTCGGTGACTGGGAAGAAACTCACTGAACTTTTCTTTGCAAGACGGAGATAAAGTATATGTGAGAGAAATAGAAAGGGACAACAAATTGTCAGTAAACTTTAAATTCACTCCGCATATCGTAGAACAGGCATATAGTGGGGACATACTGAAAGAAGAAATAGGACAGAAACTAAGATGTAACGTAATTGACTTGAAAAAAGTAGAAGGCGAATGGAAAGTTCAACATGGAGACCAAGATGTGAATGAAGAGATTCAAAATGAAAATGAAATAACTAACTGATTCATTTATTACGATACATATTTTATCAAAAAATCAGTAACCTTGTTTAATTAAAAAAAAATTAATAACGAAGGGATGCAATGTTTGTAATCTACATTCTAGTACCTACTTAGATATAATGCTGTCTCGAGTACACGGGTAGCGGGGAGTCAGTCGCGTGAGAGCCACGAGCGAGAGCTTACGTCTACCTGTACACTGGTGTAGTAACGAGCCAATTAAACGTGCCTTTAGTGACAAGGTACACTACACCATCCATCATTGCATTGTCGTAATTTTTGCATAAGCATTTTGGCACGAACTATTACCGGGCTATCAGACCGATTGGATCATAAATCCGTGCAACATTTGAGTAATATATGACGTTTAGTGAATTTTAAATTAGTCTCAACCTTCTTGTATGTGATTTTGTCGTTTATTTGGTTCCATTGAATGCCTAATTTTTGTTTGAGATATATCTTCCGTAAATAAATTGATGTCAACAGGTTCTTCATCTAAAGCCTTTACAATCTCAGTGTTGTTCGATGTCCATTTTTTTAGACTAAATCCCCCCGCATTTGTCAGCTCAATAAGTTCCTTGTACAAGGTTTTGCGTCTTTGATAGTATCTATTCCTCTTAATATATCGTATACGTAGCAGTCGTGTTTCAGAATTTTACTGACCGTTGGAAATCTTAGACGTTTATCAACAGCTACTTGGTTGAGTAAACATGTAGTCGAATGCGATGTCGATGCACAGCCGAATAAGACTACCGGGATTGTGAATATTTGTAACTTATCGTTTTCATTTTCTCGCCATAAACTTAGTTGATAATACATATCCCGTTCGTTGAACAGAATTTGTTTATACATCTTTCCGATGTCGGCTAATAAAACAATTTTATTTTTCTGAAATCTGAGGATGATGTCAAAGGTTGTAATTTGAACGACGGCTTCGACTTTTATGCAATCGTCCAAAGAAATTCCTGTCCTAATTTTCGACGTAGCGTTATGCAAAATTCCTTCTTTCATGATTGGACTCGATTATTTAATTACGGGATGATGTGGTAAGAACCAATGCTGTTTTTTTATTTTATGTGAATTAATACATCTAATTTATCCTAGTGTAATAGCTTCACGCATATATTTAATATATTTTGTTTTTAACTCAGGATTTTTATTGAGTTTTTTCTCTAATGCAAAGAATTGTTTCTCGGCGATTTTGTTTGATTCACCTAGATTTCCAATTTTTCATTAAATGATAGACGAACAATGTATCGTTCTCTGGTTGAGTGGTGAGTTTAAAATGTTCTTCTACTTGATATTCGTCCTCGGATAAAAATATTCTTTTTCCTGCTTCCTTCATTTCCCAAAGTTTTGAAATGCTTTTGTGTAGTGAGTTAAACGTTAGCATGCAATTCGTATTTTTTCATCGTTGTCTATTTTTCTAGACTAATTTTGTTTTACACACTCGCTTCTTATGTCCTGGAATTTCTATATTTTTAGCGCATACGAGCTCGTAAAATATTTTCGCGTCGAATAGCGCGTCAATTTCACCGTTTCATAAAATTTCCGATCACCGAGTTTAATATTGTGAGGTATTTTGAGAATGCGTACATCTATATATTTATTTGGAATAAAATTAATGAGTGAACAGATGAAGATTTATATTTCAAAACATATCAATGTAAGTTTCAATTTATTGGTTTGCATTTTTTTTTTAATTTTGAACTTAGTTTAATAAATATCTAATAATTAGTTTAATATTCTCTGTCAAACCGAAAAAGAAATGCATTTATGTTTGGTGTCTGACAAATTGTGTAACAATTATCTAAGAATAATCAAGACCAATAAAATTTTATTCAAGTAAATTCTGTGGCTAAAAGTATTGTCATATTTTATACCAAGATACAATGAAAAATGAGTGGCGCAAAATATGAGTAGTGCATAATTATATATTTAAAACTTTGGAAATTTGAGACCGATTAAGATTTAAACGTTTAAGGTGGTAAAATAGTTTAATGCTGATTAAAAAGTTAATTTGGTAGTGAATTTTTGAGTGAAAGCGCACATTTATATTTAAAATGCCGTGCTTTATTCACGGACAGGACAAACGACAAATATTCGTTGGTTTGTTTTGACCTGCAAGTATTTTTCATCGACGTTAATACCTAACTTTTAAAGTGAGGCACCCATTTTTAAGCGATTTTCCATTTTGTGAAGACCTAAACTATAATAATAAATGAATATTTTTTTTAAATGTATTCATAATATAGACATAAAAAACATGATTAACAAATGGATAACACTGTATTAACCATATCGTTTCTAAAGATTTTATTCGAGAAAACAACAAAGGTTTTCTACAAAATGAAACAATATATCCATGTTACAAATCCTTCTAGAAAAGAAAAAGCTATATTTTTTAGTGTTTACGATTAAACATTCCGTGAAATATCACCAATACCAAAATATATTTTTTTATGCAAATATTTACGTACTCAAGGCGCGTCCTGGGTCGTTGTACCGCTGACCCGCTAGTAGCATTCGATTTTGTTAATAAAAGTTATCTCCACAGGGGAAATAACATATTCTCGTCAATAAAAAAATACGTCAATAAAAATGTCGGTTGCCGGGCTATTTGATGGTTGCTGTGGTATTCTTCACAATTTATCTAATTACTTCGGCATTTTATTCGTCATTCTTTATATTATATAGCAACTATCTCTTCACAGTAATCATAGAAACGCGTATGAACCTTTTGACTCATCGGTCGTCTTACATTTGATACAAACAGTGGATGGAGATCACTGGATGGATGGACATATTCATCACTGTTTTTTTATGATAAGGTCTCAGAATAAAACATACTGTTGGAATTTTTTCTTTTCAAAAAGTGTTTATCCCCATCAAGTCTTACGATGCTTCAATTCTTGCTTCATGATTAGTGCCAAAGGTATTACTAAAATAATATTATTTAAATATCGCTTTAAGGGAACACTTTAGACATTAATATACACGACTAGTTCTTGACTAGTTCTGTTAAGTATTCGGCTATTCAACTTTTTTCCAGTTTCAGCTAAAAGAAATTATATTTGGATGTTTATCTGTGCTTTTTCTTTTTATTATTCTCATACATAAAGTACAAAGTATCACTATTATACGCCATTTCTTGAAATTACGGCAAATTGGTTTGGTAAATATTATACTGTTACTACGAGAGATAAATAAGGGAACGAGTATGATATTTAGACCTGATAACAAATATTTCATTTTGTATTTTATTTTAATAAATTGAAACACAATTTCCTTTGCATTTAACTTTTGCTACCTTTGAACTGCCATATCGAAAGTAGCGTAATCTTTTCCGCTTTTAAATATAAAAAAAACTGTAGAAACATATTCAGCAAAACCTTTCCCGAAGGAAAATATCGTCGGTAAAAGGTAGCTGAAAATGCACACGTGGCCGGAAGCTATGCGTGTGGAAAACGTAAACAAAGAAACTGTACTGTTTTTCCTTTCGACAAAAGGAAAAGCCCTCACTGACGGGTAAAACTTCAGTTTTTTTCTTTCACTTTTTTGGCTTCTTATAGAGTAAAAGATACTATGCATAGATAGAAGCGTAAATGTTATGTACAAAATGTTTAAATGTATTCGAGTTTTATTATTTTTCGTTACCATAAAATAAGATTTTTAACCTATAGCTGTAAAATAGTAATATAGTAATGTAATTAGAATGATAACTGTTAAAGAGGTGAATGTATTTGAAACATAAAATGTGTGAAAGAATTATGTAACGTTAAAGATATGCAAAAAAATATGTATTGTAATATTTTATACCATTAGCTACTACACACTTTCATTGGTTAGAGCGAGTTTAAAATATTTACTTCACGAATCATTTTAAATTAACAATGTGAAGTAATCTTTACAGTGACTTAGTTCCACTGTTATTCTGATAGAATAAAAGAATATAAAATTTTGTGGAGCATCATTGGATATATCCCCTACAAATATATTTTTGTTCGAGGGTGAGGGATTAATTTTTTTTATCATAGATATTTTCGCTAGAGGATGCTATATTAACATCGTTTTTAGAAGAATCATTTTAAATTAACAATGTGAAGTAATCTTTACAGTGACTTAGTTCCACTGTTATTCTGATAGAATAAAAGAATATAAAATTTTGTGGAGCATCATTGGATATATCCCCTACAAATATATTTTTGTTCGAGGGTGACGGATTAATTTTTTTTATCATAGATATTTTCGCTAGAGGATGCTATATTAACATCGTTTTTAGAATTGTTTTCTTATATTCTTTTGGGTCCCATTAAAATGCCTACCTAACAATTTTTATTTATATATTTATTAGAGACTCCTATAAATTAAATAAATATATTTGGCGTCCTTAGTGCTACATGAGCAATCTCCACCAATCGGCAAGATTGATTAAATATGAAGATTTTCTGATGTGAAGACCGTAAAATGCCCAATAACAAACAAAAAAGGAAATATCATAACAAGTCACTAAGCAAAAAATAAACTAATAATAAAAAATACAAAAAAAATATTTAATCATTACAAATCTTTTAAGAGATGCATTTTGATTGACCCTATTCTGGTACCAACTAATTTTTGACTGGTAATTTTGGTTTTTATAAAAGATATGTTATTCGGTTCAATATTCTTATTGATTTCTCTGACGTTATTAAATCAAGCAAACTGAGTAATCTAGATCCCGATTTATTGATAGTTTAAAAAGGCTTGATTGTTGTGCTTTCGATGACTTTTTATTTTTAACTCGTTACGTTCGTCACTTAAGCAGTACAGACAAGGAAAGATTTGATTTTGTTTAAACAAGATTTGTTTTTAATTATAAAAGATTGGATTACTAATCTTTCTAGTACCTTGTAAATTTTTATTTTTCTCTTTTTTAATTTGTATTGTGAACATTTCTGTTTAGATGTTTATTGTGTGTAGTATATAATCATAAATTTAAAGTGAATATAGTTTTTTAACTATACTAATTTAAAATGAATATAGTTTTTTAACTACATTAAGTTCTTTTGTATTTCAGCATTAAAAAAATAAAGATATTCATTGCGACTAAACTATTTAATGTCAATATTTATAATAAAATAGTCAGAGCTGAGTCGTACTTTTGTTCAATACGTCATAATGAGCATATTGGTGTCCTGAAATGAAACCTCACTTTTTGTGCATTAAAAGAAAATATTCGAAATGAGACATATGGTGTAGGTAGTAAATTGTAAAAGTACTTAAAGGAGTAGCAAATTTAAACATGATGAATTTCTAATATTGAACAAGAAATTGGATAATAAAGGAAATTGGATAACAAGAATTGGCTTGAAAGGTTATATTATGGGTAATATATTGATGATTGCACTTATTTTGTTGAGCTGAAAACAAAAGCATATTATATAATCTGGATATGGACACTTAAAATCTTGTCGTCATTCGTTAATAGAAGCATTTATTTAGATATTATTTTGGCTTTACAACAAATAGCAGGACAAACAATCTAATAAAAGTTAACAGGATTTTATAGAAAACTCTAATTATACT
The DNA here is from genome assembly GCA_039881145.1 of Druceiella hillmani. Lineage (NCBI taxonomy): Eukaryota > Metazoa > Arthropoda > Insecta > Lepidoptera > Hepialidae > Druceiella > Druceiella hillmani. The sequence continues at coordinate 22,458,972 of JAYKKI010000016.1, read as the reverse complement.
TAGTTTTTGCTACAAAAAGCAAAGGAACAATTGACGCGTAGTTAGGAACACATCATAACGATAATAATGCTTACATTACAAACCATAGTTGGTGTCTTTCGTGATTTTTTTATATTATTCACGTAAACATTTACAAGTGCACAAATATAATTGACACGCCTTTAAAGTTGCGGACGCTAGGTGGCGCTGATATCAGGCACTCAGCCAATATGCTTATGGTATTTAACTGATATTTAATTACAGATGAAGATAATTCAAACAAAATTGTTGAAATATAAATACGTGTAGGTGACAATGTTATATTTCGCAACATATTTATAGATCGACTTTAATAATTAGTAAATTGATCCTTATTGATAATTTTCCTTCATCCTCAGCATATAATTCATTAAGATATTGTACAACGAATTTCGTATTATTGCTTCGTGAAATTCATAAATTCCTGCCCATTTTCATAATTATTGTTATAAGTTATTTTAGATCTTCAACGATTACTTTATTCTTTTGCGTCCAAAACTCCAAAATTTTATCTTAGAAAATATATTTAATCCATATTATATATTTATATATATAATATGGATATGGATTAAATATATTTTAATTGTATTTTGTTGAGAATCTAAGGAATATAAAACTTCCATAATCCCCCGATCTTATTCATATCCTGTCAAAATTCAAGAAAAATCCATGTAAAGTTGAACAATATAATATACTATAGTCCATTAAAATTGAAGATGGAATGTTTGTAAACAATCGAATTTGACAGTTAAAATATGGTTGGCACAAATATAATATTCGATCAGCTGACAACTATTTATAAAATTCATTGCATTATTCACGGAGTATTATTAAAATATATACATAATCAAAATATTAACTTCAGAAAGTCTCACTATAAAAAATGTTATAAATACAAGTATTATACCATTATTTTATTGATACGAATTCTAAAATTTTACACGGAAAAATTGGCAACCCTCCACTTTTTTTGCAAAATAGTCAGTCGTTTCAAACAATTTGTGAAAATAATCAAAATCTCGACGCTAAAAAAATCTAGACCATATATGCTATTCACTAATTTTATAAGGCGTTAGAGTGAGATAGCTACAATATGTCAGCTTACACTGCTATATTTCTAGATTTGATTACCTTATACGCAGATATAGTTATGGTATATTTGGCGTATAGATAATTAAACAAACATTGTGACATGTTATTTTCTTTTCAAATAAATGTTGGTACTAAACTATTTTTCAATGTAGTCTACAAATTATATATGCAGTTTAGGATAATGTTTTTTTTAAAAGCTTTAATGTTAAAATCTGTTAGAAATTGGCCGCCCATTTAAGGATAAGATGGCCATTTAATTTCCGACTCATTTTTCCTCTCCCTTTGCCTTTTCCATTACTTTTTGCTTTTTTCTCGTACAAGTTTTTTTTTCCGTTTCTTGTTTCTTCATTTTTTTTCCACAAGAATAACAATAATTGTTGAATGGAGTGCAATTTATATGCGGCCATAATTTACAAACAATTCATAGCAGCTAATCTTTTATATTTTCAGTTTCGTAGTAATTTTCATCGTATTCCACGTATCATATATATTATTTTCGGGACCGCAATTTTCACCGGCTAATTCTATCGTTTCTTCCTCAGAACTTGAATATAATTTCATTTTTTGCTTTTCAATATTAAGATTTTTCTTCATAATCTTTTTATTTTTACTTTCTCTTTTTTTTCTTTAATGTAATCTTGGGATGCGAGTACCTTTGCTACTTGCTTGCACATGTTTCCGGACGCTATAAAGCAGTTCTACAACTGGGTACATATCAGTCAGGTACTTTGAAGGTGTATCCTTTTGTGAGCATCCTCATTAGATCTTTATGTTAAAGGCACTGTTGGCGGAAGTTCTTCTTGAACCCGTTCAGACGTAGGATCTTCAAGTATCATTGAAATCTCTTCAATAACTCTGTCATTTTTATTATTATCATGTAAGCATAATCTGGAAAGTATAATCTGGAATCTAAATTTAGCGCCATTTATGAATTTGTTATTCGATTTGAGGTTAAGTTATCAATGGGTTATTGTATTTAACGAAAAAATAGTAAAAGCATAATACATTTTATAAATATTAACACTACAACATCAAATATCAATAAACTAAAAAATCTGAAGTAAATTTAAATTTTGAAGATAAAAATGATTTTTAATTGTTTTCAATACCACAACGTATACGGCAAAGTACATGTTCGGGTAGCAGCCGCTCACTAGATTTAGCTACGACATCTAGAGTAAAAACAGTGAAATTTTTCAATTGGCCATTTCATGTGAATTACTATTTTAAAACCGTACTTTCGTTGGAATTTTATAAAATCCTCAGTTTATCAGATAAAGATACCTGCTTCATATCAAATACAAATACCTGGTTTTTGCTTGGGAATTTTGCGGGACAATTTGTGAAAAAAAATAATTGATTTTATTTTTTCGCTCAATTGTTAGCGGATGGCTGTAATTGATTAAGTGAAATTTGAATATATATGCACTAGTGACACAATACGATCTGTATGCACTGTTCGAGCGAGACAGGTATATGTTATGTTCAAATTTTTTTATTATCGATAAAAACTACGTCGGAACGGTACGTCGGAACGGTATATATAGGATTACACTACAAGTCAAAGTGTTATGACAATGTTTACTGCACATTATGTCATTAACTTTTATTATATGTATGTTTAGTAAAACTAAATTATTAATTTTTACTTTGAGGACAACCAATGCGGATCCGTATAATCATCCGTCAGTCTTATCTGTTCCACAAACACGAAACTTCATAATGGTATTGAAGAAGCCATATAGAAATGTACATAGAACTAAATAAATTTGAATTAATCCGAGCGCACAACTAGTATAATTATTTGCAATACTCATTATTTATTTTATCACAATTCTTATGTCAAATTGCTTATAGATTCAGGAGATCAATTATATTTTTTTGTTCACTGTGTATTCGCATGTGTGCCAACTTTCGGCGCGCACCGCTAGCAAAGAGAACAACATGACGGCGAAGCATCGGTGTTCCAGTCCGCACTAGCGAACGTATTTTCCCATTGGAATTTTGAACGACTTTGACGTTTGCAATTATTGCTCGCTGATTTTTTTGCGTTTTGTAAATTGTTTTCATTACTTTGTATTACATTAAGTTTATTATATTATTGTTTGTTTCATAGCGTTAAGTTCGGTTTGTTATATAATAATATGTGTTATTGTTAAAGTGTATTTTTGTTGTGTAAATAAAATGGCGTATGTACCAGGTACTAGCGGCGGGATTCTAACATTTTCATCGCCCATGAAGAAACGCTCTAAGAAGAATGCTTTAAGCTCGAAAGAAAAAAACACTTTGATAAACGTATACAAATACGTAGAAAAGATTACGCCCAAGGAAAAACACATTTACAAAAAATACGTAGCAAAGCAAATGGCTGAAATTACCGGTGTTGGTCTAAGCACAGTGTACAATACAGTTCGGGAATATAGAAGAAGGATGCATCCGCTCGCCTTTGCCACACCCGCCAAGATTGACAAAATTTGAAAAATTGGATGATCTAGAGCTGAGCACGATTAGACGTAAAGTCCATACTTTTTATTTTAAAAATGAACTACCTACGATCGACTAGGTTCTTATGGAGGTGAACAACGATGAGGCCTTATCTAATTTCAAAAGGACGACGTTCTACAATATTTTAAAGAAATTGAAATTCACATACCAGAAACGCAATAGAAAAAGCGCAGAATCTGATATTTCTGTAATATAAATGTGATAATCTGTAATTGTTATGATGTATGTAGTGTATTTATATTAAATATTTTAGTGATTTCACGTTTTAAGTTCATTGTGATAATTCATGTACATCACAATGAACTTAAAACGTGAAATTCATGTTCATGTGCACTGTGGTTAATTGTTTTCTGTGAAATAATAAAGTATTTGTGGTTTTTTTTAAATATAAATATGTATTTTGTGTATTAAGTTCATTATGATTTGATTGTAACACTATAGTGCAATTTTTCTATGAAATATTAGTGTATTTCTATATAGTAATGTGAAATATTAGTGTACTTTGTGTATTTATAATATATATTTTGAATTCTTTGTGATGTAATTGTTGTATTTTTTTCTTAGAATGTTAACGTATTTGGTTTATTTTTACACATTAGTGTATTTTATGTTTTTAAAAGTTGTTTTAGTCATTTCTTGAAAATTAAGTAATACTTGTTTTATTTTGTAATAATTTCATTTTCTGTGTTCTAACTAACATTTCGTTAAACTACTATTACTGATATACTTAGAAAATAAAGTATTATTTGTTAGTATGATAGAATATTATTTATTAGATAGACAGATAGTTGATGAAGGTTTGCCAAGGGTGAATTACTAGTAGAGATTTGGCTACCAACACCTTTTTAAATACGCCAGTCTTTAAGACTGCCAGTCTCAAGCCTGGATTAAGTATGAGAGGAATTTTGTTGGTATTATTATATATTTGTTATGTAACAGTAATATTTATAAATTATTCGAAACGCATCTTACTTATCTGAATTTCTCTTAAATATAAAATATAACCTATATAATATAAGTTACGTATGTATACAGTGTAAATGTGTACACTAATAAAAAAATATTTTTTAAAAATATTTTACTAACGTGAATGTAAGAAAAAAGTTTGCAATACCTGAACTGTCAAAAGTGATTGTTTACAAACATTCCATCTTCAATTTGAATGGACTATAAATATATATGATTATCTAATCGGTGTGATTCAGTGAGTTCAATCAGTAATCGACCCATTATCACGTCATTGTGTTTTCACACGCTTAGTAAGCACTTTTCCTCAAAAGGTATTTTCCCAGATTAAACATTGTATTACCATGGTAAATCCTATTGCATGAGTTTCTTCCAATACTTTGCTAGTAATAGTCTTTAACTATTCCATATATACGGAAACGTATTTGAAAACGACTTCAAGAAAATTTTGATTGCAAAGCATGTTTACCTTAAACAATTTTAAATTACTCATAAAGCTGATGCCACGCGATATTTTCATCCATGTGATAATAACTTGATTAAAAAATAAATAATAATAAGCTAATTTTATTGATTAAAAAATAAATAGCTTGCCTTACCCTTTCACGTTATCGGAAATTATTCTCTACGTTCGATAAAGACTTAGACAATTTTGCATTTGTGACAATAGTCGTTAATTTCGTATATCATGAAATATTATTTTGTGGCACTTGACTTGTGTGTTGCCTAAATACACAATACAATATTCATTACAACACAATGTCATGTTGTTTTCGACTTATAATTGTAATAACATTATCCATAAGTTTATTACTTGCAATTTTTTGACGCTGCCGATATTATCTCTAACTTTTTTAGATATATTGGTTTTTAATTTTACGAATTCTCCCTGTCAGCCAAATTACTCTTAAAAAAAATAAAATGAATGTTAGTATATAAAATGCTAATTACATACAAATTTATTTCAATTTCATTACACACCTAGAGTTACTCGCTTGATTGAAAATAATTTATCCATATCTTATTTATTATAACCAATACAGTGGTTTATGCTTTATAGAAAAATAAAGATTATATAAGTATATATATATATATATATATATATATATATATATATATATATATATATATATGTATATATATAAATATATATATATATATATATATATATATATATATATATATATGTATATATATAAATATATATATATATATATATATATATATATATATATATATATATATATATATATATATATACTTAAAATATTATGGAATGGTTGTCAATCCTGTCTTGTTTTATATGAAAACAATTTTGAGGTTTTCACTTCTCGTGATGATTTTTAAAAATTCAATAAATTTTTAATAATTTCCTAAAATTTTTTTTGTCAAAGCAACAATTAAACAATTGCAATTATAGCATTTTACTTACATGAAAAATGTGACAAGTCTCAAATAAAAGTAATGAATCCCGTTGGTGAAAATTTAACTAAAAAACTTTAGTATCAAAAAACAGAGCGAGAATAATAACAACTTTATAAAGTTTCAGATTTTACTTTTATCATCTTATTCGAGCAATTCTGAATTGAACTTATATTTGCAGGTATAAAAATGAAAATAGATCCGATTTACATTTCTTTAACTAAAATGATTTAACAGATATATGATACTTTTCGTTACTATATTGTTGCATAGGAGCACAGTTTTAAACTTTATTAACGTAATGTGTGAATTTAATTAATTATATTTTAACAAATGTAGACAAAAATAAGTAAAACAGGCCAAGGTCGTATCACAATATGCACAAAGTAAAGTTCTGTAATTGTCTACATCTCTTAAAACTGTCGATGCAAATGAACAACAATAAAAATTAAATTGAAAGCTTTAATCAAATGCTACCTATATTTTTTGAAATTTTCAAATGCACGTTTGAAAAAGGTAGGTAGGGATAAATTATATTTCAAACTTATGCTTAAAATTTCTATGAAATGATGTCTATGAAAAGAGACTATGAAATAATAAATCCATTAAATAGGAACAAAACTCCCATTATGAGGTTTTCGCATATACATATAGAGGCATTTATAAACATATGAAGGTACATAATATTTGTATTAAATCATTAATAAATATTAATTTGTTATGACAAAACTATAGGTACCCTTGACAGGTAATAACACGGTATATATTTAAATAACATTATTTCACAACATTTGAATATATAAATATATTGCCTATATAGGCCAATATATATCTTTGAAGGACATAAGATTTATCCTTTTTTAAATGAAAAGTTATTTTTGCACTTAATTTAAGTCACTTGTTATTATGTTTTTAAGTTGCCATGAACTCTTTTACGGACATTGGGTTGGTATTACTCCTAAACTACATATTATTTGTTGGTCGTCGTAATAATGTCGCTCTTAGTCTCGTGTTATTAGATTATCATTAGACCTATACTAACCGAACATGATCATAAGAACAGTGCTTTTCAGTGTTGAGGAATTCTACAGTATACAAATAAAGAAAAAGTTCTCTTACAAATAAAGAAAATTTCATCCACATAGGTTGATAAATGCTGGAGATATGAAGAAACACAAAAAAAAATAAAGCCGATTTAAGAATCTTCTTTTTTTTTTGAAATCCACATCAGTGGATTCTTACTGATAGGCTTTGACAAAAATGACTGCACATGTCCGATGATCCGCGATCCGGTTATAATGACGGACTCGTCCCTGAAGAGATCTCTTCCAAAGCTGATGAAACGAATATGTAATTTTTTTTGTCAACACTCATAGAAAAAGTCCATAAAATTTTTGGAATCCATAAGCTATTCAACATAGAATGTCTGCAAGCATATAATATATTGGAAAGTCAAAATCAAATGAAACCATTTACATTAGCCGTTGGTATAAATATTACTCGTATATAACAGTATATGTACAACCGAAAAACATTACCATCACTCGCAAGCAAAGTGACGTACAAATTCGTCTTTATCGATTTTTAAGAGATTGAGTTTAAATAACTGAATTTTGAGGCTTACGGGTAGATATTAGTTTATGCTACTTTTTCCAGCCATTTTATCTTCAAAATAAGGGGTAGAGGGATATTCGGCACTCTCGAGAATGATCTTCAAACAAAATGGATTTTACTTTTTAATATAAATTAACATATAATCTAAAGCACAATCAATGAAAAAATTAATTCTTCTTTAATACTGTCATAAAACACAATCAAAGAGTGTTATGTACTGTCAAGGACATCCCGAGCATATTTGTCAAGACCACCTATGTTGCATTTTTACATTGCAGTCTTTTTGTGATTAAGTCGATAGAACGATACAATTTCCCTGGTGATATTAGCTTCGACTGGTAATATTAAATTGAGTGTATTTATCAACTTAGTCTAAAAGCGAAGTAAAATGGAAATCTTTGACTTGTTATTGGAAAGGCGAAAGCGGGTCTTTCTTACATAAATACTCTCTATTTTTGGGTGCTCAATGTTTCGACGGTTGGATAGCTCTTGCGGACACGTTGTCTTGGAAGTTATTCGTTCGATAGTTTACTGGTTATAACTTGGTACATTAGGTCATGTAAAAGTAGTCGTACGAGGTGTACACCTTCACTTACGGTTTGCTTTTGAGTGCCAGTACACGGTTCACTTTAAAAAAAATTTGATAACAAATTCTTCATAATTATCTTTAATTAAAATTTATTTTCCATTAACATATTAAGTAATTAATTAGGAAAAAAAATGATTTTTTTAAATTACATATATCAACAATTAAATGAAACTACATGATGTAGTATTATTTCTACTTTCTTTAAGTTCTTTACCATACCTAGGTTTCGTTGTATTACATCTTCAGGTGGGCTATTAGCAAAGGTAAAGACCTTAAAGAAAGTAGAAATAATACCACATCACGTAGTTTCATTTAATTGTGAATAATGAATTTCTACAAAATTAACGCCAAATATATTCAATATTCAAAATTTAAATACTAAAGCTTATTTTATATAATATATATTAATCACAATTAATTTTACACGTTTTATTGAATATAAAAACTCCAAGGCGCTTACGAATATATAGAGTTTGCGTTTTACTATGTACTTATTTTAATTGTGATTAATATATATTATATAAAATAAGCTTTAGTATTTAAATTTTGAATATTGAATATATTTGACGTTAATTTTGTAGAAATTCATTATTCACAATTAAATGAAACTACGTGATGTGGTATTATTTCTACTTTCTTTAAGGTCTTTACCTTTGCTAATAGCCCACCTGAAGATGTTGTAATACAACGAAACCTAGGTGTGGTAAAGAACTTAAAGAAAGTAGAAATAATACTACATCATGTAGTTTCATTTAATTGTGTATTTAAATTTTAGTAACTGCAATATCGTCACAATCTTGAAGATTTAGAATTATGACGTAACCATGACCGTTACCCCGTGTAAGGTCCACGAACGTATCACAAATATTAATGCGATATAGGCGGGTAGAAATACTATTTTTTAATTTTAAAACTAGAAGTGTTGAATTATGTGAACTATTATTATCGTGTATCTTCACTGAAAGTCCTTAAAAGTACTTGAATATTTGTATGACTTCTATCACAACTCACTAATATCGAAAGTTCTGTTTGATTCACAACGAGTATTCAATATTACATTCCACCATGTAATGTAGACTTTCTAATATTAAATACTTTACCCATCTTATTAGGGAAACAATTACTAAATGTTTTCATTTTTAATCATTTTTTTAAATTAACATTGCATGTATACTTAACATAATATTACATGGCGATAATTATGAAAAAATAAAATCTAACAAATAATCAATTTACTTTTGTTTGAAATAGTAAAAAAAAGTCTGTATATTTTTATAAAAACAAGATTAATAGCGTTTTATACGAAACCATTTAGTAAGACAGATTATTTAAATTAACTAATTAAAATGTTCGATATAAAGAGAAGAACATCCCAACATAGCAAAGAAAATACTAGTCGAAACACTTGTTCTCTATATTTCTCTGTGTTTTCTAAAAGGAGAAAAAAAAAGATTCTGGAAATATGGTATTAGCAACATACTACGCCTTGATAAATTATACACTGAACAGCTAGGAGAATACGTAAATATATTTATGATCAATTAAAGTTTAAAAAAAATAGCTGCCGACAATTTAGTGCCATAGCCAAGCACAAGACTCAAATAAACTATCCAAACTTTTTATAGTCGACAAGGGTAGTTACTAAGATGATGAACATCTAACTGCTAGTGATATCAAGTCAAGATACGCAAAACGCTCTCACTAACTACAGCGATAAAACAGGCCGAAGACAGGTGAATTTAAAAACAGACAATTCATAAAGTAATGGGCCTCCATTCCTTTCAAGAAAGACGCAACTTTTAGCAGAGTCCGACCAAGAAGAGGAACATATACAGACAAGTGATTTACGTATATTAACTAATAAATGATTTTATCTCTACAGGTATGTTACGTAAACCATAATTAAACCTTTGCATACAAACTACATATTTGGAGCTATCGCACTTAGTATTAATAATGTCTGGTATTTTGATATATCACAAAAAGCTGCTTAGACCAGTTTGATAACAGATAATAAAAATGTGAAGATTGCTTACTTGGTATAATCAGTAAGTAGTATTACTTAGTAACTAAAGTGTTAGCAAGTAATAAGAAGGGATCAAATTATTTGTTATTTTAAGTATTTAATAAAACCTGTTAACAACTGAATTAAAATTGTCAATTTCCATTTAACTTCATGTGATATAACTAAAAATGAATTCAAATTTTCAATAAGCACATTAAAATTTCAAATAAATATCTATGCGCCTTTACCTTTTCAATATCTATTCGCCAATTACCCTTTAACTACATGTGATATTACTAAAAATAAATTCAAATTTTCAAAAAGCACATTAAAATTTTAAATAAATATATATTTTAATTAAATATCTATACTCCTATATCATACTTCATGGCAAAAATCAAAAATGAAATAAATCGTGGCAAGCCGCGAAACGATATTAAATTTTGACATTAAAAAATTTGCAGGAACGTTTTGTATATTTATTATATTAATTTGATTATAATATAAATTCACTTGGCTTTTTCATTTCTCCTTTCAAAAAACGAATTATAAATGGCTGAAAAATCAGGCATTGTTTGAAATTTAATTAACACGAAATTTGACCGAGTGGAAACAGTGAAAACGTAAATATTAAATATAAAATTACGTTGTCATTTCTGTAAACATGTCATTAGTAGTAAAATAATGGAATCAATTTGAACCCAATATATACTGGGTTCGAATGCTTGGAAAGATTTTGTTTTTTGTTCTTTTCATTAATTGAAAATGGAACATTAATTTCTAAATTCTGATATTCCGAAAAATAAAACATACCTAAAAGTACACAAATAACGTGGAAACATTGAAAGGTTCAGCACACGATTGTGCAACATACAACCGTTAATATGTTCGATTCAGTATTTTCGATTGTGCGATTGTCAATAGATTAGGTTACTGTGAATGAAATATTATTACGCACATGTGGAGAAGAAGCATTTCTGTATATTTTCTCCACCGGAGTAAGTGTAAGATACAACCAGCGGTATATATATATATATATATATATATATATATATATATATATATATATATACCGCTGGTTGTATTTGTGTGAAAATTGTCATTTCATGTGGAAATTCTCCACGTATCTTATAAACTGATGCAATAAGAAAAAACAGGAAAAATTATAACAAATATACAATATTGTATGTTGTCATATAGTCACCTGAGAACTATTTGAATGGTTATTTTAATATATTTAATATATAAAAATTTTAAGATATAAATATTGTAGCGCCATTTTTTAAAAATTCGCAAAACTTTATTTTGATCCAAAATATTTCTGTTTACGTAATTCAACTCTTGTGTTATTTAATTCACCCTCTTAATTTTACTACAGTTTGGTATTTTTGGTCAAAGGATAATAAAACTATCGTCAAAGTCTCGGCGGTTACTGGTTTTGAGATGCGGTTTAATTATTAAGTGACAATCTGCACTTCTTCTCTTTTTATTGATTTGCTGAAAAGTTTAATTAATGCTGAGAAGTGTTTCTAAACGATTTTATTTCTAAAACTTGACTGCAAAATTATAACTAAGTAATAATAAAAATAGTTTTATATGATACCAAAATGAAACACCATACACGCTCCCCATCCCACTTCCCAAATTGAATTCCTTCCAGTTTTGATATTATTCTGAAATAAAGAAAAATTTGAAAATACAGAAGTAAATTAAGATAGAAGGGTAAAGTGGTTGTATCACCCATGCCAAAAATCTTGCTATATATTGCAAAGTTTCTCGAAAGTTCTTTCAGTGCACGTCGATACTCTTCACAGCACGTTTGAGGCGAAATTCTTACGATATGTCACTTTGCGCTGTTTTCAAATATTAAAGTAATAGTACAAATCTCAGTTGGGTAATAGGAGGTATTTCTTTTTACGAATAAATGTTTTTATTAACATAAAATACGATTTAAATGTAATATTTGATCTATCTACCGATGAAAACTTCACATGTAATTGGTACTCTTCTAAATTGCATCATTTAAACTATTTATCGTTATACCTTAAATTTAAAATTTTCTTTATGAATAAATATTTTAAAACTTGAATTTTAACCATTGATAAGCCCAGGATTAGTTTTTTTTTAGTTTACTACTTGTTGTAATTAATTAATTATTATATAATATAATTTTACTATAATAATTAATTATAGTAAAAGTATATAGTATTAAAAAAAAGAATGGTTGACAAAAATGAAGAACAAAGTTGTATACTTGACTTTATGCGGTAGAGGGCATCTCGATCACATATTCATTTGGTTACCATATTAAAATAACATCTCCATTTAACAAAACAAGGAAATAAATGTATAAGTAGTTGATAGGTAAAATGCCAAGCTTTTTCACAAGATAATGATATTTAACAGTGATATTTAACTTTGGTCAAAATATCTTCTCATATTTTAACTGTTTTCAGATAAGCTATTTCAATGAACTAAAAAAGCTATTTAAAATATTTCGTTACATAATTCACAATTAAGGCAATTTTTGAGAACTTTTTCAATGATTAAACCAAATAATAGCATCCGATATCCAAAGATTTTAAAGAGATTTTAATTACTTAACTAAATTGCCTCTTTACTGGCTTCAGACATAGGAATATTCTCAGCTTATGTTTTGGACAAACCTACATTCCTTTGCTTTCTGCATTCAAAAGAAGGCACAGTATATAGCAATTTAAAACAAAAACCCGAATATGACCTGTTCGTAATGTCTGAATCCCAGTCTGCATCTACAAAACCTACAATGGAGAGTCATCTTTGCGAAAAAAGACCATATCTTTTTTGTATTTTAAGTATTTTAGCACTCTCTTTGCCTGCTTCCAGAGCTAACACTGAATGCAATATCAGATCTAATTAGAACGGCCAAATACATCAAACTACCAATAAGCTGGCGATAAGGATACTCACTGGAAAAATGTTGAGTCTTTCTAATTTTAAATTTACCTCCATAGGAGTTTCTACAGTTTTACTTATTAAATCTTCTTAATAGATTGTTCCTGATCAATAATTATCATATTTTGAATAATTTTAACTACTAAACGTAGACATTGTCGTATTTGACATAAGTTTTGTTGTTAGTTTGGTTCGAAATAAAAAACTATTGAGATTTGTAGAAAACTTTGTACGTATATTTCAACACGTCACACAAGTTTACAGAGAGAGAAAAAACTAGTGTACCGATATACATAAATAATAGACCACGACAATTGATGTGGCTGCATTCTCAATTGCTAACAGTCCCTCCAGAACGCAGACCTATCTTATTTATAGCCACCATATTACAACCATTCACAAACAAAACTTTACTTTCGATTTAGCTATGTTTTCTATGAGAATATGTAAACGAATGTCTGTATGTTTAGTTTTCGGTTTGTGATAGTCTATTGATTCCAATCTGATTGCACTTTGGTTGTTACAGTAGATGATTAAAGCACCGTCCACGTCTTGGACAAGTTCTTATAGTTGTTGAAGCCACAGAGCCTCCTGAGACGCTGACGCCATGCCATGTATTCAACATCTGCAGTAGAGGGCCAGTGCAGTTTTTATTCCAAGCCAGTGCTGATTTTCTGGATTAATATACAATTTATTTAACTTATTGACTTTGTATGTAATATCAAGTCGGGTAACATGTGCCAGATGTATAAGACAACCCACTGCTCCCCTGTATGGAATATTATAATTTTTGTCTTCAAGATCTTTGTCAAATTTTGCATTTATCTCTATCTGAATATTAATTGGTTTGCATTCAAACATGCCAAATTGACTCAACGCTAAGTTGATATATTTTTCTTGATCTATCATAATCACACCTGCCTCACGATTTTGATTTATATATAAGCCAATGCATTGCTTCACTTCATCCATATCTTTCATATTAAATTTTTTTCTCAATTTTTCCTTAATTTCTCTGATTTTGTTTTTATTATTTGCAAAGATCAGGAATCAGGATCAAGCACCCAGACTGCAATGAATATCATTATTGGTTTATTTACTAAATAGTCAATAAGTGGATCAGTTTTAGACCTTTCCAATCCATAGACTGATTTATGCAAGCAACACACTAGACCATTTTACGCATATTTATAGACTGGTTTGATCAGGGTGAAGGCCACATGTACAAATTGAATTCTTCATAACTTTGTTGTTATTTCAAAATAAATGAAAATTTGTATAAAGGAAACCAAAACAAAAGAAAAAAGGCCAGTTTTGTTCATATCAGTTGAGTGAGTGCAGTCAATTTATAGTCCCAGTCTCAATTTAATTCGCTATAAGTCTGTTCTTATATAGACACAAACAAATATTTCTTCCAAACAATCGAAAAGGAACAAAACAATCCCTTTATATCTAAATTTATATAATTGAGCCCAGAAGAATTTTTCACAGAACTTTTAGGCAGATTGTGTTTTATTAAAAATAATTTTGTAATTACACGCCTATAATCTGATCATATTATACTAGGAAGCAGATAAAAAAAATGAAAGGCAAATATCTAGCTTAAATCAAAATGACTGACATAATAGAATTTCTTTCTTTTCGTCGTTATTTGTAGCAGTTAGAGCAAGAATGAATTTGTGTCATTTGCCATGTGATCAGGAAGCCATATTGACAGCTGAGATTCATTGAATTTGATGTTTTGTGCGATTTCTAAATTTACATTTGCTACAAAATTATCCTCAAATATGGTTAAAAGTAGTGCCTATAACTGTGTATCATACACGTATTATATTTCACAATTAGGAAACATATGGGATTGGTTGTTTCAATTTAATATTTTCTCGTTATTTATTATGAAATATTTATTATAATTCTGTCCGAATTTCAGATTTAAAACACTATTTAATTAATAAAAAATTTAAAAAAATAGATTTACTGTTTTATCCTAATAAGGTGATAAATATTTGTAAGCCGATAACCTATTTATAGGTACAGAGGGGCGTCGAGTTAATTTTTACCGTAAAAATAAAATTACTTGTTTTATATTTTAGTTGCCATTTGATATGATGTTGGCCTTTAGTTTTGTTGAAACTAAATTTATATAACTGAAGAAATTCTTTTTAAAAATAAACAAGTACATATTGGAAATTGATTGCATAGTATGCATAGCCGTTAAAAAAATAATTTAAAAATTTCATCCACATCTAACTATAAGAACACCAAATCGGTTCATTTCCATTTTACGTTTATTCAAAAAGAAAGTGACGTTGATTTTGATTTTAAGATAGTTAAAATTTGTTCCCATGTTATCTTTTTTTCTAGACTTCTTATTTTTAAAAATACCTAATTGTTTGTCATCAGATAAATCATTTCTGTTTTAACACCGCTTTCAAATTTCCCTTTACAATATGTAATTTAAAATGATTTAACGGTAAACCTATTAGCTATAAGCTAAGCCAATTTCCATAAATGTATTCCTACTACATGACATTATGCAAAAATATTTTTATTTTTCATGTAATACTGAATTAATCGACTATCTATTCGTTATTTATAGATTTATAAATGATGTTAAACTCAATTGATTGATACAAATGTACCTAAAAATTCGGAATCAAAGATGCATAGTCTACTTCCTTTAAAATACTTTGATGAAAGTAACATTGAAAGCAATGTATTTCGACCACGTTTACGGCCTTATATTTTTTCAAACGTTCAAAAATATTTGCAAGTGATTTTTGAAACAATATCTCCTTAAAAATATATATAATCACATAAATGTTTAATTTGATAATGTATGACAACGATCCAAACTGAACATTTTTAAGGAAGCAAACCTGATGACGATGTCTGATGTCCTGATGTGTTGTTTGATGAAAATAGTAATTAATTTTATTTTCGTTGTTAAAAGAAATTGTTAGTAGAAAAGAAGACATACAAATTTTATAAGATATTACTGGTCAAGACTATGAATTTTTGAAAATATATGAATAAATTTAAAGTAGTTCCACTTTGCACAAAATATTGTCAGAATTAAGGTCGTTTGGGCTTTCTCTAATATTTTTCCAAGAGCTCATGTTATGAGAAGAGCTCCTTATATACAAAGCAACATTAATAAGTTGGCACAAAAAAATTTAAGCTAAACCAGGATTAACAATAGATATTTTAGATATGTTTTTAAAAAATTGTGGCAATATCGAAAACTAAAGTATTTTTTAATCTTTAGGTATATTGATTAAATATCCATTAACCCTCTTGTGCCTTAATTTAAGTTCCATTGCAACCTATTTATCAAAATTATGTAGATATATGTACAGAGGTGACAAAGGATCAGAGAGATAAACCTACGTAAGAATTGCTATAATTATGTTAAGGGAATTGGGTCTATGTTTAAGATTTATTATTTGATGCAACTAACAATATGGAAATGGCAACGGAACTAACAATCCAATGCTTTGATGACAGTTTACTTGGCCAAATATAAAATCGTATGTCATTTTCAAAAATGATGAAAACAAAGCCAATATTTTCTGCGATGCATCTAATATAATGGAACTAATTCCTAACATTTTGGGTGATTTTAAAGTTATTTTAGATAAAAATAATGAATTTAATACTAGGAATTTTTAGAAAAGCTTTGAAAACATTTGGGGAATAAACACAAATTTTCTTATATTTATTTTAATGACAAAAGATGAAATGCGTTTAGCGACCCAACCGTATAGTGATTCTGTTGCTGATGCATTGATATTTTGTGAAAATATTTTGAAGCTTGCGCAGTTTCATTTACAGCAAAATTTTTAAAGTTAATAAATATTATTTTTGATACTTTGAACAGTAGATCTTTGTATGCTCCTTGGTGAAAACGGTAGTTTACGTAGCAAATAGGGAAAAAAACAATTACTCATTTTTTTCAAGTGTGAAATTTATTTTGACAAAACAAAATTTTCAAATAGCGAATTGATACTAACTTTAAAAGAGAGACTGGGTTTATTGGTTTTGTCATTGACATGGATAGTACAGTAAACATTTTTTTCTGAATTAATGGTTAAACAAAAATCAAAACTTTTTTTAATGAATTGTTTGAGAGGAAGATACAATTATATTCCAAATGTTGTTATCTTTAAATTATTCACAATTAAATGAAACTACGTGATGTAGTATTATTTCTACTTTCTTTAATTTCTTTACCACGACCTAGGTTTCGTTGTATTACAGCATCTTCAGGTGGGATATTAGCAAAGATTAACTCTTAGGAACATACAACAGCATTTATGTTTCAAACACAATAGCGGAAGCTGGGTCTGTGCGGGTTTTTACACTGCTTATATTAGTGAGTTTATTGCAGGGGCGCGGTGTAGGTTTTATTATATTTCCGAGAGTTATACGATATACCACTATTTTAGTGAGGGTAATAAATTCCATTGTTGTTATTATGTGAGGTTGTATAATGCAGATGTTCCGGTGTATGTAATAAAATTAAATGGAAGTTATTATCGGTAAAATATTTATACAAAAGCAAGGGTATTTGAAAGTAAGGACATGGTAATACCACTGATTCTACATATCTCCGGTTTTGATTATTCATATATTTATTTATTTCTTTTAAATTTTTTTTTACATATACTTATATTTATATTTATATGTGTATTTGGGCTGAAACAATTTCAAGAGTACTGTAATATCAATGTTGTCTAATTTGATTATATCTAGAAGATATTAAGTATGGGTGATGAAATTATATTTAGTTGTTCATTTAATATATTAACCTTGGTGTCTTTTTTATGTCTGTTTATTTCTAATGTATCTAGGAGATTAAGTTTATCACCTTTTGTATTTATTTGTAATATATAGGGGACATTATCAGTATGGGGGTGATGGTTATTTTCAATGAGATGTTTAGCAAAGTGAGATGTGTCTGGTTTATTATTTCGCCAGCTGGCAATGTGTTCTTTATATCTTGTATTAAAATCTCTTCCTGTTCGACCTATGTATACACTATTACAGTCATTACATTTAAGTTTATAGATGTAAATGCTGTTGAATGTTCCTAAATTTGTTTTATGTTAAGGTGTTTGAAACATATAAATGCTGTTGGATGTTCCTAAGAGTTAATCTTTGCTAATATCCCACCTGAAGATGTTGTAATACAACGAAACCTAGATCGTGGTAAAGAAATTAAAGAAAGTAGAAATAATACTACATCACGTAGTTTCATTTAATTGTGAATAATGAATTTCTACAAAATTACAGCCAAATATATTCAATATTCAACTTTACATTAGTTTACAAAAAATTCCTAGATAGCTTTGCAAAAAAATTATATATCTTTGGAGGAAATATCCATAATTATCTATTACATAAGCACCTAGTATAAATCCAAAATAAGTAATTATTGAAAAAAAAAACTGCATCTGTCGACATTTAAGCTCAAAGATTGATTGTCATTAAATAGAATACGCGTTATAATAGATACTACTGAAATAAAAGCTGAAAATACAGAACACCATGCTACAACGCAAGCTTCAAAGAGTGGATTTAAATATTACAATACGTTATGATTTTTATTTCAGCCCCACGGGGATTGTTGTCATATATTTTCCCATCTTATGCAAGGTTAGTAAGTCAAAACCGAAAAAAGGAGTTCTTTAGAATTATGTGAATTTGGTGGCAATGCCCCTGCTAACGGGAGATTTAATATTCAGTGTTTATTTTTCTCTTAAAATTATATTATCAACATCCAACTTTTTAAAGGGCTAATAAAAAAATCTATGTATAACTGTTCTAACAGATAGAAAATCAGTATTTAAATGAGTATATTTTAATAACATGATAGTTTCATCAAAAATGTATAAAATAACGAAGAATTAATTATACCACGGCCTTGTCTCATTACCACTCGTAATATTTTATGTTTGCTGCATGTGCTATAATAATTTTATAAAATATATGAAGAAGTAAAATGTAACATATATAATGTTGTTGACTTCATGATTTTATTTATTAACAATTTTTTTAAAAACATTCTTTAAATATTCCTTCCCTAAAAGGTAACTTCATAAAATGTAGTTAAAACCTTTTATCATTTGTGTTACAATTTTCCATTTCTGTAAGTAATAATAACTTGCAGGTCGTCAAATACATAAATAAATAAAGTTTAATATTCTCTTTAGTAAAGAATATTCGTCCTTCTGTTTCTTCATAATATTTACGTATTTAATATTAAAGATCGTTAATTGTTATATCTGGAGTATAATTTATAGTAGACGTGTTTCAGAAATAAAAAAATATGCATTTCCACTAATAGTCATTTTTTTCAATTATTTTGACATGGGAAGTTTCTCGGCTGTAAAAAATCTTGGGATATTAAATTTTATTTTGGAATATACTTTTTTATGTTATGCTTACTGTAGATACGCCATTGCCGATAAAGATACTATGATTTATAATTTCTATTAGGAGAACTTGCATGTAAATTTCTTTAATTATTCGTCACTGATTTACTCGCACTTTTAGCATAAAATCCTTGAAAAAGTTCTATTCCGCTTAATTAAAAAAACCTTAATTTTTTAAAGCTTTGAATATAGATGTATTTTAATAACAAATATTATGAAGTAAAAACCCAGATATTTGGTGGTATAATACCAAAGAAATTATTTCAATATTTTAACACTGTTTTCTCAATTAAAGTAGTATTTGTATGTTATGGAAGTTTTCTTCTATTTTGAATATTTTCAGAAATCAATTTAAATACCAACAAAACGAGCGAAGGCGGGTTTTCCGTACACTCACCCCGAATATTTTTTTAAAATTTCAAGTTGATTGGTGATAGAAACTACAAAAAAAATGACTTAAATTTTTTTATTCATGTAACGTTACATAAATGCAGGCAAAACGCGACACTTCGAGCCTGGCATAAATTTATCTAAGTGCAATGGAAAAGAAATATATAATATAAGGAAGAAATAAATAACAATTAAACTATAAGAAATTGCTGATTGTAAATTTGTCAGCGTCGCAACCTGGTATTGAAACATTTTGAAATGAAATACAAATTGTGATAGGTTAAGTCAATTTTACGAAAGCAAAAAAATCTGTGTTACATTAGTTTGTTTATTCGATATTATAACAAAATATTTGAGACAAACCAGAGTCGGTGGAAACTTTAAATACTTGGAATTTAAATTTACTATTGATAAAAGTCTCTAACAAGGCTGCCGTTCCTGGTCAATACCGCGGATGAAAGTGTACATCAAGTTCAGGTATTAAGTATTAGCTTATCAATTACCATGTCAATTCCACATGATATTTGCACATAAAAAGATTTTATAAATTAAATAACTTATGTTGTATTATGCACTGATATG
Source organism: Druceiella hillmani (assembly GCA_039881145.1). Taxonomy (NCBI): domain Eukaryota; kingdom Metazoa; phylum Arthropoda; class Insecta; order Lepidoptera; family Hepialidae; genus Druceiella; species Druceiella hillmani. Next base: position 22,438,418 of record JAYKKI010000016.1, on the reverse strand, counting down.
AGCTTTTATTTGTGCACCATTTTCAAAACATTGTGTGGAAATTGTACAAAATATCTTGGTGAATGAATATGTTGGGTACACTAGTAAACATTCTCAAAATAAAATGGAGGGAGATCAAATTAATAGTATTTTACTCGGGTCTATGTGGAAAAAAGCCTTAAATTTTTTTTAGTTCTTATTTCTGTAACAATTTATCAAGATTTCGCACCCAATATTGTTTGCTTAAAATATTTATATGCAAGCAGATTTCCGATCGTAAATTTCTGCAAATCGCATTGACGTAGTTACTGTTCTTCTTCGTTTCTTAATTTAAAAGAAAATATTCTAATATATTTCTTCCAAATGTACTATACAGGACAAAAGCGTATAATGATATTCTGTTGTTTGCACAGCTATGTATTTTGATCGATACAACATTTTTTAAGATATATCGATTACGTATAATGAATTTTAATCACGTTATTTGCAATCTGCAAAGAATAAAAAAATACTTAATTTCCTTAAAACATCGAATGACTTGCATATAATCCTATTTACTTATTAGTTTATTTCAATATGTTTTTTTTATTTAGTTTTAAATATATAAGTGATTTTTAATAATATGAATACCTATGAACTATTTTGAAAAAGTTTCTGTTTTAAACTGAACAAAGACGTTCACGGAGAAATTAATTATTTCTGATTTCAGACGTGACATCAAAGTTTATATCTCGACTATTTCTTTTTAAAAAGCAGTCGGTTTCAAAAACCCTTTACATTTGTAATCTAGCTCTTCAACAAGCGCCTCGCTGGTTCTGTAATAAATATGCCATATTAAAATGTGCAATTTTCTGTATCCCCCTTTCCATTACACTTCAATTTGAATTGTCCCCTTATTTTTAAAACTTTTCTGAACTTTTACATTTATCATTTCTTTATATATTTTATAAACTAGGTTAAAGCTAGGAAGCTTAAAGCTAAGAAGCTTAAAGCTAAGATCTTTTCACCTTATGTTATGTGAATGGATAGCGTTCCTTTTTTTTTAATTGGACGTTCATACTTAAACTGAGTAAGTCAAGATTTTTGTATTTTATTTTTGCGATTTTTAATATTACACTAAATAAAAATATGATTTACTTACCCTAACTCCCATAATTTATTTGTTTTTACAGGTTTCTTTTTTATATAAGCCAAAAGTTACGATTTTATTTATAATACAAATAATCGTTCCCTATGTTTTCCATAGTTTAAATTTATTATAATTACAATAAATTTACTCATTATTTTATTAAAGTATTTATTTTTGGTTTAATATTAATAAAGCTCCCGAAAATTAATGGTTTAAAAATTATAATTTTCTTGGGCTTTTTTGAAAAATTTTTACCCCCATTCCACAAATCATTTTCGTTCAAAAACTGTTCCACTAAACTATATAAAATATGCTACGAAAGTAGAATAGTCACGTAGTAAAGATGCAATTAGACGATATTTGTATTAATTCATAGCTTCTGCTATTCCCAATTAAATGAAGCAGCTTGATGTAGTATTAGCTTCTGCCATTATTCGAAATTCTATTTCGATTTTTTATTTTTAAAAAAATATGTGTATCCAAAAAAAAGTCACAGTCGCAAAATCTGTATAACTATAAATTTCCTTTTAATCTTAATAACTATCTTAGGGTATGGTGATAGTTCATACAAAAAATCAAAGTAATGTAATTTTTGCAGCGCTTACAGAAATTAAAGTTATATTATTAGGTCTCTAAATATAAAATTCCTGCCATCAGCAAAACTGTGTTTTTTTAATAAAACATTTTTTAATAAAACAGAAATAACTCAACTGGTAATTACTTATATTATTCGCAAATCAATTTTTATTAGCCTTAATATTGACAAAATTGTTTCAAGTAAAATTACTCTGCTAGACAGCGATTTTAGAATCAGACAGAGAGCAACATGCCCTATTTTTGTGGGTGTATGGTATGGGTATAGATCATTATTGAGAATAATTTTATTGCATTGAAGATCTCGGAGCACCCATACGCCTTACCATGTATATTCTTCTAGTGATTGGATCACAACGTGTTCCTTATAAGTCGGCGGCCACGGTCAATTCGTCCAGGACCACGGCATCCAGGAACCACTCCTACCAACAAATAATTATGTAGTCTCATAAAATCCGGCAGTCTGAGAAATACGTGATTGCTGGGCCTGGTCTATTTTCAGCATATTCGAGATAAAATTTGCACTTTTTTGCAAAACGTTGCAAGAGATGCAACGCATAAAGTCTACTCTGATTTTAAACCACGGCAAGGCAAAAGAATTTCCAAATTATTACGCACGCTAAAAAATCCTAGTCATATAAACCGAGTCAAGTGAGTAATGGTCCATAAACAAGCCAAAAACTTTTAAAAAATCACTAACGCTGTTGAATAGACGTAGTAATCGCATGCGACAAAAAGCAATAGCTTCAGAGCGCCATTTCCGGTAGTTTAAATTACCGCCGACTAGTCAAATAGGTTCTAAATAATAAAAATAGGGTGTGTCGCTCTCGTTTTTATACGTGTACAACATAAAATTAGTCTGTCTAGCAGAGTCATTTTACCTAAACACGTTTTGTGTATGTTAAGGCTAATAAACATTGACTTTAAATAATTTAGTTAAATCTCAATTGAACTAATGCTTTGTTTAAAATCAACTTACTTAGTTTTGCTACAATTGCGATTGTGGCAAACATTTTACATTTAGTAACTAAGTACATATGAAGTTAATAGCTGAAGATGCTGTAATTGTTATATCACTACAATTTATTGTATAGATTGTCCCTCTACCTTAAGATAGTCTCTAAAATCAAAGCAAACATCCAGTTGTACAGTTTTTACTACAGTTATTTTTCTAAAAGTTTTATTTTTTTCGAGGAGAGAAAAAATCGATCATTCCAACAATAGCGGAGTTTTGTGTTTGTTCGTGGCTTCATGAAAAAACACAAAACCAAATTCCATACCAAATTTTGTGCGATTTAGTGGATTAGTTTTCAAATGAAAATGATTTGCGTGACTGGAGCAAAGATCGTTCAAGAAAATTAAAAATCATAATTTTTGAACCATTGATTTTCTCGGCACTAATGATATTTTGAGTGACTTATCTTGATATTCCCTATCTTATTTTGGACCACTCTATATATATATATATATATATATATATATATATATATAATGTGTGTGTATATATAGAAATTTGTTTTAATTTTTATGAAATTATCAAATTTTAAATGGAGAAGTGAAAATTTTAAAAATGGTTTTCATTGACCCACATTAAAATAAATATTACGAATTAAAAAGCGAATATATTGATAATTATATTGCAAATTAAAAAGCTATTTTCTTTGAAATACATATATTATAATAATTTTACTGAAGGGATAATTTAAGTCTCGGGTTCCTTCTTGAAACAATTAGTTGCAAAGTAAAAAAAAATTACAGTATGTTGCAAATATATTTGCAAATCCGTGAGTTGAAGTATGATGCAAAAACATATCGATGGATATAATTTAGACAAATTTAAATAAAGTATATCAGACAATAAGGAAAATAAATATAATAAACTTGAAATGTGTGATGAAAAATTTCGGAAGTTATAAAATAGCTGACAAGTTATAAATAGCTGTTATAAAATAGCTAACATTTTTGATATAAATTAATTTCAATGAAGACCAAAAGTATGTAAGGCGCTATGTTAATTAATTTCCCCTTTGGTGAAAATGACGGAAATATATTAATGTGGTAGAATCATTCCTAAATTTATTTATTTATATTCTTATTCTCAGACAAACTTTGAAAATCATGTTTTTTCCGAACGATATTCACTATATTTTTAAAGAAAAGTAATACATCACTTTGTCCCCAAGATCCATGCTCCACACGTACTGATAGTGAGTACCAAAAATATTAGATATTGGCTGGAAAACTACTTAATTAGCGACATAGATAACAAAAAATATCAATAAGTTCACAGAATTTGGATAACAGCAAATTGTATCTACCAGACAGGTTTTTTCTCGCAGGTGCCATACTTAACCACAGCCTTTTTAGCACATGTTTATTGCCGAGCCAAGGCTATATTTTTTTATTTTGATATAAAAGTTCATAACTACTGCCGCCTGCAGAAAAGCTACTGCGGAGATGTATATAATGTCATTTCAGGTGGAGAGGAATTATGGTAGAAATTCCATACAACAAAAACCCAGCCGTCCTACTTCAATACGTATCAGATGGAGATGTAGTGCAACAGTATTTCTAAGTTGATGAAATATTATAGCTTCATTGACATTTTCTCTTACAAGGTAACGAGCAAGTAGATTATAGAGAAATTAATTACTGAAAGTTAGCGATATGAATTTCCAAAAAAGTGTTGGCGTAAACTTTTATCAGAAAAGAAAGTACATATTAACATGGAAATAGAAATTCATAACTATAACTGTCATGAGAGTATTCCCATAAAATTTTCCAAACGTGTCACATTTTGAAGGAATTACGAATGTTGGGAGAGAGGCCGCATGTTCTCGTAGAAATACATTTTTCGTAATTCTAACAGGTTACGCGTTGTCCATGCTCATAACCTCTTAAATTGCAGTTATGATGCCAAGGTTTCTTTTGAACTATATTTTGAATCAGGGATGATTCTTGAAAAAGACAAACCATTCCATGAGACGAAATTGGCTCAAATGTTTAATTGTATCAATGCAAACGCATAGAAAAACAGTATCTATAAAAATTCGAGTAGCAAGACTTAAATGATGAAGAAAAGGTAGATGAAATATATTAAGGCTAATCAAACTATTGTCTTTTTCATTATCCCAACATTGAAAATAGTTTTTCTAGGTAAGTTTGTGAATGAAATAGTATTCATAGATTCGAGGTCATCATATGACCACAGCATTAAACGCATGAACTTTTTTCTTCTTCTTCTTATTCTTGTTATTACAGCCTAGAGCAGGTCAGACCAATCCTAAATAACTTTTTCCGTCAAAGTCTATTTAATGACTTTAACAATGTCTGATTATTTATGTTCATTATACATTTCTTGATTCTAAATAATTAGCCAAATCTTATTTTCTTGGAGATTATTTAATATCTTTCGTAGTATTTTCCTTTCAAAAATTAGCAGTCTGTTTTGAATATGCTTGCTGAATAGAGGGCTACTGGTCAAATTAGTTTTTTACACATATTCATTTTTGTTCTATTGCTAATAAGTCAAGATCTTATTTGGTTTCTTGGGACAATGTTGCATCTATTTTCCAGCATCAGGCGGTAATTACTTTCAATCTGCCTTTCATTTCTGTTGGTGACAGTTGTTATAAGATGTTAAATTCAGGAACTTTTTCCAAAGTTTGACTATTTATTACCAGTGAAGCATTGTCAGTCTCTTGACTTGCCACAGTCTTAAATTTTGTTTTATTTTCATCGATGACTAGCTCAGACTCATTATTTCAGCCTCAATCAGAAGGACCGCAAAAGCTTTGGTAACAGTCGTTCTCGATCTGTGAATAATATAAAGATTATGTGCGTAAGTCAGTACTGGTATAGATTTGTCGTATGTATTGCCATTAATTTTTATCATTGTACAGTGAATTTCGAATATAACGACATTGAAGGGACCACGTAATTTCGTCGTTATATCTGGAAGTAACAGCAAAGATACAGACACATATGTATACAGTTTATTTATACTCATTTATTGTTGAAAGTATTTGCACATGTAGTTAATCATTGGCACATTAAAAATATTGTGCAATATTACTTTGCTTTAATTATTTTTTTTGAGCTAGTGTATGCTGTAGGGTGTATTCTATTTCCATTACTCGTTCAATGTCTATGATATTCTTTCCATCACCAAATAAACAATTTCTTTTGAGCTTAGATACAACACATAACACATCTCTAGTTGCATCTCATCTTCCTTGTAACCTTCTTCTTCAGAAGAAGGTTATTCTTCCTCCCCATATTCCTCATCAAGAGTTGTATATGATGAAACAACAGTTTCAATAATTTCCCCATCGGACATACTGCTAGCAGTGATAAGTTGACTGTCAATATCAACATATATTTCCCAATCTACAATATTCCTTTCGCTTGTTCTTGTCAACTGTGCTAATGGTGTGTCGGAGTCGTCGTCGATTGTTGTGATATCCGAAGATTTACAGAACTCAGCGTGTAGAAAACACTTTTTGATTGTATCGAGCCCATGCCGTAGTTACCGTTTCAATGGCATCTAAAAGATTAACGGAAAATGAACCTACCGTTTTTTCGATGTCCATTAAAATCTTCCGATAATGACTTTTAAGGGTTTTAATTGTCCCTCAGTCAAATGACTGAATCACCAATGTAGTGTTTGGTGGTAAAATGTCAGTTTTATGTTGATCAGACTAAAATTTTAGGATGAGTTGAGCAATTGTCAATAAATAAAATGATCTTTTTTTGTTACTTCTTAACTGCTAGTTCCATTTGCGTAGAACTTTTTCAAAAATCTCTGAAGCCATCCAGCCTTTTTATTTGCTCGTAATCAACTGGCAAAGATTTAACATTTTTGAAACACATGAGTTTTTTTGCCTTGCCTATGATCACTAATTTTCTTTTTTCCCTTGTCTTACTTGACGCAATAAGCACGGTGATTCTATCTTTTGATAATTTTTCACCTACGCACTTTTTCCTTTAATTTTCAAGGTTTTTTCTGGAATTAACTTAAAAAACAAACTCTAAGTTTCATATTTGACTATCAGTGTAATCTTCAGTCAATTTTGGGAAAACTGTTTTTAACCAGTTATCACAGAAACATTGCGATACACTAGCGGCTGCTCCACAAACTTTGCCTACTACAATATCGTGTCGTTGACGAAATCAGTATATCTAGCTCTCAGGACACACAACATCTATTTTTCCAAAAATGCCACAAGAAGGGATTTTTCGACATCTTGATGAGTCGGTTTACGGTTTTTCTTAATTTTCAAGGATTTTGATTTCTCACAGTTTTTCCATATCGTAGATATTGCTGAATGGGAAACTTTGTATTCTTTGCACAAATCAGTATTGTTTTCAACATTTTTCAATTTTAAGCGTCTAGAAGCCATACTTATTCAAAAGTTTACTAAACATAGTTGCTACTCAGAGTATCACTTTGCAACTGAATAATTTTAACTCCGAAACGTGCACGTTTACCTACCTACCTAGCTAATAGCTATAAACAAAAGGTGAAGATTATCACAGTTGCTGACCATCTGTGTGGATGTAAGCAAAAGATAAGAAATCTCTTTGTGTCTTTAATGAAATCTCTTTGTGTCTTTGTGCCAAAGCAGGAACTGCGCCAGTTACTACACAGCTACATAAATTAAACTGTAATAAATTATTTAGTAGTAATTTTCTTCGTAAAGGAAAAGCTGAAAAAAATATCCAAGTGTCAATTTAGCCTTCCATTATAGTGACCGATCATTCAACTAAAATGCGAAATAATCTGAAACTTATGCACAGAAAGTAATTATGGACAGTATGTAATTATTGTATATATATAATATCATTCTGGCACTGTGGCGCTAAAATATATTTCGTCGCCATAAAAATAATAAATAAATAATTTGTTTGCTTATGTATGGAAATTAAATGTAGTAATTAAAATTAAAAACTTTTTCCAATTATGTCATTTATATAACAGAAAACGATGCGTAGTTAACTAAGAAAGATGAAAATACAATTACTGTCATGGAGCGGAAAAATAAAAGTACTTTATAAAAAATAATCCTTACTGGCCATTCCATAAAATTAGAAAGTCGAAGAGGCAAAATTAATCAATATAATAGAATTTTCGATCTTAAAATTAATAAATCACATTAAATAAGTCAAGAATTTTTACGAAACATTTTCGCAGAATTCTTCTCTCATTTTCTTTTTCCATGCACCATTTTTAATAAATTATAAGGTAAAGCTAACCATCATTTCTACGTTTTCATCATCTAGAACGCTATTTCAGTTCATCTTCATCTGAGGGGAAGTTTCTTTACTATATATCCAAGCCGTCTAACATGAGTGGTACTAATACAGGCAACAAAAATTTGTCCAATACATTTTATATTCGATTCAAGCAATGTGACATAGTTTTGAATTTATTTATGAAATACAATGTTTGCATTTTTGAAAATTATAATACACAAAATTTATTTAAACATGTGTAAGAAGTTATGAATTATTGCGATGATGAAAACTGTAAGCAAGCATACATGGTGGAAAACGATATATTACGTAATACGTCATATGCGTGAGCAGTTTCAGTCTCAAACAAAGCAGATACAAGGATCGACATGTACTAAGTATGTATACTTAGTCCATGTCGGGATATCGGCTGAAGGGTTTACCGAATAGATTTAGTTTACTAAAAATTATTTTCATTTCAATCTTTGTTATATGGAACATATTACGGACTCCCTGTGCACGCGACTTCGTTCATGTGAACTCTCAGTTAAAAATATTATTAAGATAACTGAAAGATTAAAAAGTGTAACGCTATATTACGATAATTACGGTAAAAACGTCAGCGAAATCCCTTTAACTCTTCTTGACTAATATTCGAACAAATAAACAGAATTACAGATAAAGAGACAAAAATGCAAAAGAAGTATTTTATTTGTTTTCTACAGATTTTTACCAATTCTGTACTTTTATGTTACTACATTAAAGTATTTAGATATCTTCATTAAAATTACACGTATGACACCTAATTTAATAAACGGCTGATTGTTAATTATTAGAACGATCCCTTCACACATATTTTCTCGATATATATTTATAAATATCTTATAAAATATAGTTAGTGCTTCCGCGGATTGAATTTTTTTACTCAAATAAAACAGATTAATCTATATCTATATATATAAATTAAGCAAAACAAAGTAAGCTTACATCGAATACGAATGCATGAATTACATCGAATACATGATAACGAATAATGTTTTGTGCCGAAGACAAAGAAATACGACGTCATGTGTCTGTTGCTTGGTTGAATGCCTATACTTATCGCACCACTCCACCATACACCTCCGATTACGTCCATTCCGCCAAAAGTGTCCGGGTGAAAAATCTTCATTACGCGATTTAATATACACGTAACGTTGGCGTGTTTGACGCGTTTTTCAAATCATATATGGTTGAAATAATATACTATACATTTGTGTAAATACTATATCTATTGATGAACATAAGTATGTTACATATTTGTGTTATTATTACGTGTCCAGTAGCCAGGCATTTTGCTGTTATTGTACTAAAGTAGTGTTAATAATTTTTTGAAGATATTAAATTCGCACATTTTTTGCTTTTCAAAGCGATTGCGATGAAAGAGAAATTAACCATTACTTTCATTTAACTTCTATATTCTTCTAAAATGTAGATCCGAATTGAAGAAATCGTAAATAAAATATGTGGACAGGGGTTTGATGTCTGTCAAAATCTTTGTACCATGTTCATAATGACGATGGAAATATATATTTTGTTTTTGCATACAAATTGTCAGCTGGTTGATGAATATTACAATGTAGTTTTCCATGTTCTCAATACTTTTTCTTTTATTTTTCACATCATAATATATTATCCTAATTGTGACACGAAACGAACTATTTTAAAAAACATCGTGAAATGGCTTGGCATATTATGTTAAGATGCATTAAAACATATTAAAATAAATATTGTAATAATTGAATTCGATGGTTTCATGCTTTATGATATACGTTTGCAGGGTTACAATCCGCCGACAGTCAGAATATTTGTATTCTAATCGACATGTACAGCGACGCATTATATTTATTTTGTTTAGTTATGATTAAAATAAAAATAATAAATTTTTCAACATTTAACATTTTAGAATTTAAATGTCTAAACTTTTATTACCCTGTCTGTCATCGCACCTTAACCGCCATTACACGGACCATATTTTGAATCAGCCTTTCCGCGAATGCGCTAAACTAACCGACAATACGTTTGATGAAAAATCCCACGTTTCCACGATCTAAATGAATTAAAATGAATTAAAAATTTGTGCAATAAGTCCGTTTTATTTCATTAAATCAATTCAGTCTGCGGAAGCTTTAATAACATTTTATAAGATATTTATTTATACTGAGTCAATAAATCGAGGGATTGTTCCAGTTCCAGTCACCGTTAATTCAATTAGGTGTAATACGGAGAATTTTAATAAATTCTAAATTTTATTAAAATTATCCATATTAATATATTTCTTTAATATATTTCCAGGGATAATCATATCTTTTCATCCTGTAGTTGGCAGCTAAATACTTCAGTTTTCACTTTTAGAAGTGTTTATTTTTCCGTCTTTCATAAGAATGCTTAGAATATTGAGAAATTAATGCTGCAAATGTTGCAGAAGATTTAAATAGTTAACTGCAAAGGAATATTTTGACAATATTGTTACAAATATATGTAGGATTATGAAGATATAACATAGGAATAGTGATAAAAAGAATCACTAACATTTTTTTATATTATTTATTACCTGGATGATGTATTATTAACTTGTAAAATTGTTACTATTATTTCCGCGTAGTATGACGATATTGTTACAAATATATGTAGGATTATGACGATATAACATAGGAATAGTGATAAAAAGAATCAATTTAACATTTTTTCATATTATTTATTACCTGGATGATGTATTATTAACTTGTAAAATTGTTACTATTATTTCCGCGTAGTATGACGATATTGTTACAAATATATGTAGGATTATGACGATATAACATAGGAATAGTGATAAAAAGAATCAATTTAACATTTTTTCATATTATATAATAAACCTGGTTCAGGTAATAAACCTGGATGATGTATTATTAACGGGACACCTGTATGTAAGTTTATAGTTGCAGTATTTTTTGCTCTGTGAATTTTGTGATAAATGCATTTTTTTACAAATAACGACAAAACATTTACATACCATTTACGGTGTATGATGCAATGGTGAGTAAAATATTAATAAGGCATAAAATTGATTTCTGCATAGTTACAAGTTTTCCTTTAGTAATTAATACTTAAAACACTTGCTGCTAAAAATTACGTGTCGACATTTGTTTTTCACAGTCTTGTATAGCTTCATTTCTATTGTGCCTAATATTTGACGACGAATATTCGGTAAAGAAACTCTTTTATTTGTGTTCATATCAATTACCGCTTTTGTTAATTGCCATAGTTTAATAAGTGACGTTTTAACAATTTAACATGCGCAGGTACACGTCTGTTCGTTTTAGAAAAACAAGAAAAATGTAAATTAGTTTTAGCAAAATTCTTATTACAAAAGTAATTTTTTTTTCTTTGGGTATGATTATCGGTTACAGTTTTCGGGTATAGTATAATATAGGCATTATGAATGTCCCTGTGGACAATTCAATACTAAGCAGTTATATACTATATAATATTTTTACCGTCCAAAATTCATGTTTTTTTTTCGTATTAAAATATAACAAAAAATAATATTTAAGTACGCCCCGGGTCGACGCAACGGAAATTTTTCTCAGATTTCTTGTTACAAAAAGTATAATAATTATAAATATTTTCTATATCAGATATCATTTGCTTACATATTATTATCGACTTGTAAAATATTTCATTTACGTATTTTTTACAAATATAGAAAAATCTACCAAAGTTTAATATCTCCAATGTTTTAAAACACAAGTAAGGATACTCCAATATCAAAATCAACAAACCAGTGTAGACATGACCACTACGAGGATTTAGTACACATATGGATACTTAGAAATATTTAAAAATTCATAGTACTTCTATTATAATATTTACAAATATTAAGTTCAGACAACTTAAATATACTGCCGACCATACCTCCCACAGGCGTAAATAATCGGCCATATTTCAAAGTATAACTTTTGGATTTTTTTTCACGATTTTCGGATTTTTTCCTTTGATTTTCCCATTAAACCTTGCTTGTTGCTAAATTTTATGAATCTGGGTCAATCAGAAGTATCTTATAACTTTTGATTTACTCACAATTGTCATGATATGTGGCATAAATGGCAGCATTTTAGGGTTCCACTTGACTACGCTGGCATGGAACTCTGATTTTCTCAAAGCTCCAAGGAAGGGTAGATTTAAGTATTTGGTATTAATTTCAACTTAAAACCTTCACGCGTTCCTAAGAATAAGGGACTTGACAGACAGACATACAACGAAGTTATCCTATAAAGGTTCCTTTTTTAGCTTATGAAGTGCGGAACTTCGTTTAAACGTTATTACTTAATTATGAATATCGGATAACAAGTTATCGACTTCCAGTACTGTATGGTAAAAGTTGTTTCGTTGGGCTGGATGCCCAACTAGCCAACTAGTATCATGAGCGTATATGTTATACTACCTCGTATAACACATACGCCCATGACATGGGCATACTTGATATCTTTCGACCATGACTGCAAGAACAGTAATATTCTTTAATTACATTCTCGCCCTCATTGTCTGGATTGTACAATACATACGTACAACGTGTCTTAGTTATGAAGTGCCGTAAATCGATCCTGCACTTGGTAAGGATATTATTTCCTACAGTTTGTCATATTTAACATTTCTGATTGCCCATAGGCCTGATTTATTTTCCATCATACCTGATTTATTTTAAAGTGTTTGCTACAGTACAACCGCTCTATGTTTATGTGATATCGATCACGATAATATCAAATTTATTAGGCTTCCGGAAATCTGGTATTTCTGGGCTTTCAATTACCAATCGTCTGAATGTTTTTTTTTAAATTAAGATTATTTTCTTCAACATTTTCATCTAAAAGATTTAGCCTGTTTACGTTTTCATTTAATATATTAATAATATTTAAAGCAATTAAACAATGCTGCTGCTATTTTAAAATCATATTTATTATGATTTGTACTAATTTACATTTTTGGAAATATCTTCTAAAGATGTGGGCAGCACATATTATGGGCAGATACGGTCGCGTTTGGATACGTAAAAATGATAGTAATTAAATAGATACTCCTGTATACTATTAGGCATTTATCGAAAGTGGATGTTAGCAGTTAGCGTACATGCACCGTCGGCACGTATTACTTAGATAAACAACCACCTTTAACGTAACTCTTTTTGCTCTTTTGAAGCAAGCGCTGGTGAGTTTTTTAGTGCAGTTGAATCGCAGTTTTATATGTATATACTGTATAGCGTGACAACTCCAGCTTTTATTAACTTACGACAGGTTTTTTTTCATTTAACTCAAGAAATACGTTGAGCAATATAAATATATATGCTATGTTTTCTGGAAAAACATAACTGTTTAGGGTTTTATAACACATTCAAAATGAAAATAAAATTAGACACATTTCTTTTGGGCCGGCCTAATGTAATAGTCCTTGATCGTCCAACTAATAAAGCATATACTACTTGCCCCATGCACACCTACCGAAGCCTGCCTGCACGACCGTTCTACATATTCTAACTCCAAAGGTAGTAACTTCGTAAATTCTTCAGATGTATCATAAAATGTGTCAAGCACGATTCTGAAACTAGGCATTTTAAGAAAATGTATAAACATCTCTTACTTTGATTCTTTACCGTTGTTTTGATCAATAAATACTAGAACTATGTCTACATATATCACGTGTCTAAGAAAATATCCTACACTTATATTGGGTATTTTTATAGGAATATAATGCTAAATTACGTGCTATTACTTATATATATATATATATATATATATATATATATATATATACAGTATTGTATATATATACTCACATATTTTAATATACACGTACCCGGGCGCCCATGCACGCACGTACGCATGGACGCACGCACGACGCACGCATACATTAATTATAAACAAATTAAAAACTAAGTAAAAGACATGCAATTTCTACAGAGTCTCAAAGTTATGGAACTTGAATACTCTTAGTAATCACTTTTCACATTAACATCATGTTCAAATATTAATATTTAAATATTCTGAACTTAACACACCTTAAAAATTTAAATACCTAAATTATTATAATTTGAGATAAAAGAAATTATTATGACTAGTGGCAAAAATGCGTAAAATTATGAATACACTAAAGAATACTTTTAACTGTAAAATTTTTTCAATAAATAAATTTCTTTTTTGAAAAGATTTAAGATCTTATGAAATGTTAAAAATTAGAATTTGTCAAAACTTTTAAATCGTCTATTAAAATATTAAAGAATACATTTTAACTGCAATATTCATCAAACAGCGTTTAAAAATTAAAAAAAATTGCCTGAGGCCTTAATTTCTTTATGAGTGACCTTTCTATGGAAATGTCAAACTATGGAGTCTGCAAAAAAGTTTTTGGTCCCACTTTACATGGAGGAATACATTTTTTTAAATTTTCCCATGTATTATAATATATGTTGATATTAATATATGTTGATATTAAAATTAATAAAGTAATTGTACCAACAGAATGGTCCATTTGATAATAAAATTTTTATCCGATAAGAATGTCCAAAATGTTGTTTAACTATAATACGAGTGAAATGCGATTTTCCATTATGTGTAAGAAAAAAATGTCACAGAACTAATAAATTATTATACTAGAAGTGAATAAATACATGTTTTTACGTAAATAAAATGTTTGACGTTTCTTTTCCTTGATCACAAGGCGGTTAATAATATAGATAAATAGTCCCACGTTTCATATATTCTCCCGTGAATCTCAAATCCGTGAATTTTTAATTATAACATAATATAATTTTACACTTTTATATATTGTAAGTTTGCCTTTTGTGTTTCATCTTGATCACTTTGAAACTGAGTTAAACAGAGTTTTGTAAAATAAAAAAATATAGTTTTCTAAATCTAGACAATTTTAATATTTCCAGAATTACATGGTAACGCGTCAATATAAAAGATCTAGGTTTCAATAGCAAAATTGAATTATTTAATTAATTTAATTGAAATTCTTTATATAAACTTATATAAAAGTTTTATTAGTTGTTTGTCGTCGATTTGTAATGACTATTATTATTTTTTTACGAATGTATGGTATTGAAATCTTATATTACGAATTGAATACAATATGTGGGCTTACTTTAGCATAGTATATTTCTCTCACTCCTTATAAAATCAGGGTTTAGTTCGCAAAGAAGTTGCACTTTTTCACTTTTATTAGTATTTTTTTTGTTGGTTCATTGGTGGCGACTATTTTTTTGTGGATATATTTTTCTTTCTTTCAGTTTGCGATAAGATAACTTGTTTCTATGAAATTATAAAGAGATATCGCCGTAGTTCTGTTAATGAATAGAGAATACTCGTTTAGTTACGAACGACCTTACTATGTTTAACATAATTGCCTGAATATACTACACTAAGAAAACATGTCAGCCAATGGTTACTTGTTGCAGAGCTCAGGTTTCTTTCTATTAATGCCATTCCTTGGTTTCTATAAATCTCATACCACTCAATTATTTTCAGAGGTAAGATTGAATATTTTTACAATAATATTTTATTGAATGCATTTGGCGTTAAGAAATACATTATCATTTAATTTTTATTCACAACTAAATAAAACTACTAGCAAATATTTTATTAAAACTACACTACCGCTTTTGCACTCATCACACTTTTCCATGCAATCCCTTTAATGGAAAAAGTGTGATACCGGACGCGAAAATTATTACGTATATAATTGAGTACATTTTTGTATGTTGCAGTTAATAAGTCCTTTGAAAATCTTTAAGTTGACTAGCAAAAATAATATAAAGCAATTCAAATTCAGATGAACCACAAAAATTATTATGATTATTAAAGAGACATGTAATACGCAATTATATTCAAGGTATTTTAGGTTGTTTTAAGTTCGGGAAGGTAAACGTTTTAACTTTTTTAGAATTACTATATTACAATTTTTTAAACTCATATTTATATGTACAAAAGTAAAAAAAGTAGAAAATACTACAAGTGTAAAAGAAACCTTAACGAAAGTGACAAAGGCATTCTCTGAAACAAAAATTAATACATCCTAAAAATATGCATGTAAATGTGAGGATCACGTCACGTTTGACATACACTTTAATATTGGAATATATCTCAATATATAATTAAGACAAATTTCTCTAAAATTCTATCAAAACCGCTATTTTTATATTTCTATCAAAATCTTTGTAGGAACAGGTTTGTTGGTCATGTTGTAGGTTTGATGATGACGATAAATTTTGAGACGTGAATGATAATACTTTAAAGGTAATGATGGTAACCATTTATATATAAAAAAAATAAAATATTACAGTAGGAGTGATTTTAAATATGTTGGTTACTTTTATCAAAAAATTTGATAACTCATGAGGAAGCACAACTCACAATATATGTATCCTGTGTTCAAGTTCCTGCCGGGCCCGTATTTTAGTAAATTAAAACTTGATCTTACATAATTACTACGTCACCCGTGCCTATTTTACTAAATGTTAAGGTTTGTTTTTCAGGTCGAACAACTTGCTTGCATTCTCCGTCTATATTAAGGACCTTAAAATGGTTTAAGTTGGAAACTAAGAAAAGTGACGTTAGATTATATTCAAATTAGCATTTTTTTCAGAACGTTAATTTAATTACTTATTCTTTTGAAGAATTTCTTTTCATGTAAAAAAGAAAAAAACATGTAAAAAAGAAATACACTTGTTGGCGTTTAAAATTCAGGTGTACCTCTGAGAGAAGTATCATGGCCAGTTCATTTACGTATTCTGGAATGACGTCAAAGATGAGAATTAACACAATTAATTCAAATTAATACAATTAATTCAATTTTAAGGGAAAGGTAATGAATACAATTTTGAAGAAAGATAACCAAATTAAGAAATATTCGCACGCAACTCATTTTGTTATTATCGTGGTTTCTAATAAGAAATCAGTTGCTGAAAAATTAGCTACATAAAGGTTTCCAAAAAGAAACGAATACGCTGAAATTAAACCCAAGCCTATTTTATATGAAAGACAGAAGGAAGAAGAATATCATAGGTACGTAAAAAAAGAAAAATCGTAAGAGACTACAAAGAAAAAAGTAACTAGAGGCATCTAAAAAGGATGAGATTTTCAGGAAACTAAAACAGATCGGAATTTACCAAAAGTTGTTTCAAAAAATTATGTGACTAAAAACCTTCAACAATCCAGAAAAAATAAAATTTAATGGCGCAGATATATTTGAATACATGATAGTCAAATTGTGAGACTAATTGAATATATGGAATTAGAAAAAAAACCTAATGTATTCATTGATAAACTTGATAAGTTAAAAAAGAAAACGAAAATTTGAGTGAAAAGATACAAGACTACAAAATAAGATTATTAACTACATTAAATTAAAGAAAATGTAGGAAAAAATTCCAGGAAACATAAATATAAAGAGGTCACAGAAAAATTAAGGAATTATATTTAGGCGTTGCTCATAGCACGATCACTGTGGGTAAGTTACACAATATAAAAATTAGCATATATTTTTGTCATAAATTAATTAGTTAAGGATTTTCTAAAAATACGGTATCTCATGTAGAACTCTCCTTAAGCATGAAAAGAGTACCTCAAATGACGTGGGTGCAGTTTTAAAAAGAACTATTGACACATTGGTAAAATTCGATCATGATATTAGTAGATACGTACAATTAAGAGGCGATGAAAAGAAGCGTTATGTTGACCTCGTCAAATAAAATCAATAAAATAAATTTCAGTTTTCAGGGGCACCCTTTCAATCCACCAGGTCATATGAACCTGTAACAATCATAGTAAAGCGACAACGCGAAGTGGTAGTTGCTTTGTCTGTGATTTTGGAGAGGTTGTGTCCATGGTCCATGTCTAGGATTTTTTATTTTTCAGTATAACGTACAAACCATAAAAGAACAAGCAGTGACTATTTCTTCCTCTACTGAAAAACATGTAATATTCGATGTAACGAACATTCCATCCACGTAAAAATAGACTACTGTCGATGTTGCTCTTCTTTACAAAATTAAAGTCAAGAATGTTGATATCATAACAAAACATTAATATAACATTAAAATGCCAAAGAGAATACAGGTGAATCCATAGTAAATATTTTATCCGATAATTATTAGAAAGATATAAAAACTGTTTTAATAAGTTATCAGACAGTAAAGAATATCAGACTCTCTGAAGTACTCTATGAAACTTAAAAATGTAAGATACATGCGTATTTGTTTAATATATGTACACGCACAAACACACCCACTTATATATATATATATATATATATATATATATATATATATATATATATATATACGCATGTATACTCATCATGTTTTAGAGCCTGAAATTGAATTTCATAAAAAGGAATTTTAACAAATACCAAAAATAATTCCAAATTTGATTTTAAAACATTACACACAATTTTCTCTTTTTACATAACTAGGTTAGAAGAAATTAAAACAATTTTCATTGAAGTTTTTTGGGAAAATTGCCAAAAAAAGTTAGCAGATTTTCCCTGGTCAAAATAACTCTATAAAATAGATGGAGGAATCAGATATATTGTGATTCAAAATTCGGCATAAAACTTTGATTGTGACCATCTCCTAAACGTTATAACGTGGCGATCACTCATTTTCATCTGACCACACCCTATATTTTTCCTAACTCTGGTGATCGTACAACAACGTCGTAACAGCGTATATAGTCCTAAATAATTTCAAAATGATATTTATAATAATCCATGTCCACATATATTAATGACAGCTGTTCAAAACAGTTGTCAAATATTTTCACATTCAGATGCTTGTATTGTTGTATTGTTATCTTTATGTTACAAACCGAAAATGAATAGCTCGATAAATATTTTGAACATAATACGACTTAAGCCAAAATTAAACGCATAACATTAATTTTGCCTGAATCTTTCTTTAATATTATAGCAGACGCTTATTTGTGAGATTAATATGATATTTTCAACCTGTAATGTTAATATGCATACATAGTTTGGTTTACGCTCTCATGTAAATGATTTCCTTCATTATGAAAGTAATTATATGATGAAAATAAAATATCAAGAATTTACATTTCGGCATTTATAATAATATTACTAGTCAGGATTAGGATATACGGTTTTGCTATTCGATGTACTGCTTTTTTTGAGCCAGTAATCTACAGAAAGTAAAAGGAATTGCTTGTTATTATCTAATTCATAAAATGTTTTCTTTAAATAACTTGAAATTCATTAAGGGTGCGTTAACTCACTAATAAAATATTTCTGATTTCCGACACGATATATAAACAGAAATATAATTTTTCGAATAGAAAATGAGGGTGGAACATGTTTTTAAGTACACTTTCAACAATACCTTTAGAATTATCCTATGTAAAACTGTGAAAAAATTTCAATCCTTGTAACTTTGTAAACTTGTAATCGTTTTTTCTATCAATTTTTTCAAGTAAATTTTCCTTCCAATTCATATATAACATTAAATACATGTCGTTTAATTCCTCCAAAATTGTTTACAAATATTTAGTTGGATATAAAGTTGATTTACATCTTTGTTTACATAATTATTCTAAAATTTGGTCGAATGTTTGGAAATGTATGGAATATTTCCGATCCTCTTGGCTATTTAACTAGCATAAACATGCAAGTTCAATACATCTACAATATTTCTCCTGAATCATAGTGATTGCTTCTTTTTGACGAGTACTTTTTGTAAACTTCGGCCACAAATAAATTATCCAAACTGTGGAGGAACAGCTGCAAAGGAATCAACTAAACGACAGAAAAAGGTACTGTACCTAACGGTATCTATTTAGACATTCTATTACCTGAGTTTACAATAAATACTGCCAATTATTTTACCCAGTTAGATATCATTACTGCAAAACATCAAAGCAAACAACACAAAATTATACTTCTCCGTGACCACGCTCGACCATACATATCGTTGAAGGCACAAAGCGAAATCATTGAGTTAGGCTGGACTGTAGTTAGACAGTTACATCATTGCCTCATAAAATATTTCAAAGCGTTATACGTTATAATATTACTTTACTTTCCCAATTGAAGTATTATGTAAATACTCATAATTCAATTATTTTAAAATTGAATATAACGCTGTTTCCAAGTATATACTAGTGGGTAAACTAATTAACTTTAGTACTATTTCCGTATGTAATCGATTTATGGAAAAAAGACGATCGAAATCAACGAATTTAAATTAAAACTCACATAATAACTTTGTACATATATTAATATAAAAACTTTTCAGTCCTGAGCAAATCGCTCAAATTATGGTTATATCTATATAGTAACTACTATACTATGTAACTAACTTATATCAATTTAGTTTAAAATGTTACCTCTTACTTAAAGAAATATTGATACCTTTATTTATCTTTTAAAGGCAAGGAAAATAATACAAACCAATCGCATTTACAAGTTGCCCAATTCAAATTCTAAACTTTGTTTTCAATATCATTAGCCTTAACTTTAGACATTATTTATTTCATTAATATTTTTGAAAAAAAAATTTTTACAATGACTTTAATCAAGGCATAAAATATTTCTTTTATTTTATTATTTGCGAAAAACGTATTTCTTTTGTAAATAATAAAACATAATTTCTCCAAAATTTTATTCTTTATGTAACACTGTAATCAAATTATAATTTTTAAGATAAAATTTGTAAAACGAATAGTATATAACTCGCTTTTCATTCATTTAATTCATATGTAAAGATATATTAGAGAATAGCAATGTAAGTGGGTTTTTAATGAAACCTTTCACCAATTTCTTCTGTGATCATGTAAAATTTTATATGGGTCTCTCACAAATAAATAAAAGTTCAGTGTTACAAAACGAGTAAGCCAACATTCCATTTCTATTTGTAACGCCGCAGCGATATCCTGGGAGAGGGCCATCTTGGTGTGTAAGATTTGTGTATCCAGCTTCTTTTAGCGTCTGACCTGTAATTGAAATGTTTCGTTATACCTGTAATTAAAATGTATAAGACCTTTAAATTTATTAACTAGCTAGATTCACCACTTGGTCCTTGTTTGAAATTTTTAAAAAATATATTAATTTAACTGTAAACATTAGCGCCATTTATTGCAATAAATATAAAAGTCAACATAACTAATACTACGTCCAATTGTCATATCTTCTTTTAGTTGGTCATTTTCAATAGAACGTAGTCTATATAAGTTACTCCAGCCTTAATGGAATCCACCATTAAAAACTTCGTGGGAATTTTTTAAGTTGTTCTTTTGTGATACGAGAAAAAATAAAGTGGCTCACATATAAACAGATAACAATTTTAAAAAAACACAATATTTTTGTGTACCATTCTTTTTTTATGTCTCCTAAATATTTTTTTAAAAATAATTTTAATGTACAAATTCACCAATTCCAGAGTGTCATTATGCGTAAAGCGAATAAAAAACTAACAATAAAATTCGTTAAGCTGAATATCAATCCTACTAAAGTAATTTAGTGATAAGTATTAACAAAATATTAAAATTTAAAGATGAATTCCCGAATTAAGTAAGATCACAACGCTTAGTCTTCGCATTACTCCACGCTTCACTCCTGGTTACTCTCCCTTCGTCATCCTTTATCCGGGTGGAAAATTTTATTGCGCGAATATAAATATATGTAGCGTTATTTATTGATGTGCATAGGTACGCTATACACGCACGTAAATATATACCAGACACACCAAAATTTCCTGTTTTTTTTTCATTATTTTCAAAAATTCTATCAGCTGTATAGTGCATTATTCCTTATCACTTTCTTTAATTTCAAGCCCATAAACTTTATGGCTGATGAAGCCCATTTACTTACCACATTATTTGTGCTAAACATATCGTATTTTTTACTTCTTTAGTCTGATAAAAATAATTTTTAACATTATTTTACACTTTTCATTTTAAGACCTGTGGATTTTTCGGCAAATATACTTGAGACAATTATTTCAATACATTTTTTATGTAAGATTTTAATAAACTATTGTTATATGCATACATCAGATGAGACTAGAGTACTTCCCATATACCTATCGCAATTATGATGCACGTTTATAGCATGGTCCAGTATAGAATTTTGTTCATTGTCATTAATAATAAGACATAATTTCTACAATGAGGGACCTAAGACTTAAGACTTGTAATATATATATATATATATATATATATATATATATATATATATATATATATATATATATATATATATATATATATGTCATAATACGTTCTCATCACGGAAATTTGATTATTGTAATAATTCTGAACTCTCTAGAGTCACTCATAAATGTTATACTGGTATGTTTATCGGGTATTTTGTGTGGTGAAATGGTAAAAATGAGTCCATGACTTTATTCCATCAAATTGTTTGTCTTTTTAGACATTTCATAACGATGTTCGACACGCCTCCAATTTGCTGCTTAAACATTATCTTTGGTACATAAACTATATCTTTGGTGCATCACTCTATCACCTTAAACTGGTATAAAATGGAAGTAAATTCCCTTTATATGGACAATTTTTATATTGAGAAGCAAATAACTAAATGAATTTGCAAACGGAGGAAGTTTCCTAATATAGTTTCTTACATTGTCATAACGATATTATAAATCAATCAATGAAAACCAAAGTTGCTCTGAATTACGTGCTCTAACTAGAATGAGGCTTATTTTCAATGGCGTAGGATTAACATTTTTCTTTCCTTTATTATTTTTAACATAAATAACATAAATACATTTTTAAAATAATTTTACCAGGAAGGAAAATTTGGTAAATAAGTGATAGCATACGCTTTTATGCGGATATTCGTAATTCCCTTTTTAAACGCCTTGTATAATTTGAATAATAATTGAAATATAAATCAATGGCTATTAATATTTTGATTTTTTACTGTTCTTGTAATTCTTTGCATTTTTATTTAATATTTAAGCATTGATGATTTTAAGAAGAAATATGTATAATTACGCAATAATGTACCAAGTGTATTGAATTATATATTATTTCAATAAGTTTAATTGTTTCTCTTAGTCAGTTTGATTAATGCATATTTTGTCATTTTCAACGTTTTATTATTTCAATAAAAAAAGTACCGAGAGAAGAAAACTTTGAATGCAAAGTCACGATCAATTTTTTGATATATAAATGTATACAAACGATGCTATAATATGCATTTATATAGTGTTGTATATATAAAACTAGTATTCCCGTATTTTTATCGCATTTTTTACCATTATTTAACTGATCATATATAAAATACCGAGAATGAATATTTTTGTTAAAACTAACGAAATGTAAAATATTCGGCTGTATTGAAACCTTAGATTCCCATGAACGTAGAAAAAAATTGTTTTTAATTTTCACATCTAAAATTTTTATTGCATATTTTCTGTTTTTTCAATATCATTAAATTTCACTTTAGTCACCAACAAATGGTTCAAATATATATGAATGTAGTACAAAGAAAAGACAAAATTACTTCATCGATATATTTTTTTTATCTTTTAACTATCGAAGGCGAAAGTATGATGTTGAAGCATTATGTTATACGGCATTAACCCCGTATAACATAATGAGGATAAAGCATTATGTTATACGGGGTAGTAATTAATATTAAAAGATGAAATCCAAAACCAAAAACCCGATATCATATTTTTAAAAGAAATTAAAAGTTTATTTTTTCATTGGAATTTTTTTTGGTGTTTGACCCCTTAAAATGCGCCCTTTAAATGCTTGATGTTATTCTTTGTTACATTGCTAAAATAAAATTTGAGATAATTACCCTCAATGGTACGAAAGTCCCCACTTTCAAATGTGTCATGGTAACCAATAAATAGGATATTTTTATCAAACGTTCCTGGGGTTTTTTCTTTTGGGTACTTGTTAAGCAGCCTTATTAAAAATTCTCTTTCATCATCTGAGTTTATAATTGCCAATTGTCCACCCTCGGATTGACAAAAATCATAGGCAGAGTTCCAGACTACTGGTGTTTGGTGAACTTTGTAACACTTGGAGCCGTCTGATTTGTATTCTGCAATGAAATATGTAAATGAAAATGTAAGCGATTTCTAAAAGTATATTTTTCACCACATGTGTGGCAATAGTTATTTTAGGTGAAATATCATTTACCAAATTGTTTACGCCAGTTGCAACGTGAACAAGGAATAATGCGAATACGTATTATTAAAATAAATCATAAAATTTGTAATTGTCCTGAATTGTTCGTTTTGATGTGAAATTGTAGATTGTTTACTCTATTGATGGAATTTATTATTAATTTTTTTTTATTGAAAAACAGTAATAAAATGAGCACATTTGACAAATTTTGGAAACTTAATATTTCTTAAGACAACTTTTTAAGTACCCCTTCATACAACTGATTTTAGTTTCGTAGACATTTATAAAGGGATGGTGCCGTAGGTATTAACTTCCATTGTAATTAGATATGCGATTTAAGTACAATAATTCTATCTTAAATAAGATGGAGGAAGGATTAGAAACTTAAAAATTTTACCAACTGAGGTTTAAAATGAAAAATGATAATAAAAATATGAATTTTATTCTGGAAAATCTTACCACCATCCAATCTGGAAAATCTTACCACTATCCAATCTTACACCCACCCTTCTCGACAAATTACACGAAAAACAAAATGTTTAGCTGGGTTATGTTTAAGAGGATGTACACAAATTGTATTTTTTACTTTCAATGCATAATTTTTTTAACTACGTACTTGCAAATTTTATGCAGG
Organism: Druceiella hillmani; assembly: GCA_039881145.1. Lineage (NCBI taxonomy): Eukaryota > Metazoa > Arthropoda > Insecta > Lepidoptera > Hepialidae > Druceiella > Druceiella hillmani. The sequence goes on along the minus strand of JAYKKI010000016.1, from coordinate 22,413,658 downwards.
TTCAAAAGAGAAATAAATTATGGGACAATGATAGACGGATTTGCGGATGGACGGACATGACGAAATTATAAGTGTTCCTTTTTTCACAGTGAAACTCTAAGATAATATAAATACCTTGGTCGTAAGTATTGCATTCCTTATTCCACGATATGTCCTTGGCTGGCTTCTTGCAAACATAGGTATAAACATTGGTGCAGTTTGTGGTACTCAGCTTGCAGTCACAGTTCAGTGTTACACATTTCTCATCGGTTTTACATTTGTATGGTTGACCAGCGTCCCAAATGAGATTTAGATTTTTAACATCAGTGTCTAAAAATATTCAAATAATGACTTCTTAAAATAAACTATCATAGAAATTATTACAATGCGGTCAGTGAAATCAAATCCCCACTTGCTTTTTCTTTGACACTTTTTCTTTTCTCTTAATAAAAATGTATTCGTCTTTTTTATTTATTTCTTTTTCATTAAATACAGTTAAGGGGAAAGCTGATAGGATACTGATTCTGTGGCAATTTGTTGATGTAAGTTTTCGCCGCTCCATCGGTCTCTTAATATTTTACCTTAATTATAATTTTGTGAAATATGTGATGGGGGAAGGGGGCGAGGTGTAGGGGTGGAGGGAGAGGGGGGGAGGGTGTGTGTGTGTGGGGGATGGGGGAGGGAAGGTTTAGGGTGTGGAAGGAGAAGGGAGGAGGGGTAGGAGGTAGGTGGGGAAGGGAAGGGGAGGGAGAATTATAAAAACTTTTCTAATTATTTTAATTTTCATCAAAATTAAAAATTGATATTAAACTTAAAAATTAAAATTTTTGAAGGTTTCACTTCTACCACGTGTGGATTGCACACATAATTTTTTTATTAAGTGAAAGATTACTTTTGGATAAGTTTTGCTATACTTCATTTTAAATATTTTTTATTTAGATTTCAACTTTCCAAAACTGAAAATAGGCCGTAAGTTTGTGTGATTAGGAAAACAGTCACTGCAAAAATTATAAATTTTTGTAGAAAAAATATCAAAAAAATAAAATGTAAATGTAAAAAAACATTAAATTCTATTATATATATTTGTCAATATAACAATTCGGACAACAGTTTTTGAAGGTCTTTACTAGTCTGTAAATGTTGATCAGAACGACTAACAACACATAACATACAGTTGTTTAAGACTGTAACAATTTTCGATACGCGATTATTGTAACACACATTTATTAGGAATTATGATTATATATAACGGACGAAAAACGTAGAGGCAGAAATCATAGCATAATAAACATAATAAATAAGACAATGATTTTAGTTTAATATTGGAATTTTAAGTTAATGGAGAAAATTAATTTCTTCCTCTCTTAAGAAAATATTCGAAGCGTAGCTTTCTAAATCCCATGAAACATTCAATACATAGTGATAAAATCAATTCAAGAGCTTCTATCATCATCTAATGATGATTTTGTGGGAAGTTAAGCATTTTTATATTAAAAGCATAAATATTAATATTGTTATAAAACGTACTAAAAATTACATATACTTACTATGGAGGGTCACAAAACGACCTTTAGAAAACAAAGAATGTATACCCAAATAAAAGAATGGATGTATGGGATCCAAATCGTATAACATTGTACTCAACATTTCTACTTCTTCATGAGATTCAGGGATGACCAACTCGGCTCCCTCTCTCTCACATCTGGTCCGCGCCTCTAACCAAGTCAGGGGAAATTGCTGTACTTTGTAAAAGGCTCCTAGTTCAGGTTTCCACTCATAGTCTTTGCGAAATCGTGGTTCCATGTTTTGCCCTGGTATTCATAAAGTAAACGAAATAAATATTATGTGTGAAAGTAAGTATCGTTTTAGTAAAAAAACAAAATGAAAACAAAAATCCCCTTAAATTTTCGATTTAAAATTATAGACGCTATGGCAAGGGATAAATTTTCTGAAGAATAGGAGAGGTATATTTTAAATTTGTGAACACATCTTTCTTGTAATTCAGTCGTAATATCTAATAGTGTAATATGTTTTAATTGAATTTTTTTTCTGTGCACTCACATAAAATAATATTTAACTAAACTAATGAGCACTAGATAAAAACAAATATTTTTGTATATAACTAATAGATTTCGGCAAACCAATACTCAAATATAATATTATTAAATTGCACTCGCTAGAAATGAATTAGACTGACCTCTGGTGTGTTTTACATCCACGAAGGCGACTTTTAATAACACAAATAACTATAAAAATTCCATAGGTTTTAACCTAACGATGATTTTGATGGGAAAAATATTACATGAACTCTTATTTCCAATGTTTCATCGATATTTATACCCCGACTACATTGCTTATATCAAGAGACAACCAATGGTCACACCATCTCTATAAAATCTTATCGTGCCGTGTTTTCGTTGTAAATTCCATTGATTTTGCTCCCACACTTCCTAATTTGGATCCCCCTTTATATTTAACAACATTACAAGCTATTTTTAAATATTTTCGTGCTATTTTTTAGCACACTTTATTACTTCCTATTTTTTTATGTTAACGAAATACCTATAATTCTCATTTTATTGCGAAGGCATTCTGTATACATTTCAGAGTTTAAACCGATTACTAAGACTGAAATAAATTTGCTAAGTAAATATGTAAATATGTCAGTTATCTGTACCTTTTTACTATCACATTTTACACTATTTTTAATATTTTCTTTAAATTAGATTTGAGACCAGAACACTGTTTGTGCCCTGTGTTATATCACAGAATTGCATTTTAGGTTTTGTTTTTAATCAAATATTCGTAGTTAATATTAATTGTGACCTATATGCTATCCAAAAAGTCACAATTTTCATTATATAACAGATAATCATTACTTCATTTTAATGCTATTATTACTGCATTAAATTCACGCAGTATTTCATTAGAGTATTCAACCATGGAATGATCTCAACAACACCTCAAATGTGTTTCGTTTGCCATAGTATATCTATCTATGTATTTCATAATTCAATTACAATCACTATTATGTATCCAATGATTTCAATTACATTCACTAAGTATGCAATATGATTTTTCCTTAAAGTGAGAGTTTGTTAGTCAAAAGTTCATCAATTATTTGAGTTTACGTGTTTATTTGATATTTCTGGATACTTAAAAAATACTAAACAATAAATATTTCCTTTAGTTTATTAGTTCACTTTTCTTTTATTTATATAGTTATTGTGTGGATATATATATATATATATATACATATATATATATACAGATTATAATGCAAAATGAAACTATAAAGATGCCGAGTATTGAAAGGTAGATGGATACGAATTTACTGTGTTAAAAAAAATATAATCAACTCCTAAAATGATGGATTTTAGATATTCGCAATCTGATATTCATAATAATAATACGAATGTCATAATTATGAACAGGCTAGTATGTGACTTTTATTTCTCTACATTTTACTAGCTATAAGATATCCCTAATAATGTACGCATATTTTTAAAATAAACAAATACTTCATATAATGTTATACATTATTTAAAATAATTAAGTTTAAGATTAGAAATTTGTCAGTGTTTATAAAATAAATTCAATTGAATAAGTGAAAAAAAATAAAGTATCAAAAATAGTTTCAACTTTTTTTCTTTATCCATATTTTTTTTTAAATGCAGTTATATTTTAAGTTCCATACCTCAAAAAGACAAACGGAACTCTTGTAAGATGAACCACGTGTCTCTCCATTTTCTAGAAAACCGCTGGACGTAGTAACTTTAAATTTGGCGTAATAGTGAAACTTATTAACTTGCAGAAATTGGAAACTACTAATTTAAAAATTTTAGTACAGTTTTTAAACACCTTAAGTACACTTTTTTTTAATTCCACATATAGTATAGAAAGTATCGCAAAAGAAGTTGTTATAAGGGTCTAATAAATTTCTTTTCATTATTATATGTCGAAGAGAGACGAACTGAATCAGAGACAAAATGAAATATATGTAAAAATATTTTCCCCTTTATTTCCGAAACCCCTTAATCCAAAATTACAAAAAAGATATGGACTTTTAGAAGCCCACGCCAAAGTTGTAGAAAATGACATCTAGTCATAATTTTTTAAATTAAAGAGGGGTAAATAAGGCATTAAAAAAATTATTTCCTTATTGTTTACATGATATGGGATATAATTTGAAAGGACTTGTTATGAAGAATACAAAAATATTTTTCATATTTTTAAATTGAATATTACAAAAAATAAGATAAAGCATAGCATCATACCCCGCCTTTTCCGAAATAAAATGAACCAAAAACCAAAAAAAAGGTTAATAATATCTAATTAGAAAATTATAGGAAAATTACAACGATTATCTCAGATAATATATTTATTTTTAAACGTGCCCCATATTTTTATGCTTGCGAGGAGACGGGATAAGTCATGTATTCACGCAGTGAAAAATTAATTGAGAAATGAATGAACGTGTAGCTTGACTTCTACACTTGCCTTACAGGTATTTTTTATAGAAATACATACATTCCGTTTCTAAGTTTTAGTTAGAAAATCCAAAAAATTATAGTGGGCTGTGTAATAAATCATTGTGTTGAGGTGAGATAAAAGACACATAAGAAATTTCTCTGAATGGAATTATTTGAAACTATTCAAAAAACATATAAAATCACCGTAAAATGTGATAAATAACTCTTTAAAATTTACGACATTTCAGCAAAACAAATTTTGTTTAGTAAATTAACTCCATCAAAGACCATAAGTGAATAAGTGGTAATATTAAATAATTTCCCATTTGATAGATGGGAAAGAATTATGCGAATGATATCGGCATGGTTAAGTATCCATTTTTAAGAAGAAAAGATTCTACCTCCGTTGACTAAATTTGTTTATTAGAGGATACTCTAATACCAAGTATTGGCTATTTTTTTACTAAATTATAAATATCGTTGTAACTAATTTTATCAGAAAAGTGAAACTACCTGATTTATAAGAATAATTAACAAAAAAATGTGTAAATGGCGACTTAGTTATCGAAAATATTTTCAAAAATTCCTACAATTGGTCCTTTTGGCTTTTATTTTAATCAGTGACATCAATCCTAATTACAGCACTTTCAAGGCATATCTTTGAAAAAAGCCAAGACAATTAAACTACATTCTGTGACTTGAGTCATTTTGGAAACATTTTGTAAACCAGCTGACATAATTGATTGATGGAGGTAGCTTAGATTCACATAAAATAATAATGGATATAATATTGTCTATGTTATGTTCAAGCGACGTGGCGTAGTTTAATCTTATTTACGAAATACAATGTTTACATTCCATAGAAGTCCGATACGCAAAACTTATTTACACAAGTGTAAAAATTCATAAATAATAGTGATATTAAAAACTTGAGTGAGGCAAAATAGTTTAATGGTATGAACTATCAAAATAAATATGAAAAATATTATCAAAATCGAGATTTTGTTTTATTTAAATTGGAGTTCCCTCGAACATGTTACGGAACAACTGTGATTTCTTTTGCGTGAACTTTTAAAACATTTAACGAAATACACTGAGAGGTCGAAACACTTATAACCATGTTATTACAATTAATGAAGGAAGCTGTTGTTAAGAACTTTGCTGTGTATTGATATGTCATATTCCCACGCCTTATTTTTAGTTGGCCCCTTGCGAGGACACGAGGCTTATATTTTATCTTATATCCAATAAATCTAATAACGAAAATTTTACCTAAGTCTTTTTAGCCATTCTTCAATTATTTAGGAATAAATAAAGAGACTCACGTAAGGTAGAAATTCAAAACAAATACTTTTGTGTTCCCTTACTTTCTCTATGTTTAACTTATTTTTTTTATAAATATCTTCAGTGTACATACAATTAAATGCTAAGTGCACATACTGTTTTATTGTGAGTCTCGGCAGACATAGATAATAAAATAGGTACCAAACAAAGTTGTATAGCTCAATACTAAACTTACTAAAGTAAATTAATAAGAAATATTAACAAAAGATTCAATTTTTAAACAAACTGATGAAATAAAGTAATTTATAATGAATAATTGAAAAATTCATTTCAACATATATAAATAGGTTCTGGTTAATTTTAGATACGGAAATTGTAACTATAATAGGCATGAAAGAATTTTGTTTTTTTAAAATCATGTGTCTATTCTGTGTTCTTGTGAGAAAGGAAATTTATCTTTTTGTTTTTGCATACATTTTGTTAGCTATATAAACCTGATAAATATAACATGTACTAAATATGTTTGTTTGCTCTCTCATTATTCTCATTACATATCATTCTGATAAATAAGGCAAAAAACAGCATATTTTTAAGATATCGTGTGATAGCTTGGCATATCACATTAAGATGCACTAAAACAAATTAAAATAAATAATGAGATAATTGAATTAAATTGTTTTATACTGTATGATATATGTATATCTGAAATTTACAAAATTGATATTCGCCGGTGGTAGAATATTTAGTTATTAATTTCTATTCATATCTTTGTTTATTTATATCCAAACAACATTAATTTAATCAGTTAACAAATAAGAGCTTAGTACCTTAACTGTCATTACACAATCTGTTACCTTACGTAAAGTGTTACTACACAGATCACCTTTTAGCGTGTGTCCAAAATATCCAATAAAAATAATGATAAAGTGCCACAACAGAAATATCTAAACATACCAGAGTATCTTTATGCTCTATGTTTATTTATTTCCACTAATTAAATTCAAATTGCCGAAGCGTTAAAGACGTTTTACAAGAAATTTATATTGATCGAAGAAATATATCGATTTATTCGATAATCCATCGTTAATTAAATTAATTTTAATTCGGATAACTTTTATGAACAAATATATTTCCAAATATGCTTTTCATATTTTTATCCCGTAGTTGGTTATGTCTGAAGGTAAAAAACTTCTGCAATCAACTTTGATTCCGTCTCTCATGTAAAATCTGGGAATTCTAACATATTTTTGCTAAGAATATGAATGATGATTGGAATTTTTACTTCAAAGCATTTTTTAAAAAAGGGATATTTTGCTAGTCTCCAAAATGTATAGGGATCTTTTGACTCAACTATTGCTCTGTGTAACCTTGCCTCTCTCACCTCCACCTCTCTAAAATTAAAATGACATTAACAAAATGTTGAGAAAAGTGAATAATACTAGTTACTATATTATTTTACCATATGATCCGCTACCGGGGTGACCGGGTGACATACCTAATAGCATAATTAGAATATCACTAAATCCCGCTATCTCGTAAGATCTCCGCTTACGTCAGATATGGCATGGGGGACGTGCGGCCTGGTATTATTTGCAATGTATTCAATTCTATATTAAATATTTTCCTCGTTAACAGTAAAAAAATCTAGAGTCCATTTTCGAAATTATAAACTAATATGCAAATATTATATAAAATAATTTCATAGAATACAAATATTCATGTGTTCGTGCAATGCGCGTGCGTATGCGTGTGCATGCTTATGCATATATTCGTATGCATGTTGAAGTGGGTTTATTTGTGTGAGTATCCTGTGTTTGATATGTGCACATATCAAAAAAATTGACATAGGAAGCACAGTACTCTCAATTTTTTACAGGTTTCGTATACTCTTACATATATATTTATTTATAATAATTTGATATCTAAACAAAATATAAAATATTTACATACCAGTAGCAGTGTATGATGTAGCGATAAGTAAAATATTAAAAAGACATAATACTGACTTCTGCATTGTTGAGAGTTTTTGGTCAGGAGTTAATGTGTAAAACGTTTTCTTGCTACTGAAGAATAATATAACCACATTTGGTTTTCACAACCTTATATAGTATCACTTTCATTGTGTCGCGTATTTGATGACAAATAGTTAAAGAAAAGAAACACTTTTATTTGTGTCCATATCTATGACAGCTCTAATTAATTACATTTTAACTAATGTTACGATAACCATTCCACCTGAAAAGAGATACAGCTGTTTATTTCAGAAAAAAACAAGGAAAATGTAAATTAGTTTTAGCGAATTTCTTGATGCAGAAACAATTTTTTTTTAGTTTTATAATAATTAAGAAACAAAACCAAAATAAATACAAAGAAAAACTTATTGCCAATGTATTAATAGCTGGTCAAAATGTTTTAATTTTTTTAATAATGCACTCAAACATACTAATAAGTTATGTTAAGAGTATAAGGTTAGTGCGAGGGTTCAAAAAGGCTTTATTTACTAATTGATAAAACGATCATTTATTAAATTAATTACAATAACATTTTCACTACAATTTCTTTAAATATAATTGACACGGTTGTAAACAGTCGATTGTCTGTCTGTCCAAAAAATATAGCGCTAGCGGGCGGAATAATTTCTTTTCCATCTTCATCGTCTTTCTCGCTCGTTGTTGAATTTTTTGCACTGATTTGAGTACGATTACCAGTCATCGTTTTTATAACATAAAAGCACTGTAAGCATCCTGAATACAACTGAATACTAAATAGAATTATACTATACAACACGTTCACTGTTCGTTATACAACACGTTCACTGTTTCACTGGGCGTTTCTCAAATCATTATTCCGTAGTAAAACTTAACACTTCATGTGTCTGTGGGGATTTTGTATGATTTTTGCATGTGAGGATATTGCATAAAAAAAATCATTATTGAACGTTCCCTAATAATACATATACTACCCGACGTGCATAGACTTGCCGGTTTCGGCTACCCGATCGCTCTGCTTACTCCATACATACACACACACACACAAACACACGCATTTAAGCACGCACTCATGCACACGCGCATACGCACGCACACATGCACACACGCATACACGCACACACGCACGCACGCACACACAATCGCACGCACACACAATTGCACGCTCAGGCACATGCTTGAGCACACGTACTCGCACACGCACACACACATACACATGCACACACACTTACACACACGCACCTACACACTCACACGCACACACCCTTACACGCGCACACGCGCGCATTCAGGGGCGCATGCGTGCATATGCACACACGTACGCACAGACGCGCGCACGCTTACGCACATTCTTGAACACACGTATACCCACAGACACGCAAACACATGCTCTGGTGCTCTTCTTTTGCAAACATAATCCGAAAAACATAGTACCTTGCGTTACAGAAAATTGTAAAGATTTACAGAAGATGTTACATAGCACGTGTGAAGGACTGTCATGGGATATGTTGACATCTGTCTGAATAAAATTTCAAAAGAAAATTGAAGAGGTAAAGTAAAACATCTTTGACTTCTGCTTATGCTTGATGCTTTATTATTTGCACTTAATTAAGAATACTGTAAAATTTTGTACACAGACTGTAAGAGGTGTCAGAAGTCGATGATTTCCCAATAGTGAAATAATATTTAGGAATAGATATTTTATTATTAAATGTGCTGAGCGTTAAGATAATTTCGAAAGAGGCAAAGTTGGCATGATATATCGCGCCAATAATAGTCTCTTATTAATTATTCGATGTGGTAATATCATACGCGCACACGTACCTACAATCACGTGTCGTCTGCACGCGTGTCCACTGACTAACCCGGCCTGCTAGCTGTTACTCCTTTGGAAGATATTAGAGAACAAGTCTAATGTTACCCAAACTAACTATAATACAATAACAATACTTTATTATGTGTTGATTGTATTGAACTAGATGCCAATTTATTCCGCTTTGTTGCTTCAGTTAACCAAGTTGCTTCTCATGACCGTGCTCATATAGTTTTTGAATTTTTTAAATAATCTCGACATATTTTATTTAGATTTTTGGTAAGTCAAATAATTTATTGGCTGTTTAGATCATAGATTGTCGTATTTATTACATTGTTGCGTAGATTAAAAGGCTGTGTTTAGATTTGTATTATTTTTTCGGAATTAACCATCAAGGGGAATAAAGATTTATTACGTTAGGAGAGTTGCCGCTTACCAGTTTTCTATAGACTTTGTCAGTAATTCTCAACCTTAGTATAAAGTTTTTTTGTTTGTGTAAGTAAATTGATTAATTTTAAATAAATTGGTTTTCATACCACTCCTTATAAAATTAAATTTTAATTTTAAAAAATCGTTTCTTATCATACATAAGTAAATTAATAAACACGAGATTTAAAACGACAACGTATAAGATATTGTTCGTGGCTTTGCTCACGCAGAGATAGAATTTTGAGATACGTACACACGATAATGCATATTTTAAATTTTAACTCTTAACTAAAGATTGTAATATTGAAAAATAAATATTTTTATTAAAATCTTGCACATTTAAATATACAGATAAAATCTAAGAACACATGTATTTTAAATTCAAGAGTCTTAAATATTGCCAGTGGTTAATAAGTATATTAAAAAGAAATATTTTAATTCAAAGACATTATTTTCTGATACAGTGGAACGTTCAAAATATTTATAATTAATATTGTTATTCTGAATTATCTATTGAGTAACACTGAATAATAGGGTAAAAGCAACTACTGAGTAACAGAGTAAATATGCCGCGTAAGTAAATATGAAAAAAAATTATTTTATGCACGCAGGAAAATGTAAACAATGTTATTTAAGACAGAAAAAAGGCGAGTTGATATTATGTGCCACAACCAAAGAGTATAATGTCGCAACGCCTACTTTTTTGACAAATTTAATGAATATTATAAATCGGCAAAAGTTGGAAAACCACGAGCTATTCCATGAAACGAGGAACAGCATGTACCTAATATTATTTGAATATTGGAAAAATGGAGATTCGGTTTATCATGATAAGAACGGTTACTATATAGTCGCTAAATTTGTAAAATATAATAATTTCGAAACCCCGTTATAAGACAACCTCCCAGGTCCAGCTGGATTATAAATTTCCGCAAAAGATATCAGCTTTCTATGAAAAAGTCTGAAGCAGTTGAAATATATTCAGCAGAAAGAAAATTACAGATCTTTTCGTGATTTTTAAATATTTTCAACATTTAGAACATACTTCGGTTGATATAATTTTGTTTAAAAGTCTACACTTGATATTTAATTTAGATGAGATTTCGTCGTTCCTGGAAACGGCAAGAATACAGGTGATTAGTACGATCAATAAACTATGATCAATAACTACTAGCGCGACTGGAAGAAAACATCACAGTATTAACAATTGCTATTGCCCATGGTAAAAAGAGATGGGCGGTTTCAACAATTTTCCATAGATACGAAATATCCTGCTTTGGTCTTTAGAAAAAGAACGATTGCTGCTCGCAATTGACTACCGACATTTGTCACACGTAGAAGTTAATGTTGCGGAATTATCCATTCAACACGAAAAAACAACAAACTCTCAAGCTACCTCCATAAATATCTCACTATAGCCACTCGATATTGCAGTATTCAAATCGTTGAACAATAGTGGAATGCGAAATTAATAGCATGGCAGCGCCACAATGTAAACATAAAAATTTATTTTCTCAAATTATTCCCAACATGTATTTTTTCAAATGTTTGCCGGAACGTGGCAGCGTACAAATCCAAAGTTGGTCTAATATTCACGTAATACTGGAAGACAAATATTACCCAGCAATTTTCGAAAAGTATGAACAGGAATTACCGAAAACTTCTTATCAGCAAACCCAACTGAAACTCAAAAATCTAAAGTACTTGAAAAATTTTTCTATTTAGGTTTTGAATAAAAATTTGTTAACACTGAATTTACTCATAAAAACATAAAGGAAAAATTACAAAAATATGCATAATTTCAGACATAAACTTAAATATCTAAGAACCTGTATTTAATAAAATTTACCTACGAGTAAGACCAAGAAAAAATAGGATAAAAGAAGTTAAAACGACTCCCTAAGTTGTAATTCAGATATAATGAGTACCTATAAGCGAACTTGTTAACTATAGTGATTTTTGAAACACTAACCGATCAATCAATATTCGAATTATTTGAATGATTTCGATATAGACATAAAAGAATGTAATTCACATACTAAAAAAGACATTAATTTCAACATTAGTCAACAAAGACTATGTGAAATTGCAACCTCTATATATATATAAATATATATATTTATATATAAATATATATATATATATATATATATATATATATATATATATATATATATATATATATATATATATATATATATATATATATATTAGGGTGGTTCTTATCTGAGCGAAAAAAATTTTTTTATTATTTTTTAAAGGGTAATTATAATCTTTGAGATGAAAAAGTGATCTTGGATTTTTTCTAAATTTTTTATTCAACTTCCAGGGGTCGTTACCGCTGAAGGTAAAACTTGGGGAATAATAAATAAATTCATGTCAGTGACTATTTTTTCATTCAAATATATCAATCAAATTCACTTACAAACACCTCACCTTTATATAAAAAAACAAGTAATTGAATATTTATGTTAACAACAGAGTAGATTTCTTTGTGTCAGGAAACTTTTTTCGATAGTCTTTAACCAATAACAGTAGGTATTGTTTTTGTTATTCATCGGTGGTATGTAATTTGTTATACTTCTCCATAAGTGCTACACCTCGCTCTGCAATATCATTCACAACTCGCATACCTTATTCTTTTATAACTTTCGTAATTTCCCAGGTTTCTACATCGTTCTTGAGAAAGTCAGGCGTCATACCAGTTATCCGAAACAATCTATATGTGTTGCTTGTGACGAAGTTTTCAAGGTTTTTGTTTATAATAGAATCACTTTTCAATACTATGCGCTTAGGACAGTACTCTAGGCCTCCATTTTGTAATGCTTTTATCATATTTTTTTTAGTTTTTAAGCTAACTCTGTTTTCAAATGAGACTAAGCCCACTAATTCTTTGGATAAGTACCACAATTGTGCTATTATTTTTTTTAGCTACTTTAGATATTAATGGATTAACATCTTCATACAATTTGAGATCTTTTAACAGTTGCAAATCGTTTCCAGGTGTTAATGGTGCAGAATGGGTTTCATACCACTATTTCACATAAATTCGCACTGTAAACACGCAAATATTTTTTATACCTTTCTGTTCTTTCTTCGACGTCTTAAATTAGTCTTGGAATAAGAAAATTTTAAGCAAATATATAGCTTTTGCTATCCACCGAGCTCTATGGAAACCAGCGGGTGTTCTAAAGGTGTTACTTTTTCAAGTGTACCCCCCCAAGAATATAACAATTAGCTCTAACAATTCTTTGTAATTGTCCCTCGGCTGGTACAAAGTTAATTGCTGTTTTGAAAAAGTAATGATCGCCTCTAAAATATGTTCGCTATCTTTAAATAATAATGGAAATAGTCCTAAAATTATTTTGGTTCATTTTTTCCCAATTATTTTTAAATCGTTTGAAAATTGCAATTTCGGGTCCGCTGGAAGTACCCAATGTCTGCAGTACCACGGTTTCTAACATTATTTCGAGTATGTGATGTCGGCAAGCTAGCCAGAGTAAATCCTTTTCCAACTTTTGTTCTAAAAGTATGCAGACTCCATTCCGCGAACCGGTGTTAGATTCCTTAGTATCGAAACACATGCACTTAATTTTTTCACGTAAATTTCAACTTCTTATAGTTTCAAATACTGCCGATGCAGTTGCCTCTCCTGTTCCTCGGCTTAACTTCGGGATACTAAGAAGTTGGTTGGTGCCTTGACCTGACATTAAAATAGGCAATCTATCTACTTTATCGTGGCCAGAGATATCTTCACACATGTTGCCAACCCAGTGAACGGTGAGAGGCACTTCCGGTTTAAATCCTGACTTTAAAGATTGTGCTATTTTCTTTGTATGTTGTATTCGCTGACGACGAATAGAAGAAGTGTTAATGTTGTCTTTTGATGGATCACAATCACCACTTTTTAGTGTAGACCTCAGGACAACAGCAGCTTTTCTATCGTTTAATTTAGCAACGTCTATAATTTCCCCCCCCCCCCGTTTCGCTGGCCGTGCTTCAGAGTTCGAGGGCCCTGGCTGTGGAGAAACAATCAACCTCCCATCGTGACTACTTCCAATTGCAGATAGTGAAGATGATGAAATAGGCAGAGTACATTTTTCAGTTAATTTTTGACACTTTCTACTTCCCGCTGCTTCAATGTTTGCACCGCTCCACTTTTCATTGTTTTTCGGTCACTTTTTTTGAATATTTTTTATCTAAGCTACCAATTTTTCCAGATCTATTCAGTCTTTGAGCTGGTAGGAATTGCTTGTTTTCCTCAATTTTCATAATTTTCAATTCATTAGAATGTGCTATGTCAAAAAGTTCTTCGAGTTGACTCTGCCACGTTTTTTCTTTCCGTTCTATTGCTTCGGACCGCTTGGTTTTATTTTACTTATTCTTTTTCACAAATTGCCGTTGTTTAAAGTGTTTCAGTTTTTCTTTTACGTGTTGTTTTTTCCTAGTAGGTATGCTTACTTTTTCCCACAAAGCTATGACATCTTCAGTAGTAGAGTCCGCAGCAGCATTGTTGTTTAATTTTTTTTTCAAATTTATAGTAGAAAAATAACTGCAATACTTCTTTGGTTGATAGCAGCTTTGTTTCGGTTTGAACTGCTGATATCTGTCCGATTAACCACACAGCTGTTTTACTTGTAAAGTAAAACAGCTTCAGTACTTGTAAATGCCATAACTAATATGGAACACACTTGCAAAATTACGTACACACAGCAAACCGGGGAGTCGCAAAATAAAAGACGTGCGCTCTGGTGGAACGTAATTTAGACACTAAGCGGCGTGCCAGCGACCGGTAGCAGGGAATGAAGGAAGGGGCGAGGGGAAGGGTGAGGGTTATTAGGCGCTTGTATTGTTAGGTTAATAATAATGTGTATAAGGACTATCAGATGTACTTCGAAAAAATAATTAAAAAATAAACTTTTGAAATTTGGTAGCGACCACTAAACTTCGTTCAAAAAATAAAATAAAAATCATATGCTTATATTTTATGGTAAAAACAGGAAATAAAAAGAAAATATTTCTAAAGAAAGATCTTGATAAATAAATAAAGAGCATGGACATGGTTGTTGCTAATTACGGTTCCGGTATGTCAAAAAATGAAGATCCAAGAGACAATTACCAAGGTCCCTTGCGGAACCAACTCCAAAAAGAACAGGAATAAAAATATATTATGTAATGTAACTAATAAAAATGCAACCAAGACCAAGTGCAGTAAATTTATTAATTGTAAAACAGATGTAATTAGTCATCATAATAAGACTAAAAAAGAATACACCATTTACAGGAAATAAGGCTATGTCTTGTATTGAAAAATTATGACAAAAATGAAGATGAAAAGGAAAATATTGAAGAAGTGATCGATAGTAATAACAAAAACGAAGAAGACAAGGAAGAATGCTGCTGCGTTGATTACTAGGTACATTTAAAATAAAGAAAGAAATGAATATATTTTATTGGATTAATAAAAAAAGCAGTAAAAATAAACGGAGAGACTTACTACACCGTAAACTCTTCGATAAAATTACGAGTACCTCACAGTTTAAATTTTTAATAGTGAAAATAGTACACCTAGAAAGTCGTAATGAGATAAAGTATACATTCACAATTAAATGAAACTACGTGATGTAGTATTATTCCTACTTTCTTTAAGGTCTTTACCACGACCTAGGTTTCATTGAATAACAACATCTTCAGTTGGGCTATTAGCAAAGATTTCACCCCACCTGAAGATGTAATACAACGAAACCTAGGTCACGGTAAAGAATTTATAGAATGTAGAAATAACACTACATCGAATAATTTCATTTAATTGTGTATAATAAATTTCTACAGAATTAACGCCAAATATATTCAATATTCAAAGTATATATTGCCAAATGAAGACAACAACGTATATTGCAAGATTTTTACGTGTGTGCGTAGTGCGTACGTCTTCGTGTGTGTATAAATATCTATCATTTCAGAGTTCGAAACTTTTAATCTATCTTATCAAAAGTTCGCAACTCTGAAGGTTACTAGAAAATGTGACTTAAAATAGTGATAAAAATAGTTAATTTGATTATGTTTTATTTAAATTATTTAAATACATATATTCTTACCAAATAAACACATTTTATAATAAGGTTAAAGATTTGCAATTCACTATAATATTTTTGAAAATACTTACTGTTACAATTTTATATTTTTAATTTCTATAGTTCCAATTAAAGTAGATTAATTTTTTTTAAAAAATGCTTCATTTTTTAGAATTGATGTCAGCATATAGAATAAAAATTTCTTCCTCTTTGTATTTAACGCTTATAAATTTATCGTCTCTAAAAATATTCTTGCTGACAATATTCCTGCTGATGTCAGTAACACTGAATTCGCTGACGGCAATTTCTCCAGTCTCTAAATGTAGATGCCTTCATTCGATAAATTTCTTTTGGCCATATTGAGTCACAGATCTTGAATTATTTCTAAGCCAACATCGTATTTCCTCTCCCACATAATTCTAAAGAGGTTTTGTAAGCGAATTATGAAGCGGCTGAAACGCTTGGTTTGAATGTAGAGGTATGCATAGTATTTCTATGCCATTACGCTGTGCAAAATTGATTATCTCAATATTTTTAATCTAACTGATGTGGCCATCTAAAATTAACCCGATCGGACAATCTTTTGATGGTTTGTGTATAAAATAAGATATTCCATACACTTCATTACAATTTCCATTCGAATCTACCCGGAGAAATTGCCTTCGTGAATAGATCCTGGTGGTGCTCCTTTCATAAATAAGGATGGCTTCTCTTTTGTGGACATATTACAAGACCAACAGCACATAAGCCCCAACAGCAGTCATTGCTATTACACGAGTCGTTACCGAACCTCTTTGTACTGAAGTAATCGTACCAACCTGTCTCTTTCCTCTCTTACTTAATACTTGAGGCATAAGTGAGTGTTAAATGCTGATATTATTTTATATAATATTATAAATACGGTCTAGTGTAAAACTATATTTATTTATTAATTTCTCTAACTTATCAAAGAATTCAATAGCATTTTTTTTTGTAAATCCCCTAGCTTTTGGGAAGGATGTGCGCATTGGACGACGAAAATATAATTCAGAATGACGTATTAAAAAAGATTGCAGGCAATTCATTTCAGCACTTTGCATCACTTGCGAAATAAAACAATTAATATTGTTTCTAACCGCTACTACCTACTGCTCTTGTCAGACCAATGAATGTCAGGAATATCAGTTATGTCTCTCCTTGTCATACCAAATGGTCTATATTTAATCTAAAAGATTAAATCTACAAGTTGACTTTCTAAATGATATATAATAGTATGCTTTCTTCGCCGCCTTGCATTTACTACTGCATTCATAGGAATGCCTGTTTTTAATGCTAGATTTAAAATAATACATTCTTTTGCACTTAAAAGCAACAGAGCTTTTATAAACATTCTATTTCTCTTTTTTGAGGCACAGAACTCTAAAACGGCTGCGAATATTGATTTTGCAGTCAGTCTGGAATCTGAATACAATATAATTCTCGCTTTAATTATGATATAAATTTAGATTGTCATCGATATAAAAATTATGTGACAAAATCATTTTCAATGTTGTCTTTTCAAATACTGTTATGTTAAGGGAAAAAAGGAATTGTACGTCTTTTTGTTCGAATATAAAATGTTTGTAAAAATGACGATCAAAACTATCATAGAATAGTATATTAAAAAACCTCTCCTCTTAAAGTGGCTATGCAAGTTTTTTTTTCATTGAGATCTTACTGTTCATAAGTTAGCCGGAAATAGTCTCTGTCAGAGAACATTAAACTTTTTGTTTAAAAAAATTGATAATACCTTTCCAGAAGGAACACGATTTCCAAAGTTTTTCCTTGAATAAGTACTGGGGTTATCCTGATAAATATTAAATTTAGCCAATGGAAATTAAATCTTTTGTATTATAATATTACACTACATGTCGAATAAATTTGTAGCCAATTTTTTTGGAGCAAAAATGCTCAAACCCTCTGAGAGAGTAAATCATAATATTTTTTTAATATTATTAGTACACATTTTTAAGATTTTTTTTAAGGTTTTAAATAAACCACGGTATTCATAATATTAATGAAGATATTTAAATATTTATTACCTCTTTTTAACATGTAAATGTATTTAATTTATAAGAAAAGAAATCCTCCTTGAAACTATTCTTTAGCCTTTATTTAAGAACCATTGCTTCCTATCAAGCTACTTACTGACACTAAAATCGATATAAACATAATAGAACCATGCTCAAGGAAAGAACCAATTCAAGTTTTATTATAGAAAGGAGATGACAACGTTGAATCCGTTCACTTGCCAAAGAAAACAATGTAATGGTCTACACAGATTGTTCCCCTGATAATACCTTTAACAGAGATAGTGCAGGCATTTTCCTCATTCACCCCTCCGGCAACAATGTCAAACTCAAAATTCCCATTGACCAAATTGCTTTAAATTTAAGAAGCCTCAAATTTGAACTAGTCATTTCCTCCGACTTAAAATCAGCACTTGAAAACATAGGCACGGCGGTACAAACTTAACACAATAAAGCAATATATAATAAACTAGCTGACCCGTGCGAAGTCTTCGCACTATATAGCCATCTAGCGTGTTCCAAGTATACAATTTGGCTAAGATATTTGATGTGTCGCCCACAGATGGCGCTCATGCCAATTGTTATAAAAATTAATTTTTTTATTAACAAAACGATTTTTTTCGAATTTTTTTATATTTTTCGCTCAAAGTAGAAAACATAAGCTTTAAGTGGGTATTTTTTTTATTTTTTTTGGTGCAGTAGTTAAAGAGATCGAGCCGCTCGACCAAAAAACACCTTTTAGAAATAATATATTTAGATACACGATTTATACTCCAGTGGATTCCAGCTCATGTCGGCATTGAAGGGAATGAGTGTGCAGATGTTGATTCAAACGCTGTTGCCAAGCGTAAAATTTTTAACCAGCGGTTTGGTAAGGCAACAATTCCAGATCTTGACTGCCAAGAAATCTGTCGTCTGCAATACCAAGACTATGTACAGGAAAAGGCGTGAAAATAGTACAGTCAAAGGCGTGAAAATATCTTCTGAGAATAGCTCAAGATCCTATCCCACCTGCAGGAACTCTCCCCAAACACAACACACATCGGACTTAGTTAATGCTTAGCTAATGCTTAGCTTATTTTTCCCAGGCTATTGGGATCTGTAAAATATAGTGTACTTTACTAATATACTGGCTAAGATTTACCCAGTATATTACAATGTAGTGGTATTTACGTAAAAGGCTAAAATGTCAAGGAATGGTTTTTAATATAATGAAAGTTCAAAGCTTTTGGTTAACCTTAGAAAAGAAAAAGTTTAATATTTAAAAAAAGAGTAAGATATCGCAAAAATATAAAGGAATCTACTTAAAAAATGTATAAAAATAATCAAGAAAAAGTATACATTTGATGGGATACGTGTAACATGATAACTTCTCGTCTTTTTTGGCACTTCTAGTCTTTTTTACCTAGTATAAGCAACCAGACTAGAAATGGTTGCTTATACTAGGTAAAAAAGACTAGAAGTGCCAAAAAAGACGAGAAGGTATCATGTTACACGTATCCCATCAAATGTATACTTTTTCTTGATTATTTTTATACATTTTTTAAGTAGATTCCTTTATATTTTTGCGATATCTTACTCTTTTTTTAAATATTAAACTTTTTCTTTTCTAAGGTTAACCAAAAGCTTTGAACTTTCATTATATTAAAAACCATTCCTTGACATTTTAGCCTTTTACGTAAATACCACTACATTGTAATATACTGGGTAAATCTTAGCCAGTATATTAGTAAAGTACACTATATTTTACAGATCCCAATAGCCTGGGAAAAATAAGCTAAGCATTAGCTAAGCATTAACTAAGTCCGATGTGTGTTGTGTTTGGGGAGAGTTCCTGCAGGTGGGATAGGATCTTGAGCTATTCTCAGAAGATATTTTCACGCCTTTGACTGTACTATTTTCACGCCTTTTCCTGTACATAGTCTTGGTATTGCAGACGACAGATTTCTTGGCAGTCAAGATCTGGAATTGTTGCCTTACCAAACCGCTGGTTAAAAATTTTACGCTTGGCAACAGCGTTTGAATCAACATCTGCACACTCATTCCCTTCAATGCCGACATGAGCTGGAATCCACTGGAGTATAAATATTACGTAATCACCGTATACTTTTAATGTAATCATCTTGAATAACAGCGCGTTCGTCGTTCATCGTGCTAATTTGTGTACACAGACAGCGACGACCTTAAAAACTGTTATTGTTTAAATTGTATTTATCAGCAAACATACGTAATTAATATCAACGGTACACCTGTTCTTTTACATTTGTTATTACGTTATGAAGCTGAAATTTGAATATTAAGTATTTTGTCACTATTTTTTCGGCATCTAGGCACTTGATAGCGCTCAAGGTAATGCTCCTAGCAGCTGCGACGGTATAATATTTGTATGCAATACTATACACTACTAGTCACTATTGAAACTCTTCTCGATAGAGAATAGATCCCTCGAGATAGAGAATAGATCTTGAGGTATCGAGACTTATTTAATATTAAAATATTAAGTATGCAAGGAGATACAGCATTCTAAACGTCATAAAGATTGCTTTAGTTGTTCCTAAAATGTAGACTCTCCAAATTATAATTTTGACACTGACTTACTCACTTACATATAAAACTTCTAGTTTACTTCCAATCGGTTTTGAAATTTGAAAGTAGATTTTATATAGAAAAAAAACCGAAATGTTTCCAGAATGAGATAGATTCTTTTATAAAGTTAACGGTGAAATTAAGTGAAGAACATTTTGAATGAAATTAGCTGACCAAATTGGAATAATTTTACATTCACTTATGTATAATTTACGTTTTTATGCATATACGCTTCTTTCTAATTTACGTATTGTGTAATTTTAATTCATAAACGTTGATAAATCTTTGTTGTGTTTCATACATTTGGAAAAAAATTGTAATTCCTTGCAAATATTAACTTTTAATTTCAGTGCTAATTTAAATTGAATCACACTACTGGCAAATATTTTAATTAGTAAATACCTAAATCTCTTGATATTTTTATTAAATTTCAATGGCAGTCAAAAAACAGCGCCATCTAGTGCCTTGAGTTTTTGCACTTTATAGAGTATTTCTGATTTGAAAATGATATAGTTAAATGAAGTTTTACTTGAGGGTTTTTATTTGTTTTATTACAATTTGGTGATGGGTAAGATACGTATTGTTAGAAAGGATGAAAAATGTTTAATTAGTTGAATAAAAATCTCTATATTGTAATAATTTTGAAATGCATAGTGTTTTTTATACTTTTATTTGTTTTATCGTCAAAGTTTATATACATATTAAAAACTAAATTAAAATATTTACTTAAAAATATTGTAAAATAGTTATTACACACATTTTTCTTAATAGTAGTTAGATAATATTAGTTCAGTTTTGTCATTACGTACAACAATTTTAAAACAGTTATCGATATTATTCTTAAAAGTAATATTTAAAAAGTCATGAGTTTGTGAGTTTTGGGGAAAAGGAGACTGGATGATCTTTTATCTTTTTTTTTAATTATGTTCAAATACTTACAATATCATTATCAGTATTTAAAGTGCCCACTTTATCCCTGTATTGCTTTCGAAGTAGATTATGATATCGGAATGTGCTGAATAGACTATTTTAAATCTCCCTAAATTTTTTGTGTGTTTTATTGTAGGTTGAATTTCGAAACTAAAGTGATTGGGCAACTGATTTCTATACATTTCAGTAACTATTTTTAAGCTTTCATTGTCTCTTTCTAAGGCATGCATTAGATTTAAAATGATGGGTTTATCAAATAATCTGATTGTTTATTGCATACTGTTTCTTAACCCGGCGATATAAGTAAAGGTATTTCAAGGTATACATATAAAAACAGAAAAGTTATTTTTAAACACTGAAACTTTTATTATTTCTTTTTGTAGTCCAATTAATCAGAACTACTTTCCTATTTCAAGATTTACGATTCCTTCTTTTCGAAACGTTTATATCGTTTTAAGTGTTTTTTTGTTATAACCACACATGAAAATGTTAAGTGAACTTTTTAAATTTGATTTAGCAATTTTGTTTTTGAAAAGTGAAGGAAGATTTACGTCCCTCTTGTTGTTTATATAAAATATATTAGGCCATTATTCTGCCGATACGAACACAATTTTAAACCACATTATAATTTTACTAAAATAGTCTCGAAAAGGAACGTCAGCAATTTGTAAACATTTTAAATGTTTGCCTTACGCGGTGTTTGATGTAAATTTCAAAGTTCATTTATACGTATTAGTGTCAATATTATTTGTTATTAGCCATATGTTTTGCAATGAATGTTTTATGATATACTATATAGTGGTAATATTATGTTCAACTAAAATTATTCAGAATTTGAGCACGCTGCTGCATGGTTTTATAATAGTTTATTGTTGAATACTTATGTGTTAAACGGTTTTGACAATGGCTTAATTACAATGCCTAATTGATTTTTCGGAGCGTTTTGGTTTATTTAACGCGTTTAAATATATTAAAATTTGCTACCATTTTGGTATCATTAGTATATATTCCATAATTTAGCAATTCTCAACAAAAGTCATAAAATCCTACCAAAACCTTAATATAAAATTGGGTAATTTTTTTAGATCGTAAATCTTTGATAATAAATATATCATATAAAAAATAATCGATCTGTGGCACATGTCAAAAATATAAACGTTTTCAAATGGAAATATTCGAGTTATCCATTTAATTAATTTAAACCATAACATAAAACATTACAACAAAGAAATAATTTCATGCATTTTTGTAGAGATATTTCTTGCTCACGCGTGTAAATATAATCTTACTGATGCTCACAATTTCGAGAAATCGACTACGTTCCCATCTACACATTTCGTATGTCAATCCATGTGTTGCAAAATTGACGTAATATCAAAGAATCTGATGGTAGTTTACGATGTTTGAAAATTCGAGGGTGAAATTTTGCATTAATAAATTCAGTTGAAGAAAAAGAAATTCCTGTTAAACTTCACTTGGAAAAATAAAAATAAATTTTAAGTATTATATATTGATTTGTTTTCAAGACTTAGATTAAAGGTAGATTAAAAGAGATTCTGTAACTATATTCTAGACAATGATCTAACCATTACTTTATTACTGTACTTGTTACTGTAATATACGAGTTGCTCAACACACATTCTATTCTTACACGCATATGTGCTCACTTATAGAGTGGTTAACTCGAACGAAACACCAGATGCAATTTAAAAAAAAAACCAATAATGCTTTTTTTCACATCATCATTAAACCTTATAAGATATACGTGTTCACATTTGTGTCACTAATATAAAAGAAAATATTCAAGTCATACTTATTTGGAAAAGGTAACAAATTAAAATTTTTTATAAGTAATGTGAACCTCCTAACTTTCCAAAGTATAGTGTTTATCATACCGATCACTTTCAACATTGGAATCATTTCAGTAATGATGATTGTGGTAATCTCAACGCATATTTTTAATTTTTAGATATTTTCTAATTATGTTTAAGTGAATAAAATAATAATAACTTATCTACTGTATTTTTATTTTCATATCAATATTTTTATTATCATTTAGTAAATTCAATATTTTACAGTTAAATGAATAAAAATTTAGAAATAAAATTCGTGCCAGGTTACTGACAATTTGATCAATAGTATGTATATTTTTAATATCGCGTATTGCAGTCTTTTAGGTTGTGATTTAGAATTTACAATTTGTGTCGCTGAATGTGAATTTTCGTGATATAATTATTAGAATTGGTCCAACAATGATTTTAGGTTTTAAGATATTAACCGTGTCTGTGTCACTAAAGTAGCAGAACAACCTGAATAAAAATAGAGAGGGCATAACCAGTTTTCTCATTAGTGGCTTCAGTGATAGAATGCACTGCTGCTACCAATTTTAATCTATTATGCATACATATTTGGTGAAATAATAGTTTTATCTTTGAATGCGGTTGTGGTTTATAAATGAGAATGATGAGACTCAAATAATTTAGTAACTGATATTAATAAATGATTTACATAAATTCCATATTTTACATTTCATCTAAACACACAGAAGAAAAATAATATTTCTTCTCACATATTTTGTATTTAATAATGAATTCAGGGTTCAGTTTTCAATATTTGGATATAATTTCAAGACAATTGAAGTTAAACTTATATCGTGATTTATGATCGCTTATACTCAGCATTTTCCATAAAAATGATTTATATAGATGGAGCTTATTACCAAGTTTTGCAATTATTTCTTCTTCTACCATAATATGCAGCAGAGTTCATTTCAGATAGAAAATTATACCTTGTTTTTTGGAAAAATAATTGAGAACATTATAAATAAACTACCTCAGAGATATAAAGAGTTCTTGAAATGTCCTGTATTATTTTGTTTATATGTGCAAAAGGAAAAAAAATACTGTTATAATTGTTGTATAATTTGAAGTTCCAAAAATACAAAATATCTAATAAAAATTTGTCTAATAATATGAAAAAAATTGAGTGATAATAGCCCCTTATTCTCATAAATTTTTCACTTTTTCCTTCCTTAATTGCTTCTGAAGCTACTTGTCTAAAACAAACTTATTTTCTTTTCATGTTGACCACACAACATTGAATACTTTTGTTCTTTACAATTTTCGTTATTTTCTAAATAAGTTCCTATGTGTTTCCAGTCAGAAAGCCTGGTTGTGTATTGAGAAGGAGTTTTAGAACAAAAATTTGCAAGGCAAACAAATAACAGTACCGACATTGATTGAATAACATGACAAGATGTTTCCAGTAACTGGCCATTTTTCATTTTCTTTGTAGAATACCTATTTGAAAATAACCTGTTTTGTTCTTTATATTTCTTTTTTGCAGCTGAATACATATTTTTGGATTTCTATTTTGAAAATCAGTCATTTCTTGTGAGAGGATGTCGTTAATAAAATTATTATTTAGCGATACTAGCTTACGTCAACATGTTTCCTAACTCAAATTCAATATTTCTTGTCCTCTTGCTGAACAACAATATCTTTCTCAGAGAGATGAAAGAGTTGCTGTTAGTCTTCTGTCTGGCATGAAATTAAAAAATATATATATATATATACACAAACACAAACACACATATATATATATATATATATATATATATATATATATATATATATATATATATATATATATATATAGATGTAATATTTAAATTATAAAGCCTATTTAATTATTTGGGGATTAATGCGAATCTACTTTTCGGAGAAATGGGGGAAATAGAAGTTTTCAGTTTATTAGAAAACATCATTATTTTAATTACAACTGTCTTCAATAAATTGTTATAAATGTAATTGCGGCTACCTCGCCAATTAAACAGTAGAAAACACGTCAGATGTATTTTTGATTCTAAAAAATAATTCCATAAGTAACTTACAAAACTTCACAATTTTGTACTAATTGTGTTCTTATATATATTATATAAATAAATATGTGACTCTAAAAATATCCGCAGAAAATTCGGAAGCACCTTACATACATATTCATTTATTTACTTAAATAAAATCTGTTCAGCGAGAGTTGATAAATATTACGAAAACGTTTCGCAATAATAACTGTCGCTGAAGTATCGCAATTTGACATTTGAATTATGAAACCTCGGGTGTTCGGGTAAAAACAAAACATCATGACTTTCTTTCCTGATCTTCCATATAAATAGGGCCCAGAGCCCAGGATTGATTGGATCTTAGCTATTGTTTCTTTGTACTTAAAGCAGTAATTTTACCTTATCCTGATAACTTTTATTTATAAGTAGGTAAAATACGAGAAATATCTAGTCTATAATTTTATGACTTATTAGTAAACTAAACACTAAAGACAGCACAGTGCACTATAAATAATAACAATTAGTGACTTTGGAAGCGAGTACAGAAGTACCGGACGGCTTTAAATGATGCATATTCTTTCTGAACACCGAAAACAAGCGAACAAACTAATAATAAAAATATAAATAATACAACATGTGCTTATAGTATATTCAATAACTTGGGTAAAACCCTTATTACATAGGTCAAACAGGAAGAAATTTTACAACAAGATATAAAGAACACATTGCCAGCTGGCGAAATAACATATTAGACATATCTCACTTTGCTAAACATCTCATTGAAAATAACCATCACCCTCATACTGATAATGCCCCTTATATATTACAAATAAATACAAAAGCCCAACAAGGCCAAGCCCGGAAAAAAGAGACAACATCAGGTCTTCAGGAGATTGTTTATAATTTACCTTGAGCTTATAGAGATAAAGCTATAGATTCAGACGTTTTCAAGACTACTATTGAAAAATTAAATGATTATTTTCTTCCGAAACACTTGTGAAAGACATTTGTTTAGGCAAATTAAGCAAGACGAAGATGGAAAATTTAAGAAATTATTTGTGAAATTGAGGCACCAAGCAGAAAAATGTAAATTCACCAATTCTGAAGAAAGTTTGATTGATCAAATCGCAGAAAAATGCTCCTCATCTGAACAACGAAAAAAGATATTGACATTAGGAAACAACGTGGTAAAGTCACGTTATAAAATTATAACTTTAGCCAATATTTTGGAGGCAGTAGGTCATCAGTTAGAAGAGTATGGACAAAAGTGCAAGACAAAGGAAGTTAATTTAATTTGAAATCAGTTAAAATATTAGGAAACAAAAACAGATGACATAAAATATAAAAATGTAACCAACAAATCTGGAAAAAACATCAAAGGAACCTAGAATGAGCAAATGTGGTCGATGTGGGTATATTACGCATACATCATCAGATAAGAAGAGTCCAGCCAAAAGAAAAACTTGTCATTCCTGTGAAAAAAATCTACCATTTCAGTGTTTTGTGCAAATCAAAACGATAGGAACGGAAATTAGAAAACAAACAAATTGAAACTTCAAAATTTAAGAAGCGGAGAAATGAGAAGGAAGTGGACTCTATTAATTATCATGATGATTCTTGTGAAGGGGATCATTATGTCTTCAATATGAATGATGACAACGATGTTACTATTGAATGTGGAGTGGGCGGTGTTAAATTAAATTTGTTTATCGATACTGGATGTAAATTGAATTGATTTACTGCAAAATCATGGGAAATTTTGAAGAAAAAAAGAATCGACGTTACTGATCAAGTGAAAGGATCAAATAAAAATATATACTTTTACGGAAGTACTCACCTTTATATGTCAAAGGATCTTTTGAAACTGTCATCAAAAGTATGATAGTGAACGGAAAATCGGAATGCGCAAACATTTTTGTAGTCAATCGAGGATCTGGAGATTTGTTGTGTAAAGAAACTGACATTCATTTAGGCGTTCTGAAAATGGGCATTGGTGTAAACGGAATCATGCAAACGCGTAAGCCTTTTCCGAAATTCAAGGACGTAGTCGTTGAAATTTTGGTTGATGAAACCTGCAATCCAGTCGCACAACCCTATCGGAGAATCCCAATTCCTAGTGAGAAGAAGGTTGAACAAAAAATAAAGGATTACTCGACAGCGATATTATGGAAGAAGTACATGGGCCATCTCAGCGGATTTCGCCCGTGGTGTCAATTTTAAAAGACGACGATGATATACGGTTATGCATGGATATGAGACGCGCCAATGCTGCGATCATGAGAGAAAAATAATCCATTACCCTATTTGGATAGTTTGTTGCTAAGAATTAAAAAAGCTCAGTTCTTTTCAAAACTTGCGTAAAGAATGCAATACACCAAAAGGAGATACATTCAGATTCACAGCATTTGACGAAATTTATAACGTATAAACGTTACACAGATACAAACTTTAATGTGTAGCATAACTTACGCATCAGACTCATTTCAGAAAATACCCGAAAACATGTTGACGAGATTAGATGGAGTCATAAATTTCATTGACGACATTTTGGTGTACAGAGAAAATGAAAAACAACATACAGAACGATAGTCTAAAGTTCTGGAAGTGTTAAAAGAGAATAATGTGTTACTGAATGAAAAGAAGGGTATATTCAAGGTACAGAAGATACATTTCCTTATGCACGAATTGGCACCAGAAAGCATTAACCTCTAAAAAATATATGACCAGTATTGCTGAATTTAGAACACCAAAAACAGTTGAAGAGCTTCAAATCTTATTAGGACTAAACAACTACATTAAAGTGGTTACCCGATTTACCAACTATGACAAAACTGTTAAAAAAATATTAAAGGAAAAGTCCGGAAAAAAGTCAAACAAAGAGGATTTGTGGAAAGAGGAACAGGACCGAGCATTCTAGAGACTGAAGCAAGCTCTCACTACGGCGGAAATATTGGGCTATTACGATGTAGACGATGATACTCAACCCCGTGAGATTGGGTACTGTTTAATACTGAGTGATAACAGAGGGCCTAGAATTATGGCGTAAGGTAACCGTAAAAACAGAAAAGGAAGCGTTTGCCTTAATTTGGCATTTCAACATTTTTCGGTTTGGCAAGGAATTTGATCTTATCGCTGATGAAACACGCTTGAGTTTTTATTTAGCATTTCAACATTTTTCGGTTTGGCACGGAATTTGATCTAATCACTGATGAAACACGCTTGAGTTTTTATTTGGGCAAAATTCAATACTTTTTGCGCCTGTTGAGTGTTGGGTTCTACAGTTACAAAGGTATCGCTATAATATTAAATATAAACAGGTAAAGTGAACATTGCAGATCCCCTATCGCGACTTTGCGAATACCAAAATGTTCCACCCGGAATTGACGATGATTATGTGCATCAGATAGTCGACTTTGCGCTATTTCCCTGCAAGTTTTTACAGAGTGCTCTAGACGTGATGCTGAAATTAAAATGGTAAAAAAAGGACTTTGCAATGACGATTGGGAAAATTCGGTAAAAGGATATAAAATTTTCGAGAATGAACTTTCATGACAAAATATTATTGCGAGGTAATAAAATTGTTATTACCAAAAGAACTGCGTTAGATACAGCGCACGAAGGCCACCCAGGAATAGTGGCTATGAAGAACCGTTTAAGATCTAAAGTTTGGTGGTTACGTATTGGTAAAGACGCGGAATGAAGAGTAAAGTGTAAAGGATGGACTCTTGTAGGATTGCCTAGCCATCCTTTAACAATGAAAAGACGCAAGCTCCCTGCTGCTCCATGGATGGATGTTGCTATAGACTTGTTGGGACCGCTCAAAATAATGATTACTTATTAGTAATTAGTGACTATTATAGCAGATATAAGGAGGTAAAGTTTACAAAGGCAATGACTAGTTCACAAATTATTAAACTGCTAAAATAAATATTTAGTCGTCTTGGATATCCTTCGCCTATCACCGCAGATAATGGGCGTCAATTCGTAAGTGAAGAATTCAGAGATTACTGCTGATAATGCAACATTATATTATTTAATACATCTTATTGGCTTCAACAAAATGAAGAGGTCGAAAGACAAAATTGTGATATATTGAAAATCAGTTATATGAAGAAGATAGATTTGAAGGAGAGTGTTTGGGAGTATTTAATGATGTAAAATTCAACTCCACATTCGGTGACTGGGAAGACGCCCACTGAACTTTTCTTTGGAAGACAGAATGGGGATAAAATCCCTTCTTTACCGGATAATGACCACAAGACAGATAATTCTGAGGTTAAGGATAAACATAAAATTCAGAAAGGAAAAGGTAAAGAGTATGGAGGCAAAAAACAGTGAGCAGAAGAATCAACTTTAGTGGAAGATGATAAGGAATGTGAGAGAAATCGAAAAGGAAAACAAATTGTCAGTAAACCTTTAAGCCCACTCTGCATATCGTTGAACAGGCATATGGTGGCAATATACAAATGAGAAATGAATAAACAAAACAGAAACTAAGACGTAACGTAATTCAATTGAAGAAAGTCGAATGGAAATTTCAACGCGAAGACCAAGATATAAATGAAGAGATTCAAAATAAAAATCAAATAACTAATCGGTTCATTAATTACGTTACAGTATGTTGTAATCAATCAGTAATCTTGTTTAATTAAAAAAATTGTAATAAGGAAGGGATGTAGTATTTGTAATCTATATTTTAGTACCTACTTATAAATGATGCTGTCTCGAGTACACTGGTAGGAGGGAGTCAGTCGCGTGAAACCTACGGGCGAGAGCGGACGTCTATCTGCGCAATGGTGTAGTGACGAGCCAATTAAACGTGCCTCTAGTGACAAGGAACACTACACCATCCATTGTTGCGTTGTCATACTTTTTGCATTAGCTTTTAGGCTCGAACTATTACCGGTCCTATCAGACTGATTGGATCATAAATCCGCGCAACATTTAATAAGATGTGACGTTTAGTGAATTTCGTCTCAACCTTCTTCTTGTATGTGATTTCGTCGTGTATTCGAGTCCTTTGAATGACTAATTTTTGATTGAGATATATCCTCCGTAAATAAATTGATGTCAATAGGTTCTTCATCTGCAGCCTCTACATCTCAGCGTTGTTGCATGTCCATTTTTTTAGAATGAATCCCCCCACATTCGTCAGCACGATAAGTTCCTTGTATAAGTTTTTTACGCAGGAATAGATATTATCAAAAGATAGTATCTATTCCTGTCATTAATCGTCTACGTAGCGGTCGCGTTCCAGAATTTTATTGGCCGCTGGAAACATTGAACGTTCATCCTCAGCTACTTGGTTGAGTAAACGTGTAGCCGAATGTGATGCCGATGCACAGCCGTATGTGACTTCTAGGATTGTGAATATTTGTAACTTATCGTTTTCATTTTCCTGCTATAAATTTGATAATACATATCCCGTTCGTCGAACAGAATTTGTTTATACATCTTTTCTATTTCGGCTAATAAAACATTTGACGTGTCCGAAATCTGAGGATGATGTCAAAGGTTGTACTTTGAACGACGGCTCCGACTTTTATGCAGTGGTCCAAAGAAATGCCTGTATTAGTTTATGACGAGGCGTTATACAATATTCCTACTTTCGTGATTGAACTCGATTCTTAATTAGGGTACGTTCAGGTTAATTAGGGTACGTCTCATGTGACCGAGTGTAATAGCTTCACACATATATTCAACATATTTTATTTTTAACTGAGGACTTCTTTGAGTTGTTTCTCAAGTGTTTCTGGGCGCTTTTGTTTGATTCATCTAGATATCCAATTTTTTAATTAAATGCTAGACGAACAATGGATTGTTCTGACCTGTTATCTCGTTGAGTGGTGCATTTAAAAATGTTCTTCTACTTGATATTCATCCTGGGAAAAAAAATTCTTTTTTCCACTTCCCCTATTTCCCAAAATTTTGAAAAGCTTTTTCGTAGTGAGTTAAACGTTCGCAAGCAGTTATAGTTTTCTGATAATTTTTTATCGTTGCCTATCTTTCCAAAAAATATTTGTCCTAATTTTGTTTTATAAACTATTCTCGCCATTTCCACCCGGGTTGTCATGGGGCCTCTTCTGGAGCTCGTAACGATCCACCTCATACAAAAAGGGGATCGTCGAAGGTCTCCTAATAGTGTCCCTAACTACAATCACAACGCTTCCACTCAACAGGGTTAGAGTCTGTCAATGCTTTTAGCAAACGTTCTAAATTACTCAAAGATCGGTCCATTCTCCGCCAAGTCTCGGTGACTAAAGATATCATTTTCTAGGTTATCGCGCGATTCTACTTTACTATTTAGGCTATTATTGAGTTTTGTTTGAGAGCATATGCTCTCAAACAAAACTCAACGCGCAATGTCGTGCTCACTGCAGTGGAACAAAAAGTGACTCATATCTTGCGTCTCGAACCCGCAGGTACACGCCGAGTTATCTCGAAGAGCAAATCTAAACAAGCTGGCACGGAATGCGCCATGCCCAGTGAGAAATTGAGATAAGAGTTGTCATTATATCAGAGTTGTTATTCAACCGCTCGGAGACAACACATCGGGAAGAGCAACCTGGTTGTTTTCCCCCTGGAATCGGGGGAGGACCATCTAGACTGCCAGTGAGCAACGACGATCTCTAGGGTATGCCTCTTTCTATCAACAAGGGATTATTCAGCCAAAAATTTAAAATGCAGACCCGCATTGAAACTCTTACCTCGTGCCTAGATAAAATTTGCCCCGCGTTCTGCGATCGCGAGGTCAACAAGCAGGAGACCCGCCAAAACAGGCAACGCATCTGTTGAGCACGTTCTGTAAGCCTTGGTCAACGCCAGCAGCGGCGCACGCTCCAATCTCAGTACCATTCGCCTAACCTGCTGGACCCCGATGCACCACGGAGCCCAAAATGAGGGCACATAGGCCAATATACCTCGGTATATTGCCGTATACATCAGTTTTTAGGGTAGAGGTGTTTAACCCCTAGCCGGGCCATAGCATGGAAGGCCTCTCGAGCCCTCTCCCCGGTGTACCGTGCCTGTGGCAAAAAGCTCCGCCGTGCGTCGAGGACCATGCTCAAGTAGGTGACTTGATACCGCACACCAATCCTAGCACCGGCTATAACCATAGACGGCTCCCTCGCCAATCTGCTCCTAAAGAAAACAGCCTCGGACTTTTGTGGGGCAAAGCTTAGCTTGTTCTTGGAGCACCAGTCATGTAATCTGGCGAGTTTTCTACAGCCCGGTTTTCTACAGAGTTTTCTACAGCCCGGTTTTCTATCTCTTTACGGCTCGCTCCTCCAACCAACAGCAAAATATCATCCACACAGGCGATGGTTCCGCATCGATGGTTCCGCATGGAATTCGCGCAATACCCCTTGTATTGCGCGAATTCCGTCGAACATGACGTTCCACAAAATTGGTTCAAGGACTGAGCCCTGCGGGAATCCCCGGTCAACGTTTTCTGAACAACTGTGCCTCCATCTTGCAAAAAGACCACTCCATTGCAAAAGTAATCCATGATACTCCGGTGGAGGTCCACTGACACTCCCCGGGACTCCATCGCCACTACAGCACACTGCTCTTATGTCTTGAATTTTCTATATTTCCAGCGAGCTCGTAAAACATTTTGGCGTCAAATTCAAATTTCAGACCAGCGAGTTTAATGTTGTGAGGTGATTTGAGAACGCGTATGTCCATATATTTAATTGAAATAAAATTAATGAGCGGATAGATGAAGATGTATATTTCAAAACAGATAAATGTAAGTTTCAATTTATTGGCTTGCATTTTTTTTTTAATTTTGAACTTAGTTTAATGAAATCAAATATGTAATAATTAGTTTAATATTATCCGTTAAACAGAAAAATAAACGCATTTATGTTATGTATCTGACAAATTGTGTAACAATTATTAGGATCGATACAATTTTATGCAAGTAAATTCTGTGGCTAAAAGTAATGTTACATTTTTTACCAAAATACAATGAAAAATGAGTGGTGCAAAAAATGTGTGGTGGAAAATTAATGTTTTTAAAATAAATATTTAAAACTTTGGAAAGTTGAGACCGATTAAGATTCAAACGTTTAAGGCGGTAGAACAATTTATTATTAATTAAAAAGTTAAATTGGTAATAGTGTTCCGAGAGAGAGGGCACAGTTATATTTAAAATGCTGTGCTTTATTCACAGACAGGGCAAACTACAAATATTATTAGACTTCTTTAGACATATATGTATTTTTCATCGACATAATACATAACTTTTAAACTGAGACACCCATTTTCAAGCGACTTTCCATTTTGTGAAGACCTACTACCACAATGAATAATATAACTATAACAATGAATTTTTTTTAAATGTATTCATAATGTAGACATGGAAAAACATGTTTAAAAATATTATAACACTGATTGAAATGGATGACTAAAGATTTTACTTCAGAAAACAACAAAATATTCCTAAGAAATGAAACAGTATAACCACTTACAAAGGCTTTTTGAGAAAAGAGAAAACTATATTTTTTAGTTTTAAACATTAAACATTCCGTGAAATACCGTCAATAATAAAATATTTTTTTATGCAAATATTTACGTACTCGAGGCGCGTCCTGCGTCGTTGTACCGTTGTCCCGCTGGCAGCATTCGATTTTGTTAATAAAAATTATCCCCACAGGGGTAATAACATATTTTCGTCAATAAAAATGTCGTTGGCTGCTGGGCTATTTGGTTGTCGCAATGGTGTTTTTCACACTTTATCTGCTGCTACTTCAGCATTTTATTCGTCATTGTTTATATGTTGTAGCAAGTGTCTCTTCACAGTAATCCCAGAAACGCGTATGAATCCTTTCGACTCATCGGTCGTCTTGCGTTTTTGCTTTTTTTTGTGATAAGGTCTCAGAATAAAACATTTGAAATTTTATCTTTTCAAAAAGTGTTCATCCCCATCAAGTCTTACGATGCTTTTATACTTGTTGTATGATTAGTATCAAAGGTATTACTAAAATAATATTGTTAAAATATCGCTTTAAGGGAACACCTTAGATATTAATATAGACGCCAAGTCCGGTCGACAAGTTTTGGCGAGTATTCGGCTATTCAACTTTTTGCCACTTTCAACTATAAAAAGTTACATTTGGATATTTATCTGTGCTTTTTCTTATTATTATTCACATACATAAAGTACAAAGTATAACTATTATACGTCATATTTTTTAAATTACGGTAAATTGGTTTGGTAAATATTATACTGTTACTACGATAGAGAAATAAGGGAACGAGTATGATATTTAGACCTGATAACAGATATTTCATTTTGTATTTTATTTTTAATAAATTGAAACAGAATTTTGCTCGCATTTAACTTTTGCTACCATTGAACTGCTATATCGAAAGTAATTTTTGCTTGACTTTTTCCGCTTTTCTCTCAATGAAGGGTAAAACTTCAGTTTCTTTCTTTTACTTTTTTGGCTTCGTATAGAGTAAAAAATACTATGCATAGATAGAAGCGTAATTGTTATGTGCAAAATCTTTAAATTTATTCGAATTTTATTACTTTTTGCTACCATAAAATAACATTTTTTAACCTATAACAGTAAAATGGTAACATAGTAATTTAATTAGAATGATAACTGTTAAAGAGAAAACATTTCAAACACAAAATGAACCAAGGAATTACGTAACGTTAAATATATGCAAAAAAATATGTATTGTAATATTTTATACCATTAGCAATACACTTTCATTGCTTAGAGAAAGTTTAAAATATTTTAAATTAACAATGTGAAGTAATCTTTACAGTGATTTAGTTCCACTGTTATTCTGATAGAATAAAAAAATATAAAAATTTGTGGAGTCTAATTAGACCTATCCTCTAAAAGTATATTTTTATTCGAGGGTGACGGATTTCTTTTTTTTATCATAGATATTTTCGGTACAGGATGCTATATTAACAACATTTTTAGAATTGTTTTGATATATTCTTTTGAGTCTCATTAAAATTCCTATCTAACAATTTTTATTTAATTATTTATTAGAGACTTGTATCCTATACATAAAATAAATACATTTGGCGTCCTTATTGCTACATGAAAAATCTCTTCTAATCGACAAGATTGATTAAATATGAAAATTTTCTGATGTGAAGACCGTAAAAAGCTCAATAACAAACAAAAAAGGAAACATCATAACAAATAACTAAGCAAAAATAAACTAATAGTAAAAAAATACAAAACAAAAATTTAATCATTTCAAATCTTTTAAGACATGCATTTTTATTGACCCTATTCTGGTACTACTCAATTTCCACTGGTAATTTTGGTTTTTATAAAAAAATATGGTATTCAGTTGAATATTCTTATTGATTTCTGTAATGTTATTAAATCAAGCAAACTGAGTAATCTAGATCCCGATTTATTGATAGTTTAAGAAGACTTGATTGTTGTACTTTCCATCATTTTATATTTTTAACTCGTTACATTCGTCATTTAAGCAGTGCAGACAAGGAAAGATTTGTTTTTGTTTATACAAGATTTGTTTTCAATAATACAAGATTGGATTACTAATCTCTCTAATACCTTGTAAACGCTTACCTTTCTCTTTTTTAATTTGTATTGTAAACATTTATATTTGGAGTGTGTAGTATATAATTATAAATTTAAAGTGAATATAGTTAAAAGTATTTCAGCAATGAAAAAATAAATATATTCATTGCGAGTAAACAATTTAATGTCAATATATATGTCACGATGGTTATGGTGTAGGTAGTAAATTGTAAAAATACTTGAAGAATTGGATATTCAAATATGATGGATTTTCAATATTGAACAAGAAATTGGATAATAAAAATAAATGGATAGCTGCTATACAATGCATTCCTTCTGCCTTTGTTCGTGCTTGAAGGGTATATTATGGGTAATATATTGATTATTGTACTCATTTTGTTGAGCTGAAAACAAAA
Source organism: Druceiella hillmani (assembly GCA_039881145.1). Lineage (NCBI taxonomy): Eukaryota > Metazoa > Arthropoda > Insecta > Lepidoptera > Hepialidae > Druceiella > Druceiella hillmani. The sequence continues at coordinate 22,377,272 of JAYKKI010000016.1, read as the reverse complement.
GCATATTACATATTCTGGGACAATTAAAATGTTGTCGTTATTCGTTAATAGAAGCATTTATTTAGATAATTTCTCGGTTTTACAACAAATAGCAAGACAACTAATCTAATAAAAGTTGACAGGATTTATTGAAAACACTAATTATACTTACTCTTTCGACAAAAAAACAAAGGAACTATTGACGCGTAATTAGAAATACATAATAAAGATAATAATGCTTATATTACAAACTATAGTTGATGTCTTTCGTGATTTTTTTATATTATTCACGTAAACATTTACAAGCGCACAAATACAATTGATACGCCTTTAAAGTTGCGGGCGCTAGGTGGTGCTGATATCCCACACTCAGCCAACTTAACTGATATTTAACTACAGATGAAGATAATTCAAACGAAATTATCGAAATATAAATACGTGTAGGTGACAATGCTATATTTTACAACATATTTATAGATCGACTCTAATAATGAGTAACTCGATCCTTGTTTATAATTTTCCTTCATTGCCAGCATTCCATTCAATAAGATATTGTAACACAAATTTCATATTATTACTTCATGAAGTTTCATCAATACCCTGCTCATTTTCATTATTATTGTAATAAGTTATTTTAGATCTTCAACGATTACTCTACTGTTTTGCGTCCAAAACTCCAAAATTTATAGTAGAAATTATATTTAATCCAAATACATATTAGATATTTATTGTATTTTGTTAAGAGTCTAAGGAACATAAAACTTCTTATCTTCACCATTAACCTATCTTTTTGAAGCAGCTATACTTAAACGTTTATGGATATAGGTCTAACACAGTAGAAATTAAGGCGTTTTGAACGAAAGTGAAACCGATGGACCAAAGTTTATATCTGAAATTTGAATATAAATTTGAGTAATTAATTAAAAAATATTCATAATAATAGGTAATTACGGATTAATATGTCATAATAATAGGTAATTACGGATGATAATATTTTCATTGTAACTTCAATTTTACCAGCATTTAGTCATTAACACTGCTCTGGTATTCCCGCAAAACAATGCTCCACATAATCGGCATAATAATTGCTACTATCAGGAAAGAGGCCATGATTAATTGTTCATAAAACTTAAGGTTTTTTTAAATATCAGGATTTTGATTTTCAAATTCTCAATATCTGGTAAGTCGTTGAGAAGTATTGAAATGCCAACCAACAACATAACGTTATTATGTTGTTGGTTGGCCAACACGACACCACTACCAAGAACATAATGTTATTTTATAGCAAAATTATTTAGTAGAAATTATTTGGGAAAATTGTTTTAAAATACTGATTTAATGATTAAACCAGTTTCATAGTTACATCATTTATACATACGTATATGTAATATTGCACATTTTTTCATACTATATTTAAACATTGTAACCTTAAGTAGGTTACAACGAACATAATCTGCACAATAAAATAAACCAATGTATTTTTGTTAATAATGTTCAGTTACGAAGAAGTAAATTTTACTTGTAATGTTTATTATTACTGCGAAATTAAAGACTGAGTATATTTACAAACTAATTTAAAAGCGCGACCCAACTGAAATCTTCAGTTCGTTGTTTGAGGCGACAAGTGTTTCTTACGCAAATACGGTTTCTGTTTATGCACTGTGACTTGATGCGGAAAATCTTGCGCTCACATATTGACCTCGGAGTGGTTTGTGGGTAGTTTTCTTCTTTTAACTTGTTTCTTCGGTTTATATCGCCATGATGAAGTTACGTTAATCGTGTAACATAGACGTAATCATTTTAGTTAAATTCATGAGAAGGAATCAAAATCACAATGAAATGTTTTAACTGCTTTTTAGTTTATCTGAAAGTATAGTATTTAAACTGAATATTATGTTAACGAATTCAATTTAAAATGCAACTGAGTTTGAATAACCCAACTTATGTGTTGAGATTTAAAGACATATCAGACTGTTTTAGATATTAATTTCTTGGACAAAACACTGCTTTAATTTTAGGAACTAATATATTATGTAATTCAAAGTCATAGAAATTTAAAACCTTTTAATCTACTGCTGTGCATATTGTCTAATATTAATAATTCAAAACAGAAACATAAGTGATGTATATTCATAAAATACGAGGTCTGTTCAAAAAGTATCGCGAAAAATTTGTGAATTTTCGCGGGCTATGCACATTCGATGTCCGATTTTTTTATAGCGTTATGTGGGTACTCATGTCCCTCGCTTATGCTGATAAGTTCGGCCATTATGAATTTTCAGTTAATTTTTGACAGCTATTTTGCTTGGACATGTTTTATTTTGTCTTTAATTTTTGCCTATTCCAAAAAATGGATCAAAGAATTCGTATAAAATTTTGTGTGAAAAAAGAAATTAAGTGAGCGGAAAAAAGAAATTAAGTGCGCGGCATTCCGAATGTTGACTGTGGCATATAGTGAATGGCTTATAAATATAAATAAATTGGCTTTTAAATATATATGAATGGTTTATAAATATAAATGAATTGGTTTATAAAATAAATAAATTAGCTTTTGCACCATGACAACGCCCCTGTTTACATATCGCAGGTTGTGCGCGAATTTTTGCGCAAAAATAACACACTAATGATGCCGCAGCCACCGTATTCCTCCCTATCTGACACTTTTTCTTGTTCCGAAACTGGAGAGGCCCATAAAAGAACGACGCTATGCCACGATTGAGGAGATAAAGATGGTATCGAAGGAGGAGTTGAACAAGATAACAAAAAAATTTTTAAAAACCGTTGGGACAAGTGTATAATATATGATGGGGATTACTTTGAAGGGGAAAAAATAGATATTCATGAATAAATAAATAATTTTTTCAAAAACACAAAATTCGCGATACTTTTTGAACAGACTCGAACATGTATCCGTACTGATTGATATTTCAATGTAGTATAATATTTTTAGTTGGCGTGTATTTTAAACAAATCACTTTCTTTTTTATTTTTTAAAATGATAACTAATTGAAAAGTTATATAAAGATAAACAAATGTACAAAATTCACGATCGTTGATTCAATTCATTAAAATCAAAATGTGAATTTAATTCGATGGGGTTTTTGACGTCATTCAATAGATTGCGTTACACGAAAATCGACTCATCCAGTCAAAATTAGTTTATACATAGTTTGTACGAAAGAAGCGCTGAACAAAATCTAATACCTAACATTCTTTATTAATGAATTAAATCACCTAATAACTGCCAATCAACCTAAACTACAAGGACGTTCTCAAAAATAAAAATGGAAATGTTATTTCGAAATGTTCTTCTGTCGATATCAGATAATACTTCAAAAGATATACATACAATATATGAAAGAAAGTAATTAAATGGAAAATAAGATAAATTATCAACAAAAATTGTCCCATTTGACAGAAGAATAAATAAAAGACAGGTTAAAACATTAATGTTTAAAATATGTATAATAATAAAACTATAAGAACAGATTTTTATTATTGAAGCCGTGTAAAGTTATTACAAAAACTATTATTAAACTATATTAAATAAGAAATTCAATTATAAAAGAAAATCTAAATAAGAAATTCAAATATATAAATGATATCTATTATAGAACTGACATTTCATTAATCAATCATTAACAAAAATCGCAGCACTACTCAATAATAAAAAAAAATTATATTACAATATAAATATTACAAAAAATCAAATTACATATATCCTTTTTCTGACTTGCCGGCAGCGGTTATATGGTGATAATGGATCTTTAGCGTAAAAATCCCATTATAGCGATTAAAAAAAAGTCGATGCCGAATTTTTATTCTATAATTTATTACTTTGTGCATTGAAAAAGTGATAGTCAGACGGTATAAGTCTGCTGAATAATTTTTTCTTTCAATTTCGATGAATATATTTGCGATAACGTTATTATCGAGAAAAGAAATTAGATTCAATGACTACTTATTTTGTTCGAAGGTCTATTTAATTGCAATAGTTTTTCACAATATGTACCTCCGGAAGCGATTCCCAATGAATATGCCCTTGACATTTTACCACCAGTTAAGCTTTACCTTTTCTGATATTCACTTAAGGTGTAGTTAATGAATTTACGCAATACTCCTCGACGTAATTTATTAATTGCTTCAGGCAATCGAAGGTACGTTTTTATTTCAATAATTGCAAATATTAACTCATAAAATCGAAGAGTCCGTATTTGATGTCGATTTAAATCAATTTTTTATGTAGTACATTTAAAAGCTTAACGTTAACGGCCATCAACCGGATGAATTTTTGTATATTGATATCTTTGTATGTATGCGATAACTTCCCTCGAACAATCCCAAACTCCCGATTAAAATTAAATTACCCAATATATGCTATCATATAAGAGTAATGGCTTTGTCCACCCTGACAGTTTAGATAAAAGGCTTGAAATAAAAAAGTTCGTTGTCAATTCAAATTCAATTAATTATTTAAATGTAAGATGATTTTTATATTGTGAGTAATTGTAAAATTTATTTATGCTTAGAGCTTGTAATGGCTATGTTACATTAGATATTCGACTTAATGTAAACAATAAAATTTCTTTCTATATTGTTACTATTTGAGATATCGAGCGATTATACTTCTTTGATGATGCGTGTAAATAATATTTCCAATCGAATCTAGTAAGGAAAATGAGTTACCCTTCGATATGATAGCAGTCTGGCGCCGTTAAAAATGATTAGCGTTTGCCGTTAAAAACAACTTTTAATTTAATAAGAAATTAAAAAAGAGTCTGCTAGTAAAAGTGAACCAAACATTTCACTATAAAATTTCGTTTAAAAAATTGCGACTCCCTGTTAAATTTAGTAGCGGTGACTCGCACTGGGGGCCATCAGGTATTTTCTTAGCCATTTGTGCAAATTTATTCGTGGCTCAGGTCATGTGAAGTTACGACTACATCGTATTGTTATTTTTATATCCACATCAGTAGACTCTTATTGATAGGCTTTGACAAAAATGACTGCACAGGTCCGATGACCCGCGATCCGGTTATAATGACGGACTTGTCCCTGTGGAGATCTCTTCCAAAGTTGATGAAACGAATAAGTAATTTTTTTTTGTCATCGCTCATAGAAAAAGTCCATAAAATCTTTGGAACCCATAACCTATTCAACATAAAATGTCTACAAGCATATAATATATTGGAATTTTTGAAAGTCATCTCAAACATCAAAATCATATTGAACCTTTTATATTAGACGTTGGTATAAAATATTACTCAAATATAACAGTATATGTACAACCGAAAAACATTACCACCACTCACTAGCAAAGTGACGTACAAATTCGTCTATATGTATTTTTTAAGATATTGAATTTAAATAACTGAATTTTGAGGCTTACGGGTTGTTATTAGTTTATGTTACTTTTTCCAGTCATTTCATTTTTAAAATAAGGTGTAGAAGAATATCCGGTACTCGAGAATGATCTTCAAACAAAATTGATGTTACTTTTTAATGTAAATGAACATATAATCTAAAACTTAATCAATAAAAAAAATCATGTGTGCAGTTCACACGTGGTAGAAGTGAAACCTTCAAAAATTTTAAAGTTTAATATCAATTTTTAATTTTGATAAAAACTAAAATAATTAGAAAAGTTTTTATAATTCCCTTCCCCTTCCCCTTCCCCTTCCCCTTCCCCTTCCCCTTCCCCTTCCCCTTCCCCTTCCCCTTCCCCTTCCCCTTCCCCTTCCCCTTCCCCTTCCCTTCCCCTTCCCCTTCCCCTTCCCCTTCCCCTTCCCCTTCCCCTTCCCCTTCCCCTTCCCCTTCCCCTTCCCCTTCCCCTTCCCCTTCCCCTTCCCCTTCCCCTTCCCCTTCCCCTTCCCCTTCCCCTTCCCCTTCCCCTTCCCCTTCCCCTTCCCCTTCCCCTTCCCCTTCCCCTTCCCCTTCCCCTTCCCCTTCCCCTTCCCCTTCCCCTTCCCCTTCCCCTTCCCCTTCCCCTTCCCCTTCCCCTTCCCCTTCCCCTTCCCCTTCCCCTTCCCCTTCCCCTTCCCCTTCCCCTTCCCCTTCCCCTTCCCCTTCCCCTTCCCCTTCCCCTTCCCCTTCCCCTTCCCCTTCCCCTTCCCCTTCCCCTTCCCCTTCCCCTTCCCCTTCCCCTTCCCCTTCCCCTTCCCCTTCCCCTTCCCCTTCCCCTTCCCCTTCCCCTTCCCCTTCCCCTTCCCCTTCCCCTTCCCCTTCCCCTTCCCCTTCCCCTTCCCCTTCCCCTTCCCCTTCCCCTTCCCCTTCCCCTTCCCCTTCCCCTTCCCCTTCCCCTTCCCCTTGCCCCTTCCCCTTCCCCTTCCCCTTCCCCTTCCCCTTCCCCTTCCCCTTCCCCTTCCCCTTCCCCTTCCCCTTCCCCTTCCCCTTCCCCTTCCCCTTCCCCTTCCCCTTCCCCTTCCCCTTCCCCTTCCCCTTCCCCTTCCCCTTCCCCTTCCCCTTCCCCTTCCCCTTCCCCTTCCCCTTCCCCTTCCCCTTCCCCTTCCCCTTCCCCTTCCCCTTCCCCTTCCCCTTCCCCTTCCCCTTCCCCTTCCCCTTCCCCTTCCCCTTCCCCTTCCCCTTCCCCTTCCCCTTCCCCTTCCCCTTCCCCTTCCCCTTCCCCTTCCCCTTCCCCTTCCCCTTCCCCTTCCCCTTCCCCTTCCCCTTCCCCTTCCCCTTCCCCTTCCCCTTCCCCTTCCCCTTCCCCTTCCCCTTCCCCTTCCCCTTCCCCTTCCCCTTCCCCTTCCCCTTCCCCTTCCCCTTCCCCTTCCCCTTCCCCTTCCCCTTCCCCTTCCCCTTCCCCTTCCCCTTCCCCTTCCCCCGCAATAAGATTTTTGAATTTTATTTCAGCGACTTCTAGTATTGACCTAAATAAAAATATGATTTGCTTTTATTTACCCATGCTTCCATAACCTATTTCAACCATACTCTGTCTTACGGGTTTTTTTTCTAAGTTACGTATAAGCTTTTGGCTTATATGATTTTAATTATAATACAAATAATCCTTCCCTATGCCCTCCATAGTTTAAATTTATTATAATCACAATAAATTTACTCGTTATTTTATTAAAGTATTTATTTTTGATTTAATATTAACAAAGCTCCATGCGCATAAAGTAAATTTCGTTCAGCACTCAGACATTTTTAAGAGTTTTGTTTTGTCTCGACGTCATAGTGTACTGGTTAATAGATATCAGTTATTTGGAATTTACAGATAATTGGGTTCTGTTTGACATTATTAGATAATTCAAACGACATGTAAATTATAAGTCGTAATTTACCGTATTATTACAACTATATCGCTTTATTTACTTGATCCATATCATTTCATTTATTAATTTCCTTAAATAAATTACATTCCGAAGGAGATCTTTAATTTATATTACATTTTTAATATTTCTCTTAATAGTATTAATTTTTTTTGCTTTTGTTTTTATTGAAACTAAATAGACCTATTTAATTTAATGTAAAATAAAGCTATAAGATATACCGAATATTGAATATAATAGTTTACTGGATTCTTAACATCCTATACTTTTTAATATTTAAATTTTCATAAGATTTATTCATATTAGATATTCGAATTACGATATTCATAGTATTGATGCAAATAGATGATCAATTCACAGTGGTCCAATAATTTGTTTCTGTAGAAAACATCGTGAAATATCATTTCAAAGGGACGTTAGTTCCACGAAAATTAATAGTATAAAAATTATGATTTTCTTGACCTTTTTTGGAAAATGTCTACCCCAGTTACACAAATAATTTTCGTTCAAAAACCATTCCAATAAACTACATAAAATTTACTACGGAAGTAGGATAGTCATGTAGCAAGCATGCAATGAGACGATTTTTGTATTAATTTATAGGTTTTGTTATTCTCAATTAAATGAAACTACGTGAAGTAGTCTTAGTTTCTGCTATTATTCGAAATACCGTTTCGATTTTTTATTTTTCAAAAAATATGTGTATTAAAAAAAAGCCACAATGGTGAAATTTATAACTATAAATTTGCTTATAATCTTAATAATTATCTCAGGGTATGGTGATAGTCTAGACCAAAAATCATAGTAATGTAACTTTTGCAACGGCTACAGTAATTTAATTTATATTATTAAAACTGTAAATTTAAAATTTCTACCATAATTACCAGTTTAATCAATGTTTTATTAAAAACCAGAACTGTGTTTTTGAATAAAACATTAATTTAACTGATAAATTATCTAAATTATAAGCAAATCAATTTTTATTAGCCTTAATATTGATTTTTTTTTTTTAAATAAAATTACTCTGCTACCCAGAGCGACTTTAGGATCAGACAGAGAGCACAGAGAGCCCATTGTTATGGGATAATTAGTGCGAATAATTTTAATGGATTGACAATCTCGGTGTACCAGTACGCCTTATCATGTATATTCGTCTAGTAGTCGGATCATAACGTATTTCTTATAAGTCGGCGTCCACGGTCAATTCGTCCAGGATTTCTACCACGGCAGGCAGGAACCAATATTACCAACAAGGAATTATGTAGTCTCATAAAATCCAAATTACTAAGCACGCTAAAAATTTCTTGTCATATAAGCAAGCTAAAAATTTCTTGTCATATTTCTTGTCAATAATTCCGTGTCAAGTGAGCAATGATAGGTCAAAGTTATAATGATAAGTTCAAAGTGCCATTGTTGGTGGTTTAAATGACCGCCGACTAATCAAACGGGTTCTAAATAATAACAATAGGGTGTGTCGCTCTCTTTTTTAGACGTGCACAACATAAAATCACTCTGTCTAGCAGAGTCATTATACGTAAATGCGTTTTGTGTATGTTAAGGCTAACATAATTTATTATGAATAATTTGGTAAATCCCAATCGAACTAATGCTATATTTGAAATCAATATACTTAGTTATGCTAAAATTTCAATTGTGGATTATATTAATAACTTAGTGCATATGAAGTTAATAGCTGAAGGTGTTGTAATTGTATTTAAGATCAAAGAAAATCTCTAGTTGTATAGATTTCACTATAGTTATTTTTCTAAAAGTTTTATTTTTTTCGAGACGAGAAAAAATTAGCATGACATTTCTAACAATAGCAGAAGCCATGAATAAACACAAAAATCACTCATTACATGCTCGCTACATGATTACTCTACTTCAAATCACTTTTATTCCAAAACATAAAATTTGGTATAGAAATAGAGTAAGTTTTATGAATAAGTGAAATAGCAAAGTAATTAACTTTAAATGGAGAAGTGAAAATTAAAAAAAATGATTTTCATTGACGCATGTTAAAATAGATATATTAATTATAATGCGAATTAAAAAGTATTTTCGTCAAAATACGTATATTATAATCATTTTACTGAAAAGGTAAATTTATTCTCAGGTTCTTTCCTGAAGTAATTAGTTTGAAAATCCAAAAAAAATATAGTATGTTGTATAATAAATGCGGGTGTTGAAGTGTGATACAAAAACATATCCGTTGATATAATTTAGACAAATTTAAGTAAAGTATATCAAACAACAAAAACATAAATATAATAAACATGAAATGTATGATGTAAAGTTTCGGAAGCAGTAAAAAAAATAGCGATGAAATAAAATTTTTAAAATAAATTAATATCGATGAAGACCAAAAGTATATAAGGCGCCATGTTTAATAATTTCCCCTTTGGTGAAAATGACGGAAATATAATAATGTGGTAGAATCTTTAGATATGTATTTTAATTTCATAAGGGAAAAGAGTTTGCTTACATTGGCTAAATTTAAGGGCATGTCACATCACCGATTCCTAAAGAAACTTTGCAAATCACATTTTTTCTCGAATGCCATTGACTATATTTTTAAAGAAAAATAATACATTACTTTGTCCCTAATATTAATACTCCACACGTACTGATAGTGGGTACCATAAATAAAAGGTATTGGCTAGAAAACTACTTAATAGCGACTTAGATATCAAAAAAATATCAATAATTCGCAGAATTTGTTTTTTTTTCATAAGTTCACATAATTTGGACAACAGCGAATTCCATCTACCAGACCATTTTTTCTCGCAGGTGCCAGACTTAACACAGTCTTCATCGTACATGTTTATTGCCGAACCAAGGCAATCACACAATATATTTTGATTTTGGAAAAAGAAGTCCATAACTACTGCTGCCTACGGAAAAGCTAGTTAAGAGAAATATTTAACATTTCCTCAGGTGGAGAGGAATTAAGCTAGAAGTTCCAGATATTAAAAACACAACCATCCTACTTCAATATGTCTCAGATGGAGATGTAGTGCAACAGTATTTCTAAGTTTATGAAACATTATAGCTTCATTGATATTTTTTCTCAGTATTACTAAAGTATATATTAGCATAAAAGGAGAAATTCGTAGCTATAACTGTTACGAGGGTATTCCCATAAAATTTTCCAAACGAGTCACATTTTGAAGGAATTGCAAATATTTTGGGAAAAGCCGCATGTTCTAGTAGAAATACATTACATAACTCTAACAGGTTACGCGTTGCCCAACTCATAACCTCTTATATTGCAATAATGATACCAAGGTTCGTTTGAATTATGTTTTGAATCAGAGACGGTTCCTGAAAAAGACAAACCATTCCAGTAGACAAAATTGGCTCAAACGGTTAATTGTAGCAATACAAACGCACAGAAAATCCACGGAAGCAGGGATCAAGAGTATCTATAAAAATGGCAAAAGGAACGTAAATATGGTAAAAAGATAAGAATAGCATGACTTAAATGATGAAGAAAAGGTAGATGAAATTATATAAAGGCCAATCGAACTCTTGCTTTTTTATTATCCCAACATTAAAAATAGTTTTAGATGGATTTGTGAATGACACATTCTGGCTCATCGTATGACCAGAGCAATAAGCGCGTAAACTTTTTTTCTTCTTCTTCTTCTTGGTACTACAGCCTCGATCTGCGAATTATATAAAGAACGTCTGCGTAAGCCAGTATTTGTATAGATTTAGAGTAAATAGTGCCATTAGTTATTATCATTGCATCTTTGATGACCTCCAGTACAATATTACAAAGCAGACATGAGAAGGAATAAACTTTTTCTTTACTCCTACCAAAGTAGGAGCAGCGCCAGTTACTACATAGCTACACAAATTAAACTGATATAAATTATTTAATAGTATTTACCTTTATAAAGGAAAAGATGGAAAAAAATACCCAAGTGTCAATTTAGCCTTCAGTTATAATGACTGATTATTCAACTACAATGCGAAATAACCTAAAAGCAATACTTGCGGACAATTATTCAACTACAATGCGAAATAACCTAAAAGCAATACTTGCGGACAGCAATTAATTGTTGTATATTTTTAATATCATTCTGGCACTGTGGCGATCACCTTGGTTAAAATAAACTATATTTTAAAAGAGAATCGCAAATTATTTATAAATTTTCGCACCGCTTGTGATAACTAATGACTATTTTTCAATCATTTTGTCTCACGATGCGATAAATACCAATGCAAAACGTATGAGGCATTTAAGAGACTTATGAGAGAGTTTAAGACTTTTGTTTGTCCGTTTTTCACAAACATTAATAGATATTTTGAGGCTTCCATGAGGATATTCACAAGATCGTCCTTCAGAGGTAAAAACATTTCAACTGGCAGACATTATGCCTAAAAAAATTGGAGACATGTCACAGATAGGAATTGCTATATTTTTATAATTCCTTAAATAATAATTAATTCCATAATTAACTTGAAAACTAAACCTAGGTCAGAAATAAATTTTGATTACTCAAAACATTTTTGAGAAGTTACATAGATTGATTAAAAAAATGTTTCTAAATTAATTTTAAAATATGTTCTAAAAAACTTATAGGGAATAAAGACTGAGAATCCATTGACAGCAAAACCAATTTTTCACTCGTCTAAGCGGAAGTTATGGTTGCTTTTCTTTATTGCAGTCAGCAAAATTATTTATAAGAGCTGCACAACTAGCGATGAGACAAGGAGTTTCGTTGTATTTTTCATGATCATCAATATAGCTGATGAAAAAGTATTATCAAATTCACGTATATTCAGATCAAGGAAAAGACATTGAGCTATGTAAGTCAATAGCACCACTCCATTAAACATGAATATCGATTAAAAGAACATTGACAATTGCAACAATGTAATTCATCAAATAAATAATAACTTTTCACGCACTCTGCGAATAATTTTATGATCACATAAATACGAGCAATATATTACAATTACAGATACATATTTTTCCTAACTTAGGTGCTAAATTTTACATTCATCAATTTACGTCGAGAAAATGGAAAGTGACATGTTAGTAAATAACTATGTTGAGACCGAGAAACAATTTTGAATTACCCTTTTTTGTAAATTAACAGAGCAATGTTCAAAATAGTACATTTCGCCCCCATAAAAATAATAAATAATTTGTTTGCTTATGTATAGAAATTAACTGTAATAATTAAAATCTTATGAACACTTTTTTAAAATATGTTAGTTATATAACAGAAAACGAGTAAACCAAGAAGGATGAAAATGCAATTACTATCGTGCAACAGAAAGATAGAGGTATTTCATAAGAAAGAATTCTTACTGGTCATTCATAAAATTAGAAAGTCAAAGAGGCAAAATAATTCAATATAATAAAGTTGTCGATGTTAAAAGTAAGAAATCACATTAAATAAGTCAAGAATTTTTTTTGAAACATTTTCGTAGGATTCTTCTTTCCTTTTCTTTTTTCATGCACTATTTTTAATAACTTCTAAGGTAAAGCTTACCTTCATTCATAATATCCATTTAATATCAGTTTAATGTTGATAAGCAGAATAATAAAAATCCCTAATTAATAGGTGTTATACTAGTTGAAATCCTACTGAATTACCTTACACTCTGAATCTATATGCAACTGGAAGATTAAAAGGTGTAACGCAATATTATGATAATTATAAAAGGAAATTTAAAAAAAGTGTTCTTTCTATCGAAACGTCAAATTGCCTTATGTGTGTTTCAATTGGTCTATGGCCAGAAAAGAGCCTATATATTAACCAACAGATTTCACCGGTAAAAACGTCACCGAAATCCCTTTAACACTCCTTGCCTAATGTGCGAATAAATAAACAGAATCACAGATAAATCGACAAAAATTCAAAAAGAAGTGTTTTTTTTTGTTTTTTACAGTTTTTTACCAATTCTACACTTTTATGACATTATATAAATGCTTTAATAATTTTAAATTTTTTTTTAAATTTTAAATTTAATAAACGGTGATTGTTAATTATTAGAACGAATACTTCATATATTATCTCGGTATATATGTATAAATATCTTATAAAATGTTATCAGTGCTTCCGCAGATTGAATTCGTTTACTCAAATAAAACAGATTAATCTATATCTACATAGGATATATATATATATATATATATATATATATGTATATATATATATATACATATATATATATATATATATATATATATATATATATATATACATATATATATATATATATACATATATATATATATATATATATATATATATATATATAAACAAAGTACGTATCAACCAAATTCGTACAGTCCAACACTAAACCTAACATAGTACTTCAAAAACAAAAATTGATAACTGATTTAAATTTAAAATAACTAAGCAAAACAAAGTAAGCTTACATCGAACACGAATGCATGAATTACATCGAATGCGTGATATCGAAAAATTTTGTGTGCGGAAGACGACAAAAAATTACGTCAAGAGTCTGACCGCATGTTGCTTGGTTGAATGCTTATACTTGCACTGCTGTCCACCATTCACCTCTGATCACGTCCATTCCGCCAAAAGTGTTCGGGTGAAAAATTTTCTGTTTGTACTAATGTAGTATTAATTATTTTTTGAAGATATTAAATTCGCACATTTTTTGCTTATCAAAGCGATTACAATGAAAGAGAAATTAACCATTAGTTTCATTTAACGTATTCTTCTAAAATGTAGATCCGAATTGAATTAGTACTTTTACGTGATGCATATATAAACAAACAAACAAATAGGTAAGGAGACACAAATTCCAAAAATAATACTTTTTCTTCTATTAATTTATAATTTCCCACATTTTATTGTAAATATTTCTAATATGAAGATAGGCTAATCCTGCAGATTATATTAACAGATCAATAATATTGAAACAACAAATTCCCATTCAATAACATTAGCTGTTGGAAACAGCGTAATGTCAAATATAATTCCAACCCAATAAATTTTATATTTTTACAGACACGTCAAGAAAACTGATTTTCCTGAAGTTTGTTACAGACGAGAGTGTACTGTAGATCTAAAATATATCCTCTACTCATTCTCAGCTGTTAGTCTAAATAATTCAAATCGTACTACCTACCTATTATAGATTTTTCAGTAATGAGTTTTATTATCATAACTGATAAGTAACAAAGTAATACGAAACTTAGCCTGTAGTACCGTATAAATATTATTTTGAAGAATACCAGACACGATTTCTAGAATAAAGATAACTAGATACATTTAAACTTATATAATCTTTTATAATTTCTCGAATCGTGTTTAATTCTTTTTATATAACGTAGAAATGAAATTGCAGAAATGAATAGACATTGCAATAATATAATCAAAGAGTAACTTTATTTTTATGAATCTGTTCTTTATTTTTGTATTTATTTTAAGATCATGGATGATTTTAAAATATATAAGCATCGTCTAGTTATCACTTAAATAAAGAAATCGTGAGTAAAATATGTGGACAGGGGCTTGATGTTCTTCAAAATAATGTAATTGTACAGTGTTCAGAATGACGACGGAAACTATAAATTTTTATTTTTGCGTACAAATTGGTAGCTGGTTGATGAATATTACAATGTAGTTTCTGTGTTCTCAATACTTTTTCGTTTACTTTTATTTTTCACATCATATTATATTATATTAAATGTGGTACGAAACAAACTATTTGAACACATCATGAAATGGGTTGGGATATTATGTTAAGGTGCATTAAAACACATAAAAATAAATATTGAAATAATTGAATTCAATGGTTTCATGCTTTGTGATGTACTTTTGCAAGATTACAACCCGCCGACGGTCAGAATATTTGTATTCTATTTGATATATACACCGATGCACTAAATTTATGTGGCTGAGTCATAATTAAGACAAAATTAATTAATTTAACATTTCAAAATTTAATTGCCTAAACTTTTAATACCTAATCTGTCATCGCACCTTAACTGTCATTACACGGACCATATTTTGAATCAGCCTTTCCGCGAATGCGCTAAACTAACCGACAATACATTTGATAAAAAAATCCCACTACAGAAATATCTAATTGAACTAAAATATACTTCTGCAATAAGTCCGTTTTATTTCATTAAATAAATTCAGTTTGCGGAAGCTTTAATAACATTTTATAAGATATTTATTTATACTGAGTCAATAAATCGATAGATTGTTCCATTCAGTCACCGTTAATTCAATTAGGATACGGATTACTTTAATAAACATATCTAAATACTTTAATGTATTTCCAGGAATACATATGTTTTCATCCTGTAGTTAGCAGCAACATACTTCAGCCTTCAATTTAGGAGTGCTTATTTTTCTGTCTCTCATAAGAATGCTTAAAATAATGAGACATTAATGCTGAAAATGTTGCAGAAGATAGAAATAGTTAACTGCGAAGGAATATTTTGAAGAGATGTTTCAGTAGAATAGAGAATATGTTTTTTGAAACAAAAACTTCTTAAATTGATACCATTCCGTCCGCGTAGTATGACGATATTATTACAAATACATGTAAGATTATAATGATATTACCAAAGTATTAAGAATAATGATAAAAAGAATCACTTTAACATTTTTTCATTTTAATTACTACCTGGATGATATGTTATTAACGGGATACCTATATGTATGTTTACAGTTACACTATTTTTCGCTTTCAGTGTATCTCGTTACAAATTATTTTTTTTTCAAATAATGATAAAATATTTTGAGCAAAATATGTGAGGTGAGTAAAATATTAATAAGACATAAAATTGACTTCTGCATAGTTGAAAGTTTTCCTTTAGTAATTAATACTTAAACACTTGCTACTAAAAATTACGCGTCGAAATTTGTTTTTGACAGCCTTATATAGCTTCATTTCTATTGTGTCTAATATTTCACGAAGAATATTCGATAAAGAAATGCTTTTATTTGTGTTCATATCAATTACCGCTTTTGTTAATTGCGACACTTTAATTAGTGATGTTTTAATAATTTAACGTGCGCAGGTACACGTCTGTTCGTTTTAGAATAACAAGAAAAGTATAAATTCGTTTTAGAAAATTTCTCATCACAAAGATTTTTTTTTCTTTGAGCATGACTATCGGTTACTGTTTTCAGGTATACTATAATATAGGCACTATGAATGTCCCTTTGAACAATTCAATACTAAGTAGTTATATACCATACAACATTTTTACAGTTAGAAATTCGTAAGTTTTTTTCGTATCATAACTAAATGAAATGGAATACATGCACCCATAAAGAAGGAAATTTAGAATAAAATATTTGATAATATTTTGACCAAACAAAATATATTTATTGATGAATAATCGTTATAATTTCATCAAGTCACACAAGGTTCTCATCTTCCACTGAACAAGCATTTCGAATTCGGAAAAAACATAACCGCTTTTGTTTCATAGGTAAGAAAAGTTATTTTTATATATTTATTCGGCTAAGTTTTATGATTTACAGCGATGTATTTTTTAATAAAATATGGAATAAAGTTTCGTTTTTTTTTAAATAAAACATGGAATTGACGATGGAAGCACAAATTATTGTATTGATATCTCCCTTTCTCAATGGATACCCTATTGTTTATATGCTGACGTTATGAATTGCTTCACACTACATTGTATTTATTATTTATTTATTATTAACTTTTATGTACAGTACATATGGCGGACTTATTGCTACATGAGCAATATCTTCCAGTCAACCATAACAATTTGTATTGAAATTTAGTCGGTAGACTGTAATAGATTTTACAATGAAAATTCTTCATAGCACAATAGACAAAAAAAATACAAAAGTATATTAAAAAAGAAAACAAAATACTGACATGATTTGGGATGGGAAAAACAGAAAAGGGCAAGAACACAAAGGAAAAGGTTTCAGGAAATGCAGGACTTTTTCACTCGATCTTTGAAAATATCGTGATTTTCTTAATGTCAGTGAAGGATTTTTCGTAAGTGGTAGAGGTATATTTAGGAATAAATAGGGTGTGTGAACTTTCAGATCGCAGCCCAAGGCCGTGAGCAGACAAATCTTTAAATTTGCCACTAAGATAATTTGGGCTATGAGGATTTTTTAATATGTTAAAAAGAAGTGTAAGTATGTGAAGTTGGCGTCGATCACGGATCTTCAGCCATTTGAGAAGTATTTACCCTCTATCCTCCATACCTTTTAGCGCTGAGTTAAGTTTCCATATAATATGTGTCTGATATCACTTCAAATATATCTTCTCTCTTCCATAGTTTCCATATATATACATTTTTTGTAAAGAAATATATTGAGTCGAGGTCCGTTTAGATTTCATCACTAAGTGTAAATGCGTATTAACCAAAAAAATATCTCACAACTATGGTTCAAAGTCTATAATTGTATTACAAAAAAAATCTTATGCAACATTAATTAAGTTCTCTTGTAAATAGATAGTATAAACGGAAATACAACTTTTAATATAAACTTTTACAAATGCGCTTCTCCCGTTGTTCAAGTTCTGTAAGTACAAAATATGTAATAAATAAAGCCTTTGTTATAATATTTCTACATACAATACACATAATTATAGTCTGTTGTTAGCATAGTACAAGGTTATAATCGATACATTATGTAAAATACGTAGTCTCGAAAGAAGTAACAGTGGTAAATTATAAGTTACTTCTATCATGTAGAGAATATATTCTAATTACATTATTTTCCTTTATCTGAAATACAAAAACCTTCAGTTTCTTAAGTTTACCTCTTGTTATCTTAGCATATGAAAATAATGACCAATCATATAGTTTTTAAGATCGACTAATTTTTTTTCAGTTACGGAGTAAGTTCAGTTACGGAGTAAGTAAGTAACTC
Organism: Druceiella hillmani; assembly: GCA_039881145.1. Taxonomy (NCBI): domain Eukaryota; kingdom Metazoa; phylum Arthropoda; class Insecta; order Lepidoptera; family Hepialidae; genus Druceiella; species Druceiella hillmani. Next base: position 22,359,142 of record JAYKKI010000016.1, on the reverse strand, counting down.
CCTAGTACATACTGGGCAACAGCTTTACATTCAAAGGATCAAGGCTACGTCTTCTTTTAAGAAGAGGAGTGGAAATATGAATAGTAATTTGGTCAGGTCAGGATCTTTGCTAATAGCCCACCTGAAGATGTTGTAATACAACGAAACTTAGGTCGTGATAAAGAACTTAAAGAAAGTAGAAATAATATTACATCACGTAGTTTCATTTAATTGTAAATAATGAATTTCTACAAAATGAACTCCAAATATATTCAATATTATTTATTTCATTATTTTTGTAAAAAAATATTACAAGGGCGTTAATTATGGCATAAAATATTTATTTTATATTCTTATTTTTCTTTAGTAAATAATAAAACATAATTTTCGCAAAATTTTATTCTTTATATAACACTCAAATTAAATTATAATTTTTAAGGGAAATTTTTTACAACTAATGCTGTCTAATTAGTTTTTCCGTCATTTAATTTATATGTATGTATTAGAGAATAGTAATGTAAGCCAGTTTGTAATGAAGCGTTTCACCAATTGCTCCAGTGATCATGTAACATTTTATTTGAGTCTCTCACAAATAAATAGAAGTTCAGTGTTACAAAACGAGTAAGTGAATGTTCCACTTCTATCCATAACGCCGCAGCGATTTCCTGGGGGAATGCTATCTTGGTGTTTAAGATTTGTGTATCCAGTTTCTTCTATCGTCTCCCCTGTAATTGAAATGTTTCGTTATATATAACTTTTAAATTTATTAACTAGCTATATGCACCACTTGGTTCTCACGTGGACTTTTAGAGAAAATATTAATTTAATTGTAAACATTAACATCATCTATTACAATAAATATAATAGTCAACATTTTTTAATAATACACTCAGAATAGAAACGTCCAATTGTCATATTTTCTTTTTATTTGGTCATTTTTAATAAAACGTAGCCTATATTAAGTTACCCCGGCCCTAATAGAATCCACCCTTAAAAAAATTGTGGGAATTTTATAATTGTTCTTTCGCGATGCGAGAACAAATAAATTGGTAAACATGTAAACATATAAAAATTAAAAAAAGACAATATTTTTGCGTTCCATTGCTTTTTATGTCCCCAAAATATATTTTTTTAAATAATTTTATGTACAAATTCACCAAATCACTCTAGATTTGGTGAATTTGTACATAAAATTATTTTTATTATATTATATGTATATAAAGTGTATTAAAAACTAACAATATAATTCGTTCAGCTGATCCGATACCACTAAAGTAATTTAGTCATAAATATTAACAAAATATTAAAATTTAAAAATGAATTCATGAAAAAAGTAAGACCAGAACGCTTACTCTACCCGCATTATTCCACGCTTTTACTCCTGGTAAGTAACCAGGAGTAAAAGCGTGGAATAAATTTTCCATGATCACCCTTTTCCATGTTAAAGTTAAAAAAAAACTGTTATTATATGCGTACATCAGATATGCGACTAGAGTACTTCTCATATACGTATCGTAATTATGACGCACGTGTATATCATGGTCCAGGATGGAATTTTGTTCATTGTCATTAATAATAAATAAAATGTAATTTTTACCACGAGGGACCCAAGAGTTGAGCTTTTTAAAACTTGTTTTTGCCATAATACGTTCTCATTATGTAAGTTTGATCACCGTAATAATTCTGAACTCTCTGTGGTCACTCATAAATATTATATTGGTATATTCATTAGGTATTTTTTGTAATAAAATGGTAACAATGAGTCCATGACTTTATTCTATCAAGTGAAATAATACGTCTTAAGAAACATTGTGCATTAGTAATTGTTATTTTTCCCTTAAATCCCCTTAAGCGTTAAATGCTGGTCGTGCTAAATTATTTGTCTTTTTAGACATTTCATAATGGTATATAGGCGCTTCCAATTTGCTGCTTAAAAATGATCTTTGGTGCATAAAATTTCTGAATTCATGGCGACTCTCCAATATATTTGTTAATTCATCATCTGTCACCTTAAACTGGTATAAAACGGAAGTAAATACCTTTTATATGAACATTTTCTTTATTGAAAGCAAATAACTAAACGTATTTGCGGAGGAAGTTTCCTAATATCGTTTCTTACATTGTCAAGACAATATTATGAGTCAATCAATGAAAATCAAACTTGCTCTGAATTACATGCCCTGACTAGAGTGGGGCTTACTTCCATTGGCCTAGGATTAACATTTTTCTTTCCTTAATTATGTTTAAATCAATTTAATAGGAAAACGTTTTTTCCGCATTGTTAAATAGTTTTAGCAGGAAGGAAAACTTTTAAATAAGTGATGGCATAAGCTTTTATGCGCATATTCTTAATTCCCTTTTTAAACGTATAAAACTTGTAGAATTTGAATAATAATTCCAATATAAATCAATAGTTTTTAATATTTTAATTTCTTACTGTTCTTGTAATTCTTTGCATTTTTATTTAATATTTAAGCATTGATTACGTTAAGAAGAAATACGCATAACTATAAAATAATATACCAAGTATATTGGATTATATATTATTTCAATAAGTTAACTTGTTTCTCTTAGTCAGATTGATTATTGTATATTTTGTAATTTTCAACGTTTCACCATTTCAATAAAAAAGTTATCGGGAGAAGAAAACTTTGAATGCAAAGTCACGATAAATTTTTTGATATAAATCTATACAAACAACGCTGTATTCTGCATTTATATAGCATATGTATAAAACTAGTATTCCCGTATATTTATCACATTTTTTAACATTCTCATTATCATCAGTTTATGATCACATTTAAAAATACCGAGAGTGAATATTTTTGGTAACACCAATGAAATATTAAATATTCGGTTGTATGAAACCTTAGATTCCCATGAACAAAGAAAAAAATTGTTTTTAATTTTCATATCCAAATTTTCATTGTTTACTTTCAGTTTTTTCTATATTATTAAATTTCACTTTAAATTTGTTATATTATTAAATTTAAAATTAAATATTATTAAGGCAGTACAGAGGAAAGGACAAAAATTACTCCATAGATATATTTTTTATATTTTAACTACCGAAGCCGAAAGTACAGATTTTAAGCACTATTTTATACGCGGTAGTAAATTAATATTAAAAGATGAAATCCAAAACCAAAAATTTGTATTATATTTTTAAAAGAAATTAAAAGTTCATATCTTCATTCGATTTTTTTTTGTTTTTTGATTCGACATTGGTACATAGGGCACATTCAATCACGTCAATTTGTACAAAATAAGTCCAAATATATAATTAAGAAAAAAAAAACAAGTAAAAACAATATCATAAATAATTAATTAACCAACCGACCTATGTGTTAACAAAAAGCCAGATGAATTGAAATAAAATTAAATACACTAATAATTGAAGTAATAATAAATATAAACATAAATACAAAGTGAGTACAAATTACCATGTATTATATCCACAAAAGTATCGTCAAATATTGACTATATTGTAAATCAAGTAGAATATACTTTTGTCTATGCAATCAAACACTCTTGACAAATCACAAAATAACCCTAAAGTTTTTATGATTTATCTAGCGCTAATAAAATATTTTCATTGACCAGAGCAATTAAATCTGTTGTGAATGTTGCTCTCAGGAAACCAAATTGGTTGCCTTTTGTAATGCAGGTTTTAATTCGAAAAAACAAAATAAATTTTTCAAATACTTTTCTGAATACCGGCAAAATAGAGACAAAAAGATAATTTTACACTTCAGTCCTTAAATCCTTTTTGAAAAGTGGTATTACTTTCGCCAACTTCGTATAATCCGGAAACGGGCTAGTGCATACACAAGCATTAAAAACTGACGTCAAAGTCGTCATTAATACCTTGGTCAATTCATTTATTAGTTTAGGGGACACTTGTCGTAAGTCTATTGATGCATTCAGTTTCGTACTTTTAAATACATCTGTTTTAAACTATCAATGAAATGGGTTTGCCATGGCCTTGAAAAGGATAAAAAATGGAGCAAATATTAAAGACTTAAACGATCCCCTACACTAGAGTACGACGAAACAATCAAACAACAAATTGACCTTAAACATTTAGCATATGTGATTCGAGAAGAGACAATTCTAACTTCTCTACTTCCAAAAAAAGATCCAAAATTTTAATTAACCTTCTTTAACCTGAATACTGCAAGTTAAATGACTGCAAGTTAAATGAATAAGAACAATTAAATCGTATTCAGGTGAGAGCTTTGTTTTTTCATGCACTTATGGATCTTCGGGCGAGACTCTAGAAATTGGAGGAGACTCTACAAAACAACTTAAATTTAATATAAGTAAAATAGCGACAAACTACACCTGTGAACATTTTGCGATCTGAAGCTACCTTTTAAGCTATTAAAAAGGGACATCCAGAGCAAATACTTAATATAAAACTCACCTGAGCAAAATTCATGACATTTACAAACAATATATCTTGCAGTATATCACGGCGCATATTGGTATTGGTAGAAATGAGACCGCGAATGCATTGGCAAAAGAAAAGAGCCTACTTAATAATGAATTAATTCCTCAGGATATAAATACACCAGTCAGTGATATAAATACGACAGCAAGTTCGTCATTTAATGAGAGGACGCTCAAGTTGAATATAAGATCTGCGGATTAAAAGCAAGTAGAACTCTTGCAAAAACCTTAAGAAGATTGAGATCTCGATATTTAGAGGGATGAAAATTCAGAGACTCTGTATGCAAAAACTTTCCAATACAGAATTTAACCCTAATCATGTTTTCACCCTAATCATGGTTTGTCTCCCTATTCTGGCAAAAATACAATAAATTAGTGACATTCCTTATGAAGACCTGTATAAAGAGAATTGTCTTAAGATTTCAAAAGCAGTACGGATAGATCACACATGGATTTATATGAATTATCCATGAAAACGACAACAGTTATTGCACAGAATTAATCAAGACAGAGTCGTTCCTTTAGATGTAGGTAAACATTCAGTTATAGTTTCCGTTATATATTCTTCTCTTATTGCAAACGTAATTTTTTTGTCAATTTGTTTATCATACAATTTACCAGTTTCTATCTCCATTGCTTCCCAAATAGTTTTACTTTTATTAGGCGCATTAATAACTTTTTTTAATCATTTTTTTTAAATTACTTTAACTAATACTATTTTAAATATTTTATTTTATATTGACACGTAAGCCCTAAAGCTATAATATTATATATTATTGATAAATCATAGAGGAAAAATAGTTTACATGGGGATATTTTGACGGCAGTTGTTGTCTAGTCATTGAAACGTTTTTTTACTTGTTTATGTTCCAATTTTATTAACAAAAAGTGATCAAATTTTAAACACTTCTACGATTGCAAATCCATTGATTTTGCCAATATTTTTTTCATATTAAGTACACAAGTATTCACATAAGATTAATATTATCATATTAAAACATAAAATTTGATATAATTACCCTCAATGGTACGAAATTCCCCATTTTCAAATTTGTCATGGTAACCCATTAAAAAGAGATTTTTATCAAATGTTCCTGGAGTTTTTTCTTTTGGGTACTCATTCAGCAGATTTACTAGAAAATCTCTATCAATATCTGATTTCAAAATTGCCAAATGTCCACCCTCGGATTGACAAATATCGTAGGCAGAGTTCCAGACCACTGGTATTTGGTGAACTTTGTAACACCTGGAACCATCTAATTTGTATTCTGCAATGAAATATGAAAATGAAAATGTAAGCGATTTCTAAAAGTATGTTTTTCACCACACGTGTGGCAATAGTTATTTTAGGTGAAAAACTTTACCAAGTTGTATAAGCCAGTTGAAGGTTATATAGACTGTCGTTGGAATTACATATAAGACAAGTTTAAGTTTATAAGAATATATTTAAGCTTTTATAAAACTCGTTTCAACCGCCGTTTCAAGTAAAATGTCAAGACTATATGTACGTTTGAATTACAGCATGTGCGAGCCCCGGGTCCGGGGCTCCCGCAACATGATTTTTTCCTCTTTTTTCACGCTTGCGTCTTCCCTGAATACGGAATGGTGCGAATAGATAATTTTAAAATAAATATTAAAATTTGTAATTGCCCTGAATTGTTCGCGTTGATGTGATATTGCCAGGTTGTTTATTCTATTGATGAGAATTTATTAATATTTTGATGAGCACGATTGACAAATTTTGGAAACATAATGTCTCTTACGACCACTTTTTAAGTACACCTTCATACAACTGATTTTAGTTTATAAAGGGATGATCCCGTAGGTTTATATACTTACCACTGACACCCTACTCGACAAGTTATGCAAAAAACAAAATTTTCACCTGGATTATATTTACGAGAATATGAATTGTTTTTTTTACTTTCCCTATATAATTTTAATTTTTAATCGTTTACGTACTTGCAAATTTTATCCAGATAGGTTCAAAACAGAAAAAAAAAATTATGAGACAATGATAGACGGATTTGCGGATGGACGGACATGACGAAATTATAAGTGTACCTTTTTTCACTGTGAAACCTAAGATAATATAAATACCTTGATCATAAGTATTGCATTCCTTATTCCACGATATGCCTTTGACTGCCTTCTTGCAAACATAGTTATACACGTTGGTGCAGTTTTTGGTACTCAGCTCGCAGTTACAGTTCAGTGTTACGCATTTCTCATCATTTTTACTTGTATATGGTTGACCAGTCTCCCAATTGAGATTTAAATTTTTAACATCGGTGTCTAAAAATATTAAAATAATGACTTCTTAAAATAAACTATCCTATAAATTATTACAATACGGTCAGTGAAATCAAATCCCCATTTACTTTTTTCTCTGACACTTTTTCTTTTCTCTTAATAAAAATGTTTCCATCTTTTTTATTTATTTCTTTTTCGTTAAATTAATTTAAAGGGAATTTAACAAAGGGAAACATGGTAAGATACTAATTTTGTGGCAATTTGTTGATGTAAGTTTTCGCCACTCCATCGATCTCTTAAGATTTTATCTAAAATATTTATTTACTTCGTAATTTTGTACTATATTAAAGGTTGACCATAAATTATTGACAGTTGAATTTCACGCGTAATACAAAAAAAGACGAAAAAAGAGAAGACTCAAACCAGTCGACGCATGGCGTCCGGCAATCGTGAAAAACAGAGTTGCACTTTATCCAGTAGATTTCACGGGTTTTAGAGCAGGGTCAATAAAGTTTGATATACAAGCGTGTGCAAAAACGAATTTAGTAAATGTGAGACAAACTAAATTATATAACTACCTACCATCATTAAAATAAACTGTGTCTGTGTTCTTTCTATTTTGAACTGACACGTATAGTATTTTAAGGTTCTAATATTCTTATATGTAAAATATTTTAAGAACAAACAATTCATATTATATTTTCTCATTATTACTTGAATATTTCCACGTAGCAAGTAATGTTTTTTTTTATAAAATGTCTTCATTTTTATCATTCTGTAAAAACATAAATGTGGAAAATAGGTCAAGTTTCCTTAATATCATCATGTTAACCAAAAAAAAGGGTTGAAATCAAGATAATTGCCAAGTTCTACGCTCTACATTCATGTCGAATTTGAGTAAAGTTTAATTTAAAGTTTAGGTACGTGTAAATATTTAAAGTAATTGGTAAGTTTTTATTCCACCGGAACTTACCTTTCATATTAACTTTTGCTATGGAAATTTATGACTATGAATAAATGCTAATTAATACCAAAAATTGGCAAGACAACGCCTTCAAAAATCCAAAATGTTATGCAAAATCAGTAATCTATAAAATAAAATAAATAAATAGTCTTTGAATGGTTTATCATATATGAACTCATTATCAAAATATCCTAAATCCATAGAATGTCACACTGTAATGTATCAAAGTTTTACATAGTTTTTAATAGAACAAAACATTATCGCAATATTAAGCAATCCATTTATTAAGCAAAGGTATCAAAGAGGCTCACACTAAAGTATTATTTATTCAGGAACATATCGCTAGCAGTGTAATTAACTTCAATTACCAGTGAAATTAAATATATTTATAATGATAAATGCATACTTTTAGTATATAGTATATATATATATATATATATATATATATATATATATATATATATATGTATATATATATATATGTTATATATATATATATATATATATATATATACACAATAAAGATATCAATTTATTATATATAATATTGCAATGTACAAAAGATAAACGAATAAAATCAAGCCCAAACGTAATTTACACATTTAAGCCCAAAAGGAAATTATTAAAATTTAGATAAAATTTCATGTATATCTATGCTTAACTTCTCTGATATTTTGATCAAATAATCTAAATTACTCTTGAGCTACTACTCATTTCTTATTTACGTGAAAGATTACTTTTAGATACGTTTTGTTCTACTTAATTTTAAATATTTTTATTTAGATTTAAATTTTTCAAAACTGAAAATAGGCCGTAAGTTTGTATAATTAAAGAGAGAGTTATTGCAAAAATTATCAATTTTTGTAGAAAAAATATCAATGCGAGGTATACAGTAAGCGTAAAAACAACATTATATATATATATATATATATATATATATACATATATATATATATATATACATATATATATATATATATATATATATATATATATATATTTATTTATCGATGTAATAATTCGAACGATAACAGTTTTTGAAGGTCTCTACTAGTCTGTAAATGTTGATCAGAACGACTCACGACTCATATACAGTTGTTTAAGACGGTAACAATTTTCGATACGCGATTATAGCAACACACATTTATTAGTAATTATGAATATATATAACGGACGAAGAACGTACTGATAGAAATCACAGCATAATAAACATAATATATAAGAAAATTATTTTAGTTTTATGTTGAAATTTTAGTTATCGAAGCGCAGCTTTCTAAATAATAAAACCATAAAACTTTCAATACGTAGTGATAAAATCAATTTAAGAGCTTCTTTCATTATGTAATGATGCTTTTGTGAGAAGTTAACCATTTTTATATTAAAATCGGAAATATTAAAATTGTTATAAAAATATAATAAAAAATTACGTGTACTTACTATGAAGTGTTACAAAACGCCCTTTAGAAAACAAAGAATGTATACCCAAATAAAAGAATGGGTGTATGAGATCCAAATCGTACAACATTGTACTCAACATTTCTACTTCTTCATGAGATTCAGGGATGACCAACTCGGCTCCCTCCCTCTCACATCTGGTCCGCGCCTCGAACCAAGTCAGGGGAAATCGATGTACTTTGTAAAAGGCTCCTAGTTCAGGTTTCCATTGATAGTCTTTGCGGAATCGTGGTTCCATGTTTTCCCCTGATGTTCATAAGGTAAACGAAATAAATATTACGTATAAAAGCAAGTACTCTTTTATTAAAAAAAACAAAATGAGAACAAAAATCTGCTTAAATTTTCTAATTAAAATTGGCGACGGTATTGCAAGTGACAAATTTTGTGAAGAATAAGAGAGGTGTGTTTAAAATCTAAGATGATTTTGACGGGGAAAATATTACATGAACTCTTATTTCCAATGTTTCATCAATATTTATACCCCGACTACATTGCTTATATCAAGAGAAAACCAATGGTCACACCATCTCTATAAAATCTTATCGTGCTGTGTCTTCGTTGTAAATTCCCTTGATTTTACTTCCACACTTCTTAATTTTGATCCCTCTTTATATTTCACAATATTGCACGCTATTTTTTGATATTTCCGTGTTATTTTTTTAGCACTGTGACTTTATTATTTTCTATTTTTTATGTTAAAAAAATACCTGCAATTCTCATTTTATTGCTAAGATATTCTATATACATTCCAGAGTTTAAACCGATTACTAAGACTGAATTAAATTTGCTCTTCTAAGCATGCTGGTCGTTTAATAAATGAATCATAGTAAATATGTCAGTTATCCGTATATTCTTACTATCACATTTTATATTATTTTTAATATTTTCTATAAACTAGTTTTGAGGCCAGAACACTCCTAACATTACCTATATGCTATCCAAAAAGATCTAATTTTCATTATATTGCAGATAATTTTTCCTTTATTTTAATGCCATTATTACTGCATTAAATTCACGCGGTATTTCATTAGAATACTCATCCATGAACTTATATCAACAAAACCTTAAATGTGTTTCGTTTACCATAGCATATATTTTCAAGTACAGTCACTATCATGTATCCAATGATTAATATGATTTTTCCTTAAAGTGATAGTATGTTAGTCAAAAGGTCATAAATTATTTTAGTTTATGTTGGGTTGGGTTTTATTTGATATTTCTGGATACTTAAAAATAAAGTAAAATATGTAGCGTTATTTACCGTTCTCGTATAATTACATAATTTTATTTAGTTTCTGGAAATCATTTAATAAAACGATTAATTCTAACTAATAAATTACATTTATTGGCAAATTTAAAATATACTAAACCCTAAATATTTCCTTTAGTTTATTAATTCACTTTTCTTTTATTTATATGGTTACTGTATGATAATATATATAAATGCAAAATAAAGGTATATAAATATGTCGAGTATTGAAAGGCAGATAGATACGAATTTACTGTGTGAAAAAAAATGTAATCTACACCTAGAATTATGGATTTTAGATATTCGGACCGTGATATTCATAATAATAATACAAATGGCATTATTATGAACAGGGTGGTATGTGACTTTTACTTCTCTACATTTTACCAGCTCTAAGATATCACTAATAATGTACGCATATTTTTAAAATAAACAAATACTTCATATAATGTTATATATTATTTAAAATAATTAGGTATGTGATTAGAATTTTCACCTAGTTTATAAAATTAATTCAAATGGATAAGTGAAAAAGGAAATAAAGTATAAAACAATACCATCATTTTTTTTTCTTTATCCATATCTTTTATTGTAGCGCAGTTATTTTTTAAATTCTACACCTCAAAAGGATAAACGGAACTGTTGTAAGATGAACGACGTGTTTCTCCATTTTATTGAAAACCGCTTGACGTGGTAACTTTAAATTTGACGTAATAGCAAACATATTAACTTGCAGAAGTTCGAAAAAATTAATATAGAAATTTTAGTGCACTTTTAACAACTTAAGTACACTTTTTTAATTCCAAATATAATATGTAAAGTATTGCAAAAGAACTATGAGGGCCTCAAAACAATTTTTTTGTAAAAATCTTTTCCCGTTTATTTCCGAAACATCTCAATCAAAAATTACAAAAAAGATATGGATTTATAGAAGCCCACGCCAGTGTTGTAGAAAATCTAGATGTCATCAGTTTTTAAATTAAAGAGGGGTAAATGAAATATTCAAAAAATAATTTTTTAATTGCTTACGTTATGTAGGATCTCATTTGAAAGGAGTTGTTATGAAAAATACAAAAATATTTTTCGTATTTTTAAATTAAATGTTTAAAAATATATTACAAAAAGTAAAAGAAAATACAGCATCACCCCCTCGTCTTTGCTGAAATAAAATGATCTAAAAATCGTAGGAAAAAGTTTAATTATATCTAATTAGAAAATTATAGCAATTATCTCAGATTTTATATTTATTTTTAAACATGCGCCATATTTTTACGTTTGTATGGAGACGTGATACGTCATGTATTTACGCAGTGAAAAATCAATTTATGATACATAAGAAATGTCTTTGAATGGAATGTAGATAAATGTGATAACACTATGTAAAACTATCAGAAAAATATGTGAAATCATTATAACATGTGATAAATAACTCTTTAAAATTTACGACATTTCAGCAAAACAAATTTTGTTTAGTAAATTAACTTCATCTACTAGACTACAAGTGAATAAGTGGTAATATTAAATAATTTCCTATTTGCTAGAAGAGAAATAATTATGCGACTGATATTGGCATGGTTAAATATCCATTTTTAAAAAGAAAAAATTTTACCTCCGTTGACTAAATTTGTGTATTAGGGGATACTTCAATACCGATTCAATGAAACATTTTTGGGCAACGCGTCCCTCCTGAACGGCATTGGCTATTTTTTACCAAAATTAATAAATATCGATGTGACTATTTTTTTTAATAATATTTAAACTATTTACACAAGTGTAAAAATTCGTAAATAATAGTGATATTGAAACCTTGAGTGAGGCAAAATTGTCTAACGGTATGAACTATCAAAATAGATATGAAAAATATTATCAAAATCGGGATTTTGTCGGAGTTCTCTCGAACATATTACGGAAAAACTGGTATTTCTTTCATGTGAACTTTTAAAAAAATTGTCTAAATTAACTGAAAATCCGAACCACTTATAACCATGTTATTACAATTAATGAAGTTAAACTTAGTAAAGTAAATTAATAAGAAATATTAACAGCAGATTCAATTTTTAAACCAAATAAGGAAACAAAGTAACTTCTAACTTTTTCTTCTAGAGTCGTAATATCGAAATATGGTCGAAATTATAAACTAATATGCAAATATTATGTAAAATAATTTCATAGAATACAATTATTCAAGTGTTCATGCAATGCGCGTGCGTGTGCGTGTGCATATGCATATTCGTGTGCAAGTTGAAGTGTGTTTATTTGTGTGTGTGCATACCTATGTATGTGCACATATAACAAAAATGACATAGGAAACATATAGCTCTCGATTTTTTACAGGTTTCATATACTCTTACATATATATTTATTTGTAATCATTTGAAATGTAACAAAATATAATAAAATATTTACATACCAGTAGCAGTGTATGATGTAGCGATAAGTAAAATATTAAAAAGACATAATACTGACTTCTGCATTGTTGAAAGTTTTTCGTCAGGAGTTAATGCGAAAAAGGTTTTCTTGCTACTGAATAATAATATTTCCACATTTGGTTTTCACAACCTTATATAGTATCACTTTCATAGCGTCGCATATTTGACGACAAATAGTAAAAGAAAAGAAACACTTTTATTTCTGTCCATATCTATGACAGCTCTAATTAATTACATTTTAATTAGTGTTACGATAACAATTCGACATGAAAAGAGATACAGCTGTTTATTTCGGAAAAAGCAAGGAAAATGTAAATTAGTTTTAGCGAATTTCTTGATGCGAATGTCTTGATGAAAAAAAAAACAATTTTTTTTCACAATTAGTTTTATAATAATTAAGCAACAAAACCAAAATAAATACAAAGAAAAACTTATTGCCAATGTATTAATAACTGATCAAAATGTTTTTATTTTTTTTATAATACACTCGAACACATTAATAAGTTATGTTAAGGGCATAAGTTTAGTGCGACGGTTCAAAAAAGTTTTATTGACTAATTGATAAAATTATTTTTTATTAAATTATTTAAAATATTGGGTAAAATGTGTGAATAATCATATTTTAAAACATTTTCACTACAATTTCTTTAAATAAAATTTACAAGGTTGTAAACAGTCGATTGTTTATCTATCTAAAAAAACATAGCGCTAGCGGGCGGAATAATTTCTTTTCCATCTTCATCGTCTTTCTCGCTCGTTATTGAATTTTTTGCACTGTTTTGGGTGCGATTATCAGTCATCGTACTGTGCGATTACCAGGCACGCACACACACACGCGCATATGCACACACGAGTGTACGCATGAACAAGCACACTCAAGCACACATGTTCTGGTGCTCTTCTTTAGCAAACATAATCTGAAAAACATAGTACCTTGCGTTACAGAAAAAAAAAATATTTGTTGCTCCTTTTGAAGATATTAGAGACACTAAGACACTACGAGTACATTATTTTGTGTTGATTGTATTCAACGAGACGCCAATTTATTCCGCTTTGTTGCATCAGTTGACCAAGTCGCTTCTCATGACCGTGCAAGTACAGTTTTTGCATTTTTTAAATAACCTCGACATATTTTATTCAGAATTTTGGTAAGTTAAATAATTTATTGGCTATTTAGATCTTAGTTTGTTGTATTTATTACATTGTTGCGTAGATTAAAACGCCGTGTTCATATTTGTATTATTTTTTCCAAATTAACCATCAAGAGGAATTCAGAGTTATTACGTTAGGAGAGTTGCCGCATACCAGTTTTCTATAGACTTTGTCAGTAGTTCTCAACCTAAACGTGTGAATTTTTGTTTGTTTGTGTAAGTAAATTTATTAATTTTAAATAAATTGGTTTTCTTATACATACCGCTAGAATTAAATATAGAATTAAATGTTGATTTTAAAAAAGATTTCTTATCACATACGAGTAAAATCTTAAATAATGCCACTGGGCATTAAGTATATTAAAAAAAATATTTTAATTTACAGACATTATTTTCTGATGCAGTAGAACGTTCAGAATATTTATAATTAATATTAATATTCTGAATGATCTGCTGAGTAACACTGAATAACAAGATAAAAGCAACTACTGAGTGACAGAGTAAACATGCCGCCTAAGTAAATAGGAAAAAAAAATTATTTCATGCACGCAGGAAAATGTACACAATATTATTTAAGACAGAAAAAAGGCTAGTTGATATTATATGCGGCAACCAAAGAGTATAATACCACAACACCTACTTTTTTGACAAATTTAATGAATATTATAAATCGGCAAAAGTAATTGAAAACATCGAGATTCGGTTTATCATGATAAGAACGGTTACATATAGTCGCTAAATATGTAAAACATAATAATCTTGAAACCCCGTTATAAGACAACCTCCCAGGTCCAGCTGGTTTATAAATTTCCGCAAAAGATATCAGCTTTCTATTAAAAAGTCTGACGTGCTGGAAATGTATTCAACAGAAAGAAAATTACAGATCCCTTCGTGATTTTTAAATATTTTCAACATTTAGAACATACTTTGGTTGATATAATTTTGTTTAAAAGTCTACACTTGATATTTAATTTAGATACGATTTCGTCGTCCCTGGAACCGGCAAGAATACAGGTGATTAGTGCGATCAATAAGCTATGATCAATAACTACTTGCGCGACTGGAAGAAAACATTACAGTATTAACAATTGCAATTGCCCATGGTAAAAAGTTTTCACTTTTGATAGTGTTTAAAGGAAGAAATCTTATAAAGTGACAGCTATGATTTTTAGCTCTGTTTCGCAGCGATCGCCAAGAGATGGGCGGTTTTAAAAATTTTCCATTGATACGAAATATCCTGATTCAGTCTTTAGAAGAAGAACGACTGCTGCTCGCAATTTACGATCGACATTTTTTATACGTATATGCTAATGTTGCGGAATTATCCACTCAACACGAAAAAATAACCCTCAAGCTACCTCTATAAACATCTCACTACAGCCCCTCAATTTTGCAGTATTGAAATCGTTAAAAAAATAGTGGTATGCAAAATTAATAGCATGGCAGCGCCACAATGTAGACATAAAAATGTATTTTCTCAAATGTTTTCCAAAACGTGGCAGCGTACAAATCCAAATGTTGGTTTAAAGCAATCGAAAATTGCTCAGTTCTTTTAAACCAACTTTTTGGTTCTTTTAAACCAACCCAGCAATTTTTGAAAAGTTTGAACAGGGATTACAAACAAAAAAAAAAAACTTCTTATCCACAAACCCAACTGAAACTCAAAAATAAAAAGTATTTGAACAATTTGTCTATTTTGGTTTTGAATAAAAATTGGTAAACACTGAATTTACTCATAAAAAACTAAGCACAAAGGAAAAATTCAAAAATATGCATAATTTCGGACATAAAATTAAATATCGAAGAACCTGTATTTGATAAAATTTACCTACGAGTAAGACCAAGAAAAAACAGGGTAAAAGAAGTTAAAACGACTCTCTAAGTTGTAATTCAGATAATGAGTACCTGTAAACGAAGTGGTTAACTATAGTGAATATGAAATACTAAGTGATCAATATTTGAATTATTTTAATGATTTCGATAACGACATAAAAGAATGTAATTCCCATAGTAAAGAAGATGAAATAAATGTTAGTCAACGTGAACATCAGACTACGTAAAATTACAACCAATATAATATATATATATATATATATATATATATATATATATATATATATATATATATATATATATATACACACACACACATATATACTGAATTACAAAAAATACAAACACTCCGATTAAAAAATAAATAAAGAAAAAGGTAAAAACAGCAAATGAAAAGAAAATGTGTTTCTAAAGGAAGAATTTGAAATAAATGCATTGTTGTTTCTAATGCCGGTGCTGGTATTATAAAAAATGAAGTCCCAAGAGATTCAAAAATATTGAAGATGTGATCGATGATAATAACAAAAATGAAGAAGACAAGGAAGAATACTGCTGCGTTGATTAGTATGCACATTTAAAACAAAGGAAGAAATATATATTCTTTATTGGATGAATAAAGAAAACAGTAAAAATAGACGGAGAGACTTACAACACCGTAAACTCTTTAAAAAAATTACGAGTATCTCACAGTTTATATGTTTAATAGTGAAAGTAGTACAACTAGAAAGTAGTAATAGGGCAAAATATACATTGGCAAATGAAGACAACAACGTATATTTCAAGGATTTTTGTGTGTAGTGCGTACCTCTTCGTGCGTGTATACATATCTACCATTTCAGAGTTCGGAAATTTAATTTATCTTATTAAAAGTTGGAACTCTGAAGGCTAATAGAAAATGTGATTTAAAATAGTGATAAAAATGTTTAATTTGATTATGATTATTGAATATATTTGGCGTTAATTTTGTAGAAATTCATTATTCACAATTAAATGAAACAACGTGATGTAGTATTATTTCTACTTTCTTTAATTTCTTTACCACGACCTAGGTTTCGTTGTATTACAACATCTTCAAATGGGATATTAGCAAAGATCATCATTGCTAATATACCACCTGAAAATGTTGTAATACAACGAAACTTAGGTCGTGGTAAAGAAATTAAAGAAAGTAGAAATAATACCACATCACGTAGTTTCATTTAATTTGATTATGATTTATTTAAATTACTTAAATATAGATATTCTTACCAAATAAATACCTTTTATAAAGAGGTTAAAGATCTCCAATTCACTGAGATTTGAAAATACTTTCAAAATTTTATATTTTTAATTTCGAAAGTTCTAATTAAAGCAGATTTATTTTTTTTTAAAAATGCTTCATTTTTTAGAATTGATGTCAATATTTAGAAAAAACGTTTCTTCCTCTTTAAATGCAAATTAAAAATGTTCGTGCTGACAATGTTCCTGCTGATGCCAGTAATATGGAATCCTTTGAATGCAATTTCTCCAGTCTCTGAACGTAGATGCCTTCATCCAAAAACTTTCTTTTGGCCATATTGAGTCACAGGTCTTGAATTATTTCTAACCCAACACGGTATTTCCTTTCCTATATAATTCTAAAGAGGTTCTGTATAAGCGACTTAAGAAGCGGCTTAAACGAACGGTTTGAATGTAGAGGTATGGATAGTATTTCTATGCCATTACACCGTGGAAAATTGATCATCTCAATATTTTTAATATAACTAGTATGGCCATCTAAAATAAACTCGATCAGACAATCTTTTGATGGTTTGTGTATAAAATAAAGTATTCCATTCACTTCATTACGATTTCCGTTCGGATCTACCCGGAGAAATGGTCCTTCGTGAAGAGATTCTGGTAGTGCTCCTTTCATAAATAAGGATGGCTTCTCTTTTGTGAACATATTACAAGACCAACAGCACATAAAACCCAACACCAGTGTACATAAGACCCAACAGCAGTCATTGCTATTACAGAAGTAGTTACTTGAGGCATAAGTGAGTGTACAATGCTGGTATTATTTTTGATAATATTATAAATACGGTCTAGTGTAAAACTATATTTATTCATTAATTTCTCTAACTTATCAAAGAATTCAATAAAATTTCGTTTTGTAAATCTCCCAGCTTTTGGAACGGATGGATGATGAAAATATAATTCAGAATGACGTATTACAAAAAGCAAGCCAATTCATTTCAGCACTTTGCTTCACTTGCGAGAAATAAAAATTATATTGTTTTTAACCGCTACTACCTATTGCTCTTGTGAGACCAATGTAGATCAGTTAAGTCTCTCCTTGTCATACCAAATTATCTATTTTCCATCTAAAAAATTCAATGCACAAGTTGACTTTCTAAACGATATATAACAGTATACTTTCTTCCCCGCTTTGCATTTACTACTGTTTTCATATGAATTGTTTTTAATGCTAGCTTTAAAATAATCCATTCTTTTGCACTTAATAGCAACAGAGCTTATTTTATTAGCAGAGCGACACATGCATTTCCTCTGACGCTGTTGTGTACTGATGAAAGAATATTCACAGAGTCTATATTGGTAGAACGGAGATATATATAAATATATATATATGTATATATATATATATATATATATATATTTATATATATATACATATATGTATATATATACATACATATATATATATATATATATATATATATATATATATATATATATATACATATATATATATATATATATATATATTACATACATTCTATTTCTCTTTTTTAAGGTACAAAACTCTAAAACGGGTGCGAATATTGATTTTATAATCAGTTCGGAATCTGAATACAATATACGCTTTAATTTTGATGAAAATTTATATTGCCATCGATATAAAAACTATATAAGAAAATAGTTTTCAATGTCATCTTTTCGAATACTTTTGTGTTAAGGGAAAAAAGAATTGTACGTCTTTTTGTTTGAATGTAAATTGTTTGTAAAAATGATGATCAAAACTACCATAGAATAGTATATTAAAAAAGAAGTGAAAATAAAGTGGCTATTCAAGTTTTTTTTGATTCACCTTCTTGTTCATAAGTTAGCCCGAAATAGTATCTGTCAGAGAACATTAAACCTTTTTGTTTAAATAAATTGATAATACCGTTTGATAGTAAGATCAAACATTTAGTTTTATATGATTTTCATTATATATCACTGATTATTTTATCCCACAAAATATCGAAATATAAAATAATTTAAATTCTTGAAAACATGATTTCCCACTTTTTTACCATTAGTGCAAAATAAGTGATGACAAAAACTAAAAAAAACCTAGGTTGGTGTACCACAATGCTTTGTCCTAAGCCCACCGCTTTTTCTTCCATACTTGAAGATAATGGACTCTTATATTCATAAAAATACCAAGATTGCCTACTATGCATATGAGATTGACATTTGGAATATAAGCCAAGATATCAAAATATCTGAAAAATCCCTTAATCTTAGCTTGAAGGATATTGCAACCTGGGCTGCAGATCTCAAACTTACTATAAACTCCAGCAAGTCTAACTGCTGCATTTTTTCAACTGACGGAAAATTTTGTGGGAGTTTCCATCCGGTTTTAAAAATTCAAAACTCCATTATTGAACGCGTCAACAATCTCAAATATCGTGGAATCACATTAGACCTAGAACTTCGTTTGAAAAAACAGATGTAAAACATAGCAAATAAAGCTATTATGAAATTAAACATCATTCGCAAGTTATGTGGCAAAAACTAGGGCTTAAGATCATGAACTTTAAAAAATACTTAGTGCACTGTTATCAGGCTAGTACTAGAATATTGTTCGTCTATTTGGGAACATGCGTCCGAAAGAGCTAAAGGCAAAATAGATTCAGTTCAATACAGAGCAAAAATTAGCAACAGTACTGTATCCTCTACTAATAACATCATAACTGAGCTTGAAAGCGGTTTTATTTTCTTGAAAAATAGACGGAAACATGTCACTGTGAAATTTATTAGGAACTTTAGAAACTAAATTCAGGTTCACATTGCTTACGTAGCTTTCAATATCTGTACAAGCACAACAAAGCTTCACAGATCATCAACACTTTACTTTGACAGAGACATAAGAAAAGAAATCCTACTTAAAAATTCTTCTCTAGACATTATTCACCATTGTTTCCTATCAAGCTACCTACTGAGACTAAAATTATTATAAAACTAATAGAATGAGGTTCAAAGAAAGAACTAACTCAAGTTTTATTTCAAAAAGGAGATGACGCAATCCGTTCACTTGCCAATGTAATACTCCACACAGATTGTTCCTCTGATAATACATTTAACAAAGGTGGTGCACGCATCTTTCTCATTCACCTCTCCGGCAACAATGTCAAACTCAAAATTCCTATTAATAAAGTTACTTAAAATTTTACTAGTGAACTAATTGCAATTAAAGAAGCATCTACTTTCTATCTCTTACATCAACCCAACGACTCGACGGAAGATCTATTAATTTTCACCGACTTAAAATTAACACTCGAATCCATAGGCATGGCGAAATAAACTTAACACAATAAATCAATATATAATAAATAAACCACGTATACTCCAGTGTATTCCAGCTCATGTAAGCATTGAAGGGAATGAGTGTGCAGATATTGATGCAAACGCTGTTGTCAAGCGTAAAGTCTTTAACTAGCGGTGTGGTAAGCCAACAATCCCAGAACTTGACTGCCCAAGAAATCTGTCGTCTGCAATAGCAAGACTATGTACAGGACATTTCAAAGACGTGAAAATATCTTCTGAGAATAGCTCAAGATCCTATCCCATCTGCAGAACTGTCCCCAAACTCAACTAACACCGGACTTAGCTATTATACCTTTTAACACCGGAGTATTTTACTGCCAAGCTATTATTGCCTGCCTTTTCTAACTTGGTTCACCACCGGATGAAATACTCTACAGCCACCAAGCTTCGAAACTTGCGAATCTTGTCATCAAGACTTTTGGATACATTTAGCACAGACCCATAGACACAACAAAAACAACTAAAAAAAGTACATAGTCATATTTATAAGATATCGATAAATTACGGTCTTTATTTAACATTCTTTTAATACCTAATAATATTACATAAAACCCGACTAATTCTGTACTAAAATAATTAAAAACCTTTAGCCGATATAACATTTACCAGAAATAAATTAATCTTTGGATATATTATGATACGATTTGAATTAAAAGCGTCTACTATGGTGAACGAAACATATTTTCCGGAGGGGGGTGGGTATATTCGGATCTATAAAATATAGTGTACTCTAATAACATACTGGATAAATTTAATGCAGTGGTATTGACGTAAAAGGCTAAAATGTCAAGGCTAAGATGCAAAATTAAAAAGAAAGCTAGTTTAATAATAAAAAAAGAGTAAGATATCGCAAAAATAAAGAAGGAATCTAATTAAAAAATGTGCAAAAATAATCAAGAAAAAGTAAACATTTGATAGGATACGTGTAACATGGTAACTTGTAGTCTTTTTTGGCGGTTCTAGTCTTTGTTACGTAGTATAAGTAATCGGACTAAAAATAGGCTAATTTATTTATAGCATTTATAAGTTGAATTTAGTCTGTCGTATTTAATCTGAGGACTGATATGCTGATCTATTAATTACATAACACCTAATTGACGGTGTTGAGCAATTACCTTTTAATCAATACAATTTTATATCGCATGTGAGTAAAATACTAACGAACCAATCATAAAAATGTAGGTATTGAGGTAGAATAAGAAATAAATACAATTATTTCTCTTTTATTTGATTTTAAACTAATTTTAAAATTAGAAAATCAATTACAGTACGGTCGGACCATGGAGGCAGGGACAGGTAATAATGAGAAATATTTTTTTTTAAATTGGTAAAAATGTATTTTTTATAAAAATTACTTGATAATAAAATGAGAAGTCACTTCTTTATAATAACATATATTTGTTATAAGATCTTTGTATTATGTAAGCATGAATACTAGCCACGACGCTCTCGAGCAAGTAGTGTTCAATTTACATTCCAAATTTTATAATCAATCTTGGTTTTTACTAAAATACAATTTAACAATAAAAATTATATGTACAATATCTATTAACATATTATTTGTTCCTTCGTTTTGTATACACCAGGGCAAAATACGAGAACACCGTGTTGTGAAGATTGATATAAATTGGACTGGAAGCCTACTATAAAGTACATCGGATTCCTTAGACTTGTTTCGATACACTGATGAGATATGGGAGTGAAGGCGTGAAGTCAGTCGTTCCTAAATCTCACGAAGAAGTAGAGTTACTGAAAACAATCTTATACAATTTGGATAAGATTGTTTTCAGTAACTCTCAGTTAATAATCGTATTACGTAATCAACGTATACTCTAAATGTTATCATCTTGAATAACAGCGCGTCCATCGTTCATCGTTCTAATTTGTGTACACAGACAGCGACGACCTTACAAAATGTTATTGTTTAAATTGTATTTGTCAGCAAATATTCGTAATTAATATCATCGGTACATCTGTTCTTTTACATTTGCTATAACGTTATGAAGCTGAAATTTGAATATTAAGTGTTTTGTCGCTATTTGTTCGGCTTCTAGGCACTTGGCAGCGTTCAAGGTAAAATTCCTAACAACTGCGACGATATAATATTTGTACGCAATACTTCGAGTCACTATTGATACTCTTCTCGATAGAGAATATATCCCTCGAGATAGAGAATAGATCTTGAGGTATCGAGACTTATTAAATATTAAAATATTAAGTATGCAAGGAGATACGGCATTTCAAAATTCATAAATATCGCTTTTGTTTTTCCTGATTACGAATTTACATAAAAACACAAAAAATTATTTCTAAACACTGAAATAACGTCTTTTTTGTATTTCAATTAATCGGAACTACATTTATATTCAAAGATTTAGGATTCCGTCTTTTTGAAACATTTACTTCGTTTTAGGTGTTCTTTGTTATAAGCACAAACGAAAATGTCAACTGAAGTTTTTAAATTTTGTTTAACAATTTTGGTTTTGAAAAATGAAGGATATTTCACATTATAATTATACAAAAATAGTCTCTAAAAGGAATGTCAGAAATTTGTTAATATTTTAAATGTTTGCCTTACGTGGTGTTTGATGTAAATTTCAAAGTTCAGTTGTACGTATTAGTGTCAATATTATTTGCTACTAGCCATATGTTTTGCAATGAATGCTTTATGCTATGTCATATCGTGGTAATATTATGTTCAACTAAAATTATATAAAATTTAAGCATCCCACCGCATGGATTTATAATATTTTAGTAATGAATACTTATATGTTGAACGATTTTGATGACAATGGCTTAATTACTAATTGATTTTCCGTAGCGTTTTTGTTTACCTAACACGTTTAAATGTACTAAAACTTGCTACCATTTTGATATTCAGTAGTATGTACTCCGTAATTTAGCAATTCTCGACAAAAGTCATAAAGTCCTACCAAAAATATTAATATTAAAATTGGGTGATTTTTTTAGATCGTAAATCTTTGATAATAAAATAATAAATATATAAAACATCGATTGTGACACATGTCAGGAATGTAAAAGTTTTCACATAGAAATATTCAAGTTATCCATTTAATTGATTTGAACCATATCATAAAAAGTCATAACCCAAAATATTACAACATAGAAATAATTTCATACATTTTTGTAGAGATATTTCTTGCTCACACGTGTAAATATAATCTTACTGTCGCTCACAATTTCGAGAAATCGATTACGTTCTCATCTACATATTTCATATATCTATCTATGTGTTGCCAAATTAACGTAATACCAAAGAATCTGATGGCAGTTTACGATGTTTGAAAATCCGAGGATGAAATTTTGCAGTAATAAACTCAGCTGAAGGAAAAGAAATCCCGGTTACACTTCTTGTACCACTTGGAAAAATAAAAATAAATTTCATCAAGTATTATATATTGATTTGTTTTCAAGATTTAGATATCGACAGAGGATTCTGTAACTCTGTACTCTAGACAGTGATCTAACCATTACTTTATTACTGTACTTGTTACTGTAATATACGAGTTGCTCAACGCATAGTCTGTTCCTACACGCGCATATGCTCACTTATAGAGTGGTTAACTCGTACGGAACACTAAATGTAATTTGAAAAAAAATCGATAATGCTTTTTTCCACGTCATTATTACACCTTATAACATTTACGTGATCACATTTGTATCACTAATATAAGAGAAAATATTCAAGTCGTATTTATTTCGAAAAGGTGACGAATTTGAATTTTTTTGTAAGTAATTTGAACCTCCTAACTTTCAAAGATATAGTGTTTATCATACCGATCACTATCAACATTGGTATAATTTCAGTAGGGATGTTTGTGGTAATCTCAACGCATCTTTTAAATTTATATTATTTTCAAAGATAATTTACATTTAGTTATTTTCTAATTATTTGTAAGTGAATAAAATAATCAAAATTTATCTAAGTAATTTTTTTTATTTTCTTTCTATATATATTTATAGTAAATACAATTATTTTCTAGTCAATTCTGGCACTAAAAAAAAGTTCGAAATTAATTTTAAAACTCTCACACTTAGGGTAACATTTATTGAAAAGTAAAATCATGAATTTCTGGTTCATCATCATGAATTTCGTATATATGAATTCAATTCATTTATCATTTCGTATAACTTAATCAAATCATGAATTTCGTATATATATATACGAGCGTCAAATTAAATGATTAATGTAAAAATAATTAACATATGTAAAATAATTAACCTATTAGTTAACTGACAATTTGTCTAACAAAAATTATAATGAAATCGATTTTAAAATCGGTCTACAATACACACACACACATATATATATATATATATATATATATATATATATATATATATATGTATGTATACATAAATCTAAAAATATATATGTATATATACATAATTCTAATATTATGACAGTGTTTTCACGGCAACGAATTAATGTTTCCAGGCATTAATATGAATTAACGTGATAATTTCATATATGGAATATATCACAAAAATTAGATTGATTTGATTAAAAATTACGTAAACCGTAAATTAAAATTTTTAATACCAGTTTTGTTGATACATGCAAAAACAAAATTCAATATTTGCACAGAAAATGTGTTACAAAAGACACACATATATATATATTTATATATATATATATATATATATATATGTATATATACACACACACATATATATATATATATATATATATATATATATATATATATATATGCAATATTCATTAAATATTTCTTCACCAAAATTATGCAAACAATTATAAAAATGGAAATAATAAAACTCAAGACGGCGAAAACGACATTTTTCATTTTTTACTACTTTCTCGCACCTTTTGAATGCATGGCGTTTTTCATCCGTACAGTTTTCTTTCCTATAGCTTTGAGAATATCAGATTGATTACGTATGTCTTTATGCATAATATTTCTTCAAGCTGTGTACCGTTCCTTTGAAAAAATATAGATCTGTCAGTTTCCACGAGTTCAGCGCAAGATGATATCAATTTATTAAAAAAAGATTTTTCGGCCTTTACATACATCTCTGGATTCATGTCAGGTTGCTGACAATTTGATCAATAGTGTCCATGTTTTTATATGCAATATACTTGCAGTCTTTTAGATTTTAATATAGAATTTACAGTTTGTATCGCCGAACGCGAATTTTCGTGATATAATTATTAGAATTAGGCTAAAACATGATTTTAGTTTTTAAAATATTAACCGTTTCTGTGTCACTAAAGTAGTAGATCAACCTAAATAAAAATACGTTGCGAATTTTTTTACGCATACCTCCGACATATTTGAATATCAACGCATTAAAACTTTCAATCTAATTGAGGTGATTGAGGTGCTGATAAATACCAACAAGTAGTAGTCTGTCTCTCTTAACATTGCCAAGAGGGAGGGCATAACCTGTTTTCTCATACAAATTTGGTGAAATGACGGTTATATCTATTAATGCGGTCATGGATTGTAAATAAGAATGATGAGACTCAAATACTTAGATAGCTGAAATGACTTGACGATTTACATAAATTTCATATTTTTTGGTTCACACAGAAGAATTATAATATTTTTTCTCACATATTTTACATTTATTAATGAAATCGGGGTCCAGTTTTCAACTGATATAATTTCAAGACAATTGAAATGCATTTATATCGTGATTCATGATCGCTTATACTCAGCATTTTCCATAAAAAATTATTTATATGGACGAGCCTATGACCGAGTTTTGCAATTATTTCTTCTACCATAATGGTCAGCAAAGTTCATTCCAGATAGAAAATCATACATTATTTTTTTAAACATAATCTGGAAAATTATAAGAGATTCTCGAAGTTTCCTCTATAATACTGTTTATATGTGCAACTCTACAAAAATACTGGTATAATTTTGATAAAGGTTTCATTATTGCATAGTTTAAAGTTCCGAAAATATGAACTACCCAATAAAAAAATCTGAGTAATAATAATATGTAAATAAATGTGTGTCTATTTGTTTTGACCCATTTGACGTCAAAATACAAAATTTTCACATGAATGAGATTTTAAGATCGATTACGTAGCGTACAGGAAAACAACAAGGTAAATTTTATTTTTACTAATAAGATACAGAAATGTTTAAAATAAGAAAAAATATAAGTCTACTGAATATTAAGACATGTTTAGTAATTAGTGAATAAAATGTCGTTAAAGACTAAGTTAAGAAAGAAATTTATGTGGATAGAAAATTGCTAGTAAAAAATAGAGTTTCATAAAAAAGACTGGCTCGCGGTCACCGGTACCGTATTAACTATATATATATATATATCTATATATATATATATATATATATATATATATATAGGTGGTATTTTTTTTTATTTCATTCAACGCATTCCTAGAAAATGAAACGATTCTATTAATTTGAACAGAGAGTTGCTCGTCACTTCATTATTTTGCTACTATAATATATTGTTAGTAGAAAACAAATAAGGTTGGAATTAATTTCAAATTTTTAAAATGCGTTGCCAAAAAAATTGCATCACAATCATGTAGGTACATTAAAAATATCTTGAAATTTGAATTCAGAACTCTTTTGTAATGAGTTCGAAGGCCATCAATAATTTATATCGAATATACTACAGTAACAAATAAGCAACAGGGTTCAAAATTTCAGATTGTGAGTAAACATATTTTATAGAAATTACCCAAAAACTTGAATATTCTCTTAGTTGAACGAAGAAGGTAACATCATATTTTAGTCGTTTTTTTAGTATTTGATTAACTTTTCTCGATCATTTTACCTACTGGATTGAATTGGATATAAACAAAAATGTAAAATAATATCAGGTCATCAAGAACTGCCTGGCAGATACGAAACATTTAATTTTATAAATATTTATCGCACCCAGACCTAGAGAATGAATAAAAAAAAACATACGCCAGCGCCAGCTACCAACTTGTTCTACACATTGTAACATTCTGATAAGCTGCCGCGCTGTATTTTGGCCAGTCACTCATTTGACAATTTTATGAAATTTGAAATAAAATTGTTGTCAAAACTATTTTATACTTAAAAATATTTTTTTATAGGATGGGAAAAGAAAAACGAAAACATCACATAAAGCGTCACAATGGCCATGTGATCATTAACATTTTTTGTAAAAAAACACGATTCAAACTTAGATCTTGTACTATTATATTACTTCCATTATTATGCTATTTCCATATATTATTTTCACTATTATTCACGTTTCCTTTAAACCTATTTATTAGTCCCATAGTGCCAATAATCGAAGTATCTGTGACCTCCCGAGTGTCGTATCATTAAAATACTCTATTTTTTCTTTTACATCCCGCAACCGTGCTTCTTCTCCAGACCCTGCAATGCTCCTCCATTAACGCCAGCAGTAGAACAATTTGAGTTTTAACTTTCACTTAGTATGAAAGTATCATCATTCAAGAGTAATTACTTGCAGAAGTAAATGAATTGTCAGCCTAATAGTTATCCCCACTGATTCCGAACATCTACCCTTTCTTTAACATTTGCCTTATCTTGACTTTTTCTAATTCACTTGGTGATAGGGTTATATACTCCTTATCTTTTAACAACATCAGGATAATCCACTAAAATGCATTTATCAGATTTCTTATCTCATTTTCACCCTTTTTCTTATGAAAAGGTACACGAAGAATTAACATGCTACCAAAATTCTAGGATGGCTTATATCCGTCTTCAAGTTGGTTCATAATTCACAGGGAGCTTGATCATTCTGTTCATATGAAACTGTTCAATTCTGTAAATGTACAGCGATGATAGTAATTTCAGGCCAAAATTTATTTTCCAAAACTACTACAAATAAAATATATCTAGCCTTTTCATTGACCGTTCCATTTATTTTTTGACTTAATCTATTCTGTTCAAGTGTACGAGAGATAGTTTTTTGAAAGATGATTCCCAACTTTCTCAAGAAATTATTGAATTCATTGTTAGACAATTCTGTTTTATTACCGCTACGCAAAATCTTAATTTTCTTGCTTAGAAACTTTTCTACCTTTGATTTACAGTTAGTGAAATATTGAAAAGCTTTAGTTTTATTTTATATGAAGTAAATATAAGGAAAATTATAAAATACCTTGATCCTCCCGGAAACATACTCCTTATTGACATCCAGACATATGTATGTAATATATATAGTAGATAGAGAACTTTTGTTGCCAGGTCACAACATATAAATAAAAAGATTTGCTTTTACCTGCCGTCTTGTCAACAGATAACCCTTCAACCGCATTCCACATTTTGTTTTGGTAGGTACTATTGACATGTGTTAGTCCACGATTCCAAGTCTTGCTTGTCGTCTTTGTTGCAGCTCCTAAGTATGTATTAAAACACAGGGTTGTATTAAGTTTGTATTCCCCGTTCACCAATAAAGCTGTAGCCAAGAAGACTTCTTTTCTTTTGTAAACATCACAACAATCGTTTCTAAAGGACTGTCCGTTTACCCTTATTTACCAATCGACTCATAGACAAGAGATTCGGGGTGAGACGCCAAACACACAATATTCTTTTGACCATCATGATGAATTCGCATTCAACTGTGCAAATTATAGTCTATATATCACCGGAAATTAAAACAGGCACTGTGTTGTTATTTTCGACAAATATGTCTTTAGTGCAGTGTGTATACAATGCATTTTTAAACCATATTTCATTTGTCGTTATATGGACATTCACTCCGAAGCCAACATTCCAATATTTTTTTCTAAAACTGACCATTAAGTGGCAGCAACACAACACTAAATACTTTTCTTTGTTTCCGTTCGTTTTCTTTCCGATTTATTTTATCATTATCAACATTTTTGTACTGGTATTGATAATAACCTATTTGTTTACGTCTATACCATTTTATTTATTTGGCATACTATTTCGACAATTGTCCGCTATCTTTGCCACTATCTTTAGTTCTAGACTTGTCATTTTTTTACGTGCATATTTCCGAAAACTAGCAAGTGCATTATCTATCTGTTTTCCTACCGGCTCTATAATAATAATTTTGATATAAGAGCGTCCATTATTATTGGCATCCCAGATTATTATAACGTCATTATCATTGGTGAAATTTTCTCTCTCAGTCCAGCTATAAACAATGAATAAATCAACTTATAACTTAGGTCTAATCCGGTTTCTGCCAATTTTTGGTGAGGTTCACAATTTGTATAACATATAACATCAATGAGATGTAATTATCAAAACGAATAGATATTCAATTTCTCAATAGAATAATTCTTCTTGGAAATCCCAAATCATCGAATAATAATTTCAATTTGTCCCACAACTCTTTTGTAGTTTTCACTTCATTAATGTGTACGTATATAGATGGATCTATTGTTATAATCAGTTTGGCTCTAGTGTTTGTATCCCCTGCAGCTTCCATTACTAGTTGATCAGACGCTATCCTGATACATCCTGGTTTGTCATTCGACGCTCGCAAATCCTCTGCCGCAAAGAGGTACTCACTATAATTCTCGTGCCCTTTCATTCTAGGTACACTAACTACAAATGTATGCGAAGCCATTTTTCGTTTCCAGCTTTCATAAACCACAACATAACTAACTGCTCTCGCTCTTCTATTTTATAACTAACCTAGATAATGAACTAGAACTAAGAAATTGGTAATAACTCTTGCAAAAACTAGCTGTATACAACCGAGCAAATAACTCAATAAAATGAACCGACGCGGTCAGCTGTCACTAAGGAAGTGAATTAGTTTACATCACAATTATAAGACACGTCCAAGTAAAGACTTTTTTTTACGTTTTTTGGACGTTTATAATAACATCCATCTATATTAGCTGCTCTAATTTTATAGTCAATTATAGTATAACAATGCACATACATAGATGGCATTAGTAATAAGATCTATTTGTTATAATAATTTGTTTAATATTAATACTACCACGTATAAAACTGTCATTAACATCTGTTTTCTTTTAGGTTTCCGTACTAAAAACATAAAAAAACATGCTTTTGGTAATGTGTTCACACCTATTTATCTGTTTCTGGTAACTTTCGAACCATTTGTTTTAATAGTAAAATTTTATTAAAAAAATTATTAAATTAAAGACTAGAAAAATATGATAAACGGCAGTTTATTTCCTTCTATAGTTTTGTTATTCAAATAACCATCCTTAAAGATTTCAAAATATACACTTGCCAAACTGATTATACCGAATGTTAAATTTACTGAAATCAATATAAAATTCAATAAAACTGGACTATAGTTTGACAATTAGATATGTTTATCCTTAAAATCATGAGTATGTATAAATTAAATGGAAATATGAAAAAATGATGACAACAATAGCAAAACTAAATTATTAAAAACAAAAAGAATTACTTCTTTAAATCATTTTGCTTATCAGCATATTTATTTAAAAGTGGGAAAACGATGCTTTCCTAGTAATTTAATTTAAAAATTATAGAAAATAATATTCTAAAACCTTCATCGTTAAAAACAGACTTACATATTAAATATTCCGTTTTACCGGTAAATTGTAAAAAGAGAAATGTCAAGCTTGAATTTCACTTTAAAAAAATATATATGCGCATACTTATATCTCATGTAATTAATTTAAATCATTTATCTAGTCCACCGTTATGGAAGATTTTGACTGCCGTACGAAAACAGATAAAATTTGGTGGTGGAAATGAAAAAAAAAATTCAAAGTCAGGAAACGAAGGCTACAATTTGAGATTAATACTACTTGCTACCTTAAAATTGTTAAATATTTTAAACTAATAATGATAAACTGTCCAATATTTGCTATTTGAAAGTCACATCAAGTTTGTATTCCTACCGTTTACTTACGCAGGAGAGATGAGATCATGGAGTCAGATTTGTTCATCTACCATCATTGATGGACAAGATTCAGAACAAATTTCATTATCCTTGAGTAAATTTCTATGATTAAGCAAGAACGGAAATAACGAAAATCCCGCAGTTTACAAAAACAGTCAACGTCAATAATATATATCTAAAATAAGCTTACCGTTATTTCAATTTGCAATGATAAGATTACTAAAGAAAATAAATTTTAGAGATTTTGAAATACTAATCAAGAGAAGCGATCAAAACCAAGTTCATGGCCATGCATAACCAAGCGTAAGAACCTTGATCCAAGATATTTCGGGCTTCCAGAATATTCAATACATTGAGAAGAAGGCAAATAATATGCGTGTTTTTGCCGGCAGCGAATATTTAAGCAGTGAAGTTGCGCTAAAAATTTACGTGTGTCTAACTTTAGAATTGTTCAAGTTAATAAATATATTAAAATACAGATTACATACTTATCAGTACTTCGTTCTTACTTGGAATAAACTAGCATAAAGAAACAAAAACTGGAAAAACATGGACAGGAAATAAATATTTCCAAATTTTCCATATATTTTATGTTTTTAGTCGCTCACAAAATATTTGGAAAATTGAAACTGTATTTTCTTTTAATAAATGTTAATATTTTTTCCCTTTATTCTTGCATCAATCAGAACTGTAAGCTCAAAAATTTGAGCAAAAGGAAGATAGTATTTTATCACTTTTTTTACGTTTCAGATAAAAGCATAATCATTTAGATTAAATTCTTTCAAGTTGCCTCTTTTTGCCGATTTCGACGTGAAATGGTATGCGAAAAGCCGATATTCGATAAAAAATATTATGAATCAAATAATATATGTACACTAACCGAAATACAGTAGCAGGTTTGGTATACAACTTTACGTTAAAATCATTCTATATTGTTCCCAGAGTTAAAAGTAGATTTGACCAAAATGGAGGTTTTTTTTATCAAGCATGCGAATACGCCAAAGGAGATGCGCTAAAAATTGTTGAGTGTCCGTGATGATAAAAATAACATTAAAATATTTGGACCCGATGGTTTTTTAGGTCGAACAAAACATGTGTTTTTGATTAGAGATATGCTATACGTTTTACTTATTCAAGTAGAAATATGGTGGTCGATTGCAAAGCATAGAATATATAAAAAATATTTGAAGGCATAATGAATACAATAGTTTTAATTTTATTTTACGCTACAAGGCAACTTCCTGTTCCTTAGAGTTTACCGATAAATTTAGTGCTGTGAAATATTTAATTATATATATATATATATATATATATATATATATATATATATATATATATATATATATATATATATATATATATAGTTAAATATTTCACAGCACTAAATTATATATATATATATATATATATATATATATATATATATGTATATATATATCTATATATATATATATAAATATATTTATATATATTATATATATACCAATTGGTTAAATAAATTGTTTGGTTAATTTTTGAATGGATAAGTGACGCATAGGAATCATTGAAATTTCGATTGGTTTCCACGCTTTGAATAAATAGGGTTAACTTTATTTTCATACTACCAGGCAACTTACCGTTCTTTGAAGTTTATCGACGAATTCAATACTGTGAATTACTTATATAAATGGTGATTTCTTAAATAAATTATTTGATTTATTTTTAGATGGATAAGTAGCATTTAGCAATCATCCCAATTCCGATGGTTTTTCGTCATGCCAACTATATACAAAATGCTTTTTCAAGCTTGCTTAGATTGCGAAGGAAAATTAATTTCATTTTATTTCTTGCTATCTGGTGTATATTTATATATACTTTATATCATAGAAAAAAACCCATAGTGAGATCTTTTGGCAACGCTAAGGAAAACTAAAATGAAAATGTCTAAAACAAGAATCAAATTAACCATTCCTTTTCCCAAAAGGAAAGCAAAACTATTTTTATTTTGTTGTATGTATATATGTAATAAGTATTTCAATTTTTAAGTAAGCCCTTAGTCGATAATTATACTGTCGGCCCGATATTAATTATACTATATTATACTGTCGGCCCGATCCATAGTACTTTTACATACAAGATGCTCTTGTTGTGATCCAATTTAAAGTTTGGGGCAGAGAACCTCCTAAGCAATCAGTCGAAAGGAAATCATGGTTATACAAAATTGCGTAGTTCACAAGTTATTCATTATTTTCAAAATTCCAAGACTCACTATGCAAAAAGTGCAATAACGATGACACAAAAATTATCTTGAAAATTACTAAAATAATGTTTAAAAAACGGAGAAAAATGAATAAATCTGTGGGTTGAAAATTTACGTTTTCTTCAAGGTTGTCAAAAAATTTAAAAAATTGCTGAAAATATTTTTATCTTCGACCATCTATAGTGCTACTAGTGAAAGAAAACCCTAATATCAAAGAATTAGATAAATGAATTGGTCATTAAAATCTTCTGTTTCACAAAATATAATAATTAATTGGTATCAAATGTTAGAAATGACGGTCTTGAACCGCAGTAGAGTCTACATCATCTCAGAATATTGCACCGCGAACAAATAAAAGTTTTGTCCTAAATACTCAATTTTATTTCGTATTTCTATACGTAGACCAATATTGAAGATAATCTTCCTGGTGTGACTTTATTCCTAAAATAATGCAAATTAAAAAAAAAAATCAATTCAATTTAAATCCAAGGAGTGCGCTGACAAACTCATTTAACAAAAATATATTTACAAATTTGGAATCCCAATTGTGTCACTAATATTCCTCATGACAGCAATAAACCAACAAATTAATTGGAAGGTATTAATAACGTAGCTAATGATGATATGATTTTGATGTCTATTCAATGGCCCGAGGTTGCACAAAAAATATTCTAGGAAGAAGTTTCAGTAGCTGACATGCTACTCCTTACATTATTCATTCAACGTCTATTTTGTGATCAAATATCACGTAGGATTCACCTCTGTATGATACTACTTTTAAATCACCACAACCTTCTACCGGCAAAGCAATTCTATAGGCTGAAAACCTGAATAAAAACTCAAGTTCTCAGTTAGTCAACATAACAAATGTAAGAAAAAACATTCTTGATATTTCACCATTACCAGATGCTGCTAAAGAAGAGCACAACCAAGAAAACGTCGAGCCGAAAAGAGTGAAATTTTAACTTATTCGCCAGTAGACAATCGTAAATTTAAAAAGAAAAAATGACATAGGAAAAGTAAAGAAAAGTTAAACCAATTGAAAAGCAGCTGCAGGAGTACTTCTGTGTCGTTTGTTGCGAAGATTACGACGAAGATTGGATCCAGTTTGGATGATGGAAAGGATGGGCCCATGAAACCTGCATAGATATTTCTGAGTGTTTGTAGTCATTGTAATTTTTTTATTTATCCTTTAGATTATTATTATTCCTATGTTAAATTATTGTCTATGTTGATTTATTTGATAGTCTGTAATGACTCTGTGTCTAAAATATTAAGTATTAAAATCTTGAAGTCTAAACCAATGAATATTTCTTCGTGGCTATAAAATATTTTATTTTGTTTATTTATTTTCATGTCTATAATTATTATCGGTTTACTGTAATATTACTATTATACAATTTATGATATTTAAAAAATTTCAAGTCTTTGTTACTGTCCGATTTAGGGGTTCAAACTTAAACCTGTCTGGTAGTAGATACCAAATTTTAATGATACCAAAAACAAAGTCAGTGAATAGTTTATTTTCAGCATAGACAAACGTAAAATTATCAACGTATATAAATATCAAATAATATTTAACCAATGAGGTTAAATCTTATTTGACATTCGTCTATATTGATTTATTTGAATGTCTATTATAACCGTATATCTCAAAATGATAAAAAATAAGACATTATTTTTATACTTTTTTTCAAAGACCTCGAGGGACTCCCACACACAGTAACCATAAAGAAAGAAAAAGAAGCTGGTTTGCGTTTTTATACTTTAAATAAAATTATGGAATTCTATTTTAAAGATATGGTAATTTGTATCTTCTTTTAATCGATGAACGAATGGAGCTGGAGATAAAAGGCTATTCTTTTTTATTTGCTGAGTTTGTGAAGTAATTTTAAAAAAAATATTTTATTTTATTCTTTTCAGTGTTTTGTTAAGCAATGGCTATTTGACGATTTGAATTGGATTCATATACTCTTTAGCACTATTAAGTTCTTCTTACCATCTTGCACCTATCTATCGGACTCCAGTCACCATTTGTAGCTAAAACACTCATCAAGACAAGTAGAATGAGCTGAAATTCGATAAGTTTATCCCTCGAGAATAAGTTCTGTCGCCAACTTCTGATTCCTTCTGTGGATTCAGGAGCAGCCCGTGACTTTGGGAGGTTGTGGGCTAACACTACTTGGGCGCTCACGAAATTAATGAAACTAATTGCAATTTTGTCAAAACATTTTTCCATAATTAATAATATATAAGAAGATACAGCAAAAGGAAATATGAATATGACTTAGGTACACAAACAGGTATTATATATTGCAAAAGAAATAACATGTTTGTGATGTCTAGTTATACTATATAAAATATAGAGCAATCTTTCTGCATTTTTGCGCTGCAAATTTCTTTATTTGCTCACCACTTTGTAAATCCCAATTTATGGAAAGAACTGATAAATAATTTGGTCGATTGTTCGACATTGTTGTCCTATATTTGTTTTCTATTTACGATATCCTGTAGACAGAGCACCGTTTTAAAGTGGTTTAAGCATATTTATAATGTCAAACTTTATGCTACGTCAATTTACATGACTTTCAATTTAAAAAGATCAATCCGACTTAAATAGTTTTAAAAATACATATTTAATAACTTTTTGTCATTAGTTCGGTCAGTTACGTATAAAGAAATAACTTTAAAGACCCTAAATTTATTGATATGAAACAATACTACTATATATAATTGTTAAAATATAGACATTAGAATATGCATGTGTTAATTTCGCCTCTTCCTATGCAATCCTTATAGTCCAGAGTAGGCGCCATAAAAACCTTTATCGTCATCGTACTTACTTTCTTTGCGCTACAATATCAAGAAATCTGGTGGTTATTTGTTCGTTATCCTTATCAACAAATATATCAAGAATCACCACTGACCTTTCACAAATTTAATGTAATTTAAGAGATTATGAGCTCAGTAGTCCTAGTTTTCAAATAGTTACATAGTTACAAAACTGTCAAGAAAGTAATCTTCCACTTGATGTCCACTTTTCATTCCGCCAACATCTATAAAGAACTAAAGCAGTAATATAACGTCCACTAATTTTTTGATATATATTAAAACGTCAAGTAGCCCTGACAATTATTTCACATGGAGATTTACCGTCGAAACTTATCTCCAACACAAGGGTTTTAATACGTCATTCAAAGTGCAAAGGACGTTTCGAACAATTTACCGCGTTTTTTTAACGACTTAGATTCAAAAGTTCGAGTAAATTTTTTCGGGATTTATGTAAGACATCTTTTTGTAAGTATTAAAATATAGATGAATATATTAGAATATGAGAACAGAGGATAAGCTCCGAAATATTGATTATAGAATGAACGTTAGTGGCTTGGAACGTTGCTTCTTTCTAGTCTGCCCGATCCAAGCAAACCAATGATCACAGTGATTAAGACAATTATTGAATCGATCAAGGCAAAGATTTTTTCGATCAATTTATACCTCAGGGTATAGGGATAAAAAAGTAGTTTTCGGAAAGGACACTATTGTTTAAGTTACGACAGATTTTATCACATAAGCGCTGGTGCGGCTATGTGCCAAAATCTGTCATAATTTTAATTAAAGTGAAAACAAAAGACTCTAATTAAGAAATCTGAAGTTAGTCTATTGTATTTATAATATTACCAAGCTATACCGAAGCGTGGTACATATGTTCCAGTGATTTTACACAAGTAATCAAGCATAAATACTTGTTACATGAGGAAACAAATAACCACCGCAACTCAGCAACAGGGACGGTGTCATGTATTAAGACAATAAAAACGGCAGACGACAAACCTATGAAAGTAAAAGTTTCTGGTCAAGTAAGTTTCAGTGTCTACAACTAAAAAGACCAGTGTAACAAAACCTTGTTTTGACATGTAATATGTGAATCAGACTTATTACCAGTCAGCTAAATTGTTGTAAAAAATGGTGGCCAAGTAAAATTTAATAACAAAGACTGTTACATTAAAAACAAAATTATGAAATTGCAGGTACGAGAAATTACGTCAACAATATGTACTTGCTTCATATGTACAATGATTATGCATTAATATCCGACGTTGTATAGCAAAGCAAATCAATAAA
The DNA here is from genome assembly GCA_039881145.1 of Druceiella hillmani. Classification (NCBI taxonomy): domain Eukaryota; kingdom Metazoa; phylum Arthropoda; class Insecta; order Lepidoptera; family Hepialidae; genus Druceiella; species Druceiella hillmani. The sequence continues at coordinate 22,321,581 of JAYKKI010000016.1, read as the reverse complement.
ATGTAAACAATGATATATGCAATGTTTATATTTACATATTCCAGTTTGATAAAATGAATAATTTCGTATGCCACTGAGGTTTGTCATTGAATTGTATAAGAATTGAAGACAATTATAATAATGTGCAATTAAAGATTACACATGGACATGTATAATATGTCTTGAAGGCCAACTAATGCGATTGCCTCTGAAATATAAAGGGTTGAGGACCACTAAATTGTTGAAATTGGAACACTAGGATATTTGTGGTCGGATGGAAATCAGATCGCTAGGTGGAGACAAAAATATTTTTTTTCCTATTGATGATTATTCAAAAAAGGTGTAAATTTATATTCAGTCTTCATTCTTATTCAGTCTTTTCAGAATCCACCGTGAAAAATTCTATGTACTGATGAACCAGAAAGAGTTTAACTGTAAGTCGGATACACGTCACGATTCTGAAATCCCTCGTAACAGGAGCCAACATATCCGTTGCGGTAGGATAAGCTTTTAATAAGCTTTTTTTTTGGAAAACACGCTTCGAATGAGTCCTTATCAAGTGAAAGCACATATACATCGAGCATGATTATAGAAATTCCAATATAAGATTGAGACCAAGGAACAGATGAACAAAATAATTTGAGAAAATGTTCGTGAGTACTACAGCAAAAGTTTACTTGGCTTCCCAATTTTGAATTACCAAGAGAGGTAGAAAATAGGAAAATATCAAAGAAAAGAAAACTGAAATCCTATCTTCCGAGATATGAACATTGTTAAAGGATCTCAGATTGTTAAAACAAAAGAGCAAAAATGTGTATTTTGTTTCTCTAGTTTCAAACATAATTTTTTGTACGTACATACACAATTTTTGACATATAATTCAGTATTCAAATTATTTCAGTATTCGCTACCTGGACTTCTATAACCTTCCGTCGTCTTCTACACCTGACTTTAAAATAACTATTTGCCTCAATTCTCACTTCAGATGCATTTAGTATACATTTGTAAAAAAAAATCATGAAATGTTGTGTAACTAAACTATTTATATGTATAAATAAACAGTGTTCTGCTAATAAAATGACCGAATAAATCTACATTAAATATGACCTAATAAATCTACATCTTTAACCCTATATCTTCTAAAACAAATTATACTGTACTTGTAATTAGTTGACTACAACTATATAATTGTTTAGTTTTGGGAAACGTCGTTTGATTTAATAATTGCTAACTTTTCAATCTGTAAATAGTGTGATAATTGTTTAATCTATATAATAATGTTCAGTCTGTGCTATAATCATAACTGTCCATTATTAAGGGAAGATTATCAAGCATATTGTTAACCATTCGTTTTTAACCTGTCAATGTGCATCTTGTGTGCACTACGTAAATTTATTTAGAAATGTAAATATAGGTCACACTGTAACTCCCAGTCATTCAACTTTGTATTGGTATGTACAATAGTTTTTGATGAATCAAATCTATGTATTGTTAACTTTTTTAGAAGAACCTGCACCCTTCAGAAAGGTTCCAATTAAGAGTTTAAATATGAAACTCAGACTATTTTATTATAAGTATCATCGCCCTTACCTTTGAAATCCTTAGTCTATTTTACAAAGTATGAAAACGGCGACTCAATTATCGCACTTCGTTTCTCTACTCGAATCATCCCTTGATTTCACATTAAGAGTTGCAGTCACTATTTTTCCAGGATCCTCATCAAGAAATATACCAAGAAGGACCCACGTATCTTTTACATGTTTAATATAATTTTAAAATAATTATGTTACCTTTCCAGTGCAGGATTTTCAGGGAAGTTTTCGGTCATTCTTTACATGTTAATGATAAAAAAAATTTAATGGATAAGCTTACTTTTTTTAACTTATTTTCTACCTCTTATATTATGTGTTGTAACTGATATAACATAAAATTTATGTGTTTAATAATTACTGTCACGGCCACCATATCTTTCGCCAGGACTTTCAAAAAATATTAATAAATTATTTCTAACATTAATGCACGTAACACCGGCTATTATAATAATTTCGTGTTCTCAATATTTTTCTTATATTCTCATAATTAACTTTTATGTATATAACTTTAATATACGGCAAAATAGATTTTTTAATTTTATTTTATACAGGGACAATAAATTACATAACAAACAAATGTGTACGGTTTGACATTGGGTTTACGCAAATTAGTTAATTTATAAAAAGTGTCAACGTATTTAAATTTAAAAAGAATTACAAAATTATATAATCTTATTGTTAGTATTATTAGTTAGTATTATATATATATATATATATATATATATATATATATATATATATATATATATGCGGAAGACAATCAACAACGAATTCAAATTGCTTACTTAAACAGCTACCCCCTCTTACACTACTAAATTTTAATTCATTTCCATTTTGTCAATTTCAATGCAAATTTCATTGCAAGAATTAAATGTCTATACGTTCTACTTAACACTACACTCTTGTAATTACTATGTGACAAGAATCTACGTACTTATTTATTGCACTTAAGCAGTGTAAAATATGTTTTTTAGAAAATTAAATTATCTTATGAGTGATTGAACCTAATCCAATATAAAAAAGAGAACATTATCTCAATTCATCCTCAATGTTTTTATGAAACAACTTCATCTGAATTTAGTCTTCAGTTTTTATGTGACGTGCGTTCAAACAAACAACACTAAAACTGAGAAATAAAAAAAACGATCGTCTTGTTGTGAAAAAATCGTAATATTTAAAATCAGAAATCGTGAGAAGCAAACAGGTGAAAGTAAACATTTAAAATTTGTATATTGTGCAAATTGCACAAATTTTGATAATATATGCTTCGTATTTATCATACATTAACAAATCAAAAGGTAAAACTATGCGCTATCAACCACGAATTTATGAAATTAGTTTTCGATTTACAAAACCGGTTTTCAATCTATAATATCTAAATTATCTTAATACAACTAGTATTAGCTCATTCTATAAGCGATATATTTATATCCTTTTTTCCTTCGTTATGACTATTAGAATCATTGTAAAATTATATATTGCAACTACTAGGCATTCACAAGAAGTTTGTTAATAGCAATTGTGAGTACGTGTAACTATATTTAGACCACTTATACTTCTTTGCGTCACGGAAAATAAACACTCGATATATTAATAGTTTCCAATCACCTTTTATTCTTTACTGTTATCGTATCGTATTGTGATTCCATGTAAAGATGAAAGAAACACAGTGCAATCCCAACAAATAAACTTAAATTTTTTAAGAAAATTTATATAGAAATTAGATGAGAACTGGAAAATTACTCCAACGCTCTGAATCCTATAGCTTCACGTTGGCAGAGATATCTTCTTTAAATTCATAAGAAGAGAAGATAGACAGAACAGGCATAAATAGAGTCCATAAAAGAATTTGAGAGTCGGTGTCAGTTAGAGGAATTTTGCTGGCAAAATACAGGAAAAAAAATATTACTCATATTAACTCCCGATTTGCACCAGAAATACTACCAATTAATTAGATATCAAATCGGATTTTCCTGCTAAATCCACTCTTTCCAATGAATAAATTAAATCCAGTCTCGCCGGTGTATCTGTCTGAAAAGGTTAAAAATATTAACAAAATTACTAAACCCACTGTCCAAAATTTTATCTGCCAAAAGGGCAGAAATTATATGAAACTATAATATAAAATTGTAATACAAAATAAAACCACTATATCTACTGAACCCACTGTACACCATCCCTTCCACTTTACTTTTTCTAAACTCCACAAAAGGGAAATGTATATTAAAACTATTAAATCTACTCTACCATACGATTTTATAATACTTCTTTACACCCCGAAACTTTTTCAACGTCAAAAATTAGTTTCTACAGACTCAGGTAAACACTTCTTACACCATATCTGTTTGAAAACAATTGCATTATAGATTAATTACGACGTTTAATTGACACTGGCTCTTCCGTAAGTCTATTCAAAAGTCCATCTATACAGTACAAGCCGATACTAAAGAAAAAAAACATCGAACAGAAAAGTATAGTTTCGGGCAATGACTACTAGTATTATTCCCCAGTAAAGCTAAACATCTATTACATAAATTGCATATGATAGAGAAAATTTATTTGAACGAAGTTCTTTTCCGCAGCTTACAGTAGAATGCAGAAATCTTCACGTAAGGGAAAAACGTTATACCCCATCGAGGCTACATTTCCCTCTCTTTCACTCTGTCTCTTTCTCTTTCTATTATATACGGTTGTACGTCTGTGTGTTCGTGCGAGTATCGACATTCGAACAGCAAGCAACGCTATAGTCCCACTCATAAACTCTGTTCTCTGTTGCCACGACATTCACATTTAGGATACAATAAAATTAGTAGGAAAAAATAACTATACCTCATTGTAAATTATATTTTAATGACTACATTCTTTCTTCACTTTATTCTGTTTACGTTATCTCTAATATTCCATCTACGATTTTATTCCATACGATTTTTATATCTTTACTTTATACTTTTCACTTTTATTAATAATTGTTCTCAAAATATAATTTTACCAATGCTGTATATTTCTTCAGGTACGTATATATATATATATATATATATATATATATATATATGTGTGTGTGTGTGTATATATATATATATATATATATATATATATATATATATATATATATACACATATATATATTCACAAAACGTATATGATTTGTAAATGAGGTTTTGTGAATAAATGAGGTCATTTTCGAAATCGTAAAATTTTAATCTATACATCACATATCGCATTAATTAATTTATAAACATTTTACTTTTTTTCGTACAAATATCACGAAAATTCCGAATAATACAAATTAGTCTATAAACTGCCTACCGTGGTACGTTAATGCTCTAAATTCTAACTTTACTACTAACTACAGATGAACGGGAAAAGATCAACCAATTACTTGGTTGTAAAATTCCATTTGTGGTATTAACCCGAACGGCCACCTTTTTGGAGGTGTTTATTGATCATATAATCAAGTGCAAGGAACTAAAAGTTGACGCCTAGAATTTATGGTGCGTCTTAATTTTTTTATTAACATTACACTCTTCTAACAAAGTCTGATGTAAAAGTAATAATTAAACAAACTAAACCAACACTCCTAAAACAAAAAAAAATATTTAACCAAAAAATTAAATTTCCAAAAAAAAAGTATTTGATACAGAATTATTTGATTAACTTTATTTTACGGATTATATAGCCTATTTACTTTAGAAATTCACAAGGAAAGTAAAATAATCATTCACTTATCACCAATTCAATGTTAAAGTGGCATTTAATAAAGTGAAAAGAGATAAATTTTTAAACATAAAGGCTCTGACCATTATAGATTGTATATCTATGAAGATTCACTGTCATAAAATCAAGAAGGTAGGAAGTAAAAGGTAATGGGTTGTAGTTAAATAATGAAGTAAAAGGTTGTAGTTAAATAATGCAACAAAACTACTAAAATATAACTAAATCAAATATGTAGAATGCACAGGGTAATCGTAATTTTTTTTTTATAATAAAATGAAATAAACAGAACATAGATTTGCCTTTCATTAAATGAATTTAAATCAGCACTCTTTCAAAAATGCTTTATAGCGACATCAAGAGGACCAAAGAATTTTTACTGAAATTGGAATGCGACCAAGGAGAACGCCAAAAGTATTTTAATTTTAAAAAGAGAAAATATTTTTTTGGCATGGGATATAAAAAAAAGTCTTTAAATTTATAAGACGCAAGGTTTAAAATAGTGAAGCGTGTAGATAAAATAGAAAACCGCTAAACATCTTTTTATAATAAACGACCAAGGATCAAATGTATGTCCAATATTCTTGAATCAGGTTCATTTCGTTCAATAAAAACATACATCTATCTAATAAATAACAAGTTCTTCAGCTGTTTAAATACACTAGCGTGACCCGTGCGAAGTCTTCGCATTATTATTTATTCCATTATGAAGCTCAGATGACAGATCAAACAAATATTTTACTAAAATTGACATATAGAGGCGCAAGTATCAAAAGCATTGAGCTAAAGCGCCACTTTATTTATACGTGAGTGGATTTGAAATTAAACAAAAATTTTACCGACCGTCAATCATATTGACGTTGAGCCGTTAGATGGCAGCATTGCTGTTTTGTGTATATAATTTTAATAATTAATTAATTTGCAAAAACAATAGCAATAATAAATTTTTTAGTTGTGGATGCCGGTAGAGCAAGCAATTATCTATAAAATGATATATAATTTATGTGGATTAGTTGTGAGGTTTTTTCTAAAAAGGGAGAGTAACATCTTAAAACCTTAGCGTATTAATATATATGATTTTAACAATTTTGAAGTGATTGTCTTTTAAAATTTTCTTTCAATTTTTTTTCAGATTCAATAGTCTTGGAGACGGCAAATTTTTGATTTTCATTTTCACATCTACTTACTAAATAACACTTTAGAGTGTAAAAATGTAATTTCTGTCAGTTGCTATGTTCATGTCAACCTAGTAAGTCTCTATTTCTAAATCATTCAGTGAAGTTGTTAAGTAAATAAGTTTTTAATTTTATATTAAAAAAAAATACGTCTTTGATCACACATTTCAAGAAATAAATTATACATTACATTATATTTAAAATGTGGGACCAAAAACTCTTCTAATACATCGTAATTCACCGAAGTGATGGTGATATAAAACTTCGCTAAACGTGAGAAAAAGAATAATCCTACAGAAGATTACTCCTTTTCTTCAGCGACGCGACTGTGGACTTGACTTTATTATTATTCCAGCTATAAAAGAGAAAAGAATAGAGAATAAAATTATAAGTCGTCAATTTTCAGACCAGATTGAACAAAGAAATTTGATTAATGTAATTAATATTTGAACTTTAATAAAAATCTATTTTGTCGATATTGATATTCTGTTTGAATTACTAGTAAACCCCTATATGAAATTTCATGATATTTTAATAAGTTTATGAAAAGTAAAGTATCTTCATAAAAAAATGGCTATAAACACAAAGTTCGTCAATTTTGTCTCTACAAATTAAATCGTGTAAACGTATCTGTTACATAGAGGAAAGCCTTAAAATAACAAAGTTAGTTTGAATAACACGTACATTGGTTCTTTACACTCCACAATATTATGTAGTAAGCAAATTTCAAACTGTATTATTAGAGAATTATAAAGTAAATAGCTAAAAAAAACAGGCATCTGAATTTTTTTTAAAATATATTAGACCAGCTGAGGGATGTATAATTTTTAACACGTATGCTATTGATTGAAAAGAGCGAGCAATTCGTTTCAAAAATACTGGATCTACATTTGAGCCCTTAGTCTTTCATTATTAGAATATATTTATTGATTTTATATTTTATCGACACCTTTCGTTTTTTAACGCCTCTTGTCCAATAAATTTAAAAATCAGTCTCTCACACTCCAAATAAATTATTTGTTTCTTTTTAAAATAACATATTATTAATGTTCACTTTTGTAGCACTCCAATGTCAATAAAAGATCTTTCGCCATCTAGGTGTCAGTATTTTTATTTTCTGTATTATAATCCAAAATTCGTAATAACTAATATCTTTAGGTACTAATTTTAATTTCAATCAGAGAGAGAAAGTTCTCCATCATCTTCAATTATAGTTGCTGTTTTCTATTGACATACGTGTCATGTATGTATATTAAATTCCAACTCAGTCGGTTATATAAAATTCAAAAAAAAAATTATTAAATTTATATTCAAGTATAGTTACATACAGGAAGGACGAGCGTGAGAAAAAAACGTGATAAAATAATCTCCTAATATATATACATACATATATATACATACATATATATATATATATATATATATATATATATATATATAATTTTTTTTTTTTGCGAATTTTATTTTCTTTATAAGTTGTAAATTTAGCTCATGATTACAGATATTCACCTAATTAGACGATATTTAATATGCAGATATAGGTAAGTGAGAAAAGGTGTAGCTACCTCAAGGTGGGAGGAGTCCGCGGGGCGATTGTCGGGTACATTTTGTTTAAAAAGGGTTATATAGGATTATAATTCGCTATTCCCAAGTATGTACCGCACGACGTTTACAAATTATGACTGTGTAAACCATTTTAAAAGCTATCCAGGAAAAGGTACGTGTATTTTATTTATTCACAATCATATATGGAGTTAAATTCCTTTGTTGGCTCGTCAATATACATTTAATAGAAACGTATATATATATATATATATATATATATATATATATATATGTATATATATACATATATACATATATACACATATATATATATATATATATATATATATACGTTTCTATTAAATGTATATTGACGAGCCAACAAAGGAATTTAACTCCATATATGATTGTGAATAAATAAAATACACGTACCTTTTCCTGGATAGCTTTTAAAATGGTTTACACAGTCATAATTTGTAAACGTCGTGCGATACATACTTGGGAATAGCGAATTATAATCCTATATAACCCTTTTTAAACAAAATGTACCCGACAATCGCCCCGCGGACTCCTCCCACCTTGAGGTACCTACACCTTTTCTCACTTACCTATATCTGCATATTAAATATCGTCTAATTAGGTGAATATCTGTAATCATGAGCTAAATTTACAACTTATAAAGAAAATAAAATTCGCAAAATAATTTTCATTTCGGAATACCGGTGTATCTTTTAATTTTTTCATTTAGCTTTCATTTTTTAAATCTGTAGCTAACAAAAACATCGAGCCATAATAATACACATTATTTATATAAGACGTTTGTCGATTTATAGTATGAGATAGAAGTAAGATATTTTTTAAAAGAATGTAATGAATGTGTCGGATACGTGTTAAGATAAGGATTAGTAAAATATTATAAAAACGAAATCTTTGCGCATATTAAAATCGGCGGCAGCGATGAGTGTTTAGTTCAATATCGCAATATATTTCCAAAAATATTTTAGGAATGTTTCTCAGTTCGCGTCACTATACAAACTACAAAGTATAATATGAATCTACGAGAATATTTGTATAAGTTTAGAGTCAAGAATTTAAAATAATTTTAAGGTTAACAATGTTAGGTGTAGAATGAAAATCGAAAGACTAGACTTACTTTTATTTCAAATGAACAATTTTTATTATTCAGGTTTATATTGAAAGAAACATTTGTCAATTGTTTATAAAAATTCATGATTTTAATTCAAACAAATTTGTTAATTGTAGTTAATTATTCTTATAATATAAGAAACAATGAAAATTTAAAAAAAATATGAGGTTAGTTTGCGGAAGCACTTAAAATTGTATATTGAAATCGATTAAATAAATTGTATTTACAAGTAATAAATAACAGTTGTAGTTATCATTAATGAATGAAATGACAGTTATTTTAATAAGCTTGCGTAATTTGTTTTTACGAAAAAATAATACGAAAATATACAATAAATTATGTTATATGCCTTTAGTATACATGATTCCTATATGTCTTTCTATTTATCACTAGAAATTTTACTATAAATGATTCCATTGTAGCGACACTGATCGACAAGAGTTAAATTAACGAACGAAAATAAAAAGTGCTAATTAAGTAAGTGTAACTTAATTTTTTTGTACATTCTCATAGCAATAAGTCCGTCATATGTATCAATTTCATACATTAAAGTACATAAATAAATAAATAAATATGTTTATATCTAACTTTATTTTTGCACTTAAACTTGATTACTGAGGAGAATTTTTCGAATACTCCATATCACGAGAGCATAAAATTAATATCTTTTTTATGTATGTTATGTGGTTGAAAAAAAATATTAACAAAGTTTGGACACTTTAAGCATATGAAAATGAAAGCGTGCTAAAAATAGAAGGGAAAGAATGGAACAAAAATTAAATGAATATGTAAAAAAATTAAACTTAATTTGAGGATTGAGTAAAACAAATATTTGTGAATGAAGACCAGGTGTGAAGTTAATTGCAAGCTAGTCGTCTATATTTATTACGATATCAAAGATATATGTCAGGATCGTTAATTTTGTTACCATAGCTGATTAAGTTTGTGACAGCTGTGTAAGTTTGCGATGGCGTGAAAATATGGGAAGAAAGTTACTCAAGGAATAATAAAGAGAAACAGATATTTAGTGTCATTTTAAATCAATGATAATTAGAAATAAACATTTGTCAAATGTGAAATAGTAATTACAGACTTCTCTATTGAGTTCAATGCTTATATGAAATATTTACACACACACACACACACACATATATATATATATATATATATATATATATATATATTATATATATTTATGTATATATATATTCTTTTAAAAATAAAATGACGTTACCTTAAAAATCAGTCAAATACAAATAGAGCTTCCGCTACAGAGGTTTCACATTTACATTATTTGAAGTTATGAATTTATTTTTGTTATAAATTAGAAACTATCATAGTGGAAACTTGTCTTAATGTTATAAATATATTTTTGAGACACTTACAACTGGCCCCCTCAAGAATAATAATAACATTGGATATTTTGTATAAGGCCAAGAATTCCAGGGGCACAGGTATCAAGCTTATGAAAATAGACTTAACAGCAAAAATTCTAAAATTGTGTAGCGTTGTACATATTAGATTATATCGTCATATTTAACCAAAAAAATAAATGAAACAATTTCTTTGTATTCACGTTAAATTTCCTTTCAATAAAACCTAGTTAGACAAATATTTTAACATTAATTTTATATGTCTGGAATTTCCGTCAGAATTAAACGTAAAACATTTTGAATGCAATTTTTACTTTCAAGTTGCAACAATATTTAAAAGCAAATATGAAACATACTTATATAAGGTTTATACTATGTGATGTTTTGAAACGTTTTGAAATAGTGAAACGGACGGAAAGGCAAACAACAATTAGGACTTTACTGATACTTTAGGTACAGAATCCAAAAATGATATTGGTGCCATATATCAATTTCCATTAATCTTCTATGAACGTAAGCTAAGAGGAGTAAAATTATAATAATATGCAATTTTGAATAAATAAAAACACATTAAAAACTTGCACTACGCGGTTTCTTATAAATATCTATGGGTAAATAGTATTCTCAATATCCTATTTATAATATAAATCTTTCAGAATGTAAATACTATATCACAGGGCTATTGTATCTTTCACGGGCATAAAAACGGGATGTGTATTTAAAGTTCAATTGTGAAATACAGAAACATAGTTTTCCTACAATTTTGCGTAGACTTTCAAAAATAAATCTATAGGCATGCTACCTAAAACTATGAAAAGAATATTTTTGAGACTTTCACAACTAGCCATTACAGATTATGATAATACTACTCAATGCTACATAAAGTATTGAAAAAATTCGACTCAGTAATTTGAGCCTTCTAAAATTCCCAAATGAATATTTTTGAGTTTAATTGTTATTTGTGCGGTTTGTTGATGTGTTAATTACTTTGTTAAAATTTACATTTTCGTGTCAAACGGTTTCTGAGAAAAATGGCTGTGACAGGTAGCATACATATACATTATTTAATAAGAATTTCGCTTTGATTTTGAGTTATGAAACCGTGAAATTAATTATCTTACCAAATACTGAAATTTTCATTAAAAAAATGAATCATTGAAACTTGTGATAATTTTGCTTTTTCAAAGCCGGCGATAAATTTATTGTGCAGATTTTCTTTTATCAATTCAGATAAGAAAGTTGAATCTTTAGCTGATTTATTACGGATAAATTTCATTGCTCTGAGATACAAATTTGGTGAGCATCGTATCAGATCCCAGATTCATATGTTGTGTGTTATGTCTCTAGTAATTGCTCAAAATAATAATTCTTATTTTTATTAAAAAATTCGTATAGTTATTCGAAATAAGAGCAGTTTTAATCTATTTATTTAATTTGAAAAATATAAAATTAACAAACTTAATTTTTAGCAATAAAATAATTTTCACTTTACCAATTACCTGGATCGAAATTCTTGTAAGCTTCACTTGCTACTAAACTTCGTCTCGGTACGTTCACATAAAGAGAATCACTCCACGCTTTAGGCCCAATGGAAGGTTACAGTTGTGGTCTAAAAGTACTCAGTTTACATTGTTGTCATTTTCATTCGATTCCAAATCATCCCACCGTTACAAGTAATTATCTATACATGTACCTGAAAAGATAAAGTGAATATATTAAATTTTTTTTATATAACTATGAAAATGCATATGTAATTTTTTATCAGTTACAATAAGATCAGATTCACTTTTTTCGAAACTATACGAAGAATTGTCGTATTTTTCTTTTTGACAATTATTTCATAGGACTGATTCTTCTCATAATTATGAACACAAAATATCTTAGGAGAAAATTAATATATACATATAAATACGGGAGACCGATAATCATCTTGATCTGTCATTATTATCTTTCATTATTATCGACAAGAAATCTACCTGAGTCATATCTTTGCCAGAATTATAAACAACGTCAAAATCTAATGAATAAAGAAAATCCCACAAGCGATTTGCGTTAACTATGGTGTTTCAAGTTCATACGAATGGTATCACTTGCGACTGTAATTTGATTCTCAATATCATATAAAGCTACATAGCTTTATACGATATTGAGAATCAAACTTCATACATTAATATCGGTTCGTTAGTTAACAATCTTGTTCGTTCTTGTTCGTGTTGTGTTATCCATTGAAAGGGATTTTACTGGAAATATGTTGCTACGTCCATGAATTACCATATTTTTGTTAATGTTTTAGGCGACGGTAAAGTAGTGAGAGCTACATGAAATTCGTAACCTAGGAACTCTGAACACACACACACACACACACACACATACACAAATATATATATATATATATATATATATATATATATATATATATATATATATATGTATATATATATATATATATATATATATATAAATATATATATATATATATATATATATATATATATATATATATATATGTGTGTGTGTGTGTATGTGTATGCTCAAACATACACACATACGCATGGATAAAAATATATTTGGAAAATACATGAAAGTTGGTTTTATTTTCATTTTCGTTGATCCGCTTTAAGTCGAGATTAAAGATAATTAAAAAATAAAGGTAAAATATGAAGAACGTAAAATTTAATATGAAAGGGTTTCTCTTGAGTTAAAACTTGAATGAAAGCACGTTTCTATTAATAAACACGAACACGATTTTCCGTAAATGACAAGTGTTTTCTTTGAACAACTATCTCATTTAAGACACTATCTTCAAGTTTGAGAAAATGTTAATGAATTTTTTATAAATTCCCGCCATTTATAATTTTTCAATAAAATTACGTAACGATTTATACATTACTTTACGTTTAAAAACTTTAGTAAATTCTCTAAGACTTTTCTTTAACATAAAGTTTAAATGATGTACAGATTAATTACATAAAATCTATGCTTACACTAGCTATACCAATGATCTGAAATTTCCATAGCGTTATATATATATATATATATATATATATATATATATATATATATACATAATTGTGTGTGTGTTTTTAAAATGAATAGGTTCAACTAAAATTTAAACTAATGAAAGAAAAATATTTTAAATAATAAAAAGATAAGAAAACAAAGTTTATGTCAGAATAAGCTTGAGCCCTCTCTTTTGAGGATATGCCCGGCCGCGAATGCGAGTTGAATATAAATATTATTGTAAGTAATTGCTATTAAGGCAGCCGTAATAATAACTGCGAATGCTGTTACAGTCAATGATCCTTTTAGGTACAACAAGATAAATACCATAATTTTTACTATTGCATTTATTTCCACTTTAAGTTACTTTCACAAAATATCGTATAATAAAACGTTATTACTATCACATGTTATCCCAACTAAGTAAAAAAAAGGATGAGAGAGTTTTTAACACTTGCTTTTTTCAATCGAGGAAAATCAAAAAGATCAGAACTATTAGACTAAAATATTTGTTACCTGCATTCGACTTTCCACATATTAAATAGCGCTTTTATCTAGTTCACCGGAGGAGTTGAATATTTTTCATCGGTATTCTGATATTCTGAAGAAAATTAATTTGCAAAATATGTGGTGCACTAGAGTTTTTTCTCAATTATAATGAATTGTATTTTCTTAATAAGCTGTCGCTTCTATGGTGTATTGGATCTATTATAAGACATGCAGCGTACGGCCAGCACGGGGACCCGGGATGGATTCCCGGCCCCTTACCAAGCGGGGCTGGACTAGTGTTCTAGTCGACTGTAAGAAATTGCTCTCTTAGCAATAAGTCGCATATATATATATATATATATATATATATATATATATATATATATGTATATATCAACTGTATACATTAAAGAATGTAAATAAATAAATAAACAATAAAAATAAAATTGCCCCATGTTTTCTAATATCTGATTACGGATATACTACCATAATGTTTAAAGCTTATTCTTAATATTTTTATTCATATAAATTTTAAATGGACCTGATTTTCATTAATTAAATTATGTTTTCCACCATGAAATTTGTATAATTCAATATAAAAAAATCTTACTTTTCATTTTGTATTTACTTCATTATTATCATAAGAAAATGTAAAAGCACAGCAAACATTCTATGCAAAATTTAGAGTTTTGAGAAAGTTCAATAAATTTGTTCAATTGATTATTTATAGAAGCATAAATTGTTGACCTTAATATATAACGCATTTTAATTAGTTAAAACTTATTGCGTAGGTTTACATACATTGTATGCAATTATCCGTGAGAGTACCATTTCAACCACTTCTGCAATTAGTCATGTGTAATTCACCAAACTTTTTTTTTGTTCAATTCGTCTAGTTTATAAAACAAGTAAGGCTTATACGTTATATGAAATCATATTTATATGCCCTATGCAAAATTGCCAGTTATCTAATTGGCACCATTCAACTTCTCGTCAATTTAAGAATGACAGGTGAATTGGCATATAACTGTTGAGAAAAGAAGCAAAATGAAAACGTAGTGTTCTTTCTTAATTAACCTCGTATAGCGGAATACATCGCTAAAATATTAAGAATGTATTTAGTACTTAATGAAATTAATTAAGGGAGACCTACGCTAAATTCGATATATTTTCCTCCGTTTATATATGCAGTACATGCCTGTCAGTGGTTTAGTCATTGTTTAAGTTAATATGTATTTCAATTTGTGATATTCTTAATAGTTTTATTGGAAAATTAGTTTGTGCACATATGCACAACAATTGATAATTTAATTATTACTTTTTAGAACCCATTACACTATAATGTTTTAGAATCGATTACAACAACTCACTTTTACTTCCTATATAAGTCTATTTTTTACTGAACGCAAGCTTTGCGTGAACTCAACTATCATTTGTACCTTGTAAATAGCCAATGAAAATATTTAAATCTTTCTGAACAGATTCCACGGTACCATTCGATTTATCTACAGCGGTTCTTTATTATTGTAGTAATCATTGTGATACCTTTATAGATATTTCGCATTCTGTATTGAAAGTTACTTTTAATTTATTGCCAAAACTGTATAATTATTTCTTACTCTGTTACGAAACAAGGACGGCTTTTAACATTATTTTTTGTTTTTTTTTTTTAATTTCTACGATCAATATTATCGTAAGAGTAAAAGGTGTAAATTTCTAAAACGCACAAAAATCATCTGAATAATCTTTACAGACTATTTTATTATAATTGTTACTGAAAAAAATTTTAAATGAAAACAAGTGGTACAGCAAACGGTGGAGTCATGGAAAATTCTGAAGGTACGAGTGTATTTCATTGTTGAGCGGAAATATTTATCTGTTGCTGCCAGCATAGGTGACGCAGGAACTCGTTTCCACTGAAGATAATTGTAACGGAAGCAACATTAACCATCTCATTCTTGCTTTCGTATTTTTTTCATCTTGCGATACCCGTGAAAAGATGAGTCACACGCGCGTAATCAAAAGCCATATAGTTTCTTTGTTCTACAATATATTTATATATAATCAGTTGCTTTGGTGTTTGTTACCACTACTTATCCAATTTTTATTGCGTTTTATAAATTACCGGTTTGCGTGAATCCTAAATATATTTTTGTTCGTTAAAGTCAGGTAATAAACAGGCAACCGGAAATCAATCTCTGAAAAAGTAGTTGTGACACGATCAGTGAATAAAAAAAAAATTTACAATAACATTCATGACAAAATGTAATACTTAATACAAATTTCAAATGAAATTGTAGTAATATTCAATACTGGGAATATTTCGAAAGCGTTGGGTCTGATTTTGATGACGCCATAATAAAAAAATAATCCTCCAAGTTTTCCAAAAAATACTTCGCACATCTGTATTGTTTTACAAATTACTTTCACTCAGACTCTTTTGTATATATTCTTTTATCTCTAAATTTAACGAAAATGTAACATAATTCGACCTCCCGCTTCATGCAGGGTCCACCTATAAGTATTGAGGGAACACCGCTTTTACAGTGCCCTAATAATGACTTTGTTGTGAGGGTCGCTTTTAGTTTTGTTTATACCTTGAACACGATAAAACACTCGAAACAGTTTCAAACTCAAATCAATTTAAGAAATTGAATTTCAATTTCTGTAATTTAAAAACAATGAATGAAATATGTGGTATAAATTTCTAACAATTGTTTATGTGGTAAGAATACAGGAGTAAATTATTTTAAGTTATTGTGAGTAATTGATTGAGATAATAAAATATTATATATAAAGACTTTGTATCAAGCGCGAAGGTTTGTAACGAGTCTTCCTATTTTAATAAAAATTAAATATTCAGTCAGATATCCGTATATAGATATATTATTATCGGAGTTAGATATTTCAACTACTGATTGAGTAGTTAGTCACATCAATCCTGAAACAAATTAAAGATTATTAAAATCAAATTATTTCATCAAAGATAAGACAAACTTTCATAAAAGAAAACATTAAAAAATAAAGATAATTACAATGGCAATACTTTAAATATTTCTACAACGTTGTAAAAATCACTTAATACGGATATTTTTAAACCACACTAATAAAACCACACTTGTTTCATTAACAAGTTCAAGGGAAAAAGTAAACGTACGACCGAAAGTGGCAACTTTCAGTCAGGTTTCGAAGAAATCTTTGTATACAACGGTTCCTAGTATCTACCAGGCAGTTCTACTATAAACGATAACCTTAAATTTCTTTTATTGCATTTATTGTACTTAAACTTATTTAAAAATTAAATGAAATTTAAAAATTACATGAATGATAATTATTTCGCATTGGGTGTCTTTGTGGTTAAGTGTGAATATTTTTTTTACACTTAAAGACGGGAAGGTTTTTATCACAACGATTTTTACATTACATGCGCCAATTGTTTAAATATGTTTCCAGTTCTGAGTAGTACATTTTTTTATAACACGAACAGCCAAATTTGTGCAACTAAAATTACGAAACCTATAAAATGCAACTTTGATTTTCTTTTGAGAGGATCATGTTACTCGTCGTAATTTTTTCGATTTATTGAAAAGGCTTTATATATGCTAAACAACAAAAAAATAAACAAACAAACCTAGTTTGTAGCCTTGGTCTCCAAAATATCGTTGGAGAATTGTTCCTTTCACAAATTAAAAAAAAATGTCTACGCCTAGGAAAATACCTCGTTTTTACATTTTGTCTCAATTTCGTTTTTTTTTTGTTTGGTTGCGCGTGAAGTAATAAACTTTTATTCACAACGTCACTTTACCTCAAACGGTTGATTAAAATGTTTGTTATTTCTTTAGAGAGTCGAAAGTATAATATGAAATGACTAATTGCTAACGTATATGGATCCGAAACATTCCTTTATTCTCAAATATGAACTTCATTGCCATTTTTACCAAAAGACACAAAAAAAATATATGAAGTTAGCCATAACTTTCGCAGTTTTAGCTACATTTACGTAAAATAAAATAATAAGCCATTTTAAACTACGTAGCTGTCAAAATAATGGTTGCAACGTGCTGATGTCTACATAAAGGCTAATAACTTTGTAAAGTTTGTTATTCATAAAATGACATGATACAAATTAGGGCTTATTATCAGCTCACCGTTGTGATCTCTGGAACGTTCTTAACGATCAAAAAGTAAAATGTGTAATGATAGTAACCAAACCGAATCACTTTTTTGTAGGATTTATGTGTGATGTAGAAGTTGCTTTCAGAAATTGTATATTTTTTAACGTAATAGAAATATTTTTTAACTTTTTTGGCATGTTTATGTGTAAAAGGAAGATTTAACGCTTTATAAATAATCACAATAAAATGACGTAATGAAGTGTCACCATCTTAAAAAAATACATATATTTCTCAATAGGAAGTTGTCAATGACATTGTACAGGCCAATCTTTTCGGAAGACTAAAAATTCAAATCTGATTTTAAAGCGTTCCCAAAATATATTTAAACTTTTCCAAACCTCAATAAATTCAGAAATTGATATTATTTTACCGTAAGCCATGCTTGATTTTCGTAGTTTTAATTTTTTTCTTAATTCGAAGATAATCTGCCGAGAATTTAAATGTATTCTAACTGAATACCAGGCTAAATTCAAAAGGAAAAAATTTGTACATATATTGAAGATAATTTCAACATTGCGTAAAATGTAGCTAAAGGATTATGTATTGTTCTGTGGCTCACCGAATAATCGGCCTGTTTTTGTTATCAGTCGAATGTTGGTTCTTAATTGCTTGTTAAAATTCTCACAATGGACTTATTTTTTTATTTTTATTTTATCATATATTTTACTGAAAATTTTCAAGAAAAGAATTAACAAATTACATCATATTTCAAATATTACCGTTTCTTGGATCCGATTATACTAAATGCAACGGCAATTTTTTTAAATTTGGGACGAAATACATTAAGAAAAGAGGGAAATTACCTTTCATTTACTTAATGGTATGAAAGCAAAGTATTAATTCGGGTCCTTTTTAACCTGTATAACTTTTGAGAATTAACGATAAATTCAAATAAAAATAATTTGGAGCAAAAATATGGACACAAGTAATTAAAATGTTTAATGTGTCCGAAAGAAATTTTGAGAAAAAATATTTGTGTTAAAAATGATAGATTTTTGCGTTCATAATTTTAAATGTTGGTTTTCAAGCTATTTGTGCTATACGAGAGATCTGTAATGCGTTAGTATTAATTAGCTCCTTTTTCGATAAAGTCTTTTATTAAGTGCAAATCTGAATAACACTGCCAACTGCCTTAATCTTCCCCTGCTCAAGATCAATTCCCTTATTTAATGGCACACAGATGTTTTCGAACTTAAATAGTGCGACTTTACGCAGTTTGGAAGTTTTTAATTGAAATAAAGAAAAGATACTAGAAGAGAAATATGTCTAAACTATCTTTACATAATTAAACTGTAAAAGGCAATGTGATGAATTTATATAAAGCTATATAATAATAAAAATATTAAAATTAATCGCGTGTGACCCAGTAAACGTGACAAAAGTGAAAAATCTGTTTTGTAAATATATAGTAAGGTGTGAATGGCAGAGGGAGAATATAAATGTAAGTCCATATATTGCACTAAATTCGTATGAGAAAATTTTAATACTAGCAAAATTTATAAAATATCATTGCAAATCATCGCAAACATCTAATAAAATCTTCGTTTAAATTAACATAGACAATGGTTAATTAAACAAATGAAGTACTTAAATTAATGAAAAAACTGACAAACGAGTTTAATTTTTGAAATGCAAATATATGTATGTGTGTAAATATTTAATGAGAAAATAAAATCTTCATATAAATTTATATAGAAAATTGTAAATTAAATTAGTCTATGAGATAAATGAAGACTCCCTATTAATCACGTTAAAATAAAAAATAGCCGCGGAGTCTGTATCATAAAACGATCGAATGGGGCGGAAGGAAGTTGCGATGATGCTGTAATTATATTTACGACAAATAACTGTATGCAAATTTATTGTGGATTTATAAATAAATTAAGTACATATGTTGTCAGTTTTGTAATGGATTAAGTATATGCAAAATTATTAATAAATTCATTATGAATGTATAAAGAAATCGATAAGATGTTGAGAGTTTACATTAGACCCATAGTTACTACATGACACGATCAGATGATAGCAATAGTGGACGCCATTTTTGTTTGTTTTCACGCGTATGTTGTACACTCTTTCGTCTTATTTCATCGTGTTCATCTCTCTCTCTCTCGGTTTTTAGCGAAGTAGCTATTTTTCGTCCTTCTTGTCATAGATTTGTCACATTCGAAACATTGCGTGAAGAACGTTGCGACCTTGATAATTTTAATCTCCTCGCGCTCGAAGAAGTTTCATTTTAATTATCGTTAATTTGTGGATAAAACTTACATATGAAAAAAAAACAGTCTTTACAGCATTACAAAGACGGAAGAAATGACAAATTCAAGATATTTATATCTTAACTTTAAATAATATTGAACGTTATTCACATAAAATGTGTTATAAGTTTCACTAATCCAGCCGCTTTCCAGCTTGCACCTGTTAACGTTTATACAGACACGTGTATGTATATACGTTTGTAGCCCATACAAAATGAGGTCTCAAGACATAACGATTCAATGGAAAGTGCCAATTGTGAAGACCCTACCCTTTTTGTAAATTTTAACTTCAAATATATGAATAGATTTCTCGCGTTCTGTCTAGTGACGGATCACGTAACGACCCTCTTTTGTGTATTTGCATTATTAATTTTAAACACATTACACTTTTTTAATTCGATTGTGTATCCGCAAATGGCACCGATGGTAAAACTTATGTATGTGTCCGATAAAAGACGACACTAGTTAGATGATCACTTTGTTCACATTTTATACTTTCTTAAAACACTTTCACCCGTGCAATGTAGAATTATAGAAACAATTATAGAATTTATGATGCTTAGACTGGATGCAAACCATCAGATAAATTGTGAACCAGGCAAAAAAATATCAATAAGCCAGGCTATAAGTAGCTCACAAAATTTTACCTTAATAAACTTTTCTCATTTTTCCATATATAGGCACACAACATTTTCTGAAAGTTACTTTTCTGAATCGATTTTTTGGATACCATGGTTATCCTTTACGGTATATTTATTACAGTTAAGAATTAGGCCATTCGAATTGATTGAAACATTTTACGACAAATAGAATTTTCTTTAAAAAAAATCAATATTGTAATTTCAGGATTTTGTAATTTTAGTCACACAAATTTGACTCTTTGTAAAAATATATATTATTCACAACTGGCAAATTATTTAAAAGAAATTAACGCATGTAATGCAAAAATCAGTAACATGAACTTATTACTTTAACTATAGAAAAAGATATTCACACTTAATCATAAAAGACCTCCCTATTGAAATAATCATCCTGTGTTGAATTGTCATGTAAACGTGTTTTATTTTAATGTATTTTATGGAAACTTTTAAGTATTTCTAATCAGAGCAAAAAAAGTAAGGTAAGGTTATCTTTTATACTAGAACTGCTTGGTAGGTTCTCGGGACCGCTATCTGCAAAAGGTTCTACGAAATTTGACTTAAGGCGTGTTTACATTTTTGGCCAATAAACCTTTATTTTTGCCAAGTTTACTTTAAACTCCAGGAGTATATAGCATAATGATTTTATTATAAGAAAACAGAACACACCTTCGTCACAACACACCATCCAGCTATTACGTTTTATTGGTTTCATACATTTATTTTATAAAAATCGGCTTTTTGCAACTCATTTCTCACAAAACTCGCTAAAAAGGATTTAGTTTAGAAGATTCATTCCAAACAATATATTTTAATTTGAAATTCGAAAAAAGCAGTAAAATTCTCATTTCCTCCTCTTTAATTTGGTTGGAACACAATTTAGATTAACACAACAGTCAGCGAGAAATAATAACATATTTAGTCAACAAAAGTATAGTTTCAATTGTGATACGTTTCAACACACTGGTTAGTTATTATACGCTGAGATGCGCTCGTAATCGGTCGTGTTTACCGGCCGTTCTAAATAAAATATCCGCTATGTCTTTTCACACTTAGCCATGACAAATCATTTTATCTAACTGAAATATTTTATTTCATAATGTATATTACGTTAAGATTTATATTTAACAGTCGAATGATACTTATAATCAACAAATATATAAAATTATACACACACTCATATATATATATATATATATATATATATATATATATATATATATATATATATATATATATATTTATAAGTCAAGCTCATAATTCTAAAAAGAAACGTGTGCAATTTTATAAAAATACAAATGAAAAATAAATGATTATGTTGAAACAAAATCTTAAATTCCTACAACATTTCAAAGACTATTTAAACCATGCACATTTACACTTTTTGTCTTTTGCTATCCGTGTTTTAATATGACCTAATTTCATTCTTGTCGCAAATGGTTTAAGAGTAATTTTATTTTAATAATACTTCTGAATTCGGTTGTAATATTTGTCAAACGATGAAGTTTAAAACCAAGTGACGTCATTACGTGATAATGTATTTTTTTAGTAAGCTAAAAATGTGATTTCTAAACATTGAAATTCAATAACCTTTAGTCTCCTAAATATCTTGCAATAATATTTTAAAAGTTTAATGCTATAAGCGTCATTACGTCAGAAATATATAACTGAAATATTTACGTCGTAATAACCAATAAATATCCGTGTTGAAATTTCATCTTATTGCTGCGAGTGAGTTTCTAAAGAATTTTACCACGAAATTATTTTCTTCAAATGAGTTTATACTTGCTAAACGTCCGTCCTTGGATTAGAAAACATCGTAGATTAATATTCAGTTCTTTGATATTCTGTGAATTTTGTAACCCGAGGAGAAGTTTAATTTTAATTTTGCAATGAAATATATAGATGTGGGTAATTGATTTTTGAAATCGTGTTTTTCCCATATATTTGGCAATGAGGTAGACGTTAGTTAATTTCAGAAAAAATAATTTTGGTGGAAGTAAAATAAATACTAAAGTGAGTATTCTCTATTGAAAAGAGTTATATAGAATTTTTTTTAATTTGTTTTATCAGAAAATTAACACGATTCTACATTTGATAATTTCTTAAAACGAAATGCCAATATAGTTTCATACCATCGACGTTAAATTATTTCAAAAATATTTATATTTAATACGCACATAGAAAGACGCATAAACAAGTTCCGTATTTTTCTATTTCTCTTGAAGTTATTGATGTAAGTAATTTTCATTGAAATAGGCGGAGGGAATGACGATACAAACCATTTTAATTCAATAGGCACGGAAAGGGGGAGGTGTACCAGTATATACCACCTATGAAAAATAAACAAAATTTAGTCTCAGATTATATTCGTGACAAGGTAAATTTAAGTTATTTTCTGTATTTTTTATGAAAAACCTGCTCGCAAATTTCATGCACACAGGTATAAAACTATAGAAACAAGTTGTGACAGAAGGACACGTAGATGGACCCAAAATGATGAAATTACAGGAGTTTCCGATTTCACTGCGGATACCCAAAAAAATATAGCAATATCTTCGTCGTAACTATTACAATCATTATTCAATGGTAAGTTCTTGGCTGCCCTCTCACAAACAAGAGGATATACGTTGTTGGTTTCTCTTAAAACTTTGTTTCACTTCAATGATTTAATCTCGCCTCTGAGCAATTTCCGGCTTTTTCATTCATAAATAGGTAAAGTATTCATTAAAAACTCGACTAGAAGTAAGCTCGAAGATGTTGATAGTGAGTGAGTCAGTCAATCAGTTTGGAATCTACACCTATTAAAGAAATGTTTGCGAAATTTGAAATGTGTTACGATACGGATACACCATTATTACAATATAACACTATTAAGTCTTATGATTATATATGGTCGAGAAAGCTCTTAGACCTAGACCAAATAACCAATAAGTAGAGATAAATATTGAAATACAACTGTTATAAAATAAAATACATTATTTTTAATTTTACAACAAATTTTAAATTATGCGATGAATATAAATACTACAGTCTTGTAAAAATATTTGAAACCCATTTTTATATATTAGTACATTATAGCGATTCACGACTTTCTATCGCTATATGTTAAATATATAAAGTAATGACGCTTGTGTTAAAAATATAAAGTACTTGTATCATAACATCGTTAGAATATTGATATTTACTTACTATGGAGGGTTACAAATTAACACTGGATCAGAAGCATTTAGCTTAAGCAAAACTGTTCCCAATATCTGTATTTTCTTGAAATTGTGACTGAAAAGACACCAGATATGAGAGAGAAGGTGCTGAGTTGGTAGTTCAGGAATGACCAACTCAGCGCCTTCTCTCCCGCATCTGGCTCGTGCGTCGAACCAAGCCATTGGGACTTGATGTACTTTATAGAAAGGTCCCAGTTCAGATTACAAAGCGTAGTCTCCGCGGAACAGCAGTCCGGAGTATTATCCTGTTATTTGTAAGATGAAGGAAACAAATATTATTTTAATGAAAATTTCGTACATGGGGTCTATTTTTTGTTATACTTGCTTTCACTAATAAAAAATCGGAATGGAAGCAAACTTTCCACTAAAATTTTGAATGTAAATTGTACACCGTATTGGGCAAGTTGTATTTTTTGAATATATAATAGGCGAGATTTGCTTTGCTTTTGGGAGCACATGCTTAAGCGTATCTGGCTTAGGTGCTTCTGGTTCGTAGGCCTATTAAATCACCAGAAACTAGATTGACGAATAAGGTTTATTTTCCTGCCCATATACTACAAAGCACATGTATCAAAATTTATTTTCTTATAAACGCAATGTTTCCTATTTGAATACTAAGTAATCATTAAACTCTATGGGGCGGGCAAACCCCGCACTAAAACAATTTTTTTTAATAAAATTTATATTTCCAATTTTAAAATTAGTTTGAAACCGAATAAATTGGAAATATCTTATTTATTTATAAGTTTACAGCACATTACACTTTTTTTTTTGATTAAGCTGCAGTATTTTACCGACAAATTTGCATTAATTTTGAAGAAATTTTACTCCAGAGTTTAAGCGATAACCTCTAAAATAAACTTATTTAGTATTTTATAAAAGTGTTTGTTGTTGCATAGATCCCCAAATAAGGCCCCATAAACTTTTCGCCCCATATTAAATAAACTTCTCTCTTATTATTTATAATATTTCAGTTTACACTTAGTTGCGATTACGTACTTAAAGAGCAATGTTAGATCGTTATCTATCATTATTACATTAGATAAAAAATTATTGTGTTTAATTGTAAGTAATGTGATCAATCCAAATATTTTAATTCATATTTACAATACAAGACTTTCAATTTATAGAAAAAATGTAATTATTTCTTTTCAGTTTATCTCTTCTTTTCTTTTCATTTTTTTATTTTATCGGTAATACATGGATCTATGGAGTAAGGTAATTGTTTACTGGAAATTAAACATTCGAATACATTGCGTCACTTTTATGTGTATCTTCACCACTGTTTAGATTAAAATATATACATATATATATATATATATATATATATATATATATATATATATATATATATATATATATATACATTGAAGCAATATTAAAATGAATAATAATCTGACTATGAACACTATACCGAAATCCTAGTCTTATATTTGACAAATTAATTTAGTTCAATTTAAAATTAATATTAACTGAGTAAGTAACCAGAAGAAAATAAAATATTAAGAATTAGTTAACTATTTTATACCTACAAATAATAAGACATCTACTTACCAGTAACGGTCTATGATGAAAATATTAAAAATACATGAAATTTATATTTTGCATGGTTAAACATTTTTCTTTAGTAATTAATACTTGAAACGCTTCCTTGCTACTGAAAAACAGCATATGGTTATTTAATTTTCAAAACATTATAAAGTTTCATTTTCATTGTGTCGAATATTTGACGACAAATAGTCTGCTTAAGAAACGTTTTATTTAGTATAGTCATATAAATAGAAAAGCACTGAATGTATGCCACTTTGATGTATGCTTATTTAACAGTTAGGCGTGACAATGCATCCGTCGGTTTTACAAACGAACAGAAGAATTTAAATTGGTTATAGCCATAACTTTCAAATTAATACAACACTTATTATGGTAATTGCTTGTATGGGGAAAAAAATATAACGAATAAATTTGTAAAACCTCTTAGCAACACTTTGAATTCAAATAACATTTTTATTATTTCTTTAACATAAACTTGTTTAAGGGGAAACACAACTACGATGGACCAAAATATCTATTTATGTATTATCCATTAAACTATTTAAGGATAAGGAAAATATTTTTAACAAATCTTTTATTTATTTTCAAATAAGTTTTGTGAAAAAAATAGTTTAAAAAAAACATTGTCTTCTGACGAAATATAAATTTTTAGAGACAGAGTACATCCATCAAAATCATTGACATCAAATATATAGCTACCGTCAAATAACGGTATGCGTTTTTATCAACATTAAATTTCGTGCTTAGGTATGAAATAGTCAAAAGGTTATAACTTACTGAATTGCAATTCCAGGCTCATAAAATTGATTTTTATTTTGTTTATTATACTTCTAACATAAACAATGTAAGCATCTCAGTCGGCGATTGAATACAGGTTTGATATCTTTACTCGCAAACTATCTGAAATTATCTGTTAATAAATTCTTATACCATTTATGCGTATTATAACATAACATGAAATATATTTAAAAAAAAAATAGAGCTTGAATGACCCCTATAAAAATTATATTCTATCTGACTCGCCCAGATTTGCCGCAACCGATTACATGACCATTCTTCGTCCTCCAACTCCGAAGGAACTTCGTCAATTCTTCGAGTGTTTGCATAACATTTGGAAGACAATATTTTGGAAGACTGTACTTTAAGAAGATAAAAAAAAATGGAAAACTCTGAGGGGTTACCGCGTGAGTCCTTTCCTCCCTTAAAGACAATGGTTGTGTTTACATTTACCATATACTGAAACAAACATTTTATATATTTTTAACAGATATTTTTACAGGAATTCAAAACAAGATTATATGTTGAAAAAGGAACCGTTGGAGGATATGAATTGTAATGTAAGATATGAAGGAGAAACTGGCACATTGGAAAATCGTATCAATTACTAATTTTCTCCGTGGTAACATAGATATTCATGTATGAATAAAAAGATATATATGGATATGTATATATATGTAATACATATATGAGCTTAAATAGTCTATATTTCATTAACGAGATATAATAAAATGGTAATAATTTCATTTCCAGGCAGTATAATCAACACTGCAAATAGTTATTCATCAGTGTATATTTATATTACTATTTGAAATATGTAATTACAGGTAAAATTAAAATATATAACCTTAAAATATATATATATATATATATATATATATATACATAAAATATATAATCTATTATGCGTCTCAAATTTTCAGAGATAATTATTTTTTTCATTAACATATGTTCAAAAATGGGCATATGGAAATTTCAATTAAAATTTACCATAACAAATTTTGATTCTTAAAATAGTTTAATTTTAAATAAGAGAAATAATTATTACAAAGTAATATAATTAGTTGCAGGAAAATGTCAAATTGAAAATACACAATTAAATACATTTCCTTTTAAAAAAATTAAATCAAATTTGCCATTTTCAAATTCCAGAATCTGATCAAAACGACGATTGAAACATTAAGGGCGAGACTACACATTTTTGGTTATTTTATAGCTTAATATTTCGCAAACAATGCTTAATAATGTTCCTCAATCTCATTGTAATAACTATTCAATGATCCACAATTTGTGCGTATATTAATTTCAGCTTAAAATTTTCCTGTAAACTAATTTAAATCTTTATTGGAAGCATTTATTTGCAAAATTTCATGCACGTACATCTAAAACTGTAAGATGCCTACTTAAACAATTATAAGTACGTAAATATTTATAGATCCCCTCGTAGTGCGCATTCTACTCGTAATTGACAGGTGTTTTATTTGTAGGTACGAAACTCTAATGGACGTAACTTAGTTTAAGACAGACTGTACAAATAAAACTTCGAAATGGTTACGGTAAACCACGCTATGTAATTATATTTCCTTATACCGTACTCTCGTGTTTATACAATAATGTCTGAACCAACTGTGTTCAATTAATCATTGGACGACGTTTTTTACCCTCAACTTAGTGCTTAATATGATTTGTTTAGCACCTGCTTAGAAGAATAAAGGTTTTTCCAATTATCCTGAGAAAATTTGTAAATATATTGTATGTTAATACTGCAAATGACAAAAAAAATTAATTTCGCTCTTTTTTGTCTTATTAAATAAGACTCAGAAATATTGCAACTTAAGTTTCATAGATAACATTTTCGTAGATAAAATTTCCGAATTCACCTTGCTCGGCACTAACAGAATCAATATTTTCATAAGAAAAAGTGAAAGTCAAAGTGTACGAAATAAGCTTTCAAACGACATTTTGCAATCAACTTATCACAAGATTTTAACAAAATATTACACCATATTTTTTTAATTTGTGGATCTTTTCCTTTTCTGATTTTTTTATTTTCAGTTCTGTGATTTTGAATTTAAAAAACCAATTTCAGTTCTTGGCAGATGCAAATAAATAACTTGTATGTTACTCGTCTATATATAGATGCACGTCATTCCGTACTGAGGTACTAAGAGTGTTTTTTTTCTAACTTTTAGAATATAGTTTTTAACCGCCAATTTAGAGGGTTACATCGAAATATCTGAATAATAAATACCAGCATCAGCTAAAATAATTGAATGTTCTGGTTGATATAAAACCAGCAAGTTCTTAGTATGCGGAGCAGATCGAATTGCCGATGTGACATTAGAATAAACAACTGACTTCTTTTTCCTGGGTGCAATTCTTTTTTGTTGAAACAATGAAGCATAAGTAAAAACTTGTAATGCAGTCTGTATACCTTTTCAAAATATGTATAGCCAGCATTTATCGACACCTTACGTTCACCATATTATACGCGTAGCAAACAAAACGAAACATAAATTACAATGCAATTACCGAGATTTGTATCTCTGCAAGGTCGACTATCGTGGGGGTAGATGAGCGATGTCCAAACAAATGTTTTGCGCGAGTCTTTGAAGCAAACGTCATTGATTGCTTTTAACTAATTCGTAAATGAAATTATAGAATCGTACAGCATTGAGTAGCACGACTAGTGATATGACCCCGGCGTGCCTCGAAGAATTATGCACAAGAGCTATTATAAAAACACGGCTCTCGGTCATTGTGAGTAAGAAAATAGCAAGTCGGAACAAATCGGTTGGGTACGGATACGGCTTGGTCGAATGGGATTATTGTCGTGATTTTATATAACCTTAATTAGTATATTCTTAAATTAGTGAGGCATTCTCATCGTTCGTCATTCAAAAAAGTTACTGTCAATTTTGCTCGTGGAAATTATCCAAGGCAGGTGACAAAACAGTATTAGGTTTAACGGCCGCTGTTATCAATTAAAGCGTAGAAATATATTTGTCGCATTGTTAAAATCACGATTGACGATTTCCATTTTTATTATTAGTGAAAAACTTGACAATACTTGGTGAAAAACTAGAAAATAGTTAAAGAATTACCTGACAATATTTTTAAGAGTTCCACCTGTTTTGAAGTAAGCATCGGGGCAAATATATGAAGCTCGCCTATTATTTCAGTCACCAAACATCCTAACCAAGTAACTGTCATAGGTTTTTGTCATTACATCAATGATATAACGTATCTGTAATGCAAATGTCAACTGACTACTGACTTAAGAGAAATTATTCGAAAACATTATACTACACAGTTTCGCCACGTAGCTAAAGTTTTCTGCATATTTTTTTAAATTCAATCATGCAAATTAATGTTTATTTATTAGCTACACTCTGTTAATTAATTGTATAATTCCCAACATAAGTAATTTAACTTACCTGCATACCTTAATAATAAAATTAGGTAGTTTCGTTATGAAACAAGCTATGCCCGCAATTTCGTTTGCATGTGGATCTACAGAAAAAATGTTAAATTAACTCTAAGATTCAAATACGTAATGCCTCTATTAAAATAATCATAAATTTAATTTTTTTAAAGTAAATGCACTTTGTTTTTAAACGTCAAATACATATATCTTCCCCTTAGTTGATCAATTGCTATGAAATGTATATGGCAATCCTAATAAAGGCACATGCGATAAAAGATGTATGTGTACCTGTGATGTATGCAGGCTCACAGACAAATATTTAAAAAACGTTTCACTTTTAAATGTTTATGAAAAATTTGTTTCATGGTCATCCTCACTGTACAGATTCATCGATTGTATAGTTTATATATATATATATATATATATATATATATATATATATATATATATATATATATATAGACATGTACATGTGAAGATAGGGAATTTTCTGACGAAAGTTGATACTGCCACATATCTCGAATGATTTTCTCATTTTCTTCATTATTCGATGTTTCAGTATTCACACCTAGAATAACTATTAAATGAATTTTACATTCAATCTCTATTCGAATATATCATTACCAGTTCATGTCTACCAACGTAACCCATAGAAATCGGAGGTGGTGCAACATAGAAATCGGAGGAACAGGATTCAAAATTACTCATGACTAGTGCTGATGAGTATTAAAAAGAGAACAGAAGTAGAAGAGAATAGAAAAAGAAATTGTATCAGTGTCAATGGTTATACAGAACATTTATTGGATATGATTATAGGGGTTGATGATACTGGAACGAATAGTGAGTTTATGTTGAAAGATTGGCAGCAGAGTGTCAGATATATAAAAGTCGAAAATAAAAACGTCATTCTTAAAACAATACGTTGTTGTAGATCTAAATATTTGGATAATATGAGAATGAGAGGAGAAACTATAATGAAGAAAATGAAAGTACCGTGTTAACGTATTTTTGTTAAATACGATCTTCAAGGAAACTTAGTTTCTTAATTTCACTGCCAGCACTCACATGATAGCTGGTAAGATAAATATTCAGAATCTGTAAATATATTGTAGATTACTAATCTCACTGCAAACCAATCATCAGTTCGAAATAGAAATAAAGATTCTTTCTAAGAAGTAGTATGCCAAAATATGGTATCGAGAGAATGTACTTATGAGAAAAACATGCTATAATCATATACAAATCTGGACTGTATACAAGATGGTGCTATAGAAATGATTTTGTACCGAAACAAGACGAAATATCACAAGACAAGGTTCATCACATTTTTGTGAGGGAAAATAATGAGACTGTCTTTCTCATATTAAGGTTTCACGTGTATAAAAGTGTCAGAGGTCGTTTATGCAAATATTTGCAGTCCCACCAAAGTAATATTAATAGGGTTATCAATGTACTTTCCATTTTAGTACAGGATGACATCCGTATGTTTCGTTATATGAAAGAGTAACGTGACAACATATTTCAACGAGTTCAAAGCTCCAGTAGAGAGAATTTACGCATGAGAAAATAAAGGCATTGAATTTAAACAATGATCGGCAGTTTTGTCCTTCAGAGTTGACTAGTTGTTTGAAAAACGCTGGCATTTTGTCTCATAGAATTAATCCATGTACTCGGTACCAAAATATGAGAGCGTGTGAGCGACTGAATAGAATAGGGGCGAAAAGACTTCGGTGTCTATCGTTTTATGTTAATATGAACCAAATTTTGTTTGGAAGCAGTTAACCGATATCGGACATAATCTGTGAAACGCTCTTCGCTCAGCTCCGCGTATATGCGATATAATACAGCATTGACGTAGTCGGCAGAGGGTAACTTGGCAGATGAGCACCTTTTAAGCACATTGTCGGAGTGCATTATTGTTCATTTTTAAGAGGGGGCCGGTGGCACGGAGCACTATTTGTGTATATACATACAGCTTGCCTTTGACCATTTTTTTATTGCAGATAACACATTTGATGGTGAGAAGCATCACGAGTCAACTTTTGTGATTTTAAATAATTACTAATCTCGTGTTTATGTCACGCACTCACATAATGTTTTTTCGTTTTTTTTTATTTGATTATCACTCTTTTCAAGGGTGTCACGAAAAAGCAGGTTTCAGCGGCTCGTGTTTACCTTAGGGATCATCTTATGAAATATTTAAACGAGTACAAAAATATTTTCCTCCGGTTAACCTATCATTTTATCTTTTTTGTTTTTGAAGGTTGAAGACTGTCAGCGCCGTAGCTAGCGATCGATACCTGGATAAATGTCGCAATACTCGGGTGCATATATAATTTCCCTCGCTTACCTAATGAAAAATAAACTGACGAAAAAAACGAGTGTGCTTTAGACCGCACGACTGAAGTGAAACTTCAAATTCACAAAATATGAACTTTAAAATGAATTTACAATTTTATTCACTTTAAACGTAGAATATTTAATGTATTGAACAAAATAATAATTTATATGTATATAAATGAAATTATAAAATAACAAAAAAATCACCGTTCGCGTAACGCTAACAAACTCGCATATGTATATATATATATATATATATATATATATACATATATATATATATATATATATATATATATATATATATATATATATATTTCATGCACTGGCTATGAGAGGAAGAGAGAAAGAATATATGCGCGCGTACTGTTCTCTCTTGCTTCTACAGTGTGATACAGAGAAAAAGAGAAAGAAAATGTGTGCTCGCACCTCTCTCTCTTGTCCCTACAGTAATATACGAAACGTAACTCTCTTTCTTTCTGTCTTCACTAACTTATATCTCCCTCTCAACTTCCGTTCGCCTCACCGGCTTACTTCCCAAGTCAAGCGTGCGTAAAGAAGTTATACTTCAAAAAATCACATTTTATCAGCCCACTTTTCTCTTTGTGTTCCCTCGTACATACATTACAACAAAATCTTCTGACGAATTTTTTAACAATCCACATCCATGGATTATTTTGCGAAGTAATTATTTAAATTTTTTCAGGTGTTAGGGTCAAAGATCTACACATATTATTTGGAGTACGGTCTACCATATAACTACAAAAATGATGAGATTTACGTTACAATAAACAGGAATACTAACCTGAGTGACACAAACTACAACAAGGTGCATCCCTGTGTTTACAAGGATGCAGCTGAAAATATATAATGAAATGACGATAGCAATGAACACAACTAAGTTATTAAAATATTTTTTTTGTTGGAGTTGTGTATTGAAAAAGAATCTCTCATATTTTAGTCATGTCCGCTCAGCCGTCCATTCAATCACAGGTTCAACAGTTTTAGCTCTGATATATAAATGAAATTTGCAAATAGATATCCATATAGATATCCTTATATCACATAGATATCACTTAATTCATATAGATATCCTTACAAATTGAGTTAACTGTTTATAAGTATAAACAAGGGAAAATTTGGTTTTTCGCGCAATATGTCGAGTGAGTTTATAGAAGTAAGACCTCTCAGAATAATATACTGATATTCTTGGTAATTTGTTTTCATTTTATAGCTCAGTTTGCAAAATATTTGTTCCCATGAAAAATTCTAAATTAAAATTATTTTATTCAACTTGCATCATCCATTTCAAGAGAAAGGGATACTATGGGACTTTGCGCCATTAATATTCCAACGGACATATGAATGTTTTTTAATTAATCTAATATCCATTGTATAATCGTGTATTTACACATCGCCATTAAATATTGTAATACCGAAAAATTTTAGGCTTGTCTATTTTATCGCTTTACTTTTTATTAAACTATATTAAAAAGACAAAAAGTAATTAAATTTCTTCCACAAAGAAAATGACACGGCAAACCAAACCAAACCACAAACAACAAACACAAACACAACACAAACGGCAAACCAACCACAACGGACAGTGCACGATAATTACATGTTTTCGTACTTATTTTGCAAACGGGACAAATTATTTTTCACCTGAAATAAATTAACATCTACGTTATTGTTTTACATACAGCATGAGAAAAACTTAGATATCGATGACATTCATACTTGCGTATTTTATTGCAGAATACAGATTAAAGGGTTTCTAGTGTTACAAAATTAACACATCATCAAAGACATCAGCCTACTCACAAATCACAGGGTCGACGTTTAGCAGTTACAATCTCAATTGGAGAAAAGAATATCCTGGCGAAACTCATTGCATCATACCCACCGCCAATAGCGTAGAGAAATCTATCCAAAAATTTAACAATCATTGATCTTCGTGACCAACTTATTAGCAGATAGTTTCGTAACATTGAAGGTAAATATCTTAAGTTACATCATTACAAACTAAAGTTTATAAAGGTCATAGTTAGTTTCAATATAACGCTAGATTAACTCCAGTAAATATACTCTATAATTATAACACATACAGCTATTTGCGGAAAAACCTGCCGAACATGAGTAAAACTTGCTTACGATGATTTCGTTTATAGATTTTCCGTACATAGACAGTTATAAACATGAAGTGGTTATAACTGTCTAGCACAGCACATGATGTTTCTATTAAACTACATAACTTTCCAAAGGTTTATTTTTTGTACGCTACGGTTTTTCTATAAGCTCATAGTCAGATTCTACCGATGCTGTTGTTTTATTACTTTTGGTTCAGTCGTTTCGGAAAAAAACGGAGGAATGCATAATTGTTGGAATATCTTGTTAATATTGAATTTAATGTCTTAAAAAAATTAATATATTCCTCGCAATAAAATAGTATCCATATGATATACCGGTTTCCAGTTTCTACTTCGTATGATTTCTGAGAAAATCAGTTGTGAATACAGAAAAACCTAAATGTCTTACTATATTTTTCACAGCCGTAAAAACATGATGTATATTTCGAAAATTATGACAATAGAATCGTCACCATAGGTTTCCCGCCTTATTGTCGTGGACTTCTATAAGGCATATTTCAATATTTTAGGAACAGTAGCCTTGGAATTGGGAGGGTGGGGTGTCAGTGTGGCTTATTTTTTTGGCATGTTTTCGACTATATGACACCTAAAATTACGAAAGAAACTATATAACTAATACTTTCAAACGATATCTTCAAAAAATTACAATTTAAAAAAGTTCGGGTAATTTAATCTTTCTCACGGAAATTTTCGTATAAATATTTTTGAGTGTAAACTTTGGAAATTTATGCGGGATAATATGTTTTAATACTATGCCAAATTTCAAGTTTCTACGTCAGGTGGTTTCTGAGAGCAACGGCTATAACGGATAGAAGGGTAGACGCGTGTATAATTTCGTAAATACTAAAATAAATAATAAAGAATAAATAACTTACCATCTTTCCAATTGCGCATTTATCCTGCCTGTACTCAACTGCTTTCCTGAATATCCAATTTGACGGGATATCTAAAATAAATAGGAAAAATTAGTTTTAACTAACAAGCTCTCAGCATTATTAATTACGTCTGATAATGCAATTAAGCAAACACGCTGTATATATATACATAAATATTAGTTTATTACCTAAGTATAATTTAATTGTTAAATATAACATTTAAATAAATAGACATTATGTAAAAAAATATTTCAAATATATAAATTTATTTACCTTGATTACGAATGGTTAATCTAACTATAATTACATTAATAGTGTATCCGATATCACGAATAGTTTTGTTTTGAGCGGCCAGTACACACATTTAACACGAGCGCATCTCGGCACGTTATGATTAGCGGTTGTAGTTAACATTATATTTATATGGACGATTCACGCCATATTTTCGTTGACTACATATACTCACTAAACTTACCCATTTTTAGCGATTTTGGCGAGGAATGAGTTGCAAAAAGCCGATTTTTATGAAATAAATATATGAAAACAATAGAAAGCAATTTTATTGAATTGTAGATAAAGATTCCCAGAGTTTAGAATAAATTTGGCCAAACGGGAGGTTTTTCGTCAAGAATATAAACACGCCCTGAAGTTAATTTAGTGAGAGAACATACTTTCTGTATTTTTAATTAACTATTCCGAGATAAAAAAACTAAACAAGTAGCCATATCAACTTGTGTACAGATAATTATAATTTTATTTAGTTTTTCCTGTTTGCATTTCAATATTTCAACATTTAGAAATATTATGGTTTTGTTGCTGTTTTCATAATTTTTAGATTTTAATGTTAATGTCAACATCTCGATGATTATAAGAAGAAACATATGATTAGATGATTTTATCCCAAGCATATTGAATGTCTAGTATATGTGTTTAGCATTACTTTCAAATTTTTAGGCATGATTATTTCAATAACATATCTGTGGACGGCAAATAATCATATTATTTTTCTCCTTTTTTAAATTTAATGTTTGATAATATGGATCGATTTAACTTGATTGCTATATTTTCATTCTATTCTTTATCATATTTTTAGGAAACTGATAATATTTCCAAGTTCTAAGACAGAGATTTTCAAAAATACAGGTGGAATATAAATTATTTGCTTGAATTATAATGGCAGATTGGCAAGAAGTTTAAAAAACATGATTTAATATTTGTGTCTAAGTTTTTATTCTGTGTGTGTGGTCCTTAAGATTATTGAAATCTGGTGATCTTTAAGATTATTGAAATTCACTGTTATAACACATTATTCAAAATTTACTGCGGCAGGATTATTGTCATATAAGTTTAAAATATATAAAAGTGCTCGGGACAATTTTTTTTCAAGGTGATAATATTATATAAGCGGTTAAATTTAAAAACGAAAATTTGTACTACTACTTGATTACATGTTTTTTTTAATTTGCAGTCAGTTCAATTTATCAATTAATTTCAAGTCCATTATTTTTTTCGATATTTTTTTTAATTTATTGCTTATTGGCGTAAGGTCTTTAATACATTTACCGCTCTAAAACATATCACCTCAAAATGTGGTAACTAAAGTCATAACAAAATATAAGATATAGGAGAAAGCCAAGCGTGTTATAGTACATTATGAATAAGCACGACAATTAATTTGAAATCAGAAATTTTAAAAAAAAATTATAATTTTTTTAAAGAAACAAACCAGCATATCTTACACCGTTTTGGAATTTGGACTAAATACGCCAACTTTTAAAGTACCAAAATAGCGTAATAAATTATCTTAAGCACAAGCAGTCAAAGTTATGAAAATGTGAGGGAATATTTTGAGTAAATGATTGGGTAAAAAAACATAATTTTTCT
This sequence comes from Druceiella hillmani, assembly GCA_039881145.1. Lineage (NCBI taxonomy): Eukaryota > Metazoa > Arthropoda > Insecta > Lepidoptera > Hepialidae > Druceiella > Druceiella hillmani. Next base: position 22,284,271 of record JAYKKI010000016.1, on the reverse strand, counting down.
ATTATTTTAAATTAATGCAGTTTTGTCTAGAATGTGATTATAATGGTTATTCAGGATTAAGAAACAAAAATAAGAATCAAGAAAAATGAAAATTCATAGTATATTTTTCTGATTTTTCTAAGAACTGTCACAACCTGCCCTTTCTACTATTTTTGGCTTGACGTTGAATTTTAGGATAGCTGCAACATAAAGAATGAAATACCAGCATTGTCTATTATTGACAGAGAGACTTAATAATATGAAAATTAGATAATTATAAAAGCTTAAATAGCAACAAAATAACAAACTTAAATTTGAACAAAAGCTTATTTCAACCATAAGATCAACGTAATATTAACAAAATTAGTAGCATATAGCATATCTTAAACCACAAAGAATGTACCAGATATAAAATATTAATACTTAAAATTTATGTGAGATTAATTGTGATGAAAGAAAATTAGGCTCTCTCTGAAAAAGTCTATCACGTTTGTCTTCATAAACATTACCTACCTCTGAAAATAGACGTCCACTGTACGCAGGAGAAGGAGAAAAGGATAAAAATATTAGTTAAACTGGCCATGTGTGAATACTTTTCTTCGTTATTTGTCCACCATGCGAATAGATTGAGACTGCGTTACCGAATTTTTCATTTGAATAACTTTGTAATTCTATTGGAATAAAGGAATCTATTGAAAATATAATCTATTGAAAGAAAATCCTAAAAGTCCCTTTTAGGATTTTTTCGGACACCGCTGCCTTCTCAAGCGAAGCAATCTCTTCATGTCAGGTCTAAATCGTTGCACAAGATTCACGAAAATTCGTAACTTTTACTGCTACTCGCTTTTTATTTGTTCTCTCAACAATTGTATTTTTATTAATTCGATTTTTCTGAAGTTAAAATGTTCAATCAAAACGTCGGGCCTAACGAGCATGGTATTATTTTTTATATCTTTAAAGGTTGTAATACGGCCATTATCTCTTTCAACACTAGTCATAGATACACACTTAAGTTATAAAGATTCACTGTGCCACAGTTTTCAGAAATATGTAATGACACTGCTCTGTTTTGTTTTTAAAGGTGTTCGCAAATATTAAATGTACTATAGAAACATGGAAAATGTATATAGACTTAGATCTCGTATAAGCTTATGTCTTAGCAAATTTAGCTCACTTTGAATTTGAATAAACTTTTCTCGAACCAGAGTGCAGTGGCTAAAATGAATAACAATTCTTTTTCCAATTTTATAGCTTCACTGACGCTTTCGTGGACTTTTGGTAAATTATTTATAGCCAGTTTTGATATATGGATAAAACATACTCTTCCAATGTATGAGTTCTTGTACTTTTCCTATATTAGGTCCATTATCTCTAACTCTCTTATGATCAATTTACCACATATTTATGATACCTTCCAGGTGAATTCGAATGTTGACTGTTGTGTGCTGCCCGCTAAGATATTTCGTTAGAAGAACATGGTGCAGTGCATAAATTCATTCTCCCGAAATGTTAATGTAATATAATTTCCGAAATATTTATATCCCCTGCAATATAATGAGCATCACTATTGAATTGTAACTAAGAAGATACTCCTAAACATATCTAAATACCGTAATATATTACTAGTCATATTAATACCTTTTTATTTCAAAGTTTGGTGGCAAACAAAAGTAAAAAATTCAGCGTTCTGTCTTGTAGGTGTTACGAATGCAAAATATCATTACTGAGAATGAAAATGATTAAAATATTTTACTTCTGGCAATATTCTGATATTTTATTAAGAATGGAATATTTTAGTATTTTTGAAAAAAATATATCGTGAGGAAATAAGAATATTTCAGTTGTTTTAACGCATCATCTCAAGAAGTTCGTTAGGTAGTCGTCGATTCCGTCCGTGGGGTATGATGAGAAAATTACAAATATATTTATTACAGTTTATTATAATATGCTGACAAATTCTAATAAAATGTTGAAAAAATAGAATAAGTTATCAATACGCATTTTATGTCACCTCTCACCGAGATGACGAGAGCAGTGATAGTGAAGTAATCTAAAAAACAAACTAGACTTAAACGATTTTTGCTTTCATCAAAAATGAGGGAAGAGTAGCCTCTCTATTAATGTTTGATTACATCCAATTTTATGTTTAATTCATCCCTTGTCAACAGCGAAATAACTAAAGTTGTAAATATTAGTTGTAGAGTCTACTAATTAAAATGAACATATCATTCACAGATTTTCTGATCCAAAAATTTACTTGTTTAATTAGGCTGCATTAGAAAATGTATATATTGTTTAAGAAAAAAGTTTTCATTTTAATATAATTGAAAATTGTACTAATATTTTAATTAGAGATATAATAATTTTAACCTTGAGGGAAATAATTTCATTGAAGATTTTATTGAAAAAATATATTTCCTGGTTCAGTAAGAGTTGTAATGCAACGATGCCAAAAGTAATAATAATTTTTTTGTCAACATAAGTATCCTTACCGTAACATAGTAGATTGCATAAATTGTTCTAAATATATGGTTCACAATATAGTTTTATGAAATGTTAATGCTCTAGATCTCAGATTATTGTTATCTTTTCCAATTCAAAATGTTCATAAGAACATTATTCCTAAATTACACAATTTTCGGATTTACAAATCTTATCCGTTTCACTGCAAGTTAGCAGCAGCTAATCATTTATGTTCATACAATTTTTTAAGTTGCAGTTAATAATTTTTTGACCCTTCGAAATCATGACAAGCAAAAAAAATATTAAAAAACTGTTGAAAACTAGCTTCATTAGAAACCATGTGTAACTTTTTTCCTGAGATGTAATTAGATTAGATGAATTTTTAGATCCAAACTTTTAAACCTATTTTTAGAAGTATTACATCACTACATTTTTGGGATTATTAATTAGAAACTTATTTCCGCACTCATATTTTTATGTCAATATAAAATAGATATTGACAACGAGATAATTATCATGGTCATCAATTTTTGTTTCGGATATACACTGATGTGAAAACAACGAAGATAAAAATAGAAGATAAATTTTTGGGGTATACTAGTTGTTTATAAATATGCAGAGAAAAGACTTGGTAAATCTGTTTCGTTATTTATTTAAGTAAAAAATGTAGCCTTTGTTTTAATATGAAGTAATTTACATCATTAAACATTTGTTTACATATTCTGTTGGAGCAAAAACCCCGTTCCATAAAGTGGTTCTTTTCTACTTTTTTTTTAATTTAAGTGATTATAGCCTTTATATATTTTTTAATAATTTTTGCACCAAAAATTCACTTAAATTGATATATTGTTTTTCAAAAATCAAATAAACGTCAAAAATTGTTTTCGTTTTCAAATTCTAGTAACCAACGTAGTGATAAATATAGTTTAAGAAAAAATATTATGAAACCACTCGAAAGAGTAATTGTAGAAAAATTCTAATTTAATTTCTGGTAAAGAAAATATAATGCCAAAAATAGTTGATTATTGACAAAAACAGGGTTAGTTAAGAGTTGAGAAATTAAATAAATTTAAGAAAACTGCATTCTCTTTCAAACCAATTTCAATGAAATAATATTGCATAAAATTTCCTCTACTTAAAGTCCAAATATTCTTAAAATTTCCACCTCTCATCCCATCTCGTTATCTTTATAATTCTATGATATATTTAAATTTATGTATATATTTTGAACTCTGATTTACGGAGTTGTACCAAATCTTTATAGTCTACTTGCATGAGATTGATTTTTCATTAATAGGACGTTTTTATGTATTTATTATAAATTTATGGGTACGGTATATTACTAAAAAAAATGAATAGGCGAAGACTGTCCGCCTCAATGAATCATCAGCATCACGTGGAGGCTATGCAACTGATTTCTTAAGGATACAATTGAGTACTTATTTGAAATTGAACAGAATGTTTTATAGTGCAAACAGTGTAAGTAAATATATGAAAAGGTAATCGCACTATGTAACTATAATTCGTCCTACCATGCTCTTTGTGTTTATGCAATAATACATGATTGGATACTATCGAATTAATCATCATGAGGAATGTCTTGATGTAATAAATGTAAAATGAAAATAATTACTAAGTTCTAAGAAAGTAATTGTATAATCTATAACTACAATAAAAATGAAATATTTTTCTTTTTTTCTAAACGTCACATAATTACGCTAATAATATTAAATCTGCATTTATATTTTGTTGAATTTCATACTGAACGTTTAAAGTTTTATTGCTCCAAGTTATATTAAATATATAACCATCCACTAAAAACATAATACCTTTAAAAATGGTTATTGAATAAGACTTGCGTTATAGTAAATTGTGAAAAAACGAGCTTCTTGCAAGACATTCTCGGTGAATTACTAACGTGGGATAAGTTGACAGCTATGTGAATAAAAGTGCAAAAGAAAATTAAAGAGTTAAAATAGGGTACATACCTATTAGTTCAGTAGCTGATGTCCTCTGATGACAGTATGATAGTTGTAATGAAATACGTGAGTACTTTCGTTCAACTGAACGCCTTTATTTCAACTCTCAAAAAATCACCTTTTTGTCTTCTTGAATCTAAAAATTTAAATATTTTACGTCACAAACGAATACTTTTTTCACTTTCATAATATATACTTGAACCGAGCAGAATGATGTTCAAAATATGGATCCCTTTGGTAATATTAAACATTCAATGATTAATAATTATTTTAAAAGAAAGTAGTAAAAAGTTTAGGTCGGTTCTAAGATAATCATCTAATCCTAATACTAACTAATAATATTTTGAATTTTAAAACGAATTTGTTTCTTTATTTGTTTGTACTTATATCGACAATCAATAATTCAACCATGATTTATTGCATCCACCCAGATTATCACGGAGATTGTCGAATATTTGTACTCTATTAAAGACAAAAGTGTGGACATAAGTATGCATGCATATCATTATAAATAACTAACCTTGCCTTAACTTTACAGATAATTGTTTTAATTTTGGGATTACTCTGTCATACTAGTATTTTTGCAGCAGGGAAGCCGCGGATCCAAGCTAGTACTGGAAATGAGTTCAACATAATAATATAATCCAAGTATATATTTAAAACATTTACCTAGCTATTCGTTTTTGTTTTCAGCATAAAAATAATTATTTCAATAATATCGATTCTAAATACAGCTATATTGTAACAGCTGTTTCGAAAGACTTAAGAACAAATGAACATGGAGTAAACAAACGTAACTATGAAATAATTTACGAGTTTAGACGATGTTACTAAATTGTTCCATCTTCAGAGTAAAGCAATATTGCATGCGATAGAACGTGGATGAGTAATCAATAATTAATGTTTAGAATTTAGTCACAATCAGGTTTTTTCGCCGAATTTCTGATTACCATATTTATCACTTTTTTATCTGATTCCTCTGCCTGCTATCTTGAGCTATTTGGACTATGGGAAACGTGTAATTTTTAATTCAATGGAATTCAATGAACATTTTTTCAATGATTTTATTACAATAATAACTAAAAAGCGGAAATAAAATATTTATGTATTTATTAAAATTTTAATAAGCGTTATGGGAAATTACAGTACGCCTTTGGTCGTATTGGTTTGAAATAAAATTAGAATAAATTTAAATAACATATTATCATATAAATTTATTCTAATTTTAATTCAAACCAATACAATCAGAGACGTAATAGAATTAAATTTTATAACATTTCAAGATTCATAGTTTTCCTATTAAACTATTTAAACCTTTTACGAGATCCCTAGAAATACTTCATGTAAAAGTTTTAATAATTACAGCCAATATATAGTCGATTTACTGTCACTAACGTTCCTTGCTAAAAATTTATTTTGCATATACAGATTCAAATCTGCAGAAGATAGACGATATTATTCTTATGAAAAATATGGTGGGATGATTTTCATTTACAAATCATAAACTAAATAAATTTTCAAGACAATAGTATAGCAATTTTTAAATTAAAAATAAACCTGATTAATGAATTGTAAGTTTTCGTACGAAAATATTAAAAAAATACGAGAAGGCATTCAGGATAAAGGTTTAATTTTTTTACTTAATAAATAACGATTTTAACATATATGTGTATCGGTATGGGAAGTCGAGAATGATCTTGATCAGCCATTAATAAATTCCAATATTCAATATATTATATACCAGGTTTATGATCACTGCAATATTTTCACAATAATTAATTACATTTAATATTACGAGGGGCGTTTTTAAGTTCGTGGAATGGAGGATAAGGAGTGAGAATAAAAATTTAAAAAAAAAATTTCAATATATTTACCTGCTACCCTAATACATTTTTCAGATCTTTCAATTAGCTTATGTATACCCCCATAAATAAATATTTCGCCTTTGCCCGAAAAATAAGCTGAAACTGCGTCCTTCACTTTTTCATCGCTTGAAAACTTCTTTCCACGACGTTCTCTTTTAAGGTTTGGGCACAAATAATAATCACTGTCAATGCGGCTCGTGTGAACGGGTGCATTGTCGTGAAAAAGCAGGACACCTTTGGTCAATTTTCCCCTTCTTTTTTCTTTGATTACTACTTTCAACTTCTTTAGAATTGACACATAGTATTTTCCGGCTATGAAAACACCCTTATCTTTATAATCCGTCAACAGGATCCCTTCTGAATCCCAAAAGACTGACACTATGATTTTTCTAGCCGACTGTGACACCTTAAACTTCTTGGGTGGTGGTGTGCCTTTTTTGTGCTACTGTATTCTTGTTTGGACTCAGGTTCATAATGATGAACCCAAGTTTAATCTCCAGTAACAATTTGACTCAATAGTCCATCCTTGTCTTCACTACAGAGGTCCAGAAACGCGCGAGAACACTCCACTCGGCGTTGTTTTTGGCACGGTGTGAGCATTTTCGGCACCCATCTTGCGCTGACTTTTGTCATGCCAAGATGATCATGGAGAATTTTAAAAGTTGTTGTATCCGATACTCCAATCATCACTGCTGTTTCTTCATTAGTCTGGCATCTTCCAATACTATTTTTTCAACTTTTTCAATAATTTCCGGAGCGATAGCATGGAGTCATTTCGATCGGCCGACCGGGGCGTGGGTCGTCTTCAAATGAATCTCTACCCTGTTTAAAGCGACGATGCCACTTGTAAACCAAGGTTTTAGCCGGGCATGAGTCCCTGTAAACGGATACCATCTCTTTTAGTATGGTTTGAACCGACTTTCTTTGCAGGGTAAGGAACTTTATAACGGCGCGGTACTCGATTTTTTCCATAGTTCAGACTTTCTTCCAGATTGAGTTGTTTGTTCGGCGATAGTTCAAAGCTAATGATCCGATTATGCTAAAACTTGGTATTTATACTGATAATGAGTTACTTAACTAGCTGTCATTCCGTTTATCACCTTTACTAATGGTCTACCTTTCCATTCCGCGAACTTAAAAACACATATGATATATATATTTATGTATATATATTTTACACCTTCGTGTATATATATTTTATACTCGAATTTGTCTTTACTTATTGATAAACACTAGATACTAACTATTGATTAATATATAAAAGGAAACGTGAGATAGTTCCTCGGTAGGCGCGTTTGTTACGGGCTCACTCTCTATATATAGATATCGCTTGAGTAATATCCATATGATGATGACCATTTGATACGGCCATCCTGCGAGACACATGTCCTCATGTATTTATTCCACAAGAAAAGTTTCGCAAAGTATCCTCCACTCGACCAATTCTTTTGTTAAACAATTAGGTAAGGCCATTGTAAATTATAAAGTTTACATATTTATAACACCTAAACCTTGATTACTGTACTTTATACACAACTTAGAAATTAATTTTAACCCTGTAAACTAATAAGTTTTTAAAAAATCATTGACGATACAAACTATGATGCACATATTTCAAGAATGCAAACATATCACGACTTTTTATCACATTATAAATTTATCACGGGCTCTATTATTATTAACGGTCCCCGAAATTTATTGTTTAATTTAATGTGAAACTTTCCTCGTTTTGTATTAATACAAAGCTACCTTCAGAAAATTCATCAAGCTTTGCTTTATTCTAATCAAATCTATGTTTGTCGCAATTAGCACCTTTATTCAATATTACATCGGGCCTAATACCTGAATATTGGTAAATCTATTTGAGCCTCAACATAATTACAAGTCATTAAAGATAATAAATACGCAACTATTCCGATCGTTAGTTTTAGAGAACTTGTTTTAATAGTATAATTAACACTGCAATGTTTAGCTAACTGAATCTCGCCTAAAACATCAACTGTCATCAGAAGTTGCTATAGCAGTGAGAATAGATGTTAAGACACTTATTTCGCGTTCTTGTCCATTTGCACGTGAACACCATGTAGCTATTAAGTGAATATAAATATTTGAATATTCCCAAAAGTTTATATGTACTTTACTTGCGAAACAACGGCCTTAATCAGCGTTTATTCAAGAAGGCTTACCGAATAAGGCTACGTTCTCCTTGATATCTATAACAATATTACTGGTATCAATATACGTAGAATGGCCAAGTAACACGTACTTTGTAAACACGTCTATTAAAACAAACACGTTATCTTTCAAGTCTCATTTATCTCTAAGTTTTCCAGCAACGTCTGTATGAATTTTAATCCAACGGGAAGATATCTTAAGTGTCGGGTGAATTTTTCGAGAGTGAGACTACGCAACTTTGCATGGGACGCAGTTATCTATGAAATTCTTAACATATCAAGACATTCCTTCTAACCAATAGTAGCCATAAACCTTCTCTAACATCTTGTCGTAACCAATATATACATTGAATATATTTGGCGTTAATTTTGTAGAAATGCATTATTCCCAATTAAATGAAACTACGTGATGTAGTATTATTTCTACTTTTTTTAATTTCTTTACCATGACCTAGGTTTCGTTTTATTATAAGATCCTCAGGTGGGCTATTAGCAAAGATTAGATCTATCTTTAAGCGCAATATTACCTTTCTTTCTATTGAAAGGAAAATAATAAATAAACCCAAGGACTAATATGTTTTCTTACATTGCTAATTATTATATATATTGATTAAAATCAGATCAAGTGTGAAGAATACTATTGCGATCCAAATTTGATACGTAATTCTCAAACCCATAAAAGGCAACGAAATTCATTTTTCTTTGTTGGTAAATATAGTAAATTTCCACAAGGTCTGTAAAAGCTTTTTTGTGGAAGTAACGCCTATAAGAAAAAAACTTTGCTAAATTGGCATTTAACAGCGAGTAAAAATTAATGTCTTCCTAATAATACGTAAAACATAATATTTCTGTTTATAACCGCAGAAATATTATGTTTTACGTAATGTCTCGTTTAATTTTTTTTATTACAATGTTTTTGAGTATTAAATGTAGATTGAATAATAACGGGAATAATAAATAATGTACACATCATCATCAACATTCAGAATTTGATTTTAGATTGAAACAGCCCAATTTTCCAATAAATCGTAGGTATTCGGTATTCGACCGAATACTACATATATGACCGAATATACTGAACATCAAAAGTTTCAAATATTCGTTAACAGTTTGGCTAATAATAAAATATTTTGGTTTTTTGACAAAAATGATTTTAAATATTTATGGTGTGAACAAGTACTGTATAAGGAATGAAAACGTATTTTCAAATGTTAACATCTACAACTAAAACTTTTGTTATTTCTCACAAACAAATATGGGTAATTATGTCGAAAAGCGAAGAAAATTAATAACAGTTTAATGAACCTCATATCAAGACAAATGGAAAGTGTAGATTATTCCAATATTTCGTGGTCAAGGTTACAATATTACTTTATTCTGTAATTTTATTAATTTTAACAATAAGATGAAGTCAATCGTTGAGACATAAATAAGGTAATATCTGCATTTGAATCTAACTTGTGATTGACTGATGCTTATTTATTAATCGTACACTTTTTTCTCTTGTGTTTGTTCTCTTACTTATTTTTGATACCAAAAGCTATTACACACATTCACTAATATGGCATTTCAATGTCCACAATCTTGTGTGAAGTTTAGACTTACAGATTTAAATACACATATTCACATTTTAACCTACGTTTTCTATGTCATTATTAACCAGTGTCTCCATAGAGTAACACAACCCTCACCGAAGTCGCATTAAAGAAAATCGGTTCAATGCAGTTTGATTTCACCTCAAATTGATGAAAATAAAAGATAAATTTCGCAAAGACATCTATGAAATTAATCGTGATAAAAAGAATTTTCAAACAAATGTTTAAATTAATGTCGCTCAATGTAAATGCAAAGAACTCGCTCTTAACTTTCGTTCATTCAAGGTTCATCGATGTAACCATATAATGCTCTCGAGCACGCACAATTGAGAATAGTCGCTTTCAAAAGAACTCTTTGCCGAAATTAATTAAATGGCAGCAACGCTGTTTAGTCACTTTATATTTCCGAAGACGTGTGTTTAAAAAGCTAAATGTTAAATGATACTAGTAATGTAAGAAATTCTTGAAATGTAAATAGTGAAGAAAGATAATATCCAACTTTACGTTTTGTATGGAACGTGTACTAGGTATCCCAAAACAGGAAAGGAAATATTTAAAGTTTTTTGCTCCAAGTTACGAAATATTCCCAAACTTAAATACCACATGGCAATGTTTAATGGAGGCAATTTTTGAAGAGAACATCATTATTTCATATATTTTGCAACATTCATTTATGATAAATTATTGTCCGAAGAAAATAAAAATGAACTCATTGGGGTGATTATGGAAAAATATTTCATTATATTCGCTGGTAAATTAAGTTGTTACGCAAAGTTCTATAACGCATTACGTAAATTATGGCGTTGAATATAGTGGACCAAGCCAATTGCTTTATTAGTGTCAAAATTTCAGTATAACACTCAAAATAAAAGTAGCTTTTCATGATCATACTTTAATGAAAAAATACTTCTTTCATTGAACGTCATTATATTCTGTTTCCTTCTATTATTTTATTATTTTACTTATTAATCTACACAACGATGGAATTACATTGTAACATCTGTAGTCTTCAAGAAATTAATTACTTCCTTAAAAGATGTAAGAAAACCTTTTCAGGTGCTTTTATAGAAGAAAATATAGATATTACTCTTTTTCTGTTCCTACTATATTGTTCCTTTTGTTTAATTGTATAACCTTAATGTTTTAAGTTTCTTTTGGAAAGGTAAAGAAAAAAAAAATAAAAGTATATTGCTTAGCCGTTTTCACTTGAAAAATCGATTCACGACTTATGTAGTAAATTCTAAGTTTATGATTCGCTCTTGAGGCCAAAATTGCTCATGCCGCTCTTGTAGAGCAACGGCAAGTCAAAATTTTGAAAGCATTTTTCGAGCTATGGACCTATTGTTTTTGTATGGACCTATTGAATGACAGAACAATCTGAAATCAAGGCGGGAGCCTATGTAAAAGAAATCTAGCTGTATACATTTAAAATGGAAAAGTCGGCTTCGAAGTTCACAACTGTGTTAGGATTTCGAGGATATAACTATAGTGGATAATTAAACAAAAAAATTTAAAATGGAAAGAGAAATACTACACTTGTTTTTAATTTTGCTATATGATTATATTTTGCTAGGTAACATGATATTTTAGAACATAAAAATTAGCGGTTTAGAAATAAATTACTTGGAAAGTAATAAAAATATCGCATTATAATTTAAGTTTCGAAGAGTAACATTTTCAAAAATACTATATATAAGTGATTGCCTCATGCATGTAATAATGTCGGTCAGGTGAATTTAATGATAATTAGATATAATTGAAATCAAATTAAACTAAAAAATAAGTTTCACTTTGAGTGTATGATTTTATACGCATTTTTATCCACTAATTTGCGCTAAGTATTTATATTCGTTCTACAATAATGTTAACTTTATGATCATGGTTTGCGATTGGCATTATAAGTCACTGCTGCATGTGGGTTTCTTTCAAGGGTATATAATTTGGGGTCATGTCCACAATTACACCAGCTACGCTGGGTGAACTCTCACACCAGTGGCGCTGCCATCCGTCACTGGTCTGAATATGTTTAGCTACAAGATTATGAACATCGTTCAAATTCCACTTCAGAATCAGAGCCCGGGACCCATATCCTATCAATTATCTCGGTACCTTTTTTAGATACACTACGCGCACGACGCTGCATTCCATGTTAAAACTTCGTATCTTTGTTCTGTAACTCAAGTTTTGTATCAGGTAATAATTTATATACGCAAGTTTTTCATGAAAAATTTTCGCTCCATCATTAGATTATACTTTATTTGAAAAACTTACCAAATTTAAACATCAAAGTTATAATAAAGCCATAAAATTGTTTATGCGTACTTTTTAAATTTAAACTTTATTCTAATTGGACATAACACACTTAGAACTTGAACGTAACTGTAATTAAATTTTTTTTTATTTAATGAGGTGATAAAAGAAGAATTTGCTATATCTTCACGTGTACGTTTTGATGGGATATTTACATGTGAGATTACAATTGATATCTCATTTAAATAAGTGTGGTACGTTCCCACTTTCATCAAATCATTTTTGATTTTCCGCCATTGTTAATACTTTAAAAATATTATCAAATTTAGTAATATCAATTAAGTAATTAAACTACAGTTTGCATAACGGTAATTTTAAATTAACATTAATAGTATTTTTTTTATATTACAGTATTATGGTGATTTAATGAAGCCTTACATAATTCTTAGCATTACGGTTGTGTGTGAAAAATTTATGTAATAATAATAATGAATTTTGATTGAATAATACCTTTTAACCAAAGCTACTTAATTTATAATGCAGTAAGTGTAATTAATAATATAAATTTTTACGGGTGCCTTTAAAGAGTTTATTTAATTTATCTACTTTGTTTATCTTAATTAAGAACGACATACGAGTAAATAAGTAATTTTTTTCTTCTGTATATTATTAATCCATATACTGAAACAGTAGTTATATAACCTCCGATAAGTAAGTTTAAGTTTAAAATATAAAAATAGCCATTAAAATTTCTCAAAAGTGTTTAGTCTCCACTGTTGTTTAAACCTGATTTTCTGTGCATTTATGCGTTAAATTTTACAATAATAATATGTAATAAATGTCTCAATGACTAACCCACTTTACTGTTCAGTTTCTATAATTCGGATTTATAATTGAAACATTTTCTTTTAACGTTGCTGTTGCAAAATTTCAATTAAAAAAAATATTAATTTAATTTGCTGTTGAGTTTAAAAGGGCTCAAAAAATTGAGTCGAAATTATAACACTATGCACGTTAATATTCTTTTAAATCTGGCTATCTTTTTATAATAATGCATCACAAGATAAAACATATAGCAAAAAAGGATGCAATACTGGAGAGAAACGACTTACTTTTTCATCTATTTTCGCTCACAAAAATTCTCCATTAATTTTTTCTGTATTAAGGTGTATAGCGCTACCAATCGAAATCAAAAAGAAGATTATTGTTTTACGTTTTCCGTATTAAAACTTGGGAGCTTGTTTGCAATAACAGCTAAATAATTTTAAAAACTAACTAAATATACAGGTTTATGAATCAAATTCAATACGCTATATTAGGTACAATACACTATATTTGGTGATAATTTTACTACACATTATCACTAAACAAGTGAAAATCTAAGATACTAAAGTACTTTATTCATAAAAGAAGCGTTTTATAAAATATGAAAGAGAATTTTTTGAATAGTTTTTTTCAATTTTATACGAATTTCTAATATTTACTAAAATTTATTTAATAAACTATTGATTATTTTGTTTTATATGTACCGTTTAAAGAATAAATAGTCAATCGCTTTAAAGATATTACTTCTACTGTTTTCATTATCATCAAAATGTCTAACTTCTGAATGTTTCTAAGTTGCTAACGAAATAGAAATTTTGAATTACGGAGTTTAAATCGAATGTTATCCTTTTTATTTTATTACCGAGCATTTAATATTAACTTATAACTATTTCGATTATTAACACCCAAACGTGAACACTGCAACAATTAGTCATATATTTACGCACTTACCGATGCTTATAAACTTTGAAAAACTTTCATTATTTGTTTCAACTTTATACAGATTTCGTTCACAGTTCACAAATCTCCTAAAAATATATAGTCCTAATTAGTTTTTACATAATTTATAATTAATAGTAGCATAATCGTTTTACGTTTTCAGTAATTTTAAATGAAAATATTAATATTTGCAACCGACTTGATAAAAAAAAAACGAAAAGCCAGTTAAATAATCTTTGAAGCTATGGCGAACAAAAGAAATCGCTTTACGTCGGTGCGTACAAATAATTTGAATTGCCGTTCAATTTCTAAAACATTTGAGACACTACAAAAATGTTCTCAGTTGCCAAATCCTTCGATTTTGTCAAAACATGCTCTTCTATTGCTTTTGTTTTGGAAAACCTTTAACAAAAAAAGTCTAACGATAGTCGTGTACTTTTTATAGTACCAACGGGATTCCCTGATTGTTGGAGATTTGTTTTAAAAGCGATTTGCCTGGCGGTTAGCCAAACTGCTGCATGGCAGTAGGTAGGTAAACCTATTGACGTTAGCTTACGGCAATAACTAAAAATAATAATAATAATATATAATGGTTAAACTTATTGACGTTGACTGTTAGTTATTTCGCCTTTACTGGATTATCAACTGAAATTCACACTTTGAGAGAACTGTACTTTATTTTGGAAAATGTCAGAGAAACATGGAATTAGATCCGTCTTTCAACTTGAATGTCTCTCTTTACAACGGGTCTTTTTTAGAGGATGGATCTTTAAAATGAAAAAAAGGGTAAAAATCACGATAAATAAAGGCATGGTATTGGCTTTATTGAAAAGGTAATTTTATACCATTTGTGTTTAAATACGATTGTGTTTAAATGAGGCATTTGGGCGTTGCGACAAGCTCGACTGAAGCGCACTCTGGAAGTGCAATTCTTAACCACTTTTTCGAAAAAGAGTTTGTTCAGCAATTAGGCTAAATTTTTATTGAATGGCTACATCAGTAAATAAAATTGCCACCTTTGGAATTACCTCTAAAAACCCATTACATTTGTTAGCCTCAGCATTAGTCTCAAAAAGAATATAAGCAATTTTATTATGACTTATTTTGTTAACACTTTATAAACCAATATGCTATATAATTCAATAAATTCTATGATTTTGTTGTAATTTGACATAGATGACCAATAAACTAGATTACTTTTTAAACACAAATTGATTTTGTAACAGCTAGTAAATTATGAAAAACGAATAAAACTTAACACAGGTATGAAATTATTGGAATAAAATATTTAACTTGTATTCATATATGAGAATTAAAAAATAAATTATTCATAAAGGTGATGTAAATAGGGTAAATTACGAGAAATTAGCTATTTAGCAACAAAGAGAATAGGAAGAAAAAACGTCTATTTATAAGAAAAAAATTTTTTTTGGTATCAATTAAATATCAAGACAATACTCTTTATTTCAACTTTCTCCATATTTTCGGGATGTATTTTCTCGAAAAAAATTTGCCCAAAGGCTAATTAGATTTTGGGAACAATTTTTAACATGCGTAGTGCATTAAAATTTCTTTAAAAATAAAGTAATATTTAGAAAACTATAATTTTGTTTACTATTTTTCGTATTTTCTTTTCCTATTAGCATAACTGATATGCTAATTATGAAATATAACCTGAAGGTAATTGGGAGTTTTGAGAACTTCCTTAAGTTCTAAAAAATATATGAAAATTTAGTATTTGCATAATTTATGCACATTGATAAAATAAAAATTTCAAAAATAATTAAATTAAATTATCATATATTGATGTAATACAAAGAAAAAAACAGATACATAATATACTATATATTTCTGGTACAAATTTGATATTAAATAATAATAATTAAAGCTGTATAAAAAATGTATGAAAATAAAATGCAACATTTTTTTTTATAATTCATTAAAGCTTATGAAACAATGCTATGAATAATCTATGCTTTCTTAATCTGCATTTAAGTAACTCATAACCAAAATAATATTAATAGTAATAAAAATAGCAATATATTACCAAAATGTTTGTACAAAGACGCTCAGTTTAAAAACAATTTAATAGCTCTCGCTTACAATTTCAATCAATTGACCAATGCTGTTACAACAGGTCGCAGGGTGCGAAAAATGGAGTAGGATACTAAGGAGAGCCCATGTATAGACCTCACGGGTAGTTTAATTAAAGTGTAGCTCTGCCATAAATCTGATAATTTGGAAAGACACATATTTATGGAAAGGTCTACAAAATAGGTTAGCTACTTTGTCAGTGTCAGTTAAGTCGGTGGAGAAAGGTACAACCTGATCACTTTTAAATAATACATTTTTACGGTTAATTTATTAAAGATAATCTCAAGGGTTGGTTTATTTGTTCTGTGCCTTTCTGTTGATATTATTTTCGTGCACATATATTATTTTGAAGTAGCTTTAACCCTTTGTACACTGAAATTATTCTACTTGGCAACAGAGAATGAATTATAATACACCAACATTTATGGAAAACTACATCATTTTTATAGATCTTTATTTGACTCCTTCACTTAAATAGTTAATCTTCATTACTTAGACATTTTAAAAAGACGTTATTATACGGAATATCCATCCGAATACTAGCTTTTTTTCAAAATGACCATGAAGTCTTTATGTCAATATAAGCTGTTTTTCATATAATCCTCAAAAGCAAACAAGAACCATTCCTTTGTGTAAAATTATGTGATCAGTTTGATAATCCAAATTAATTTTTTTACTTGTTTTCTAATTTTGTTTCACATTTAAAGACTTTTATCTCATTTTCTTCTTTACTTTCACATCTGTACTAAAAATATAGAAACAATTGAAAAAAATGTAATATTAAAGGAGTATTTATCGTTGTAGTGACTAAAGAAAGAGAACACAGAGGAGTTTTAAGTATATTTGCTGTAGAGGAAGTGAAGAAATGAATAACATTGAATACTACAGATGTAACTAATAGTCAACTTTTATTACTCGTTCTTCTATTACTAACATTCGTGCAAGCAATAAAGGCAAATATTATTTATATTTGTGGGATTCTATCAATTTTATTACTCATTGCTTAAGTTTTCAGAGTTCAAGACCTAAAAATAAATTCGCTCTACTTGTTACTTTACATTATATATTTAACATTTTTGATTTATTAATTTCATTATTTGATTACCTAGTTTAGCATAAAAAATCTTATTCTCTCATTTTATATGATATTTCTAGTAATTTAAGTAAGTAAAAGTAGTTCATTTACGATCACAAAAAAAATTGCGTACGGAAAGGAGCTTATTAAAAAACCGGAACATTTGCATTATATAACCTCATAGAATAACATCAATTTAATTTATTACCCTCACTAAAACATTTGTATATTGTATAACTTTCGAACACATAATAAAAACTACACCGTTCCCCTACCATGAACTCATTAAGGTAAATAGTTTGAAAACCCTCGTAAACCCAGCTTCCGCTATTGTTTTGTATAATATTTAAATGCTGTTGGAAGTATCTAAGAGTCAATCTTTACAATTGTTGTCATACAACGAAACCTAGTTCGTGGTAAAGAATTTAAATCAAATAAAACAATATTATATCATGTAGTTTCATTTAGTTGTGAAAAATTGAATTAAACTGAATTTCTTACTTCTTCATCATGGCAGTCGCCAGCTAAATTCTCGATGTACCTTTTCACAAAAATCAATAAAGCAGGTCCTTTTTCAAATACTTTACTGCACTTTCTGATAGTATAAAAACATGCGTATTATCAATACTTTTTGTTTAGTTCGATTTTCCTTAAATAATAAATTATTACTTCATGACGCATTAAAAACATCGCATTTAACTTTATTGGTACATAGAAAACGATGTTCAATTCTTTATTTTAAAATGCCCTTATACTATCTCAGAAAAGTAGCAAATCCTTTTGATATGTAATGTCCTTTTATTATTTTAAATAATATTCATACTTTTTTAAATAATTTTACTATCAATATAGAATTAGTTGCACTCTTCATGAGTATAATAACTATAAACTAAGAAAAAAACTTAAACTTGAAAGTCACAGTTTCCTCCATTTAAAAAGTTATCGCTATAAAATAAATCTTTTGAAAATATGCCTATGTCTTTTTTTATCATTGGCAAACTATAAGATACATGCTTATGAAAAGGGTATTTTGATCATAGTTTTACAAACTATGTTAAATAGAACCTTTTTGTAAGCAATACACTTTTATGGTTTGCTATTGATAAAATGTGTGTTATTAATACACACATTTCACAGTCAAGATGAAAAAAAAATGACGGAGGTTTATTTTATACGACTCTGCTACTTCTGCTTCTTTTTTTATGTTTGTAGCAAGAAAATGCTATAGATATGAATGTTTACCGTAATTATAAAATACATCATTATTTTCTATAAATTAAGCTTTAAGGCGCGTTTTGAGCGACAGCTGCTGCTTAAATATGAATTACTCCTTATTTCCTTAAGAGGGATACGCGAGCTGCGCCTATGTTAACAAAGATCTCCCTTCTAACTTCTAATATATTAGACTTATTACTTTACGGACTTTCATAATAGCTTTTTTTGAATACATTTTTGGAATGAATTTTTCAATTTTCTTAGTCTAGTGTTGCAATAGAGAATGTTCCCTAGATACTAAAGACTTCATCGTAATGATGCACTGTTTTCTATAATCTCTTTGAACATATCGCTATCATTGCTTAAACGACCAAAAGCATATAGGCGCTAAGGCGCTTTCTGATTTGGAAGTTCTCGAAGTGTATTCCAGAAATATTGGAAATGGTTTTATGATTGAAAAAAACACTAGCATAAAGAAAAGGAACTAAAAATATCAACTTTTTACACAGAATGTACAGAATTGATTTTAAATAAAAATACTCTTTTTTATAATATTGATTGTAATATGTACAGCATGTCGGAAAATTATGCTGTACTGAACATATTTATGAAATTAATTTCTTCAAAAAGTGGCATTTCATGCAATAACTACTTTGAGGTTTTTATAATATCCATTACTTGTAGAGCGGCTGCTATTGTTTAACAAATACGAATATTTCTTTATCTATCTTTTTATTTATTGAAACTTTATGTTAATTTCGATCGCATACCCAACGAGATAACTAATGTCTTCATCATGTAAAATGTGTTTTGTAGTCTTAATATCTGCGTTTTAATTGTTGTCCATTAATATTTACTACTGAGCCTGATTAAATATTACTGTTCACCGGGCTTCTTTCTTATACCAGAGGGAAATTACTTCACAGAAGAAAAAGGAGTGTTATAAAATAAATTAATATATTTCAAAAAATACTAATTCCTGGAAGTGTTTGCCGCAGTACATAAAATATATAAAATCTTTTAGATATAAAAATAAAAAAAATGTAACTTTTCATCACTGTTTATATTGTCTTGATGGAATTTTGTACAAGGAATGATGAAACAAAAATAAGAAAGTCAACATGATTTCATATTTTTCATAAATATATTTAGGTTTTTTAAGCGTTAGATAGTGTAAGGTTGGACAGAATTTATGTAATATGGTCAATGACTATTGTTAATCTACAAGAAAATCGAAATACAAATTATTTAAAAAATTTCGACAAAGATACAAATTTTACAACAAGGACTATATTATAATTGTGTATCATGAGGTTCTTAATACTTTCGAGAGTTTTTAGAACTGAATAAGGATGAAATAAATAAAATAATTTAGTTATTTACATACTCGTAGATGTTGAATCCTACTTAAGTCAGCGTGATTTCTGCAATTATTACACTTAATAAATTTTGAGCTCCTTGGTTTTTAAATATTAACTAGTCACAAATATTTCGTCACAATTTATTTTTTTCCTTTATCAAAAAATAATTTCCATTTTCCTTATAATGGTCAACACTCATAACACTTTTCTTGTGGAAATTGTATATATGCAAAACTTGTAAATATAGTGTCGTGTCGTGTCAGTGTCGGTTAAAGTACGTCGGACACTTATAACATGATCATTATACATTTACTTCTAGATTTTAATGTCGAACTATGTTACGTCTTTCTAGAAAATGATTATTTAGGTTGAGAAAGTGATTATTTGTAAAAATTAAACACTCGTAATAAATAAAAGTAAATCAACTTGCTCGGTTACGTCAGAGTATATTTTAATTTTAATAAAATGAACTTGACCTTCTTGCTTTCATCTTATTTATGCTATAAGAAATAGTTAGTTATCATGCTAACGCTTTTATCTACGTTTAATTTTTTGGATTAAACCAATATGTTATTATTGTTTATTTTTATTAAAATAGAATTACTACACTAAGTGACCGTAAGCGCGTAAAACTATTAGCAAGATCTTTGTTTGGGATACGCTTACAACTTGTATAAAGTAATAATATTTTATCCTGCCCGTCCTTTTCCTATCCATAAAGGATCTGAAACCGGAAATTTTTAAAATCGAAATTAGAAAAACTCAGAAGACATGGATTAATCACTTTAACGAAAATCTCCAGAATCGCCCTTGACTCTTAAAGAAGCCAAAACCGTCGCCATAGGACACGACGTATGGAAAAAAGGTTATCATCTGGCTCCGAACCCCATGGCACTCACAGCAAAGTTTTGGCTAAGGAATCGCTTGCTCCGTTGATCCACTGTAATATACCCAGAGCTTACTTTCAACGCACACAAAGCTCATTCGATACATATAAAGCTTATAACTAAAACACTCAGAGCTTAGTAATACTTACCGGACTTATTCTAACATACTCCGAATGTTATTCGATCTCTAATGAATTAAAATGATAACTAGGTGCCAAATAGTAGCAGCAAGCTCTGGAAATTTATAAGTCTAAATTGAGAAGCGATACGAACTCACCTGAACTTCAGTCGAAATTTAGGGACGTCCTCTCAAATACCTTTTAGTCTTCAAAACGAAACTTAGTTAAATTATAATGGGGTTTCAATTGTTATTCCGAATAATATTCTCTGTGATTTTTGGTTAAATAGTTTAGTTAGTTAGTTTTAGCCTTCCCTACTTCAAAATATTAAAACTAAACCGTAGTGTGGTCTGATAAGTTTAATAGCTAGATAAATTTTGTTTTTCAATAATTTTTAACTTTTAAGTCTTCAGTATATTTAGTCAATCATAATTAATTGTTGTGTAAAGTATCATTATTTAATTAATACCATTTAATTCATTCAAATATAATTTCCTCTAATTCTGCTCTAAATTTTCATTTATTCGTCTCATTATGAAACTATATACTAATTTCATATAAATCAACCTGTTTAACATTTCCCTACATCTAAATGAAATAGAAGTGATAGTACAAAAAAATATGGGTCATTATTCTATTTACTTGTTAGATATTACAAGGCAATTATGCCGTTTTCACGCTCTTTGTAGCCATTATATGAGAAAGGCTAGTTTAAAAAATTGTGCGTGTCAGCTCCGACGCGCGACTAGAGTTTGCTTCTTAAGTACGATTGTCTTGAAATGTATAAAATAGGTAACATTGTATATAAATATCAATATCGTTATATGTAAAGGAAAAATTGGTTAAAAATAAAATGCTGACAATATAACCATTTTCAAGTAAAACACAAATGAACAAGATTAAATTTATACAACAAAATTAAAAACATTTAATAAGCTCTGACTAAGAAGTTAAAATTAAGAGATATCCACTCTGTCATTGCGATTACGCCATAAAAAATGCTAAATAAACATATTGATATCTAAAGATGGGCAGAAACGTTTCGCGGACAGGCCACCTAACACTTTTTTCAACGCCCTAACTTTGTACGCTCTAAACTTTTTATTTTACTTCTCATGAAACTTCATACCGGGTGTTATGTATGAAAATCGGTCCTTAAGAAGTAAACTCCAAAAAGTGAAAAAGAGAATGTAGTATATTTTATTATATTATTTCTATGGGATTCGTATGATTAGCGAGAATGAGTTGATATTAGTAAAGTTGATATTAGTGCACTCCCATGCTCAGTAATCTCTATCTATAATACTTTTATTTTAAAAAGCAGTTTATTTGAGATAAATGAGAAACTCTACGATACTTTTGAAACATATTAAATACTCGTATATCTTATATTAGGTATACATGAAATGATGGTCCAAGTATAGGTACTATTTGAAGAACAACAAAACCTAAAAACATAATGGTTGGCATTTGCCACTTTAAATACAAATATATATTTTTTTTCAAAATAACATTTCTTTTAAATTCCACTAACATTTTTTTATAAATTTCATACGAATAAAACTGTAGGTCAAGGTGTTGACTATCAAACCTTTTTCTTAAAACTGTTGAATCTTAGATATCTCGAATGAACAATATTTATTTCATTTGAACTTTACTTTTGAAATTTTTATATCTTTTCAAATTGAACCTCAACGTAATATTTACTTATTTATTAATTTATTTACGTGCGTGGAATTAAGAGTACACCCTTTGTCATCTCAAATAAGTCTATATGCATGTTTTTGAGTGTTGATGGGTATATATATGAGGATTAAAAAGCTACATCATAACTTAAATTTTCAAGTTTGACTACTAAAAATAACTGAGAAAATCTTGTGATAGGAAAACTGGCTGTGATGAACGAGCAGGTGAGTAAAGTTATAATAGTTTAATTTTTTTTGCTTTTGAAGAACGGAACCCTGAAAACACTGAAGTGATTGAAATAAATTTTCAGGTAACAAAATGATCTCTCCATATGGTTTGCAAAATCGACCTTTTCCACATGAAAGTTAAAAACATGAAATATTGTTGTGAAGTTTTTCGAACTCAACTGTACACTTAATCACAAAGCATCGAAGACATTGCGCAATTTTTTCATTTAAACGTCCCCAGAGCATGTCGCTTCTATCTCGCACATATATTTAATTAAATAGCCCTCGCTCTGAACCTATATCTAAAGACTTTTAAATTAAATCAGTCATTTTATTCAATATAGCATACAACTTGGACGTAACGTAATTATTTCGCTTACTTGCTGTAAACTGGTTTCCGTGGGAGTTATTAAGTAGCTTACTTAGCTTCAAAACATAATGAGCAAATTTGTATTGTGTTTATGTACTCGTATTAAGATTCGAGAGATCGAGGATGTTTTTTGCTTCAATCTTTTACTTACGGCTTATTTAAATGTATAAATAAATAATTTTTGCCTCAAGGTAAACTATGTGTAAATAATTATTGAAACATATTTTAACTAAACGTATAATTTTTTTTTGAGTGAAATTTCTGTCAGTTCCTATAAATTTAGCTCAAGATTTACAGTTACTTTCTTATCTCTTTCTTTTTATTCATTCAGCGTGTCCTACCAAAATTTTAAAAGAATTTTTCTACTTTTTTCAAAATATATTTTTGTTTTGTTCTCTTTGGTAAACAGTTATTAATATTAGAACAGTGGTTAACTGATTATTTATTGAAGAATATTTTACTTAGCTATACGATACCATTAAGGATCTTTTCCATTTATAAGTTTTCTGTGTAACCGTTGTATTTATTCGCCTCCTAAAATTCTCGTTTATACAAATAAAAATTACTGTACACTGGGATTTTATGTAAAAACGGTTTATTTTATTTACTGTACTGTCTTCAATTTATTTAATCAGAATACGGCCAAAATCCTTCCTTATACCGTTAAATGCAAAACTTTTGCACTTGTAGGTGCTCTTGCTTCAGAACATTATGATTAGTAATTTTAAAAACCACCAATAAATATAAGCAGAGCAAAGTATGTGTATTATCTTGGCAGTAACAAATTGTTAACCACTAATGGGTGCTAAGTTCGGAGTGTATATAAGTTGAATGTAGTGAATGCCCACTTAAAAACGTATAAATTATAAAGCAAATGAAAATAATTACAAATATTAAATGCGTTGCAATTATACAGTATATTTAATTCGAATAGTGTTACTAATTTCATAAATGTGTAACTTTCTCATTTGAATAATCTCATGCAAAATATTAAATGCGTTGCAATTATACAGTATATTTAATTCGAATAGTGTTACTAATTTCATAAATGAGTAACTTTCTCATTTGAATAATCTCATGCAAAATATTTAACTAAAATATTGAGTCAACACCATTGTGCCCCATCTTTGTCTGATGCAGTTCACTGCTGCACCAGGGCTCCTTTATTTGCAGACTATTTGCTTTTCTTTTGAGCTGTTCACATCCATTTTCTTCCCGCTACCGTCGCGCCACTTAGACGATGGTCGGCAAACGTTTCATTGTCCAGTCCTTAGTCGCCACTCCAACAGTTTATGACTCGGAATGTTAAGTTCATTACCGTGGATAACATGAAATGTGGGAAGCCTTTGAGGTTGACAGTTATGTATTTTATGTTACAATTAGTTACAGACTTCGGTAGGAAATACGGATGAAGTTAGCGACAAAATGTCATTGTTAAAATAAAATATTAAAAAAATACTTGAAAGACTCTTCGATTAATTTATTAAAATTTTATTTTAAAGTAATTAGGGAAACAGACACGCGTTTGAAATATGTGAATCATTAAATGAGATTATGATCGGGTTACCCTGAACTTCATGCTCATTATTTGTCTCCCTAGTGTGGAAGAATACTCTTTAAATTGTTTCTATTATTGTACAATTGAATTGTATGGTATACCAAACGAAAGTCATTTAAGGGTACGTAATACATAAAACTATTTACATAATTTTCTATCATGTTTAACCTTGTAAACAAAAGACCTGGCATATTTCTCATAAGTGCAAAAATATTGTGAATTTTTCAAAAATTATGAGACTTAATAATCATTGCTATAATTTCCTGTTAAACATTACGTAAACTTCTGGTGACGTAGTTTTTTTCCATAATATTGACTCTAGCAGTTTCGAAGTTTAGGGGTGGGGTCATATTTTTATGGACATTTTCAGCAATATTTCTAGAACAATCATAAGTAAAATAGTTTTGAAATCTTTATAACTTTATCTTTTCTGATTTTTTTTTCTGAATGAAGACGTAATATAATGAAACGATTAAGGATAACTTGTGTACTCATTCATGTTGCAACGCTTTGAGGTTATTCTATTCACTTGATTTGAATTTTTGCTTAAAAACGATACTGAACTCATAAGTATACTCACCACAGAGTACGGTTAATATCGTAATGAAATAAGAGGTAGATTACACGCCCAGTAATGCGAGGTCAATGTGAGATGGCAGCGTGTCGTTCAATGGTACCTAATCTTGACAAGAGACTCTGTGATCATGTCTACTGCCTCTAAAATAAATTACTCTAAAATATAAGGGTAATTTAAATGCATAGAAAATCGTATCTAATTTGGTACAGATCCATCCAAGCTCTAGCCACTTATCCACTTACCAACCATACTCGACGCATCTAGCAGATATTCTTTATAACACACACCAATTTCTGGTAAAACATTTTTGAATTGTTGAAATAAACCTTATTTCCTTTAACATAGTTTTGAGCGTAAAAATTGCTTTCTTTTAAAATTTAACATAATCTCTGTAATTATAAGCTCGAAAAATTCTATGAGTTTCAATCTCAGTGTGTAAATAGCGGTAGCTCCACAGGTAGTCAATCAATCTATCTTAAGAGACAGAAACAGTTTGACTGTGGTCATATATGCGCCTAATTAAAAACTCTGTAAATAAAAAAAATCTGTTTAATCTCTTCTTATTCCTCTATCGTTTTACCCAAGTATCTGAATCTATTGTCAGACCCCCTCTAACAGAAATAAACTACTACATCAACTTACTATGTATCTGGTCGTATTTATTCAGGTGACAAATATAAATTTAAGGACCAATAAATTAAATTATAAAATAATTTGTAAAACTTATGTTTGTTTTCATCATTTAATTAAGAAATCGTGCAAGAACGTATGAATATTACAAAAAATACCTGCTACTATGAATTCAACCTTTATTACATGCGTGACTCCTAATGAAAGCAGATTATGTTAAATGTTAAATGGCATATATAAAGTATATTTAGGGTAGCGGTGTCAAAATAGACAATGAATACTTCAAAAGTTCAGAGACAATAATATTTGTTTCAAGAGGGTTATAACGAGCGTGTCACGTGACAGGAGTATCGCGGGACCGCCATTGCTGGCTTCTCATTCTATTGTTAACAACGTCTCATCTGCGAGAGAATGTCACGGTGGCAAGTTATTGGTTAGTCCTCCGTCGACACGAAATGAAGTAATTAGATGGAGGTTTTTAATACTTTACAAAATTTATTTTGGAAACGACGAATGGAAAAAAAAGTAATAAGATATACAGATAATAGTCTACATTTTTTATATTTTCTTAACTACACTTAAAAATTAATTCCTGTTATTTATAAGATGAATGTGAAAACATAGAATATGGATCTAGTTATTAAACGGTTGATACGCAGTGTTTAATTTTCTACGAATCTTTTAAACTCTTAATCAAAAATTTTTAATCACGTTTTTGGTTTTAGTTAATTTTTTTGTTTTAACATATCAATAACTGAAATGTAAAGAGCTGTTCGATATTGTTAATACCAAAGTATTATTTATATTCTTTTTTAAATATGATTTTCCAAATGAAAACCATTAAATGGATAACTAAGTTTAATTTTCCAAAGGTGTTTAATTTCTACATCTTCTCAATAATTAATGAATCAGTATAAAATTTAAATATTATGTGTTCGAGCACATAAGAGGCATTTCGAAATAAAATATATTTGTTTCCGTTCAAGCTCCTTAAATTTTATACCAAATTAATAGTAATGTATTAAATAGTAGAAGCTTTTGGCAAATCATACATGAACCTTAAATTTTGAACCTAATTTAAAATAATGTATCATAAAGTAGCCGACCCTCGGCAATTTTAAGTAAATATTAATTGCGTAGTTATGTTAGTAAACTATAAAAAGTAAACACATAATCAGAAAATTACAGTAAAAAGCATAAAAACGGTAAATAATATATTATTCCAAATATAATACTACAGAACTTTATGTTATATTTCCCGTAAACAAGTTTAATTAGTCGCAAAATTCCTTTTTTCCTAAAAAATAATAAATAGAACGTTCCCTGTGTGCTATTAAAACCAGTTGGTGCTCATGTGCCCATAATGTCGAATTATATCATATGTTAAAAGACAATATCTTTGGGAAATGAATCAGCTTTCCATGTTCACTAGTAAGTTATTTTAATTTCCTTGATTTCGTTGCACTCAACATTGTATGGTCATATAAGGTATTAAGTATTTTTAAATACTAAGTATTTTCAAATAACTTCAAAACAGGAGGAGGTTTTCAATTCAAGGGTATTTTTTACATTTTACCTCTTATCTCCAATATTTAGCAATTTGGTTATTTTTTTTTGTATTTAAATGGCTCCAGTGCAGTACCATAAATATTGGTTAGAATTTTATCATGGAATATGAAGGTACATCATAGAATCCCTCAACAATGAATTTGAATGATATAGGTGTAATGATAATCTATAAATAAAGTCTCTACAGCTTTGCCAGAACTAAGGGCGATATAAATCTGCTCTTTATCAAAACAGGACATTATGATTCAATCAGTATCTGGTGATAGGTACTTTTCGCTGATGTGGCGTAAACCCATCAACTTTGGAGTAGTTTTTTTATTATTTTTACTTATTTACGCGCGGTAAAAGTTATACTTTATGCTTTAATGCAAGATTAACTTTATTTAAAATGAAAATGATTAATGGAAATAAGATAATAAAATGACTGGAGTATGATTATAAATAGAGTTGGTAAAACAATTCAATCAAATAACTAAATTTAAAAAAAATAAAATTTAAAATTTATTTGACAGATGATAAATACACAATTTTATTTTTCTGTGGGATTTCTATTATAAACCAATAATCCGTTTCCAGACCGTTTCCAAATTATCGTGTTTAAATTCTATTGTTTTCTCATAAAGATTATTATAAGATTTGATAATTTTATCTAGACTTTGAGAAATTAAATTCTATTTAGAATTAATTTGAAATTTAAATTTAAATATATAAAAATATTTTTTTTATTATTTTAAAATCAAATTTATTTATTTTTAAAATTCAAATGAGTATAATTAAATGTTAAATTCACTAAAACAGTCTAAATGAATTTTAATTAGTAATGAAAATAAATGCACATGTTGAAAGTCTTTTAAAAGTTTATTACTTTTAAGTATTTAATAAACGATAAAGTGGTCATGAAAATGATATGTATATGCGGAAAATGTATTGTTATTTATGAATTTTAAGTACTTAATGAATGATAAAGTAGTAATTTATAATTTATAAAACAAATAAACACATATCGAACTTAATGCAAGAAAAAGTAAGGCTTTTTAATTATCTCTTCTTTTGATACTAACTTATTATCAACACGTCTGACGTAAGTACCTTTGATCTAAAACCTGTAAAGGCACGAAGGAAGTAGTATAATCTAGAGGAAAAAGTTAACCTAAAACTAGTAATTTCTGATTCTGCGTAAAATTATTACACGACAAACGATTCTTTTTCTTAGCTTTTCGGTTTTTTTTTATATTTGTAAAGTACCTGCTTGCTATCCTTTACAATAACATTGTATAATCTGGCCACAATTCTTACTATCCGTTAAACGTCTTTTTTCGTCTTAATGTATCTGTGATATTATACTGTTGCACAAATATAATAAAAATTGTCCGGTGAGTTTAAATTCTTTCACGACGACATCTTTTAAGTGAGCATTACGAATTGCACGGAAGTGCTGATTATGTAAAAACAATGCTATTTATACTAAAATTTATTAATCTACCCTATTAACCCTCTTCTACCATTTAAGTTAATTACGGTTAAATGAAGTCTTCAGCAAATGACCTTGAAATCAACCTTTTTTAAATAAGTAAGGGTATGTCACTTAGTTAATTACGTTATATTTAACTAACTATGAGAGCTTATTCGTTGTTATATACCGCAATAATTCAGTGTGATTCTTGTTCAATAAGAAATAATAAAAATATAATATCAGTGCCTAACTAGGTAGGTCTAATCAGTGATAGTTTTCAGATTGGTGTAATGGTGTTAGCTCGCCAGTGGGCGCACAACATATTGTTGCAAACGAATCTTTCCGTTTATCTACAAAATGGTTTGACCGATTTAAACACGGTTTTCTGCAAAATATTTGGAACTAATCGGCGATAGTTATCAGATAGGTGTTATGCTGTCAGTTTACCAGGGGGGCGCTACAAAATTTTGTTGCAAACGAATGTTCCAATTTATCTCTAAAATACTTTAATTGATTTAGAAACGGTTTCCTGTAAAATATTTGGAACTAATCGGCAATGGTTCTCAGATAAGTGCTATGGTGTTAGCTCACCATGGGGCGCTGCAACGTCTTGTTGGAAACGTATGTTCCCATTTATCTCCAAAATGGTTTGACCGACTCAGATACGGTTTCCTGCAAAATATTTAGGACTAATCGGCGATAGTTCTCAGATAAGCGTTATGGTGTTAGCTCACCAGAGGTTGCTACAACGTTTTATTGCAAATTTATCTCCAAAATGGTTCGACTGATTTAGGTATGGTTTTCTGCAAAATATACGGGATTAATCGGCGATGCTTCTTAGATGGGGTTATTTTGTTTGTTTGTACGCTGCAACATGTTGTTGCAAATGAAAGCTCCTATTTTTATCCGAAAGAGTTTGACCGATTTAGATACGGTTTTTGGATAAAATTTTGCGATTTAAGGACGAAAATTATTAGTCAGTTGTCTTGTTGTTAATTCGTCAGGAGGCGCTGCAATAAACATTTTTGGTTGATCTAGATTAACTACTTTGTGGCCTTTCGTCGGCTTCGCCGATATGTGGTCCACGTAAAATATTTCTCAAGCGCTTTAATTATTCCAGTGCTATGGCTATTGTGTGGAATGTTCAAGAGTTTTCTTTGTTATTACTACGCCATCTAAAGATGGTACTCTACTAAGAGCCACATAAGTATGCCCTTTGACGAATGGTCTGTTAGAAGTTTAATTATTAAAACTAATATAAAAAAGAAAAATTAAAATTTTGATTAAGCTCACGACAGATGTGAAGGTTTTAATCGAAAAAGTATAAAATAAAAAAGCAGAATTATAAAATTAAAAAAACCCACGATGAATGTAATCACTTTAATTGAAAAACAGTTAAATATTTTCCTTGAAAACCCAAAAAAAGGACGTTTGCCTTGTGATCAATCTGATACTCCACGCCGACGACAAATTACTTAAAAGTATGGTAATCCCACGATTTTCATGATATGCTATAATGTTGTGACTTTATTTAGCTCTTTAATACGTCGTATTCTCCAAAAAATGTCATCATCTGGCCTTCGTGTGAAGCTATTTATGTCATCATGTTGAAAGAATTAGTAAAGAAAGTCAACAAGTTTTTGTTTTGCAAAACATTATTCCCCTTATTTACATGGTCGAATCTTTTACATGGTCGAATGTAATTTTACTTCTAATTTTGCCTTGAATCACGTATTATATGTAAACTATTTAATCATTATGTCGATAATCCCCTGATCTCCAGTTTAGTAGTTATATGAGAGTCTGGTGTTATAGTTTACTTCACCTACCTAGATTGCACTTTTGAATATCTTTCACATTGTTTAACTCAATAGTATAATTTTAAACTACAATCAGAAGTGATAACCAGCAATTCTTAATGAAGTCAGTTCAAATTAATGGAAAAAGTAGAAAATTATAGATTTACAAAACAGTAACAACAAATGCATCGAGTGTAGTAAAATTAATTTAATATAATAATAGCTTCAGTTCATTTATTATTAAAATTGTTAAACTGAAATAGAACTGTTGATACTGGTTTTTATCATATTTGACCAAACGCAATACTTATTATTTTATTAGTTAAACGCTGTATGCATGTGTTGTTTTTGTAAATATTTGAAATTAGAAGTTCACTGATATCAAGTTGTTGATTACACTTTGACTATTTTCTGATTTAAAGTGTTCTGCACGTGGCTCGACTAGTTATTAACTACAACTGGATTTGAGTTGTAAACCGATTTGATTTTGCAATAAGTGTTAAATTTTAATTAGTGTGCTGATTATTATCGTTAGCATTTTGTGTACCAAATGTTATAAAGAAAACGTGCTAGTATATTATCATCAACGCGTTTGGAAGAGAATACAAAAGAAATTTGGATACATCTATCTAAAATAGGAAAAATCAGAGTTTTTGTAGCAGTTTTTGCGAGAGAAATACAAAAGACAGAAATTGCAACAGATTATCTTAGTTTATATCATTCTAAAGAATTTGAAGAATATTGCATGTAACTCCACAAAAACTTTGCTGCTCGCTTGATTTTAATTTGTTCATTTGCATTCGAATTAATAATTCCGGCCATATTATATTTTAAATTTGAAAATTGGTTCATTTGTAAGTTTTTTCATTACTTTGTAACAATGCAGCTAAACAATGAACCGCTTCCAAATTTGGTTCATTTAGGGAATCATGTAAATTTGCTTCATGTGGTTATGCCACGATTCAGAGCGCTATTATGTATAAAAACCTATGTTGCCGCATTGCACAACTGTGCATAGATGTACATGAATTCATTTACGCTACTGAAATTGAATTCAGGTCTGCGTGCAAATTTACATTAAACCGATAGCGAACTAATTGCTAATAATCGATTTTCAGGTAACGTCGATGTTAATGTCGACGTCACCTAGTCTGACGATATAATGATGTTTTATTGCAAAAAAAATATGAAATATTATTATGAAATATTAGAACGCTATGAATATGATATGAATAAATAATTAATGTGAAATATTAATTCTTAATTCATAATGAAAATGTAATTAAATGAATATGGAATAATTTGTTTGTATAAACGTTTTTCAACACTTTGGATAATAAAACCAATTGTTATTATATAATGATACCAATATATATATATATATATATATATATATATATGTACATATATATATATATATATATATATATATATGTGTGTGTGTATGTGTGTGTGTGTGTGTGTGTGTGTGTGTGTGTGACTTGTTTCACTGTACGCCCTCTTTTTATCTTTTTACATGTTTCCAATCTGCCTTGGTTTTTAGTTCATTGTTTTTTAATTCTTTTCCTTATTCAACAAAATCATCTATCATATTAATTAAAATTGGTATTTCGATTTCAATAATTATTATAATAAATATTGAGATAATTATAAATATTAATATATCAATTTTAACATTGTTGACGTCTCAATATCGCTCATCCCTATGAATGACTGCCGACAACCTGCTGGTAACTCCAATTACTAACCAGATGCGCCATGTACGAGTTTTTGATCTTTGCATTTGGTAAAATAATCAAATATTGAAAAAAAATATTTGCAAAATACAATCCCTGGTAAACAAGTAGTAATCTTTTTGTTATCCTTTCTAAAAACGCCGGAATTAATTTCAATGAAACTTTTGCTGTTATCTTGTTTAAACGATTACGGTAAGATGAAGTTAAGGGCAGAGTAAAAAACATAAGAGTGGATTGAGCAAGCGAAGCGATATTTAGTTCGTTGAAATTTTTAAACATTTTTTGAGTCGGTTTTTGAAACCAATTTTAATATAATTAATTGCGTGTTTCTCTTCAGAAAATTTCTTTAAAAATTAATTTTAAATGAGTATATTTATTTTTTAACTAGAGTTAGAATAGTTTTTCCTTATATTTACCAAAATTAAATCGGAACATGAACAATATCTCCGCTTATTTGTACTAATCTAACCAAATAGAACTGTAGTTTATGGATTGGCAATTACCATAATTTGTAAGCACGTGAATATTTTTCTTAAATTTTGGCTATTTTTTAAAACCCTTATAGTAGCAAAATTATTTTCATATCATTTTAAATTGTGCTTTCTGAGTTTGAAATTTTTTCCTTTATGATATGCAAGTACTTGAAGAATTCAGTGCAACACAGTTACTACGATCACAATTTACTAGTATGGATATAAAAGCATATGTACACATGTAGTATGTCCGTGAACATTCTTTTAAATTAAATATCCTGCTCAATAGACAGAAACTAGGACGATAATAAAATAAGCCCCGCGTAAACTAGTTCACTTTCGTGTTTCTTTAGGTGTGCGTATTTACCTACCCGCCGACTAAAACCTAAATTGCTTCATGCCTTTGTAAATACCGGTATATAGTTGTTTACCTGCTTACTATCATCCTAGTTATTTCATGTTTTTTATATAGGTGTACATTACTTACCTACGCACGTATCTAGGTACTAATACCTTCATAGCTTCATGTATTTTTATACTCATACGTATTTACCTACTAATTTAATATATTTTTAATTACTGTACATATATTTGGAGAGAAGACTAAATCGAGATAAGTGAAACGAGTTGAAGCTCGAGAATTTATCCCTCATCACTGAGAAGTCCCTGTTGCTGCCTTTGTACTTTATCGCCACAATTTAGCCACAATTTCTGACTAAAAAATTTGTCAAGAAAAGCCAAATAAAAAAAATTTACTGACATTCATCGTGTAGGAATTTTGTCACTACTTTCTAGCTCTATCAGAACCTGGACAAAATTACTTCTTAAGACATGGCAAATGAACTGAAACTTGGTCTCAAATTGTTCAAAAGATTATACTTATACTTTTATCCGTTGGGGTTCCTTAAAATATCACTACAATTTATAATCTATTCCAGTTCATATTTATCTGGGGTATAACCACAAATTGTTATCAAGAAAAGAATACTTATAATCAGTTAATGCGTCTCCGAGTTATGGCTGTACATGTGTGGATGTGAATGTAATTTGTATTAAAAATATATATGCATCGAATTAAAAATCCAATCCTTTCGAGATGTAGGTTAAATTTTTTTAAAATTGTATTTTTGGTGTGAGGAAATCTTAAATACTTGCCGCTGCTGTGAGTATATAGCAATGTTCCGCGCATATTTTTGATGTTTTATTTTATATTTTAATCAGAAATAAAACACCCACCGCCACGTTTATAAATCGACGTATTATGTCCTCGCCAAGTTTTTCTACCTGTGATCTTCTCATGAAGAAGTAACCAAAATTTATCGGATTCAAAGAAGCTGTAATTAATATAGTTGTTTCACCTTCTTTTGAAATCTACGTGAGAGCAAATTCATTTTGCCCTAATGTGATGTTTTAAATATTTTTTTTTTAAATTGAACTCATTTCAGATATTTGTATCAAACCCTTTACATTTAATTTGATAATATCCAAACTATTTCTTCTCACACACGTCTTATTTATAAATACATTTTAAATTTAAATACTAATCATATTAAAAAAAATATGACGTAACTGGTCCGCAAAATAACGACGAAAAATAACGGATTTATTTCTAGTTACACGTATTTTTATGGTATCCTTCTTTCTGCAGATTCTGCGGATTTTTTTCTAAATAAAGTATCTTTTGGTGCAAAGGTCGAGGTCTGTTACGTTCTATTACCAGCTCGCGTTATGATAATTATAGCGCAGTTTAAATATACCGTGAATTTAAATGAATTGAGATTACTGGAAAGGCGAAACACAAGATTACTGGAAAAGTAATTTCGGAACGCAACATTTCAAGAGACGAGGACATTTTAAAAAAAGATATCTAGACGTCATTAATGAAAATAAGCATAAATATTTTTAAAAGACAGTAACTTTTTAGTTTTAGACTATTTTATTTTTAAAGAATAATATTTTCACTAGGATATCAAGTTAAAACAAACATATTAAAATAAATTTTAAGATACCAAAGATTTATTTTCTCGTGAAATATTTTAGCATAATTGCTAAAGTCGTGAAAAATTTGTTTATATAATAAATTTAATCATAGTACTATGATTTCAATAATGATTTCAATTTAGATTTAGTTTATTAAAAAGATCAGAATATATTAATATTGGTATCTGAATATTAGAACTTCATATTTACTTCTACGTTAATATTTAATAATTTAAGGTGTTTTCCTACTATCCTTTATATATTCCTTTCTTCATTTTGTTTCAAATACTCTCAAACCAAGTTACCCACATTAGAAAAAAATGCATCTGTATTTGAATGATCAAAGTTATAAATATGCAAAATGTTATAAATTTCCGGAATAACTTAAAAAAATTTAAAAATAACAAGTCCATGATTGAGACGGAAATTGTTTATCCAATGCGTAAGTCGTTGTTACTCGTTATCCAGCAAATAAATTAGATAATTACCTAGTCCCATAATAATAAATATCCGGCCATCCGAAGATTTATTTCCGACCGTTGGTAAGTTTTTTTATACATACTTAAAATAATACTCATTCCACAATAATAATTCTTTCCAATTTTAATAAATTTCACTAATAAAGTAATGAATTTGAAGGTATGAATTAGCTTATGTGTAATATACCGAAAACATTTAAGTTATATATACGACTATACATTAAATGCAATTGTAGTAAAACAATTTCTACCCATGTTAGCTCGAGTGATGTTGCTACTTAAGACCTTCACAAACCAATGAACATAATTAACTTTTCGACGGAAAACATAAATATATATTAGAAATATAACGCAAAGATAACGAAACCAAAGTTGCGCGAAATGACAAGATAAATGTGCAAGTCAAATATGTGTATGTAAGGGGACACGTGACATACAAATCGATGGGCCGGACAGTACATCATCACGCGTGCACGGAGATTGCTCACACACGTGCACACGTGCACATCGAGAACAGACCGGAAATCCAATTACGGCTAATTGCGAGGCCGCTTGGCAAATATTCTCTTCGTTTAACACTGTACAGTGAGACGCTGTGCAAGAAGAGAGATAAAAAAAAATTTAAAATATTCTTTTAATAAAAGATAAAGTCTGAGAAACTAATATACGTACAGAACTTATCATTAAATACAAAAGATTAATTCATCGTTTGAAATGTGATGTTATTATTTTTCTCGTGGGAAATTAATATAATAATATTTTTTATTTTAATTCAGTCATGTAGAAGTTACGTGAAAAATATAGAGTTTGACAAAATCGAAAACATTCTTGTATCGCTAATATAATATGTTTGAATTATTTTGAATTGAATAATTAAACCTAAAACATTTTTTTAAGAAATATTTAGGAAAGTACTATGTAACAAAAATGGAAACGGATATAGTGGTTCCATGAATAATTTAAATCTTTTATTATAATTTAATAATTTAGAAAAATAAAGTATGCTATACAATTCGATTTTGCAGAAAATGAGATAAAGAAATTTGCTGTTTATTTATATTTTAGTATGTTTAAAAAAATAATAATAAGAGGATATTTGAACCGAGAATTGAAATCGGGCGAGGGAATCTTACAAAGACGACTTTACTTGCTCATTGTCGACACACGGAGAGTTTAATAACTTCCTTCGTTTATTTATTATTTTTTATATCTTGTTCGTTGATGTTTAAAATATCAAGGCATTAGTCTCTTAACTTTGGGAAAGTATTCGTTAAGATCGTCCAATCACCCTTACAAAAATCCACTCGCTGATAGCAGTCACCTGATGTTCCGAACTCGCTTCGCCAGATAACGAATTTATGCACTTTTCGAAAGGATGGTGTGGATCCAGATGTATTCAAATGAACCACATACTCTGTGTGGTTCATTTAGATTTCATTTAGATGGAAACATGGTTTCGGAAAATCCAACGTCGTTAAATAGGCATAGCATTAAATCCAATTTCCTCCCACTACAAATGAAGTACATTACTGTGTTTTTGCAAGTGAGAGTAGGACATGGAAATGAAAAAATGAGAACACGGAAAATAAATTATGTTTACCATCCTCATAAGTTTCATTGGTGTGTTTATAATGGGCGTGATTGGATTTAATTCCTATAAACACCGAAAAATGTGCTCGTATCTACAAGATGTTCCATTGAGAGATTAATATTCGAATATTCTATCACATTTAGCATGTTGAAAAAACAATTTTGACTAAGTTTTATAAACAAATAAAAATGAATTAAAGTTGTAGAAACTAATTTAAGAACTTATTATCAATGTATTATTACAAATAACTATTTTTTTTAAATTTTTTTATTCTATTTAATTATAATTTATCATACTATATTTCACGATGACTACAAGGAAAACATTTTCGATTTCTTTTATATCAAATTCTTGCTGGAACTGGGGGTATCTGTCAAGATTGGGTATCTGTCAAGATTGGGTATCTATCAAGATTGGGTATCTGTCAAGATTGGGTATCTCTCAAGATTGGGTATCTGTCAAGATTGCCAACTTCTCTATTAATCTAATTTAAAATTTCCTGTTTATAAAATCTCTATTTTTGCCTTTGCCAGTCACCATATGCTTGTGTTGACTTTTCATGATTTTCTAATAATGCTTTCAAATATTTAAGAACTTTGGTATTTATTTCACGGTTTTCAAAATTATTGAGTAAATGTATGTTATCTAAGTATATATAGTTTATTTTAGTTAAATTTTAATAATTACCACTGTTCTGTACAATTATTCTTATTATAGTTCATATCAGGAATTTATTTTATGTTTTTAAATACTAAACCTCTAATTATTTTAACATTTTATTTTTGTAGTTAATCTGATTTCTAATTTTGTTTTTCTATTATTATCAAAACGCTACATTACAAAATAACGGAAATAACATGTTACAAAAATATAAAATATAAAATGATTAATAAGATGACTTTAGTTCTCAAAAATAATGTTTTAAACCTTATTACATATTAGAAAAATATAATAAAAAAACATCGACATAATCTTGCGAGCTACTGTACAAGTAACGAAAAAAGTTTGCAAATGTCCAAATGGGACAAATAGAGGAGCTCGCCGTTGCTTTATTACACGTAATTACTGTGTAATGTAATAATAAAACCTCCGTAATTAGGGAGGTCTAGGATAATAATACCTTTCGTCTGTTTAAACAGCGACTTCTACGCCATTTCGGCTTGGCTTCTCGCTCTCCAACTTTAGTGTTAGTTTCAGTGGATTATTAACTTAGAAAATCTTATAAAAATAATTAATACCGATGTCGATTTCATTATTAATGTATTGATATATAAATATCCTAATAAATACAATTTTAAAATTTAATATAGGGACCAATTTTCCACACATAATATTTTAAAGTGCAATTTAATATTATCTAGACAGTGTTACAACTTTACGTTCAAAATGTTTATATTTATATATATGTGTATATATATATATATATATATATATATATATATATATATCAAACAAATCAACTATGGCTTTGTCCTATCATGTCAGGAGAATAAATCGTTACCAGCACCAAGACCGAGGTTTTTATCAAAATATTTAATTAACATTTAAACAAAATACGATAAGAGCCATTCCTGTTAAATTTGGAGAAGTCAGAGACCATTTTTATCTATATTTTTTTAAATTTATCAATCAATTACATATATTTGTGTTATTATAAAAAAAAACAGAAATACCATTTTTGTTGAATGATGTGGATGAAAATCTACTAAAGTAATTTGTAAGTACATTAAAGGGTTTATGAATTATTAAAATACGCAAATATTTTAATGGCTTCGGAAACTAACAACTAAACTAAAATAAATCATCACTGCATATTTGCTCATATTATAGCGTATCTTATAGACGTGCTCCTGTCAAATACAGAGTCAGTTTGACATTGAAACAACTCATAATCAGACTGGTTTTTCTCCAAGAGTTTCAAACTATCGGCAAGCAAAAAGCGACGAGCAGTGCTGATAACTAAGATCAAACAATTTAATATACAGGGAAGCAAAAGAGAATGAAAAACGTATTTGAACTAAAGTTAGAGTTGATTTATAAGTTAGTAAATTGATGATAAAGTAACATTGCCTAATTCTTCGGGTAATATATTTTATTGATGACCATACATTTACAAATTGTAGACGAATTTTTCAAACAGATTTTTAATGATGAAATTCTTCACACGTGTAAAATTCTTGATGCTCTATATTATTCCGTATATACTCGGGTAGATATGAAAGTTAAAACGTTTAAGGGTCAAATTTTTTCCATTAAACTGTTTTTCGATATTAAAGTATGTATACTTTTTTTTCTCCACCTACTTATAATAGTTAATATTTTGTATGGTGTTTGCTTGAAAAATTTACAGATGTAATGCAGGTGTATATTCCACTTTTCAATATTTTCGTATTTTACAGTTATATGTGTAAATATAAACACAATACAGTTAAATAATTAAAACCACCGCGTCTCATCGCTGTCAATTAACTGTTATTTACTCAACTGATGAATCAGCTAGTTACTACTATCGACGCAACTGTCACCACCATGTATGTAAAACCCTAATAATTTATTAAAAACAAATAAACAAACATAGAAAAACGATACACTCAAAATAAAGTCAAGTAAGTAAAGAGAAATTAACATCGTAAAAACGTAACACACTTATAAAATTTACGTTTTAATTCACGTTTATATATTAATTGAAATTTATTTTGAACATATAAAACATAAACAGTTAAAAATCAGCAATCTACCACATATTGTGTATTAACAAACACAAGTTATGATATTTTCATTTGTCAGTTAAGACAATAACTTAACTACTCAACAATGTCACACTTTGACAAACACCTGAAATTTCGACAATCGATAATGTCAATATCACCATGTCTTCAACAAACGACACAAAAGAACTGATTATTTTATGAATATAAATTGTTTTGTAAACCTGCAAATCCCATCGTAATTTTAATTTTTTGGGAATCAACTATTAATTTTTTAAGCAGTTTCAAACATTATCGCTGTTCTGATGCCTAAAATGTATAAAATGTGCATGAAAATATCCGATATAGATATAGTCGGCATCGGAATGATTGAAAATAAATTTAAAGAAAATAAGGGTAAATAGAAAACTTCGACGTGCACATTTCGCCAAAACTTGAAAGTAACTTTCTCATCGTCATTCAATTGTTCAGATATACTTTCCATAAAGATTTTTGGGCTGAATAAGTTACACAGATGCAAAAAATTATAATTTTTTTGAATATAGTAGCGAATCACACAACACCTATAAATACATCAATTGCACCAGAACAAACAGGCAATAAGCATTGCAAGTCGGTCTGTCGCCGCAACATCATGCTACAACAGACTACATGGCGCCTGCGTGACAAAATCATTAAGTGGCTCCCTAGTATGTTTGAAATCCTAATGGCAAAACGTATGTATGAAAGCGGCCTGGCGACAAATTTCTTAGTATCAAACGTGATGGTGATATTATAAAAACGTGATTATTTAGTACTCGTATATTTTTATTGTCATAATATTACATATAAAAACTATATGTTTATTTCTAAGCACGTTCCTTGTTTTAACACCTTATATAAAATTAGAATACATTTTAATTTGTAATCCCCAAGTAAGATTGACAGTTTATACTTTGTCACTATCCTTGAATTGTTTTTCGTATTTACTATTATAAACTAAAAATATGTTAGCCAGTAGTTGTATATCTTTGTTGATACTCTTATTTGTTGCATCATTTTAGGTCATTTAATATGAAGCCTTCAGTTTATTCTTTTCAATTATACTATTCCTTTGATAGGATATGAACACGATACCTGGTATAAGTTAACATATATTCAGAAGTGTGGCAGTGAAATGACAGTTAACAGACATTTTTATTGTATTGCGGTAAAGAGAATAGTCATCAAAGGCGAAAGCAAGCAAAATACACTTGAATATATAAACCAATGATTATGACACAACTGTACTCGTTGAAACGTAATTCTACTATCGAGTATAAAGACACTGCATTCAATGGTGACCGAAATATCGTGCTCCGATATGATCAAGAGATTCTTAGTAGTAGTAGATCGTAGGATAGTGAAATTGTTGTCGCTATTATAGAAAATTTTGTTGCGAGGAGCTTCTTTAAGTAAAAAAATTATGATTCAGAAGAAATCATTATTTGTCTGCGAACGGCAAGTTCGTACTTCACCATGTGTAGTATTTTTAAAAAACG
This sequence comes from Druceiella hillmani, assembly GCA_039881145.1. Taxonomy (NCBI): domain Eukaryota; kingdom Metazoa; phylum Arthropoda; class Insecta; order Lepidoptera; family Hepialidae; genus Druceiella; species Druceiella hillmani. The sequence continues at coordinate 22,243,095 of JAYKKI010000016.1, read as the reverse complement.
TTTGCCTAACCTTCAAAATACAAATAATTCAAGGAGGCATATGATCGTAATAGGTGGCAACAATGCTCTATCTCTATATTACAAGTTTGTGGAAAATTATCTCCACGATAATAACAATATCAGTCTTGTTCCCATATGTTGGATATGCGCTTGTAATCAGTGCAATGCCATCCCTTAAACTATAACATATTAATTATCTTATAAATTCTAATAACAGAACTCCATCTCCTACTGTGGAATTGTAGTTCCAAGCTCTCAGCAGCAGACCCCTAACTTCGTAAATATCGCCATCAGCCTTCATTCTTGCTCATAGTCGATTACCATCTAGATATTGCGATGAAAAAAGCAGATTTTTTAAAATTTATTTTTATTTTCTCCAATTAACCAAAATAAAATGAGATTTTATGAAAATACCGTAATGGCCGCAGGCGTTGATAGTGAAATAGAGTTAAAAGCATTTTTGTTCAATAAATGATACAACAAATCTTTTCACTGATATTACGGAGTTTGAATATGTATTAATTTTATATTTTTTAAGACATGGTATCTAATATTTTTGGATCACTGCTTCTTGAATTCAAATAAATCTTGGTTCAATACTAATTTTATTCATCTAAGTAGCCTATATTTTGGTGTAAACTTTTTCAAAACTATTTTTGTGTCACATTTTATATCGACTGAACAAGAAATAGGACTTACAAGGTGTCTACATATTTTATACATATGTTCATATAAATGTGTACGCGCGTGGGTACGTGCGTGCGTGCGTGCGTGCGTGTGTGCGTGCGTGCGTGCTTTTATATATTCTATACGTATGGGATTTACCTTACGTTTATCTTACATTGCACCTCTGGCCAATAACAACTGGGATTCACCAAGTCAGCGTTTCAAACAGTTCCCAAGCTCCTATTCTCAGTATCTGCACACCTGTGCTTAACCAGTGAAATATAATTCTCAATAACAAGACCACACGGCGGTTAGCTGGCTTCCTTCCCATAGTCAGTCCGCACGACAGCACAGTTCATCACGCGCCTCTGATCCGACGACACCAGATTCCGATTTGTTAGTTAATTAATTAAAATAAATCAAATAAATATATATCTAATTAAATGAAATAATTCTTTTTTTAAAAAACAATTCGACAAGAAACCTCTAACAGTGCGTATACATTTATTTAATATTATACCTACTAGTTATAATATCAATTAAAATATTAAGAGATTTGAAATTTGAACAGAACGACAAACATTTAAACTCGATGATATTTAATAATAAAATATTCATGTTAATAAAATCATCCGACTTTAGGTATTATCCTTACTTTAACCCTTATAATATAAATGTATTATTTTGTCCCTTTTCATATCACCACAAGGCAACAAATTGTTGTATTTTTTGCACAAATATAGGTAGGTGCCGGAAAATATTTAGGCTACTATTTATCTCAGAAAATCTTATTCCTTTGGAAAACTTCTTATTAAACGCTGCATATTCAATATTAGGAAGCAAAAGAATAACTCCATTTAATCCCTAACTTAGATAGAAATATTTTTGTTTTGATTGTCATTTATATTATAAAATCATAATAAAAACTTAGTATTTAATTTCTCTAAATCGTCCTAGATTGCGCTGTACATTTTAATTTCCCTCTATACGTGTGTAAAATAAGCACGTGAGCAAAGCGGCAGGTAAAAATCATTAAAAGCATAAAAGTGATTCATAATGTTACGAAGCAAGCTGTAATATATATAAAAACATAATATTGTCGGATCTTTTGAAATTTTAATTCCATGAATGTAATTGATCACATGAACATCGATCACTTAAACTTAAAACTTTTCACTATTATAAGTTTTGTTTCAGATGTAAACAGCAACCAATAATTAATAATTCAAGAAAAAATTAAATTTAAATAAACGGTTTCCAAAATTTCCTTAATTTTATATTTAACAACCCGTAACTAAATTTAAAAGACGGTTAACTTTTTCCTTTAATCCTGATTTACTGTTAATTATAACTACACATTCTTTGTTAAAGAACATATTTTAATTGAAAAGTTTTTCCTAGTTTAATCTTCGTCCCTGCTTGTTCGTAACTGGAGGTAGATTTATATCACATAAGGTCGTATAAATTGTATTTTTTCTCGGACACTGTTACCTCGTGACAATATTTTCACCATATAACTGGTATAACTTGAAATAACTTTTACTTTCATTAATCTTATTACAAAGTATTAGCTGCACATTTCACTATAATGTTCCTTGTTAATAAGATGATAATGGAAGCAAATGAACTTTTTACCCGCAGCACCTGATTTTAAATGCGCTACGCCATACCGATATTAACGGGAAAAAAATGCCTTTATTTGTTCTACTTTTGAAGAGTTTTGTAAATGTTAAATTCTTTTTCATAGTGTAGGTTAGTGTGTTCATAATTGAATATACGATGTTTGATATGTTGATAAGCACATTAAACGTATTAAAGCGGATTCCACGCTTTCAAGTGCACCACCATATTTCGTCACGAGTGACTTATTGTTATTTCGATCTCATAGATTCAACAACAATCTGGAAATATCGTTTGCTACGAATCAGTTATTTTATTTTTGACAAATAATTTCAACGAGTTGGGCTGGAGAGTACATTAAATACGTCTTTAGAACTCTCAAATATATTGTAATTAAAATAAAATTATATCGACAGGCAGTTGACATGGCTTCTATCTAAATTATACAATTATCAATGGAATTATAATGCAAATCAACATTGTTACTTATGATCTTGCAGTTAAAATTTTTGAACTATGGAAAGGGAAGTATAGAAACTTAAAACATTTTTATAAAAAGGATAGAAATACATGGATGTGCAGTTAGGTGAATTCTATCTAAATTAAAAATTTATAAAATTATCTTGCTATTCAACTTCCTATAATTATTAAATTTAAAATCCTTATTCATAATTTAACCATATTTCTAAACAATAAAATCTAGTTTGAAAAGGAAAACTCATAAACAAAATTAATTTATTAGATTATCTATCAGGAGATTATGGTCAAGAATATCCATATATGTTGAATTCACTTCACATATATTGTCTGAAAATAAGTTTAAAAAATGCCGTTTTGTTAAAATTTTAACGATGTTATGAAGGTCCTAAAACTCATATTAAATTCCTCTGTAAATGAATTCTTTACATATCATTTTCGAAAAAATATCGATAATTTTGTAAAACCGAAACAAAATTTTAATCTATGCTAATTTTCAGTAATGTCTCTATTTCATGGTATTTCAAAAAGTTGATTTGTGAAGTAAACATTTTTGTTTGTGATTATACCCCATTCTATTTGAAAAGATAATGTAAATAAATCAGTTTGGTAGCTAAAATATGATTAACACGAGTATGTATTCATTCAGTTGACGACTATTTGCGAAAGTCGTTGTATTTCAACCATAATATTATTAAATGATATGCTATGATATCCATATTATTTTAATAAACTATCAAGCTAACAATGTTATAAAAATATTATAAATATCAAATATTACACAATTATTTTACTAATATGAATTATAACATTTAAAAAATAGAAATGGACAACCCTTGCTGGCTATCATGCAAAACTCAGAGAAAAAAACAGGAAGAGGCAAAAATCTAGACCTATATATACATACATACATACATATATATATATATATATATATATATATATATATATATATATATATATATATATATATGTATATACTATGCGTTGATGACGGGTAGCTGCAATGGGCTTCAATAGACACAGAATGGTCCTTCATGGTTTTCACAGAATGGTCCATGTCCATGATGATTCGGAAATGAACAATGGAACTCCTTAACGCAACTAAATCAACTATGATGCAAGATATTTGCTACGGGTGGTTGTTACTTTGCAAAATAATCGCACCACATACCAGGTTAGGATCTGAAGATAAGTTCCGGAGATTAACAATGAAACTCCTGAGCGGATGAGAGTAAATCAGCCGTGATTAAAGATATTTGCTACTAGTAGTTATTACTTTGAAAAGTAAGTACACCGTCGACGGGTCAGGGTTTGATGATGAGATTTGAAGATGAAGATCGGAACTCCTTAGCGGATGGTAGTAAATTAAATGTGACTAAAAAAATTTAACTACTGGTAGTAGTTACTTTGCAAAGTAACTACATCATCGACCATATCAGAGTCTGATGATGCATTCTGGAGATGTACAATGAAACTCCTTAGCGGATGGTAGTAAATTAAATGTGATTGAAGATATTTGCTACTGGTGGTTGTTATTTTGCAAAATAACTAGACTATCAACCATGTCAGAGCCTGATAATGCATTCTGAAGATGACGTATGGGACTCCTTAACGAATGGTAGTAAATTAAATATGATTCAATATATTTATTTCAGGTAGATGTTAATTTGCAAAACACTACGGCAGATATTACTTTGAAAACCAACTACTCCATCGACAATGTAAAAATCTAATCATATGTTCTGGAGATGAATAATGAAACTCTTTATCGGATGATAGCAAATCGACCATGCTACTGAACATTTGATACTGGTAGTGTTTACTTCGCAAAATAACTACACCACCGACCAGGTCAGAGTCTGATGATGAGTTCTGGAGATGAATAATGAAACACCGTAATAGAAGGTAGTAAATTAATCGTGTTTCAAGATATTTGCTATTGGTTAGTTGGTTCTTTACTTATTACTTTTAAAAATCTGATATTGCCCTTCGAATATGGAGAATGAAACTCTTCAAGTGGTAGTTGTTACTTTACAAAATATTATATTGGACTTCGGATATGGAGAATAGAAGCTAACCATTGGCGGCCACTAGTATCGTTTCATTTCTGTGTGTTGTTCATAACTAACTTTACACAAAGAGGAATTATATACTGGCTTTTGCTCATGGCTTTTAAATATTATACAATATTCAAAGAAGGAAAATAACTGAATGTTAGTTATAGTATGATGATTAATATTATTAACCACTAAAAACTCTATAATGAAATATATTTTAAAAAACCGACTTCAAAACAACAGAACGTACTAAAAAATTAAAAAATAATTAACTAAAAATAGGTACCTATATATTAGCAATAAATAACTAAGTTACTTGTTTTTGAAGTCGGTGCCAGCACTATCCACCAAGTAAAACAAATTTATTATTTAATTTAATTTATAATGTCAATTTAATACTTTAACTTCTAATATACTCACAAAAGGAAATAGATTTATAAAAGGCGTATTCAAAATATAAAATTTTACATTTGTTTATGTTGATCGGCGGTGCTGGCGCCGATTCTGAAATAAATAATTTAGTTACTTATTGCTACTAATTAGTTATATACACGTATATATGCACTTCAGCTTTTCACTATATTATATATATATATATATATATATATATACATATATATATATATATATATATATATATATATATATATATATATATATATATTTATATGTATATATATACGTATATATACACTTCAGCTTTACACTATATTCTGACCTGTAGCGCATGGCCAATTGTGAATGATTTCTTACACTTTAAACAAAAAATAAAACGTCAATACTAGTAAAATAATTATGTTTTTTAATTAAAAATACCAAATTAAATCCATATTATATTATTAACTTGTATTCACAAGAAGAAGGTTTACAATACCTGAACAGAAAGAAGTAACATATGTCTTCACAAAACATATATATTGTGTGAATATGACCTCAAACGGCCAGTTAAGTCGTTCAGAAGTTACACAATTACTGAAAAACGCACCAACATTTGTATAAGTCGTTCCAATGTATGAGAATGTAACTAGTACTCACATTTATCTACACACATCCCACTTACTTAATAAACCTGGCGAATTTCATAAATAGAATCTTCGATATAATCATAAACAATTGTACTTTCATCTATTATATGATTTAAATGTAATCAACGAATTGCTTCCTATCAGCCATTACCGGTTAATGCTTTATAGTTAGCCGGCACTCCTCAATGCGTCCGTTCGTCTGGTGAGTGTTTATTTATTCAGGGCGACGCGGATGGAGTAACGTAACGAATCGATACTTGCCAGCATGGCAGCGCGTTTTATTACAATAAATGACCAGTGCTTGCTTAACTATACAAAATATTCTTAAGAAGTGTAATTAATCTGAACAATTGATATTAAAGCTTAATTAAAACACTTCTATAACATATACTAATATACTAGAAATAAATTATTTTTAAGATATACTAGAAATAAAATATGTAATATTTAATAACATTTACTGTTTATCATAATTGGAAATAAATATATTTGAAGCATAGTTTCGTTAATTTTTTAAATTAATTTTTCCTACAAATAAAAAAAATATTATTTTTTTATAGGAAAATTTAGTACGCAATTTTTTTCTGCGTGATTGTTACTTAAAAATATACTGCTAAATGGATATAAAAAATCTTAGGGATGATTAAAGTTAAAAGTAATATATGGATATTTTTTTTGATAAGTCCCTTTTTTGCCCAAATATTGCGATGTTTATATTTATATTTTGACATGAAGTTGCTCTTTACCTTATTATTCAAATATTACGTAACACATTATAAAAAAATTGTAACTGATGTATTTCAATTTGCAGAATGATACAATAAATAAAACACGTGTTATATACACTGCCTTTAATAACTAATTTTAATATTTCACGTTATTCTTGTACATCAAAACAAAATTTCACTTGGAGGAATAGGTAATTTTCAGTATTTCATATTGGTAATTTCAATCTCTTGACAACTATTGAAATACATGTCGTCAAACCATTACAACAAGAGATTAATTAGTCATCCTGACCGAAAGAGCAAAAAATCATTTAAAAATGTAATTTAAAATAAAGTTTGTACTTAATGTTTTAAATCAACATATTAGATCAGTTTTAAGGGTTAAGAAGTTTATGTGGATGAGACCGGAAAAAAGGATCAATCTTAGTGTCCTAACATGATATAAGTTCAACCATAACATATTTGGGTTCACTGAAATTACACTTATAAGTTTGTAATGTTGGTGTAAAATTATCAGTGATAAATGAAACTTGGAGTTTTCGCATTTATAAATTAATTTTCATACAGATATGATAATATGATGAGTTTAATATTTTATGAATAGAGACTTGTCCATTATGCAAATTGGCATTGTTTTATTGCGTTTTGGGATTAATTTAATACATATACTCCTGTATCTCAGCTAGAATCTACCCACTTAAGATTAATGATAAAAGATTGCCAGTTTAGAAATGTATTTATTTGTACATTTTTTTGCATAAATTGAAAAAAATATTTACTATCAATTTTATATGTAGGCAATATCCAATTACAAAAACATTAGAGTGAATATTTATTTATTTTTCAGTCATTCTCTACAAAACTAACATTTAGTAAACATATTTTATTTGTTTACCTTTATTGCGAAGTTTTTATAAATAATGGTGGCAGTAAGAATGTTAAATGGATGTATCGATTTGATTTACAAAGGAGCACAAAAAGACTGAGTAATCAATGATACCTCCTTGCATGGTAATACATATACCGATACACAGGGATTATTTTTAAAATTCCAACAAATAAAGCCATAACACTTATATTGTTTAATTACATTATCTACATTTTACGTATGTCATTTAGTTTTAAGGCTTGGGAGGAATTATGATATTAATTAGAGTTTAAATAGGAAATATTACGCTTTAAACCAAATGTTCAAATTAATAATAGCTTTACTATTCTTTTTAAAATTTCGCATAATAATTATTTTCTGTATTTTCCTTTTTATTTTCTTGTTATTTTAGCAAATTACAAGAAATGTTCCTGATCTGTACCACATCTGAATTCGCATTTAAATAATTGCTAATAATAATCATTAAATAATTACTAAAAATCTGCGGTATCGATCCCTGTCCCTTCTGTGTTCATCTGTTTCAATGATCCTTTATTCCAGATAATTAGCACTTGGTACTTTCATTATTTTCTAAATTTAACTTGAGTGGTGTTTTTTTAATTTAATTGAAGAGTGAAATAAAATCATTAATTCATACTCTCTGTTATAAAAAAGAAAGGACAGGAAATTAAATAAAGCAGTAAAAACCTTAGAATCATAGAATATAAAGATATTCTAGAAAGGTTTAAGAGTATCACGAAATGCTTACACTGTTATGATTATGAAATAAATCGTTATTTAGTGATTCCGCCATGTCCAACTTTCGAATTGAGAAATGTGCTCGTAAGGACCAAAAGACAAATGGTGTTAAGATGTGAAACCAAATAATACTGCGTAAAATGAAAAAAAAGCAGTAATCCGAATTAGTATACCGTTAACTGGTGGTCGATCGTTTACCATTAAACAACTCTATAACTGCGGTTTTGAAACAGAATATTAATGTTTTGCGCGTTTTATGGCATTGCGTTGATCCACACAAGTGTTAAAATAATCTGTGAGCACTGTGAAATACTCATGCATGTTCCAGATCAATGAAATAAATAACGATTTCTTTTTCTCTGATAAAGAGCACTTAAATCAAAGACCGAGAGATCGAAAGCTATTTCCGCTATTTCCGAAAGAACTGATCGAATTAAGTCTATTATAGAGCCAAGGAAAACAAATAAAGGTAATGACCATATATTTTCCATCGCAACTATATATTAAACATTTTTATATTATCTATGTCACGGGAACATAAACGGCTTGACACATATTAGATCCAAAAAGATTACGGACCAGGCAATTTTATATCAGGGAGCATATACTAGGATGTCATGGAAATCTGGGAAATATTACGTAAAAAATTTAAGCATACTTTACGTTTTGTAATAAGTTTTGATGATTTAACTATATAATATGATATTCGCATCCATAAGATACATAGAGATCATATACAAATGTTGTTTTTCCAAGAGTAGTTCCATTTACCTCATAAGTGTACACAAGAGGAATGAAGATACGGGCGTAGGTCATTATTGCATATTTATACCCACTAAACTATAGAGTACTGATTAAACTGGATTACTGAGTTGATATTTTGTAATATATGCTATGTGATTGGACGTCTTTATGCAAGAAAATGTATAATCATCGAAAAACGGAAGACAATGAACAATATTGACGTTTAAGTGTAAGCTGTTTCTTATCGAATTTTCTGCTGAAATAGCATGCAATTTTAATTTACCAAATAAATAAAAAAATATTGATAGTATATTATGAGTTTTAAAACTAGATTTTGGACAAGAAATAACCTGATAATATTAATAAAAAACCTATTGCATTTCGATAGACATTAAGTAAGTTATGGAGTTGTGGGAGGAAAATTAAGAAAACTTTTATGTGTTTATGAATTGAATAAAAGAATTATTAAAATTATACGTATAACGTGTTGAATAATTCAAATAATGTACATTAGAGTCAATAGTAAAATCTCTTAGTTTAACTTGTACCAAATGTATCCGACATTACGCCTCTGCTGTTGCACAGTATAAATATCTATAATTACACAATGAGTAAATATAGCATAAGGGTGAAAATTATACCCGTCTCCTGGCCGTTACGCTTTAAGTAATGTATTTCCTTACACTAAATTCAATATATTTGCAAGATCTATAAGAAAAAGTCAAGTATGGTAAGAAACATTATACGTACCAATAGTGCAAGGCTGTTGAAAATAACAGGTAAAAATTATACGAGAAATAAAGGTTACTAATATGTTTACAAGTGCATTTTTTTAATGTTTTCAAATTCTTGGTTAAGAAACTAAAAAATAAAGGAGAAAAATAAAAATGAAGCTACGAGTACATTTGATTCTCCATCAGTCCCTTTAATTAGGTATGGTGGATAAGTCACAAATTGGATTTGAAAAAAAAAAGAATAAGTGACTTCAAAAACGAAATTTTATGAAAGTCACTGCGATGATAAAATTATTGACGTTAACTAAGTAGTGTAATAACAATTGACACCCATGTTTTTGGTATTGACGGCATCACAAATTTTTAAAACGATTTTTACTTTAGATTTTGTTATAATACATGTTTACCCGGCACTAACTCTTTAAATTATATTATTACTGTATAATTAAAAAGATTAGTACCAATTATTATTACAGTACTTAATTAGCATTAATAATTATATTTTTAAAGTTTTTCTATGTTTGTGTAAAATATGATGAAGACATTTTTTTGAAAAGTTCAATTCCTTTCACAAATTTCAGTGATTCGTTAGTCTAATACTTAACTATCGGTGGGCCTGCTGTACAAGTTAATTTTTAAATTGAAATCAAAAAGAAAAGGGAGGATGGTTTGAAAAAAATAATAATGAAAAAAATTCACAGAATATTTTAAAGGAACATAGGCCTTCACGAGTACGAACTGATCTTAATAATGAAAGCGTAAAAGATTATGCTCACGACCTCAGTTTGTATTTCGCTGATTTTTAATATAATGTTTTATTCACAAATGTTTTATTCACTCACATAAAGAATTTCGTTAGCATAATTTCGTAGGCATCATCATATCCTGATACAACTGTTACAGCTGGTGTAAATGCTTTGTCAACAAAAAATTTACTTAGACAAACTACCACAATATATATATATATATATATATATATATATATATATAGATATATATATATATATATAAATATATATATAGATATATATATATATATATATATATATATATATATATATATATGACCACAATATTAGGTATGAGCTGGAGTAGAGTAAGTTGATAAATTTATGATTTGTGGAGTAGCATTGTCACATCACATTATGACAATGCTACTCCACAATTGCTATTGCTCTACAATAATGAACTATTATAACTTAACAATAAATTTATTAAATTTCCCATTACATGCTTAACGTATCTATATTTTCATACATTAATCGATTTTTTGCTTTGTTAATTGGGAAGGTAAACATAGCTACATTGTATAGTTACAATGACATATAGATACTTAAATTATATGTGACAAATGATTTTTTTTTTTTGGAAACAATATACTTAATAATACCTAAAGTCTCTTTCCTACGCGGTAATTGTCTTAAGCCAGCTACAAGTATGAATCATTATATTTGGTCATAATAACCTCACGTCATTGCAACATTATTGTACTCTAACTGACAATGACTTCGAGATAGGTAAAATCTTCTGATTCACGCACCAATCATACTTCCACCGTGTAAAAAAGACAAAGAGGAAAGTATAATTTAGCGCGGTACGTTATCGTTTAACAGTCATTTGGCATTAAGATTACATCCGTCCGGGAAACTATTACGATGAGGGCGGAGCGCTTATCGCCCCTAAAAATACCAGTGCTGAGTCTGACCTCTGATTCCAGACTGAGTCTGACTGATCAACGAATGTAATTTTGAGACTCTTGACTCGGTCATAGTATATGGGTTCTATCTATTTTGAATCAATTCAAAGTTGCGGTATGTCATCTACAAGAAGTAGAATTTTCACTGTTTGAAGTTATGACTAGAATTAAAACTAGCTTTTTATGAACGGATGTCTTATTCTGCTCTTTGCAGGAATATAGATAAAGATATCTTCTTAAAATTTAATGATTACTAAGTACTACCCTTACGCCGACTGTAGGTCTACCGTGAATCAAAATGATGAAAATAAATATTCTTTATAAAGAAACCAATATTTATTATAACTCATATTTTGTTAGTTTTATTCGATATTGGATAAATTCGGTGTTATCTCCGACTTTTAACCGAATATTCGTTACATTATTCGTTAACTTTTAGTGTTCGAGAATAATTTACAATTAATACATCGATTTTATATTAACGACGATTTTAGCTACTTGCATAGTGTATTTTGTTCCAAATAAGCAACAAAAATATTAATACGTCTTATATCACAACTAGCTATGCCTGTGCCTCCGTTCGCATGCCTTTAGAAAGATTAGTATACGGAACGATATCTATTTTAATAATTTCAAAATGATACTTTTAAAATGTTTTTATAATAAATGCCAAATTGCTTTATATTTTCTTGAATAAGTTCTTTGCCACATATAATTAATAGTATAATCGAAGGATAAATACAATACGCTTTGAGAATTTTTAATTCGGAACTACCTAAAATCGAAAGGATGAAATGGATAAATATTTAAGTATTTTTGGCTAAAAGTTTTTTATTCTTTCATCGTTTTTTCCACATTTCCCCATTTAATCAATATCTTTCAATTTGTAACGGTTTTTAATCATTGTAACATATGTAGCGTATGAGATAATTGGGGCTAAAATAAACATATTAACCTATAACAAATTGGTGACAATAGAACCTAACAATTTTCGCATTTAAGTCGTTATTATTTTATTGAACTTAAATTGGGATAAGCGTTTTAAATATCCCCGAAAAATTTAGATATTTTATTTTATTCACAAAACAATACAGCAAATATATAATAATTCCTTGAGCAACATAAGATCTCCATGAAAGTTAATCATTCGATAATTAAGATAGTTTGAACTTAAGCGCACATAACGTTTGAGAAACGCTGCCCAGCTAACTGACTCCGGCTCAATCAGGATTATTTAAATTAATGATGTTTTAATATTAACACACTAATTCGGGTGATTGGCTTTCATTCTGATTCGGCCGCGTTTGTTATTCCTTAATTATATCGGAAAACTTCTCAGATTTCTTGGTTGGGGATTGATTGAATTTAAAAGCCAAATTCTACTACTACAGCTAAAAACAATTTTCTTTCTAAAGAAAGAGAGACAAAGATTCTTTACATTAATTCAGAATTTATTTATATATCATCCTTCAGTCCTCCAATCAATCAGCCATCTTCTCCAGTGAACCAACATACCAAAAGTAGAGAACTTCGTGATATAGAAAACTAGAAAAGGTCGTAATATGGTAATAATATAATTTAATGAGTAACAAAATGATACTATTAATTACAATGATACAATTAATTTCATAATTGTGATCAGTCGAGTAGTAATTAAATTAATGAATGATTTATTGGTTTATACGAAAAAAGCAAAATCGGATGGAAGAAAAAATGGGGTTATGAAAGGGAATGTGTTTCGAATATTATGAACTAGTTTGATTAGAATCAAGTTTATTTTAGAGCTGTAGAGTGAAAGAGACTCGGAGAAAGTAGTGTTATGTTTAAGAACAAGAAGAGTGAGGAGGGAATCAGAACAGAAGTGAGCCTCCTAAGCTATAAACGTAGAATTGAGATAAGACGAACTACAAGGAATCTTTAATGTATTATAAAAATACATAGAATATGTAAATTGCATCGATCGCGTACTTTTTTACAATTAAGACATGAACTGAACTCGGAAATATGATTATATTTTGTCAGGCCAAATATGTAATGAACACTTAAATTTTGAAAACGTTCTAGTCTATTTAACCGACATTTTGTGAGGTCTCGGTAGCAAGGCATCTTAATAATCAAGCAATGGACCACCATCAAAACTAAAATTTTAGTTTTGATTTAAGTAAATTGTTTATTTAATTGACTATTTGGAAAGCATTTATAAAGTAATGTCGAAAAATATTTTTGTTTTATAAATAAAAATATAATAAAAATATTAATCCATGGATAAAAATAATTTATTTAACATTGTTGTAGTTAAGGTCGCGTCTAAGGAACCTGCTTGTTTTTATTCGATATGTTTAAATTAGAATTCGAAGAAAAGAAAAAAAAATTACAATTGCTTGCAATAACTATAGCGACCGATTTGAAGTAGCAATGGCGAAGGATATCATTTAGAATTTTACATCCGAATATTTGAAAAATACCTTAAAAATATTGACAGTAAAAAAATTATAATTTAAGTAGAACGTGACATTTTTGGCCGATTGTAAGCAATTGGCATAGAAAAAAATTTATATGGTACAGGGTTTATCATATTTATTATCATTATCTCTACTTGATTTACACAAAACAAGTGCTGACAAAAGTATTATTATGCTTTTCTTACGAGAGTTTATCAATAATCCACATAGATGTTGAGATAATTAATTCCTTTTCAATTCCTCAGACTAACGTAATTTTTTAACGTACCTCGAATTAACGTCATTTTTTAACGTACCTCGTTTAACGTACTTCGAATTAACGTCATTTTTAATTACTATTTCATCCCTTCTATGTTGTGCATAAATAATAGCTTTTAGCCATATGGTACCTTAACTGTATGCCAATGGATCTGAGTAGGTATGTGCACTGTTTATCATTAAAAACATTCAATCCTAGATCAATAAGAATATCGCCTACATGTTGCTCTTTAGCAATAAGAGCAGAAGATTGAGCTCTTAGCGTTTAAGTCGCTTAGCAAAATGAATGAATCTCGAGAAATATTAAAGATATTGATTAAAGGCTCGATGTTAACTGCAGGAGTTTCAGAATAGTAGACATTTAACTGAAGAAATGAATCCGTATAGGAAAAAACTTCAAAGCCTGAAACTCAGTCGTTCCCGATGAACCGATTTCCAAAGGGTCAATAATTTTATATTTGATGTTGTCCTTGACGAAAAAGGCCAAATCACTTCCACGTCTATTTTCTTTGTCTTTCCTAATAATGGTGTAACCTCTGATGTTAAAAGAAACATTTCTGTTTAGTCAAGTTTCTTGCAGGCAAGCAATATCTACGCCATTTTCCTATAAAAGGCTATAAAATTTATCACGCTTTCTCTGGATACCATTGATATTGAGTTGAAAATTATTAATAGTTCTCATAGCACCAACTCTGCATCCAGTTTCTAGATTGCCGAGCTGAACGCGTCGGCTACCCGCATCAACATTTTCTCTATTTTGCTTTAGATTCATTTCATATGGAAGAATAGTTGCCAGAGCCCTGAAAGGTTGAACTTCTGCCTGTTGGTCCACGGAAGATATTGCATTTCCCTTCTACAACCAAAAGAAATCCTCTGGAGACTTTTCCCGACCCGACATCTATCACATCTTGTTTTGAGTATCATTCTCAACAAAAAAGCCCATATAATTGAAGTCTAACAGGTTTTGAATTCTTTAGGGGTCTTTTCTCGTTTTCAGGGCATATGTTTCCCTTTTTTATAGCATTGTTCATCGTCAATATATGAACTTCTAGGTGATACTTTCACTTAATATACTTATTTTACTTTAATATTTCAATATGCTTAGTAAACGACATTAGTTCACTAATTATAAGAAAACGACATCAAACATATCTCAAATTTATACCATTCTTATTTCACAAAATATCATAAATAAAAGAAATAAAGATATTATAATGCATTTAACAGTCCTTTCTTGGACAGAAAAATGGGGATATACTGGTAATAAGCAAAGTATTGTAAATGTGAACATGCTATATGACACGACCATAAGTTTTGTTTTGACAATGTAACTGAAACTACCGAGAAATGTCAAAATGTACGCTTAAATGGAAAAATACGCTGTTATCCGAATGACAGCGTATTTTTCAATATCGGGTCAATTAATTGTGACTTTATAATGTTATGAATAGATTATTACATACGCGCAATGGACGTCAAAAATCTATTGTAGATATAATACCAAAAATTTTAGACAAACAGTGAATTTTTATAACAGAGCAATATTTATGTTCTCAAAACGAAAGAAACGAGTATCAATTTGTTCATGAGTTAGAATTGTTTGTGAAACACCGACAATTTAGGATAAATGAAAATGAAAATCAAACTTTAGCAGGAAAACAAAATATTTCAAATATATGCATTTTTAACAAAAATTGCAAAAAAAATGAAAGAAACGTGTTGAACCATGGGGCTAAATCAAGGCCTTTTGATCTGATAGCCATCATTTTGCACGCTGCGCTACGAATTCTCAACTCAGGCACTTCAAACAAACCAATATATACTGTCTAAATATCAAACTTCAAGCAAAATAAAAGATATCGTGTAATAATTTTAATTTGTTTCTGAATTGAAATAAAGCTAAACAATTTCTAAAAATAAATTGAAACCTATAATTTCCCTTGTTTATATATCTGATACCTACTTTTACAAAAGGAGCACATGAATGTTTATTGTTTAAAATGAAACCTGCACACTTTGAGATAAAAGTCACTTCTACCTAGACAAACTAAAGAAAATATTTTGTGAAATTGTAAATAAGGATATCGACCAATACTTAGCCGATAACGAGATACGTAAAAACACAACACGAATTTTAAATCATTTTTAATTGATATGCACTTTTTCGTTGAACCTAATAGACAATAACTATATATTCAATTTGATTTAAGAAGTAAATGAATAATCGTGAAAAATTATCGAGGGATAAAATGTGCAATAATAAACGCCTCAAATACTTCTGACACATTCAACATTTTGATAAGTCTAGATTCCTCAAAAAAATTCCAAAAAGGCCATAATGTGGACTGCAATTTGCTTAAAATTTAAGCATTCACCTGTGAGATAACAACTACGCAGAATGAAATATAAAGCAGTTTTTTTCTTGTATATATTACATAGTTCCTCAGTAGTATAAATAAGAAAAACATAAATGGAGCTGTAGTGGAATTAAACTTTGAATGTAAATTCATTTCAAAATTTGAAGTGAAAAAATTTTAAAACTGATTTTGAACTTTTTTAATTAAATATTAATGAGAAATGTCAGTAAAGCCTTGATTATAAATAAATGAGTTCTAACTAATGTTCCGTCAAATAGTGGCAACATATCAAGACTTGGTAAATTATTGCATGTTTTGTATTAATACCTACGACGGAACGGTGGAGGTACATGCGTTTATAGTGAGAGATTATGTGTGCAATCCAATGTTCCCATTTATCTTCAAAATGCTTTGACCAATTTAGACACAGTTTCTGCAAAATATTTGGAACTAGTTGGCAATGACTCTTACATAAGTGTTATGATGATCATTCACAAGGGGGCACTGTAATAAACTCTTTGTTGCAAACGAATGTCCCATTTATCTCCATAATGGTTTGACCGATTCAGATGCGGTTTCCTGCAAAATATTTAGGACTAATAGGCAATAGTTCTCAGATAAGTGTTATGGTGTTAGCTCACCAGGGGGCGTTGTAACATTTTATTGCAAACGAATGTCCCCATTTATCTTCAAATTGGGTTGACCGAATTAGGCGCTTCTTCTTTTTTAGATCTGTTATTTCTACGCTGTCTAAAGATTGTACTCTACTAAGAGCCACATAAATTTGCGCTTTGGCGAATTTTTTTTAGAAGCTTAGTTACTAAAACTAATAATAAAAAGCAAAATTAAAATTTTAATTAAGCCCACTACAGATATAAACGTTTTAATCAAAAAAGTATAAAATTAAGAACAAAATTAAAAATTTTGAAATAACCCACGACGAATGAAGTCGTTGTTTTTTTTTTGAAAACCCTCTGATTAAAAGAAGGTAAGAACCTATTAATGTAATTACAAACCCAAGAAAATCTGTCGGTGCTGCCGTGCCCTGCCTATGACTAAAATTTTGCAGTTTTATCAGTTCGTGATTAATTGAAATACTCTTAGGTGTGCAAATAGCTTTTCTATGCTGCTGCAATGGTATTGTGATCCGAAATAGCAATGGCAGCGCCGAAAATAAAAACATCGAGTATTAAAAAATAATTATTTTACTCTGATAAATGATTTTATAATGGCATTTTCATGAAACATTACATTCGTAATATGGTGTAGACTTTAATATTTCATTACATGAAGTATTACATACGCATAAAAGTGAAAACTTACGACATTAACTATAGATAAAATTCCATTTATTGAATTGGGGTTATGACATGTCAATTGCCATTTACTTGTGAATGTGCACTCGGATTATCAAACATTTTAAAATGATTAAAAAAATATATATTATATATATATATATATATATATATATATATATATATATATATATATATATATATATATATATATGCATATATTTACTCTCAACCCCTTAATTTTATCTATTCCAATAGAAAACATACTAGGATTTTTAATTTTTTTTTAAATTTATGTTTAAGAGTCGCTACCCACTTTTGAAATTCGAAAATAATATTTATTTTTAATACTTTTTTAATACTAGAACTGAGTGTTACGCATAGATTTTAGAAAAAATATTATACTAAATAACAATAACTATCGTTCCTCTAATTTATTAAGTAAAAAGAATTATAGTAGATTTGCCTTATTACAATTTGGGTTTTTCTACCTATCATTCTTAAATAATAACATTAAGTATTGCTTCCTCATTAGTATGTAATTTATAGTACTCTTCCATCAATGCCACACCCCTCTCATCTACATCGTTAACGACTCTCATATGTCTACAATTTTTAGATTTGAAGCTTTCTTCCTTTTCCCACAGCTCAGGATCTTTCTGAATGAACTAACAAGAAATTCCAGTGATTTTGAAAAAAATCATAGTGTTTGTTGGTATGAAATCTTCGTTGTTTCTATTTACGATTGCATCATATTCTAATGATCCCTTTTTCGGATTGTTTTCCGTTCCTTCAGTTTTCAGAGCCAAAATCATATTACGTTATGTTTCGATAGAAACTCGTTTGTCAAAAAAAGCTAAAGCAATTAGCTCTTCAGAAAGATACCAAAGATGACCCTATATTTTTGCCGGGACTTTGGCTACAACTGTGTTATAATTTTCAAGAATTCCTCTCAAAAATATAATTATCAAATGATGGAGCTCTTTGTAATCGTCACGAGGCTAACATTGTTCCAGTTGATTCTCAGCATATCTTTAGCAACAGGTTGAACGTAATTCCATGTAGATGGTCCCTTTTGAAGTTATTTGTTACGCGATGAAAATAAGTTTTTGTTTTTATTCATTATCAGTGTCTCATCCTTATCACGTCTACGCATTAGTTGAACATATTATTTTTGTAAATTACATGTACATCATTTGTTAATTGCCTCTTAACTGCTATCTTGACATCTATGGAGAAGAGAACTGGTTGTTATACAAATGTAAATAAAGATATACGAAAACAGCTTAAAAGACACATATATTCAATAGGGAAAATTGTATGTAAACATTTATTTAACATTTGAGAATTATATTCGTCTACTTTCCATTAATCTTTTTGAAGCAGTATATCCAAAAGCAAATATTTCCATTGGTTAATTCTTATATTCAAAAATAAGCTAAAGCAAATACGACATCATTATCTGATTTCCTATTGTCCGACACAATTCTACAAAACCGGACCCTTGTCAAAGTATCACAAAAGTGTCACAAGCAAATAAAATAAATTGTTTACTACGCGAATTATATCACACGATGCTTCACAGTGACTATGCGCTTTTTGCCGAAGGGAAAGCGTTTCCATGAGTATATTATCTTTATACAGTGAGTGTTTTATTACACAGGTACGGTATAAAAGAAAACAATTAACTTTGCAAGCTATTTTTGTATGCCCGTTTTAGGACATCATGTCTTAAAACTTTATTCGTGTCATCCTACGTAAGTATTACTTGTTATCACCTTAATGTTATCTTTGTAAGAACATGATATTTTAGGAGAATTAATATCCGTACTATGTTTCCATATGTCCCGCGCTCTCATGTACTTCTCTAATACTATTACATGTTAGTTAAGGTTCGGTGTATTTGACAAGGAGAATTTTAGGTACATATTTACACGGGTCGACCTTTTCTTAAGAAATGCATGAAGTTATGTTATGATAAAAATATAATATATGTATAAAAATGAATAATGTGCATGCTTCAGTTTTGGAATTAGATTAGCGACTTTGACATTCAAAATAATATAATTGCACACAATATGTATATGACTGTAAAGGAGACGAATAATTTAGAATTACTATTTTCTATCAGGTTGCACTCTTTGCACCTCCAATATATTTTTATACTGTATATTTTTGCTTAATAAAAATAATGTAACCAATAACATTTGTATGGTTGTACACATATATATATATATATATATATATATATATAT
The DNA here is from genome assembly GCA_039881145.1 of Druceiella hillmani. Classification (NCBI taxonomy): domain Eukaryota; kingdom Metazoa; phylum Arthropoda; class Insecta; order Lepidoptera; family Hepialidae; genus Druceiella; species Druceiella hillmani. The sequence continues at coordinate 22,223,091 of JAYKKI010000016.1, read as the reverse complement.
ATATATATATATATACATATATGTATATGTATATATATATTTATATATATATATATATATATATATATATATATATATATATATATATATATGTATATGTATATATATATATATATATATATATATTTAAATATATATGTGTGTGTGTGTGTGTGTATATAATATGACAAGAGCACGGTTTCCTTTTTCAATTTTATATTAAGTCGGATGATTGTTTTTAAGACAGGAACCATGCACTTAAAATAATGGATAGATTAGAAAATTGTGTATATAAAGGACAATCGAATTCACGCTGATGTAACTTTGCCCGAGTAAAATTAACTAAGAAATGTGGGTTATGCATTTCAAAGCATCTCTCCTTCATAAAGAGATACCAAACGATACGGGTGCAACATTTTACGAATATATTCCTGCACACGCGCCGCCAATATGGCGAACGTGACCAAATTCTCTTACACCAGCTGAACCGCATCCAAAACATGGATGTTGGAGTTGAATAAAATGCATAGGCTGTTTATGGTTGCACAACAAATTTTTGACCACATAAATATTAACTTCTAGCAACAATGGTAACATCGTTAAAAGACTCATAATTAAGGAAAGTTATTTTATGTAACTTAAAATAATGAAAAAATACATCAATAAAAGCAATTTAACAGGAGATCAGCTTTTTCTTCAGGAATTCCTGTTCCACATATTATTTAATTATAATAAGAAAGTTTTGTCGAGATTAATTAAAGGTACTACGAGGAGCAACAAAATTTGTTTAAATTAGGTATTTACGTAATTTTACGTGATACACGAGCTTTCTGTCACGACAAACTCGCACACTAGTACTGCAGACAACTCACATTTAATAAGTGGATACAATTCGAAATAAAAATGTAACATTATATTTTCTTAAATTGTATTATTTTTTGCACATTGTAAAATTTAAGAGTCACATCCTTGTTATAACTATAAATGTGAACATGCTAGTTAAAGATGAATGACGAAAACGATGAATATGTAAATATTTTATGATTTGAAACCACCTTGATTTGACAAAGTACAGGCGTTATTGTTGAAATAAATTTAAGTAGGAAACTCAATGTGATTGTAATAATCTCCACTTATATTTTCTGAATGTATCATTTTAAAAGATAGTTTAACTATACACGTTTTCGATATATTTATTTTATATTATTTTAATCATTTCATTTAACTCTACATATTTTCTAATTTATTATACATATTTTTCGAAGACTGTTGAACTTGAAACTTGATAAGTACAAGCGTGTGACTTATAATATGTGTTAGGATAACTTCCGGTAAGTGAGAATAGGTTTGAAATTAACACTTTTTTCTTGATGATTGAATTCAGCCTTCGTCAGGGTTCACGCTGTTTACCTCGATAACAAAGGTGAATGCGCTGTACTTGATGACACCATTGGTGTCTATCGCTATAAATTGACATTATATTCGTTTTCAACTAACCTTAGGGTGTTGGGACCGAAGTTCATAAGATTTTGAATAATTATTTGTTTTGAATTATCATTTGTATTCTATGTTGACTAAATTTAGGGCGCTGACATCTCTCTCGAAGTAACTCGTCACAATATTCGCTTTCGACTACATTTAGGGTGCAGAATTCGAATTTCACAATGTTTTGATATCCAAGATTGCGGCAAATGCGCAAAATGCGGCAAATGCGGAAATGCGGAAATAAAAAAAACCACGCTCGCTCTTTATGCTAGCTAAGCTTCGCTACGCTCGATTTCGACTAAATTTATGGTTCTAAATACGAATTTTACACTGTTTTTGATATCCAATATGGCAACATCTGCATTAAAATAAATCGTCACGATATTAGATTTCGACTAAATTTTGTGTGGTGAATTAAAATGTTTTTGAGATACAAGATGACAAAATTCATATAAAATTCCGTTATTGCAAACTTAAATTTCACAATTTTTTTTATTTTGAGAATGGAGTTAGAGGCATCTTTCTTGAAATACATTACCAAGTATTTCATTTAAATTTATTTTAGGGTGTAAAATTCAAATTTTTAAATATTTTTGAGATAAAAGATGGCGTTATTTCTATTACTCGTAATAATTTGTTATAGCACAGGTTTTCAACTAACTCCGGGGTATTGAGTTCGAATTTCACAACAAATTTGAAATTCAACATAGCCGTATCTTCCATCCTTAGTATATTGGAAGAATATAATTGTTATTATAAGATGCATTTGACGTTATTATAAGATGCATGTGACGAAGGAACCACGCACGTCAGCAGCCTTAAAACCTATTAGAGAAGTAGTTTTTTGAATCTATTAAATCTTTATTCACATTTTAGTGGCCACATGTTTACATGTCGTATTTTTGAATTGCCGCAAAAAAACCAATACGAGAATGTTCATATTAAAAGCAAAAAAATACAGATAATAATAACTTATGAGAACAGTTTTTAGTTATAATTTTATACAATATTTTTTTAATGAAGCATGTCCCACGTGCGTGTTGCAAAAAAAAAGATAATGGGCTTTAATTCAAATATTTTTCTCTTATTTTCTGTATATGCATTGAGAACTTTGATCTAGAAGCAACACGGAAATATAAGACGAAAATAAACCAAAGATTGTATCTATTGATAGCAGTTTTCCACAAATAAAGAAACTTTTATACCGTGTCTATACATCTAAGATACCTATGTTTCTAAGATTGTATAACTCTCGTCATGGTACCATTTGCAAACGGCAGGGACAAGCAGCAGTTAATATCTACGATGGTACAAGAAGGAACAGAATATGTGAAATCCATTAACAGTAGAAAAAAAGGTGCTCCAATTATTAATGAGGTAGCGGATCTTTGTTAATCTAACGGTGCGGATGATTTTGAATAACCTCTTCTAGAATGTGGTTTCAATTATTCAAAATTGGTTGCCGATGGAGGAGAAGTACTTATTCCCCTGTCAGAACTTCCCGGTCTTATAAAAATATCACCGTTGGTAAAACAGAATGTGAAAATAATCTCCTGGAAATTTTTTTGTAAATACTAGTTCTATCAGATACAGCTATTAGAGTATGGAAGCATATCAATCATGATTACTAGAGATTGCGTCGGTATATAATTTGTCCGTAAATCATTTCTATAGTCAGTATATAATCTCTGTTAAAAACTTTTCTAATATAAAATTATATATTATTAAGGAGTCCTATAGATATTTAGTGGCAGTCCACACCAGAAACAAACAGATTTCATGGTCAGTGATACGAACTTGACCTTGTATTTGATAAAACCCTGGATGCTCTTTATTGACATGAATGTTATCACAATCGTATTTCTGAAACTCAATTTCATTTTTGTTTTATTGCTTCATCTAGAAATAAATTGAACTACATGATGGATACAAAATTCCTACAGATTTTATCGCGGAATGATTTTAACCATATGCCATCAATAAAAGATGAAAAATGTAGGAAACGTTTCGAATTCCGATATTTGTAAAATAAGTGTTATTCTTGAATATTATATTAGTTTAAAACATAACAAGAGAAACCGACAACCTCAAATCAAACTAACAAAAAGAATGGGCGAAAGATAAAAAAGGGAATAATTAATTTTATCCACGAAAATTACTTACTGGAATGATTAATATCGTGAAATGCAAATTACAGTTAAATAAATAAATATAGTGAAAATAGTGAAATGCAAATTACAGTTAAATAATAAAAAATGATATAGTGAAATGCAAATTACAGTTAAATAAATGGAAAAAAATTGAGAAAAATATCATAAATTTGTTGAGGTTGGTGATTCATTCGAATATAGATATAATGCTGGAATGACTAGTAGAAAGAAGCTTAAAAATTACATGTTAAATTATATCTGGTAAACACGAATACAATACGCATTGCTAGGACTCCGTACAGAGTTAATCAGTTGTAAAGTGTTAATATAAAAAAGTATCAGTATTAAACTATTTAAAAGTATTAATTTATTTTTCACTTAGACATATTGCCTAATATTAATTCATAGGCATAAAACATGGGGTGTATTTCAAAAACTACAACTCCGAGACGACGATTTCCGTAATTTTTCTCTGATCTTCTAGTCGGATAATGCAAAGCATTTTTTTATGATTTTTGGTTCAGTAGTTTTGAAAATATGGGAAAAGTACTAAATTTTTCCATTTTTTGAAAATCTTGTTAAATATACTATTTAACATAAACAAAATTTTAATGAGTAAGATATATACCATATGAAATATAAAATTCTAAAAAACCTCTTTCTAAAAAAAGTTTATCCTCTCTTTAATAAATGTTTATATTTGAAAAGATACCTACTCATAGTAAAAAAATTGTGAGTTAATAAGACTTATTGCTTGAATTGCAGTTTTCAAATTTTTACTATATCTACTACATCTTTCATAAGTGCAAAAATATTATACATGTTTCAAAAAATATGAGGGTTATAATCATCGCCATAGTTTTCTTACAATTTTTGTGTGAGCTTTTAAAAACAATTTTTTTATAACTTTAGGCTCATCAGTTTCGAAATTAGGGAGGGGAGTAAGACGGGTGTATGCACACACGCATGCGCTCACGCGCACGCACACGCACGCTTACGCACCCACGCACACGCACGCACGTGTGTGCGAGCGTGTACGTGCGCACGAACGCATGACCGCACGCACGCACGCTCACATACACGCACGCACTCACGCACGCATGCATGATTAGAACAAGTATTTTTATATTTCCAGAATGAGTTTCTTTCAAAAGAATTGATTGTGACAACGTTATGATCATTCGGAATGTTTTCTCTCAAAATATCATGATATTTTCAGCAAAATATAAAAACAACACAAAACATACCGTTGGTTATTGTACTATATCCGGTATACTGAAATATAAATAATCATAGTGTTCTTATCGTTAATTGTCTAAATGATACAAACAAAACTTTAATGAATTCTATTATAATAATCATTTTTACAGCAAAAAACATCTCTACTTCGATAATTTTTCCGACTTCCATTATAGTTTATATTACTTGTAACCTAAGCACGATCGGCTTCTTGTCATGCTGCTATAGATATACTGTACTGTGCTGCCAGTTTCCGCCAAGTGGAACCCGTGTCATAAAAAAGAGAAATATTTAAGATATCTAAAAAGTTTTTAATCGCGTAAAATGACAATCTGAAAAAATAATCCCTGTAATCACTTCGTGCCTTAGGTCTGCTGTTGATTGATTAGCGGAATGATTTCATATCGAACTACATATTGCACAGACATCATAAAATACAATTGGAATGCATCCAATTAACTTTTCAGTTTGAATTATTTCCACATTGCGTAAAATTGTAATTAAATTATAACTTGCGATTGCTTTAAAATAAAATATCGATTGAATTATTATTTTGCGTTATAGGGAAAAAACCTTTACTATTTTTTTTTCAAATAAAAGAAGTGTAATCAAAAATGAAATTTCTGAGAGAATTCAAAATTTTCAGAGAAATAATACAACGGCAAGCGGATATGAAAATAAAACGTAGAAATAAACATGGTAATAAAACGTGTACACATTTTTTATTATTTTTATTTTCTAACAACACATCTAGGTGTTGATTTACGTTACAATTGATTCTGTAGTAAAAAAAATGCTCTCCGAACATGTGTGCTCTTTTTGACATTTTTGACGCGAAGTTTTGAAATCTTACAGCCCTTTAAAATCTCAGTACCAAATAATTGAAAATTTTATAATATTTGGGGTAATTTTCTGAAAACAATCATCATGGTTTTCAAAATCCTCTTAATTTACTAAATATATTTTGACAATAATATTAAAAAGTGAGTGAGATACATTATTCATATTTTCAATTGGTATATCTTAAATATCACAGGCCCCCGAAGTTGATGGTTGTCGTTAAAAAAATATAGTTTATTTAAAATGTAAAATCTCCGTCATAACATTCAAATATCTGGAACCAAACAATTGTTACACGTAATATTAACGAGTTCAGTTGCAGTTTCATTTTTTCAAATTATAATGGTAACAGATAACATTTATTTACTTATACACAATATGCACTCCGCACCGCCCGCGTATATTTAAATGGTATCAAAGTTACCTTCGACGGACTATTTGCTTTCTTTACTTACATCTTTGCCGAAAAATACAAACAGAATATTGAAAACACAAAAAAATGTTTATAATTATTTTTCATAATTCATATTCTTTAGGACTCTATCTAAGACCAATCTAAAATGACATCGCTTTTCATTGATCTACGATTATTTGCTTGCTTTGCTTAAAATATAATTAATAATTGGACATTTTATATGATGGGTTTGTTCATTATAAATAATTGTATTGCCGCGAAACTTATCGTTAAATAATAATTACCGGTTAAACGTGATCTAGTTTCATAATATGCTCCATTATAATTAGGTTTATAACATGTTCAAAATGTTATATCGGGAAGATGACCAAAAACGAAGTTTGACCTTATACATCTGCTGCATTCAGCTTATTTATTTAAGTACCATCCTTTTCCAGTCTACGCTATATTTAACTTCTAGCCATGCAAATTTCAGCAATGCATGTCCGGGTGAAAAACTTTTACTGTGCGTTTAAAGTAGGAATAACGCTCTATATTAAGGTACTCTATACATTGGTGAAATTATTATGCGTCAAGTAGCTCAGCACTTTTTTGTTGTTTTTTTGTAACACGAATATATATTTTACATTTAAAAGTTGAAAGGGACTTCTATTATGGTCTAAAACTGTAGTTCATCTCGTCGCTAGGTGAGGTAGTAAGGAAAAAAGGAGCAATAATTAGATTCGCGGATCGATGTAAAACCATGTAGGGTTGTAAAATTCTGCTGAAAAAAAAGATTCTGCTTCCGTAAAATATTATGTAAACAGTAGCCTGATTTTCGGCATCATTTACCGAGTCTTAAATAAAAACTAAGTTTTGTACCAGATACTGATCTTGTCTTATATAAAAGTAGCCTGCTTTTCTGCACCGTTTACAGTCTTAAATAAAAACTAAGTTTGGTACGAGATACTGCTCTCGTATTATATAAAAAGTAGCCTGCTTTTCTGCACCGTTTACAGTCTTAAATAAAAACTAAGTTTGGTACGAGATACTGCTCTCGCATTGTATAAAACGTAGCCTGCTTTTCTGCACCGTTTACAGTCTTAAATAAAAACTAAGTTTGGTACGAGATACTGCTCTCGCATTGTATAAAACGTAGCCTGCTTTTCTGCACCGTTTACAGTCTTAAATAAAAACTAAGTTTGGTACGAGATACTGCTCTCGTATTGTATAAAAAGTAGCCTGCTTTTCTACACCATTTACCGAGTCTTAAATAAAAAATCGGTACCAGATACTGCTCTTGTATTATTTTAACTCACTGAAATATTTAATTTCATTTTATTTCATCCTGCACGTAATGTATACGATTCTTGACATTTTATATAAAAAATGAAATAAATCTTTAGTCAGAACGTATGCCTAACAAAATTCGTTTTATTTAATAAACTGATGTATGTGTATAAATTTATTGGCAGTTATTTTCAGGAGGTTCAGCGACTTCTTTTCTCCCCATCTAAGCGAGGAACCTGAGATGGCGGAAGCTTGATATTTATTCAGAAATACTTGCACACAGCAACTCTACGCTTTACAATATTTAATAAGGTAATAACGTTTTTGAAAATTTATTAATACACACTCACACACATACACACGCAAGCACGTAACCACGCACGCACACGCATACACGATATAAATATATATATATATAAATATTAATATAAATATAAATATATATATATACATATATATATATATATATATATATATATATATATATATATATATATAAATATACATATGCACACATATATATTATAGGTTGCATCGATAATTTTATGGTATCCCCTTTACACAATTGCGTTATTGCATCTATAGGTACTACAGAATTTGGTTTACTTAAGTCCCTATCAAAGCTTACATTATCTCATATATTTAAATATATTAAAGGTTAATAATATTTATGTTTCAAATCATAATATTTATGTTATGCACGTATGCATGTCATGGTAATATTTATGCTTCAAATGACACGTATTGTGCACCTGTATAATACACGACGTAAGTCAAGACATAAATACATATTCGACAATCACAAGTTTCTCCTTTAATAAGACAAATAACCAAGCATGGCGTTATCAATAACTTTCTTGTTAAATAAATAACTGCTTTATTTGCTGCTTTACTAACATGAAAGATAATATGATTAGTTAGTTATGCCAGTCTGACTATACGATTTTATTTATGTGTAAAACTGTTAATAGAAATTGATACCAGATAAAGAATTATGCCTCAAAATATTTTAATCTCTATTTCGGACATTATTTAGATAATTAGATTTCCTTACATGGATTTGTCTTACATTATTGAGACAATATATTTTAAGTTTTATATATATGCTAGAAATTTTAGAAATGGATGCCTTTTAAGTTTATTTGGTGTCAACTTTAAAAAAAGCAAGTGTACTATTCTGGCTGCAATTTATTTACAATATATATGTAGTTAAATCAAGACTGATATTTAAATAAATACAATATAAAGTGAAAAACCCAAGCCAATTTGTTATTATTGGTAACACTATTTTCCGTTACATACTCGTACATATTTACAATAACCCATGTATAAATTTTCTTCGTTGAGCACGAACAAATATTAAAACATGCCGCTACTTGTGTCACAGAATTATAAATTTAAAACACACATCGCGTATTTTTATGCTCTCTTATTGGGTTACTTTCGCCCACTTTCTTTGCCTCCCACACTCTCTCTCTCTTTCTCTCCCTCCCTTCCTACTTTGTTTTATGAAAGACCCCTTCTAATATTCAACGTAGGTTTTGTAAATAAATTTGAATATTTGCTTTTTTCAACCTTGTTTCAATTTACTTAGAAAGTGTGTTCATTATCTCTCGCTCACTGCGGGGTAGCGAACTTAATATCGTGAAATAATGTTTACCTTGAAAAATTGTATTGCCTTTTACTAATTATTTATTTACATTTGTTTTTGTCGTATTAAAGTAGAAGTCTGGTTGCTTAAAAATCGTTTACGAAATTATATTCAAAACTAAGAACACTTAATTGCATTAAAACACATTTATAAATATATAATTAAGTTAATTCTTCATCAGCCAAACTAAGGTAGAATAATGGGTAAATAGTAGCGTAACAAAGGAAATGCTGGTCCACTTAATACTAGACTGTTAAGACTTTATCATATTCCATAATAAATACAGGCATACCGATGATTAAAATAGAAGAGATTTTCATTATTTTGAAATTAATATAATTACGTTGTCATAAATTATTTTCATTGTCATCATGATCAATTATAACGACATTAAATCCTTAAATAACATGTTTTAAATAAGTAAATAAAACGCAATGTAAAATGATATAAAATATAAATTAAAAACATATTTCACTGGACATCACAAAATATAATTTAAATTTGTTTTTTTTTCGAGTTTACTCAATATATAATATAATAGGTCAAATTTATTTGAAATAAATTAAGCGGCGTTAGCTGTGCACGGTCATGGTTAATATTTATTCTGGACGAATTGATAAACAAAGCGCGTCAAATTTTCTTTTGCTAAATCGTTAAAATAACGACTTTCAATTCCAATGAAATTAACTGTTATTTATAACGTTGTTCTGTGTTGTAATCAAATGAACCAACCCTAAAGTAATTTAGGTTCACAACGTATTCAGGTATGCAAAAATATATACATGTTTCTTTGTCGGAAACACAGAGAAGTGACTTTATGCAGTCAAAATATGCCAGAGTATTTGTGTAACTTATTTCTAATTAAAAATAAAGAAAATAGAATTTTTGCTGTTAAATTAACACTTTGATGTCCCGTGAGATTGGCAAAACAAATAAATGCCAGTGGCATATCGTTTGTGGTCAATTCACAAACAAATATGATAGTAAAATAGCTTCAAACTAGTTGGTGTCTAACGCAACTACTTTTTATAGGATAGTTTACTATAAAATTAGTAGATTTTCTACAAAGAAGCAAGTGGGAGAAAAGCGAGAAAATAACTGTTATATAAAGCTTTTATATTAAATAATGTATGTATATGTATATATATATATATATATATATATATATATGTATTTATATATATATATATATATATATATATATATATATATATGTATTTATATATATATATATATATATATATATATATATAAATATATATGTGTGTGTGTGTGTGTGTGTGTGTGTGTGTGTATATATAATACCTCTACCTAACATGCAAATTATTCCTTATCAATTGCTTCAAAAAGTAGAGTAATATGTCACCTAAAATCTCCAATGACGCCCCCCCCACAGTGTCATTACGTAAAAATGGAACTTGAAGGTACGCTGTAGATCCTCAACAACGAACAGTAAAAGTGCCGTTATCACGTTTGAATAATACCGGTCTAATAATAAATAATAGTCCCTAAAGTGTTAATAATATTAAGGGTTAAATAAGTAAAATATGTATCCTTCAGCAAAGTCATGGTATAATGATGGAACTAGAAGGTGGTAACAGGAACTCTTCAATGATGAAGAATGTACTCGTTGACTTGTCTTGACGTAAGCAAGAAAGTGAATAAAACATCAGTTTTAATTTCAGTAAATATACTAACTTTCAGTAAGTATACTTTAATTCTTTATCAATATTCTGGATAAAATAGATTCTAATATATAGTTGATAATAAAAATATTAAAATTTGCTAGAGGTTTTTGGGATACAATATTGTTTCCGAACATAAATAAATTTTTAAAATACTGCTACTGCGGAACATAACACCCATCGGTGGGAATCTACGTGAGAAAGATAAGTGTCGACTTTACATCGATTCCAAAAATCTCTGTATATAGTAAGCTTCTTATGGGGTTATTTCAAAACCGGTTTAGGTTTTTCATTACTTTTTTTTACTTTTGTCATATAGAAACGTGTATAACATGATATTGAAAATTATTTACATTGGTTTCAGAGTTTCTGCAAGGAAAGCATCGCACATAGCTAAGATTAGTTATCATTTAATGCACCTTAGATAAAATCGAATAAATAATGCAAATGAGTATTAATTAAAATTGGGATTCTAATGTATATTCCCATGGGTAATTTTAGTATACTACCGATCATATATATTTGAAGTGTTAAATCACCTTAATATTATACATAATTTAAAAATGTTTATATCTTTTATGTTTATTTGATGATAAGTTTATTAAGATGAATGGAAGTTTAATTTTTTTTAAAACTTATTGAACTATTTAGCATATAATACTGACGATTCCGTGTTGAATTTTTTTTCTTTTAATATTTAATTTACATTTGAAACTGGAATGGTATTTTAATTATACGATATTAATTCGATCCATAGACAAGTATATTAGTCATATATTATTTAGTGACTTATTGAGAAAACTATTATTTTTGATATAATTCAAAAATGTTGTTTTTAAGTCCCATGTTACTTAAAGATACGGGTGCATATGATTTATGCAACATCAATATATTTATGCTTGTCTTCATTAATTTTTCCAGAAATGTAACTTTTTACAGTTCAGCGACTTACAGTTTCAAAATGTTCCTATCTTATTACTTTATTCTAAAAATGTACTAAAGTCCTCTATTCAGAAACATACCAAAACTTTTAAATGTAAACTTGTGTCCAAGCAGCTATTACGTGTGACAACTTTCTGATATCAGTTACATTTTTTTAAATTAATTTTTCGTTAAAATTAAAAAAGTAATAAGTTTTTCTTTATTAAATATTTGTAAGTATGTTACAAACGAAGTCAAGTATAATGTATGAAAAAGCTGAATATATTCTTACTAATTTATTCGAAATTCTACCCAGATGAGATAAATTAATTTCAGACGCAATACTGAAATTAATTTATCTCATCAATATTCATTACTGGACCATAAGTGACCAATATGTTACTGCATATTGGTCACTTATGGTCCAGTAATGAATATTAGAATTGGTTGAATCCAATGTAGACTGTACAACTCATTTATATTTCCTTTTTCGTAACAACAGTATTATCAATTTCTTTTACTTCTTAAGCGCATCTCATAGCAAGAAATTTTTGAACGTTTAACAATCTGTAGGGCATACATTTCATTCGAAAGGGGAAAAATTTATTGTCTGGAATAAGGTACTTTATTTACAATATAAAGTTAATTTCGAGTAAACACTGTTTAGGAAGTCTACAATCATCTGCAGATTTTACAGAATTTACTTTTTCGTACTTTACTTTTTTTATAAATCTTATTTCTATACATCTATAAAAATTTGAGCTTTTCTTCATTGTTTAAATAACAGATTTACTTCCAATATACTTTGCGTAAAACTCAATAAATAAATATTTAATTAAATTCCTTACAATTTTTTTCTTCACTTTAATGTATCAAATGAAATTGTGTGTATGTTGATGAAACACCTAATAGTTATTTCATATCTATACAGTACATTAATTAACAATCAATACATTTATATAATTGTGTGTTTATAAAGAAGTAAAATTTTCTTAAGTGGATAAAATATTACTGCCGATAACAAAAATTTATTTTCAATCATATTTTGATTTACAATATTTCTAGTATTCGGTCAGCCGATTTGAGTTCGCTAATGACCCATTGTCGTGTTTATTGTGTAGATGAGAGAAGTAAAATTTATAAATTAAGGATCCTAAATAAGAACTGTTACGCAATAATTCAAATCATATTCCTGGGTGCCTAATTTAAGTAACAATGTTAGCACTTTGCATAATTAATTAAACAGTTTGTTAACAAGTTCCATATTTGATAATTATCAGTAATTTCAAATTGCATTGTCATGAACGAAATCGGTTCCAAATTTATAACGAATGAATATAATTTTTTTAATTAAATATTAAATTATTACGTAAGATTATCGCCAAAAATAATTATGAATCCCCATTAATTATGACAATTGGAAATTTTGCACTACTTTATTCCCCTTATGATTATTTACTCTACTTTATTTAATTTTATTATTTTGTAAAAATTCATAGCTATGCAAATTTGTATTTTGTACATATCTGTTGGCCCATAACTAATATGTTCCAGCTAAAAAAAAAGACCATTACTTTTAACCAGATAGCTATGAATCCCACTTCAAGGGATAAGTCGAAGCAACTATCATGATGGACTGCGAAAGTGTTACTTTTTATCACTTCGCTATACGAAATATAAATAGTTCTTGTGTCAGTTTTTTCTCGTATTCATGCATATATTTATAAATACAATGACCGAGAGCGAAATAGACGATTATCTTTTCCATTGCTTGTTAAATTCACCTGTCCTTTGGACATTATTATCTATAGCGTCTCCAATAATCCCGCCGTTGGTTACACCTCCATGGTTTCAATCTTTTTTTATTTATGTATTAGCAATATGCTTATAGAATATAGTTATTTATGCTGACATTTAGTAGCATACACAACTGATTTCTTTTATTATAAATGTGCTTATAACAAACAATTTGTATCATTAAACCTTATACATACATCCTGCAAATGTTTGCTGTGTTGTTAAACACTATCACAAAGCTCATAACACACCTCAAGTTGTTAAACACTATTTTTATGTAGGCATGATGGTCAACTTAGTTTAATTCGAAAATATTTCCACGGTTCGGTTTGCTTGAAAAAGTCAATCGCAGCAGATAAACAGTTGAAGGTAATATCACCACTTTAAATTGCGTTCTAACAGAATAATGACAATATAGTAATAATATAGGCAGTAGTAACAAATATGCTCGGTATTCCTTTGTTAGTGGGAGCCTGCAGTCTTAGGTTGTATTTTATGGGTACATTAAGTAAGAATAAATTTTCTGTAGATCGAACGTCGTAAAGAGTTTGAATTAAGCTGATTACAATTTAGAAATTTGGACTCAATAAGATTGGGATGTCTGAGATATTATTGGATTCGTCATAGTTTTTGAGAGCTATAGCACGTATAAAATCATAAAAATTCCATTATACGGGTTGGTGGTAGTAATTTTGTATCGAATGACATATGAGTTTCAACGACTTGATGGATTATTTGCTTGAGCGGGGATAACAAATTATAAATTATGTGATTTCCTTATTGTTATATCAAATTTTATCAACGATGGGGTTAGGTGGAAGATATATCCTTAGAAATAAGGCCGCCTTTATAACAGGACCCCCAATTCATCCCTGCATAGATATTTTCATCAGAATCTACTCTATCATAAATAATAAACAATTAGGATGAGGTGTGTGCTAATGTAGATATATTCTTAAAAATATGAGGAAGCTAAAGCTTCACAACAGCAAATATATTATACCAGTTACCACTATTTAGCTAGCAAGAGTTTACAATACTGGAATGTTTTTAAAACGCTGTTTAATAGTGGCAGATTTTACTAATTTTTTCTTTTTACGCTGTCAACATTTTTTAATTTTTCCGTAAGACAAAAATCAATCAAAACTTATTATGAACTGATTCATATTTCTGGATTAATAAAAATAAGTTCATGTTACTTGGTAATAACCAGTTAAAGTTATTACCTAACTAGCTGAGTAGTCAACGAGACCCAATAAATTTTCTCCAAATAAAAAAAGAATACTAACTCGACCTTTCTCGTTGAAGGTTAATATCATTATCCATCAAATAGTCACAAGTTAATGAAGGACATTCTATATGCACAAGATTATTTTGTTAAGAGTAAATGGGGCTTCCAAATTTTGGGATTTTCCGTCATGGATTAGCCTACATAATTATTTTTTAGTATTGTAGCATAATGGTTACTGAATATAATAGCAATCACACTGCAAATTTTGTTAATGCATGGTAAATTTGAAACTAGACGCCATTTTCAGGTCAATTATGTGACATAATAATAATTATTCAAGTTTTTGAAGTACCTTCAATAAAGAACAGCATATCTTGGCAGTTTTACTATTCCTCATATTACAAAACTTTATTACTTTATCTTGTTCTTTATTTATTCACCTGCCTATATGTCACATGTAACAATGTTTTGTAATAATTTATCCAATGTATCCTTTGCATTTTATACATAGTTTTTTGGTATATCATATAAAAGTATGTCAATGCGTCTTATCATATCATTGGTACTGACAACTCCCTAGAATAAGATTTAGAACTGAACAAAGTGTAACCGCCATTTGTATTATTATGAATACGATTTTAAGATTAAATGGTCGTTAACGATGGATTATTTGTTTTATTATTTGTTGAAGCTAGTTCCAAGACCCATAAAAATATTTGTTAAGTTTATATGGTAACAAAAACTACAAATTAATATTATTAAATACATACGAATTTTTGTTACAATTTAACGCTATCTTTCATCTCTGAACTGATTTTGCTTTTTATTTCCAAAATTTTAGATGTTAAATTTAAGTGATATGTTATTTTATATTGTATTTTTGTAAGGAATCCTGAATTAAATTTATTTGTTTGATGACTTACAAATCTCTCTGAAGCTTTAGCTTACCTTAAATAACAACAGTAAATTAAGTCATATAATAAATGCCAACTTAAAATAATTTGCATGTATCAAAAATTTTAAAAATGCAAACCATGTTCTACCTGTTTATTTACTCGCTTTTTCACTTTCACGAATTGTTAACATATTTTAACATACACAGCAACAGATTCAAAGATTTTAGATATATTAGTGAAGAATTAATAAATAAATATGCAATTATCAATTATTAATTAAAATTAAACATTAACGAAAGTATGAAATGTGCAGTATGAAACAAAAAACTAAGAATTCGATCACTCCGCGACTAATACAAACCGAGGAAGCAAATGAAGAGAAGAAAACTACAAACAGATAGCTATGAAGCCGATATGTTAGCGCAAGCTTTTCCACATCCAACGGTCGAGGCATTGTACATAGACACCACCGATATTTGTGTAAGAAACACTCGTCACTTCCCAAACAGCAAACTAAAGATAGCTCCTCAGTTTCTTCTTTTAACTTCAAAAATCTATTAAAAATTCAAGCTCTAGACCTGGGTGCAAGAAATATTACAAGTGTCTGCTACAAATAAAATATCGAACAATAGGTAGAAAAAGAGCCACATCCTATAATATCGAGATAGCAAAAACAAATAAAACGGCACAAAATATTTTTTAGAGATATATATATATATATATATATATATATATATATATATATATATATATATATGTGTATCTAACAAATATTACAACGTTTCTCATTTTTAACAAAGTAATTAATTAGCAAAAATTATGAAAAGTGAAAGATAAGAATCAATTTCATAACCTAATATATACATATAAAAAATAAAATACACAAACAAGTTGGTAAATGCTGTGTATTTTGTTGCTGTCCTGTCTCGTGGTCATTGACTACAATTTTTGTAAAATGGAGTATTTAAGTGGTAATTTCATTTTTACTTATTGAAATGATTAATTACTACACCGAATGAACAAGTGTTGAAAGTGTGTTATATTTTAATTTTGTAAGTACAAATATGTTTGTGAAATATACTTGCCTTGTAAATTAACAATTTCTCAATTTTAAATTCGAGCATGAAAATTACACAAAAACGGGTCTACTTAAATTTAGTTACGTCAGTATTTATTATTTCTCTTTCCACTACTATGAGTTTAAATATGTTACACACACTTTTACATAAAATTGATTTGTTCATTCTACATTCTTTAATTTAGTGAAATAAATTGAATTTTTTACACATACTTTTACATAAAATTGATTTGTTCATTCTACATTCTTCAATTTAATGAAATAAATTGAATTTCTTACACACACTTTTACATAAAATTGATTTGTTCATTCTACATTGTTTAATTTAATGAAATAAATTGAATTTTTTACACACACTTTTACATAAAATTGATTTGTTCATTCTACATTCTTTAATTTAATGAAATAAATTGAATTTTTTACACACACTTTTACATAAAATTGATTTGTTCATTCTATATTCTTTAATTTAATTAAATAAATTGAATTTTTTCAAATAAATTTTAAATTGAATATTTCCCGGTCTAAAAGTTTCCAGAATTACTTCAATATATTTTTGTACTCTTAAATACCATTATTTACCATTCTAAATGCTTTCCAGAGTTTGGTCCGTTTGACAATTTGCCACTGTTATAAAACTCTCTAAATTTACTTGTTATGCTAAAAATTTGGGGTTGTGTATTTTAAAGAAATACCATGTAATATATAAAAAAATTCTGCAAACTTTTTTTAATATGCATTCCTACAGTAAAAACATCAATATCTAATATTTCCATACTCTTTAAATAAAGATGTACTTTTATAGGTAAGGTCAAGTTACACACTACAATCAGATTAACACAGCAACTCATTCATTATAAAGGTTATTTCACAAGGTTAATAAAAAATTACCCATGAAAGGAATATTTTAAAATTGACCTAAGTATAGCGAATGTATTTAAAATAGTGTGAAATAACAATTAAAAAAAAACATATTTTAAAAATTTAATAGATATTTGTCTACATACATTCAATAATACAGATTCATTCATTTTGTGTATTCAATTACAGCCATCTCATTATAAGTAAATCATTCCAATCGTAATATCAATATTTTTTTATAATTTATAAAAAAAAAATTTTAAAACAATATGAGAAAAAGCAACGAAATTAGAATAAAATTAAATATTTTGCACATTACATCTTTCCTTCCCTCCATATAAGAATTCACACTTTCAAAAAAACGTAGTTCGATTTAAAAATATAAAAGAAAAAAGTTCGAAGCTGTACCGTCGAATCACTTTTGTCGAGAGGAAAAATAGTGAAGTTCCATTGCTTACGCTACCGACGCGCACAGCTTCCGGCCATATATGCGAATTCAGTTCCCTTTTATCGATGAAGCTCCTGACTTCAATAATATTTTCCTTCGGGAAAGGTTTTGCTAAATTTATTTGTACAGTTTGTTTTATATGGAAAAGCGGAAAAGGTAAAGCTAAAATAACTTTTGTTATAGCAGCTCAATTGAAAGAAAAGTAAAAGGTCACCCGAATGCTGTTTCAGTCGATTAAGTCCGTGATGAAAATACAATACAAAATGAAAGATTTGTTACCGGATATAAATTCCATTGTGTTCTTTTATATTTCTAATAACAGGTCATAAGAAGAGTATAAAATTTTCCACGCTAATTTTCTATCATTTTTAACATCATACTAATGATCAGATATAATTAGGGCATACTTGTAAGACTATGTATTAGGTATTATAATTTTTGTCGTTTGCTATGGTCAGTCCTGCAACTAAAATTTCAGATACAGATAGCGTGCATTGTATCATTTTAAGATGTTATGATGTTATAGAAAATGAAAATTTTGTTACGGGATAAAATTCTATTGTGTTCTTTTATTTTTCCCATTACAGGTAATAAGAACAGTATAAAATTATCCACACTAATTTTCCATAATTTTTAACGTTATATTAATTTTATATCTATTAATCATCAAATAGAATTAAGGGCATAATAGTAACACTTTATATTAGATATTATAATTTATCATTTACTATGGTCAGTCCTGTAACTAAGATTTCAGATACAGTTTGCGTGCAATGTATCATTTTACGATATTATGATATGTTTTATTTGGAGTGGGACAAATGATTTCTACATATTACCGTTCACCATGTTAGGGGTAGTTATATCTTTATGACATTGGTACTGCTGTTAACTATAGAATTCGGGAACATTTGTTCGGTCTACATTCTTTAATTTAATTAAATAAATTGAATTTTTCATTTGATTTCCCAGTCTTAAAAGTTTCCAGAATTACTTCTTTATACTTTTGTACTCTTTAATACCATTATTCACCATTCTAAATGCTTTTTTAAGAGTAGTTTTATCTTTATGACATTGGTACTGCTGTTAACTATAGAATGCGGGAACACTCAAATCAATCGTGCAATAACAACTAAATGTGTGAAATTTCTATTCAATTGGAACGCGTTAACCGTTTTATGTGTTCTTTTACAGCAATAAAAGATTATTGCGTAAGAGCTAAAAATATAAAGAGAAATAATTTGTATGTTTGTCACAGTTAATATAAATGTAGACCTTAGACGTTATAACGATGCAATTCAAACTGATGTCGCCATTATTTTTACAATAGTTGATAGTGAGCCACCATTCTCACAAAATATGGCTTTTTTTTTAAAACCAATGATAGAGTCAAATACGTCTCAGCTTTAGATTCATTATTGGACCATCAGCATATCTGTTATTATTTTTCCTAATGGATATACTGGATGGTATGTAAATGTGCTTTATAATACCCCAAAATAGGTTAACTACAAGACACCCCAGAAATAAGGTTGCAATATGCTGCAATATGCCTGCTATAGGCTCTCAATTAGAGAGGATTTTCATTCACAGACATTATTTTTGCAGTGGATCGTTCATATGTACGAATAGTTTATATGTAAGTTAATTAAAATTGAGAGACATTTAGAATTAAATCCAAATATTAATGTAACAATTGGAAGAATAGTTCTTTTTCCTCTTAATTTATTGGTTCTCGAAGAAATATGTATTAAAGCTTTATGGAGGCAATGTCCATTATGCAATATTTCGGGATGAAGGAAAAAATGTCAGACGATTTCTTTTTTAATTTTTACAGTGACTTGCAATCCTAGTTGACGAGAAATTGTTAAGAATATTGATTGAAATGTATCTGATAATTGCCATCCAGTAATTACTATCCGTGCTTTTAAATCTAGCTTTAAACAAATATTTCATGGAATGGTAACAAATTAATTATATTTAAAGTAAAGTTATTGAAATCATTTTTAAAATAGAATTTAAAAAAAGAGTGTTGCTACATGCCACAATTTAACCACTTTGTTTGAAATGATAAAATAATTGAAATTGTGGATATTGATGAGGTTATATTTGCTGAAATTCCAGATATTATAACACGCTATAAAGTACATGAATATGTAGCCAAACGTATAGTGCCTGAACTATTCAATGCACTTAATTGAAATTGATTTTACGTTTTTTATGGCAAAAGCATAAAAGATTTTCCGAATAAATTTATTTTCCGAATAAATGGAGCAATGCAATAATCAGTTAATGGATGTCTATTATACAGATGGCGTGATAATAGTAAAAGTGTTAACGTTCGAGGAAAATTACTTAATAATGGTTACATTTTGTCATATAATCCATATTTGACAGTAGTTGATAGCAAGACGTTCAGATTGATGAAATGAGCAATTTTTTAGCAGTTATGTCAGATCAACTAAAATGGTGTAGCGTATTTATAAAATTAGAGTACATTTTCTATCGCACGCTATCATTAGGATTGATATTCATTTACCACGTAGGCAGAAAGTTTACTGCAAATATGACTTCAAAATGTTAAACTAAATTATTATCATTCTATGTATTAAGCAAAAATGATCCATCGGCGAATGTATATCATACATTATAATTCCTTTCACTATGTATATGGTGAAACAAAACGAAAAACAATACGAGAGTTTGTAATGGTGACAAAATCATTACACGCATGTATGTAGATGTTTTCAATGGAGATAAAGATTATTCATTTAAATTTAAAATTCTGGCATCGTATTAAGTGTTATTATTGTTCCTTCGAAGTATTCTTGCTGAAAATCTTCAACTTTGTAATATTTGACTTGCAGATAGATGATTTTTAAATAATAACTAAACTTGAAATTAGTATTCATAGTTTTGTTTTTATTTTCGTTGCGACGAATTAGAAAAAAATTGAAAAAATATAAATATATATGTATGTATAAATATATATATATATATATATATATATATATATATATATATATATATAAAGAAGAAGGGAAACTGGAAAAAACAATAATTTTTTGATAATTTTATGTGAAGTACGCTACACAATACTTTCGTGGATAATCTATTCTATTTACACGAAAGTACGCCAAATTTCTTTCTTTCTTTATTCATTTATAGATTTACGGATTATTTAAACATATGTATTTTTTAAAGATATTTTATTTAAATATTTGAATGCATCTTTAGTTAGACAAAACATTTCATAAGCGTCTTTCTTTCATTCGTAACGCTTTTCTCCTTATTATAGACTGAACGAAACATTTCATAAGCGTCTTTCTTTCATTCGTAACGCTTTTCTCCTTATTATAGACTGAACGAAACATTTCATAAGCGTCTTTCTTTCATTCGTAACGCTTTTCTCCTTATTATAGACTGAACGAAACATTTCATAAGCGTCTTTCTTTCATTCGTAACGCTTTTCTCCTTATTATAGACTGAACGAAAATGTGTTTTCAGGCAATTGGAATTATGTCTGAAAAATACTAAAATAACTAAAAATAAATAAGGAGCCAAAGGCAATACGATTTTGCTAGGCGATAAAATAGTTCATAATCTTAAGATCACTATCGCGTAGCGAACAAAAAATAATGTACACACTTCTTAATTAACTTTTTTCGATATTAAAGCCGGCACATATTCAAATTTATTCAGAAAATCAGCGTTGAATATTCCAACACAACTTTCATATAACAATGTGAAAATGAAAGAATGCGGCACAAACACGGTGTGGAAATAATCTAAAGGGAGAGCAAAGTTACATGAAGTGTGTTTTACAAATTTATAATTTCACAAAACAAGCAGCGGCATGTTTTAGTAATGTTTGTTCGCGCTCGACGACGAAAGTGTACGCACGGGGTCATTGTAAACATACATAGTACCGGAGAACAGAGTTGCCTATAATTCCCAAAAGGCTTTTACTTATTTTTATTTTTTATTAAAACAATTTAAACATTAGTACATAAGAAATGTAGATTACTTGCTGCTAGAAGAATATTTCTTAATTAATTAACATATGAAAGGTTATTGGAATATTTCATATCAGAACATAAATATTACTGTTGGCTTTGAAACGGTTTACATTTTTATCGCGTGTTTTTTTTTAACTAATTTGAAAGTATATTCCCCTTCCTCTTATTAAGGTTCTCTTTCAGATTGGTAGGGCTGTACCTATTAAAAGTTCAAAGTGCACTGAATATATTATAAAACCAGATTTCAATAAAAAACGAAAAATTATTGGGAAATTATTACTTGTAAATAAATTTTTACATGTTTCGAAGGACAATGGTCTTAGCCGTCTATATGTTTTATACAGTATATTTCTCTTTTTTACGCAATTAAATATGGTAAATTATTTTACTGATTCATCTAAATTATAACGAAAATAAGAGGGTTGATATTCCTAAAGTTGATAAAACCGATTCTGCAGTATTGTACGAATTATTCAAGGCAACTATAAGTAATAAAATAAGTGAATGAGTAGACAGAATAAATATGTATAGATATTTCTGTTTAACTTGGTTGGTGTTTGTGGTGTTATATTTCACACAGTTGGAATGACTATTTCTTTATGAATAATATCGCGTAGAATATGGTGAGACAAATTTTGTTCAGAATTTGTTATGAAATATGTGCAAGACATCATATTGGGCGTTTACAGTGTAATTTATGTTTTAAGTAGTTGGAAGGATTTTGGATTGAATTATCGTCGTTCCAAAATAATGCATTAATTTTATGGTGTCCTGTAATTCACTCGACAATTCTTAGTTAATTGCAAATAGTAGAGGTTTCAGTACTTGATTTTAACGTTATAATTTTTAAAAGCCCAGCAAGATTAAAATTAATTATTTAAGAATGAATATTCCTTTGACGGTATCAATAAATTGACAAAGTTTTTGATATTATTATAATTAGTATGTGGACAATGCAATTTTATTATAATTAGCCCAATTTTTCTTCTATTCACACAAATATTAACATATTTATATTACATCTGCAGCTATTTTGATATATTGAAATTCGTAATTGAAAACTCTTCAAAAAGATTTAAAAAACACAAAGCTGTCATATTTTAATTTCAAATAAAGTATGTAATTCTTGGTTGCGTTTTTTCAGTCGAACAGAATGAAGTATTTGTCGTGATTTTATAATTAGGGGAAAAATTATTTAAAGGAAAAATCTAACAAACAATAAATTTTCCCATTAACAAGTCTTACAAATTAGTGACAAAAAATACAAATGCGTTGTTCGAAAGTAAAATGAATATTGACACTGACCACCGTGAACCAACAAGCCCCTAATACTTATCCGAAGAGGTCAATGAAACAGAAAACTTTCTTTCGTACACTTTCTTTGTAATATTTTTGTTATACCAAAAAATTTGTACAATTTGAACTTTCACGATCATTCGTGGTATTAGCAAACATTACAACGCATAGACTTACTGTATCGTCTTCGAAATATTTTCTTGTTGGAGATATAATATTATTTCGTTATACAATAAATATGAACTTATAACTCCGTAACGAACAGATATTATATACTGACTCAATTCTTGAATGTCGTGGCATGATTTGAGAATGTATGCAATATTTTTACATGCTTTTTACACTTTCATGACGCTCGTAGTAGGGTTTAATTTGGTAGAATGTCACGGAAAAATGAGAATTTGGAAAGTTATATTCTATTTATTAGGCTTTGCTTCGATAAAAAGTAAGAATATTTTTCAATGACTTTTTCTGTAATTGCAAACGAAAAATAAAAGGAGTTCATTCTTGGCAACTATACCCGCAAACGTCAATGGCTGGGTATCGGAGAAACAGTATTTTCAGTATCTAAACCTGAAAGTGCCAAAAAGGTGATGCTTAGTTCCTGGGTGAATGTCAATGGCATTGTTCATTGAGAGTTGGTTTCAGAGGGATCTGCAATTAATGCTGATATTCACTGTAAACAATTGGACCGATTAGCTAACAAATTGAGTAATCAACAGGATCGAGTTTATTTTCTACATGATAACACTAGACCACATGCTGCAAAACGTACTTGTGATAAATTAGAGGAGCTCGGCTGGGTTATACTCACTCATCCACCATGTTTGCCGGACATTACGCTCTCTGATTACCATTTGTTCAGGGTTCTGAGTACCATTTACGCGAAAAAAAAATCAAAGTTAAAATATATATTTTAACGTTGATTTTTTGCTGTTGCTGTCTCTCTAGATTTCTTTGCTATTTTGACCGAGTTTGGCGACAAAAACTTGTCCATATTACCCATGAGGTTGTTACTGAAGGGAATGCACTGGTACGAATTAACGACTTTCTGAGAGATAGGCCATTTTCAGTCAGATTTAATGGAAAACTCTCCAGAACCCAAAGAACCTAGGCTGGTATACGACAAAACTGTCCTAAGCCTATTGCTTTTTCTTCCACAAATGAATATAATCGAATCTTATATTTGACGAATCCATTTAGAATATAAGTCAAGATATCAAAAATATCTGAAAGTCCCTTAAGATTGCTTGAAGGGCATTACAACCTGGGCTGCAGATTTCAAACTGACTACAAACCCCAGCAATTCGAACATTTTTTCACTACAAGTACGAGCGTTTTTTCAACTGATAAAAAACGTCGTGGGACATCAATCCGGTTTTAAAAATTAAAAACTCCACGATTTATTATATACCCAGAGCTTATTTTCACAAAACATCAGAAACATAGAAAATAAAGATCTCAAAAAATTAAACATCCTTCGCAAGTTATGTGGCTCAAACTAGGGCTCAAGATCATCGACGTTAAAAGATACTTTCTACATCGTTATTTGCCTAATCTATAATATTGTTCTCCTATTTGTGCTCATGCGTTTCAAACAACTAAAGCTAAACTAGATTAAGTTCAATATAGAGCATCAAAAATTACTATCGGTGTTGTATCCTCTATAAATAACATCAAAGCTGAGTTTGAAAGCGGTCTTATTTCCTTGGAAAATAAATGGAAACATGTCAGTGTGAAATTTAATAGCAAACTTAGAAGCGAAAATAAGGACCGCATCTCTCACATGGCTTTCAAAGCCTGTAAAGGCACAACAATGCTTTAGAGAAATCACCAACGCTTACTTCAGTTTGATAGTGATATAAGATAAGAGATACTCCTTGATCACTCTTCTCTGGGCATTATTCAAGAACTTCTGTTTCCTATTAAGCCACTTGCTAACCCTAAAATCAAAGTAAACTCAATAGATGATGCAATTAATTTAATTTCCAAAGAAAACAATGTAATAGTCTACACAGATGATTCCTCTGATAATACCTAGACAAAAGAGGTGCAGGCATCTTTCTTATTCAATCCTCCGCCTACAATGTCAAACTCAAAATTTCCACCGGCAAAATTACTTTAAATTTTACTAGTGAATTAATTGCAATCAAAGAAGCCCTCACTTTTTACCATTTACAGCAATCCAACGACTCAACAGAAGAAATAACCATTTTCACCGCCTCAAAATCAGCACTCAAAGCCATAGACAGTGGCGAGACAAACTTAACACAAGAAATCATTATCCTTCTCTGTTCAATAAATAACCGTGTATACTCCAGTAGACTTCAGCTTAGGTTGGCATTAAAGGGGATGAGTGTGCAAATGTCTTACTAAGGAAGTTCGAGACCTGGATCAACCTTCCACAGTCATTCCTGTACATGCAAATATTGTTGCCAAATATAAAATCTTTATCCAGCGGTTTGGTAAGGCAACAATATCAGATCTGGTCTGCCCAAGAAATTTGTCGTCTGACAAAACTATCTACAGGACCTTTTACAGGCACGAAAATATCTTCAGAATATAGCTCATGATTCTATCCCACCTGTAGGAACTCTCACTAAACTCCATTGATACCGGATGACATCTTTGATTGCCAAGCCATTATTGCTTCCCTTTTCCAACTTTGTTCACCACCGGATGAAATACTCTACAGTCATCATGTTTCGAAACTTACGATTTTTGTTGTCAAGACTTTTGGAGACATTTAGCACAGACTCTTAGATACGATAAGATAAACATAATTTTTTTAAGTATGTGTCATGTATTAACGCTTCTTAAACATTTAGTAAACGATATATTAATCTTGTGAATAATTTACTGAAATACCATGCTCCCTTTTAAATGTTTTAATGCCTAAATGTGTATGGAACTGTCGTAGTGTGGTTTCCACTCGTGCTTTATAATTTTTTTTTGTCAATGTAAGGAATATTAAACACTCGCGCTAAAGATAGCAAAGTGACTAAAAATGTATGGAATGGATTGTCTTCGTTTTTTGTTAAAGATCAGTGTGTTAAAGTGTAAAAAAGTAATTAAAAAATAAAAGTAGCAAATAATCTTAAGAAAAATAAACAATAGGGTATTTTAACCATATCGAATACATACATACGTGCCAAAGAAGAGGTGTGGATAATAATTGAATGAGGGAAGAAACGGAGTAGTTTTTCTCTTGGAAAAAACTATCCGTTTCTTCAATTCACTCTCCGATTCTTAAAATGGAAGAGTAAAAAATTTGTGTAAAAAATAATACATTAATATTTTTCTCAGTTTTTAGATTTTATCCCTTGGTGTGTAAATTAAAAAAATACATATATATATATATATATATATATATATATATATATATATATATATGTATGTATATATATATATATACATATACATATATATATATATATATATATATATATATATATATATATATATATATATATATATATATACTCTTACTTAGATATTATCAGTTAATTACTGATAAATGAGATTAATTTCGTGAAAGGAAGTCCTCTGGGAAATATTTATTTATATTTTAAATATAGTAGTGATTTTTAATTATAGATAGAAACTGATAGTGAAATTTAAGTTTTGCGCATATACTAGCATGAGAAAATGGTAATGAATGTCTGTGTAAGCCACATCAACAAAAATAAACCACTTTGTCATTGAATGAATAGTACTTTAAATTGCCATGTTATATTCAATACATATTACTGACAATTTGATTACAAAACGGTATGATTACATTAACATATGACGGTAAGGTATTTACTTTATGGATCCGATTAACTTAATTTTCAGTATTGGTAATTGTATTTTGATATATTAGAGACCCACCATGGGTTATTTTTAAACAATGTTTGCTACGTAAATTATTTCAAAAATAAGAATTTAGTAGAAATTATAAGTTAGTTTATTTTGTATCCAACTTGTAATCCAGAAACGCTGACAAGTTTGTATAAATTTGAGTTTTTGCAAGATGAAGGCCTAACGTTGCTATCAGCATAAATATTTAATTTGAAAAAGGCTGAAGATAAACAGCCTTTACATAAGAATAATAACGTCTTTTGAATATTTTCTCAATGTGTTTATAAACCGTTTATAATAATATAAGACCTATATTATAAGTTTTCTCCGTTTCAAAGTAAACTTTTTATTTTCTTTCATACTCCTTATTGAAATAATTTACGGTTATCACTCCACAATTAATTTAAGACTTCAGCATTTTTATTTAATTCCAATTTCTACTTTATTAATGTTTTGTTCATTTTCTCCCATTAAGAAGGCATCAAGGTTATTTCGTATTTGTTTCACGTAAATTATATAATTAATATTTGATATAAAAGAAATCCCTGTTTTTTAGCTCTGCTTATATTGTTATGTATAATGTTTCCTTTACCAATTTTCACTCGTTCTTTATTTCATTATCTACTGCTTTTAGATAAACTGGTGACGAAATATTTCATGGATTTATTATTTTTATAACATGACGAATAGATCATGTATTAAAAAGGTAAGTTTATTTTCTTCGTTGAATTCTCACTAAAGCAAAATATGTACTTATAGAGAAGTATTGGACACCTTTGAATATAACCTTACTTAGATATTATACTTGCTGATAAATGAGGTTAATTTCGTGATAGGAAGTATGAGAAATAGGTGTTTTTAAACAAATAAAAAGTGGTTATCTGTGTTTTAATTAACCTTTACCTGTAAATTAAATTCTCCCTAAAATTTCAAGAAGAAAACTCTTGATTCCAGGCAGTGAGCGAAGATGTAGGTACATACAAAAAATTTACTTTGGCTTAATTGCAAATTGCTATTACCGTTCAGGTATGAATTATTTTATCATCAGCTTTTAGTTAAGTTAAAACATTTTGTATAATTTATTTTTTTTTGTTTTCTTATTTAACCAGTCTTTATTTATTTTCATTACATTAACAGTTCTGTAAACATAAAGTATTTAACTTTTGTTAATGAATTATATCTCTCATTACTTTTAGTAGGTAGATAGTAGAAAGTGAAGGGGAAATAGATATATTGAGCTCGTCGGGTTTAATTTAAAAAGCCACCAGAATATAATCTATTTTTATGTTAAGGCACTTTTTCATCCATTAAACTTTTTTTTCGATAAATTTATGCCAGTATAAATTGCAGTAGATAGACTTCTTCATTAAGCATTAGTTTGTTTTTGTGCTTTTGCCATCAAAATTGTTCGCAGTTCATTGTTTTAATTGATTTCTCATAATAAAATTGTTATTTTAGTCACATGTTTATTTTAATTTATGATTTCATTTAATGATATTGACAATATATGACTGAAATCAATATAAAATACCGTATATTTTTTCAAGATGTTGACAGAGGGTGGTGTACGGTTTTATCATTGATATGACCCATTGTGAGCTATCGACTGCAAACGCATTGATACGACTCATCGTGTACAACATACCGAAATATATTGCATGCACATCCTTCGCACTGTTGATTTACTTTGCTTTGGTTTAATTTGATTTGATTTTCAGTTTATATATTTTTAAAAATAATTAGGTTTTTAGTATAATATGAACTATTATCACAAGAATGTGTTTCGAAGCTGAAAGATTTACAGAACACACGGGAAGCTAATAAGTTCTTGGCGTGAGTGTTAAAAATATATATTGCAATAATATGTTTTGGGGTAAATTTATTTTAAATTATGGCCTCTTTTACATAGATAACTAAAGTATAATTTAAAATATGCCTTAATCATGATGGGATTACTTATTATCATCAAAATATTTTATGGCTAATTATACTCGCAATTTCGTTGGCGTGTGGATTTTAAAAATGTATTAATAAGTTAACTTTAAGAGGAATAGTCGTAATATCACATATTATAATAATTACAAAATAATTCTTTTAAACCAGCACATTTTGTAATGAAATGACAAATTATCTTGTCGGTTGATTGCGATAATAAATATAGGCTATTTTTTAAGTTTCCCCAGACCCAGGAGCTTTCGACAGCATCATTTTATTTGCTTTTGAATAACACGCAAATACATATTCAGACTCGCAGCAAATAATTCCCAAAACACTACTTTAGTATTCTATGAACTTTGTTATGTCGCCCTTAATTATTTTTCGTAAATACCCTTAAGGTGTAATCACGCTAACTTTATATAACTAATGTTTATGGGCAAGGCATACAGCCTGTCTTATATAATAATAATAATATCCTAGCTTATAATATATAAAAGTAATACATTTTAAGCAAACTTATCTTACAAAGTAAGCTTATAGGAAATTCATACAACATAAAAAAAGTTTATATACGGAAGATAACAGAACTGCTCCCATTCGGGTTACTTACCCAAGCAACTTTCCTTCCCATGCTACTCCACATTCATCTAGAAAACACTTCTTGGTAGTGGTTACTGACATAATTATTGAGGCTCCGATATATTTACACTTAATCAGAGAAAAAAAGACGTTTTTAAACATTAAAAAGAAATAATTTACTACCGTTCTTTTAATGGAGAAATAAAAATACCCCTAAATTACAAAGTAATAATTTCAGCTGACTCTGAAAAGTGGAAAATATGAATAAAGGCTTAGAATCCTCATTATCATAACAAAGCATTGATACTGGTAGAAAAGCCACAGATTGCAAAACCAACTGTACGTAAATGGGTGTTTCATATCAAGAACTGACCAATAGGCTCTCTTTACAAGTCTCAACTTTATGTAAAGGGGATGAGCATAAACACGAGGTATCGAGTATGAGAAAATATAGTCAGTCAGTATTTTCAGTCAATTAGCCGGCGCAGTCAGTTAATTGGCTTAATCTACCAGTTGGTTCAGCTAGCCGAATTAATAAGATGAATAAATATTTTTATGTTAAAAGTCTCATAACAATTCTATAAAGAAAATACTGAAGTGTCCAAAAAAATACAAAGAACTTGGGTTATGCTATTTATATAAACTCACTATATAACTCGCTATATAAACCTATATAAACCACTGATTTATTTGGCTATAATAATGCTGATTATGTGAATAATGTGAGACTAGACGCTCGATAACTGGTTATATATTTCTCTAAAATGAAATCGCTGCACGTTTTGACATAATTTTCACACCCAATACTTAAGCTAATAATTACCCAATGTTTCGCTACACATTAATTGAGACCATGTATTAAGAACTTACACAAAAAAATATATATATCTCCAGCTTTTTACTTTTTGGAATAACGACAGTTAAGGTCACAAAGTACAATATATTTTTCTCAGCCCAGTATTTGAGGATATCAATAAAAAATGAGCATATTTTTTGGAATATTTTATATTTTGTTTAATGAACACGAAATATATGAGTAATTAATTTAACAATGATGAGTAATAAATTAGTAAGTGAATAAATTTTCATGAACATGATTTATATATGCAAAAAATCACGATTTTATAAATGATTCATAGAAATACAGAAATGCTGTTCCAGACGCTTACAAACATGAAGCAGTTTTGTTTATTTTACTTTTTTAAGTAAATATAAGCTGCCAAGTACAAGTTTTTGTTTACAATTCGCATTTCGATGAGTCTGTGCATATCTAGGCATTTGTAAACCTTTAAGCGTACATAGTATTCCTGTTAAATTATTTATAGATATTAATTTTTTTAAAAGTAAAAATCTTGTCTACTATATTCTGCACGGGCATATAAATATGGCGTATACATAAAAACATATGACATCTGGAGTTTTCCTGCAATCTGCGTAGGTTTCTCAAAATTGTGTCTTTCATAATTTCATATTTCGTAATCTTGAAAATAATATTTGGCTATGAAGATATAATACTTAAAATATTAAAATATTATTTTAAGATCCTTATAACTAAATCCGTCAGACCATAATCCACATTAGATATGGAATTTAAATATAAAATTCGAATACTCTCTCTCCTCCCCTTGAAATTTCTATTCGAATATTGTTATGTATTTGCTTTTGAAGAATACGCAAGTTAATTTGAATTATTACCCTGCAAAATTTTAAATTTCCATGACATTTTGTTTCAGAGAAAACGCAAGTGATCTCACAAGAGTTCTACTCTTTTGTTGACACATGAGTCCCTAATTATCGGGATAAAATCATAAAAAACCAAGATTTCTTTGCTTCTTACAAAGCTCTAATTTACATGATTGCTATGCATTAAACTACATAGATGATGTCTTGCTTATTCCCAGTATACCACCAGCCGTGCACGGCTTCAAACCGAATAGAGTTAACGAGCTAGTTAATAGTTCAAAACTAATCTCCAGTAGCCAACATAACACCTAGATAACGGTTGCTTCTAGGCGTAGGAGGAGACCTAGGTAAATTACAGATTTCTTGTTGTGTTGGCTTAATTGATATTTAATATTACGTTACGGTGTGAAATATTTTGTTATTAGCTTTTAGGTACGTCGAGACATGTAGTAATTAAATTTTTTGTTGTTATTTACATTAACCAGTTTTTGTTTATTTTATTATATATAGAGTCTGTACTTTTAAAATAAAGGTGTTTAAGTCTCATGCGTGTATCTTTAAAACAGTTTTTTATTTCATTATATATAGAGTAAAATATAGCTTTTAAGTCTCACTCGTGTATCTTTTGATCAGTGTTTGTCTAAGTTTTTTCTTTGGTGTGCGACACTTCATATACGATATGTGCTTAAATGTAATTAAAATAAAACATCTCTCATTATTTCTAATAGGCAGATAATTACAAATTAAAACATATTATATACTTGTGTGAGGTGTAAATAGTAATTTCGAGCTGGTCGAGTAGAGTCAAACAACTGAGTATAAAGTGTTTATGTATAATACAGTAGCTCTTTTTTGCATAGAATCCATGCAAGCATTGCTTTAGATCCTAATTTCCTCATAAATACTTCTTGAATAAACCTTAGTTTAATTCACTGTTCAGTGAATTCATTTTGCAGATCTCCTGCGAACCTCAGACGAAACTCCAAAAAACATATCGCGGGATTAGGTTAGGTTAAAGTATAGTAGTTAAACACCATATAATTTTACCATATTCGCTCAATGTTTATCTATCACACTCTAACACTTTTTACAATTTTTGATGTCTATAAATGAGATTTGACAAAGGTAAGAGGCAGACGGGGAATTAAAAGACACAATTTTTGAATGGTCTTCTTCTTACATGTAAAAAAGTGAATTTTTTTCATGCTCGCCATGTAGTGAAATTATTAAAATAGCCTTTCAAAATAAAATTGAGATTCTATTTACCACTTCTTAATCCTAAGTTGCGTTTATGAAACATTAACCTTCAAAATCATGTGCAGTATGTCAATCTAATTTTTCTAACAATGGATTTGAAAAAATCTGGAGAGAATTTGAGTACCAAAATTAGCTCGATTAACTTTTTTAAGGGATGAATACAACCAGAGAATCTTATATGATGAGAATTTTGAGATGCACTTGGTCGATTTTTTACTCTTTGTTTATTCTAAAATATTTCAAAAACATGTCATAATTAAAGCACGATGCATCAATTTATGAGCTATTATGCTTCGTGCATGCGTGACTTAATAGTAATTACCTTTAGATTAGCAATTAAAATACTGCTGTCTATGGATAGTTTGTAAGTTCAAATTTGCCGAAACCAATGCCAATTTGATCTATAAAGTCGAGAAAAATAATGTTTATTTTTAACCTTTAATGGTAATTATGATTCCACAGAATCCCACATTCATATTTATCATATATAAATAGTATATTAAAAATAGTACCGTACATTGCTTTATTAGCCACACTCTTACAGTGATCCTTTATTGAATATATTTGGCGTTAATTTTGTAGAAATTCATTATTCACAGTTAAATGAAACTACGTGATATAGTTATTTTCTTGTAATACAACGAAACCTAGGTCGTAGTAAAGAACTTAAAGAAAGTAGAAATAATACTATATCTCGTAGTTTCATTTAATTGTCGTTGATCCTTAATTACTTGAAGCATATTCATCAGGTATTTAACCAGCTTTTTTTCAGCCCGCTTTTTATCACTGTTTTTGGATGTACTACCTGCGTTGGAGAGATATGCGTTGGAGAGATATGCAGTAAGCCATTAATGTAAGAAATATAACCCTTTTATTATAATTGATACCAGATGTCAAATATCGTCAATGATATCGATTCAGTATTTATAAAGGAGTTTAGGTCGAACGTTTGCATGTTTTTAAATTAAATATTTAAAATTTTACAAGTAACTGAAAAATTTTGATTGGTAACATATTGTTAATAAAATATATAATATATATAAATGGCCGCGGCCCATATAGGAGGTCAGTTAGCAATGTTTCTTATTTCTCTAGCTAAAGTATTAATACTTTTAAAATTATTTTTACAGGCAGCAAGTCAAGTTTATTTGATCTTCTTAACATAAAAGTTAAACATTGAAACAGTGGTCGCAGCAGATATCTGGTCGAAGCTAGAAATAACGATAATATTATATAATGCTGACTATAATCAATGTTATAATAAATTCCTCATATTTTATTTTATTATGTAAAATCATCATGAGAAATAAAACCAAAGTAATATCTTGTTGTTTAAAAATAACAAACGTTTTGTTGTTTAAGGACAAACATTTTTCATTAATTTTGGGGTTTTAGTATAAACTGTAGCATATTATCTTCTCTAAATTAAGTTTCATAATTCATTAATTAATATTTGAACCAAATAGCTTGAATAGAATTGTTCAATATATGATGCGTTTAATAAAAAAATATGAAATTAGTTGAAAATATTCGAAATTTAACAAATATAAGATATTTTTTTATAATTTTACCCAAATAGTTGAATTACATGATATTTTACGCAGCGTGATTTTCGTTCTCATTTTCATTTTTTATATACAATACTCTAATTGGTTTTTCACTTAAATAAAATGTTTTGCCTAGTGACCTGTATTCAGATGTAATAATTATTATTTAAAGGAATTATTAAAACTTTTTAAAATCCAGTCTAAATAAACATTGTCAAAATAGAAATGTTAACATTTTTTGTGGTTTTCAAAGTTAATATGCAAGTAATAAAGTCAAAAAGACGTAAAAACAAATTTACAATAAGCAATATTGCAGCATGTAAATTAATACACAAATATTTTTTTCAACCGACTTTTAAATACTACTCACTAACCTACGCCACAATGTAGATAAACAAAATGTCTGTTTTAAAACAATATGTTTAAATAAATGTACTCATATTTTATAGGAAATAATATATGCGCAAGCATTTAACAAGTAAATAACATAGCTGTTAAAATTAATAATCGTATAATAAAACACCTCACCGACATCCTTTGATGTTACTAAATTGTGTCTAAAATAGGTCCTTTTACATTATTAGTTTATTAACAGGACGCGGAAGACAAAGGCTTCTTCCTTTCATGAATTTTCCATCGACCCATTTAACTCTCTGTTTCATAAACACACCTGTGTGACAAATGTTCAATGTACGTGGATACATAAGAAACATCAATGTTGAAGATTACTTGCACCGATGTAATTAATATTTAGTTATAAATATATATTTTTATTCAACACATTGCGCTAAGGTGAATATAGGCAAAATAATATTAAAAACAAATTTATTTATTATTATTTTTAATTCTTAGGTCTGTATTCTTCCACTATGCGACAAAGGTTTTATATGGTTTACCAATTATGTAAATCTTTAGGAGCCAAATCAAAGATACTCTCGCCATTCTCTTGCTGTCGTCGCATCAAAGAAGCAGAAAAGAATCTGCGCCATGGATAATGTTCATGGTAAATTTGAAATAAATAAAGAAAAATAATGGAAGGTTATTAATTTATAGATTGCATTTTAAATTACCACAAAAATGTTGCTGCTTTTTTCGCTTTGCTACCCGTGTTTTTCCAAATATCGCACTTGCATTATACATGCTCGTGAAAAATAATTATTTAGTTAATAATAAAACATTATTCTTCAGAACGAAGAAATAGATCTTAGCGACCAAGGTATGAACTATCTAAGGGTCATATATGACTGATGAAAATTATATAAAATTAGCCTACTTTTTGTAGCTGAAAATGGTAAGTTTTTCATTTCCCTTCGATAATATAAATATGGACACCTTTATAACGCTTACATTCGTAAATTGTTTAAAAACGGAAATAACCTACTTTTTAAATTTAAAGACTATTGGTTTTATATGAGATAGTACAGTGACTTTTGTTTTGTTTTATATAGTAGATACTTTTCGAAACCTTCGGATGTTTTTAAAGTTTGATGCTCTACACCAAAAGAACATCATAATGAGTCAATTTTGCAGCATAATAAAATTTGGTTGATATCATTAAAATTAATGGAATATGGAAGGTTTCTAGTTCTTGTGAAAAAAGTACCTTGTCCTAATTGTTGCGCTATGTGTTATATATTTCGTCTTAGCTAATATGTATCTATAGGTATAAACATAGTATGTACGCTATATATTCATTAAATTAGTATGAATCTAATGTCAATTATTTTTTCCGGTCTGTGAATAAGTATGGCACTTGTTTTGAGGAAAATGATGACTTTTTCAGTGAGAGTGATGATGACAGGTCTGCTGCCGAAAGTCAAATTAATGTACCTGAAAGACCAGAAAAATATTTCAGAATTATTCTAAACGGAGGAAAATTCAAGAGGTAATACATTTCCATTCTCATACCGAGTTTTTCTTTGCCACGCAAATTTATGCACGAGCAAATGATAGTCGTACAGCTACGGATATGAAAAAAATATCTAAAAGACTCTTCTAAAGAAGCTACTAATATTAAAAGGCAATTTACAATAAATCAACAGGTTGATATGCGGTTGAAGCCATGTGCGTACAAAGAAACTCTCGTTTTATTTATTAACACTAATTTAATGAGAAAAAACCATGAAAAAAACAACTTCTTTTCCCATATTCTTTTCTGTGTATACCTTAGCGAAAGTAAAGAATGGTTGTCTTCCTGGCATTGAAAGCATTACGATTGATGGACTGGGACACTCCGTATACATTAAGTAATTTGCTAACTTCACTTTAAAACATGTGCTGAAGTCTCAGGAAACTATCTTTGATACTTACAAACTGAAAAAAATACGATAACGTTGAATACGTGTTAGTATAAAACTTTGGTATACCCAATTACCCACCAATTATTGCGCTTAAAATTATTATGGTTAGGTTAATAGACTCTATTATTTCCCTTCGATAATATAGTGCCATATACCCATTGCTGCAAGTAGTTATGTGCTTCGATAATATAGTGCCATATACCCATTGCTGCAAGTAGTTATGTGCTTCGATAATATAGTGCCATATACCCATTGCTGCAAGTAGTTATGTGCTTCGATAATATAGTGCCATATACCCATTGCTGCAAGTAGTTATGTGCTTCGATAATATAGTGCCATATACCCATTGCTGCAAGTAGTTATGTGCTTCGATAAAATAAATAAGTTCTATCGTTATCTGTGAAACCTAAACATTTTTCAGTATTTTAAGTTTTTTTGTAATAAAACGGAATATATTTTTTCTTGTATCAAAATAGAATCTCTATCACGAGTTTCAGTGAAAATCATCCTGGAGATCTATATAACAGAGGTTGATAATAAATTTGTATGGATGTTTTTTAACTTATTTGGGAATTTATACAAAATGTTTCATCAATTCGGAGGCAAATAATTCATGGTATCCATTTATTGATGACCCAACCAATAATTTGTTGACAACTTTTATTTTTTGGCGCAGAACAAAATTTAATCCTTTTCGTGTTCTTTATTGTGGGATATTTTTATTTTTAAAACTCACGTTGAACAAAAAGATAAACGATTTTAATTGATTATTTTCGATATATACATGACGAACATACAAATTTGCAATATTGGCCTGAAGCGCGATTGCAATATAGTTTAAAAAATGTGTAAAATATGATGTAAATTGGTTTCGAGTAAAAAAAAAAGATTTTTAATATTATGTTATTGAAAAACCTAAGGCTCTTTGAATAATTATTAAAAAATGCAGTGCTTTCAAGATAGCCATGCCAATTTCTATTTTTATACGAACACATCTTATTATCATGTATATATTTTGTGGACATGAAAGTAATAAAAATTAATTTCAAAAATAAACCACGAAATAATAACTATCAAATACCAAATTATAATTATCTATGTAAGTTCTGTCGTGTATTGTTGAAAAACGTTTTTCACTTTAAGTGATTTTGTAAATCAGTCTGATTTACTACATAAGTTCCTATCGTAGATAAAACCACCGTATTTTAAGTGACACATATATAATTATCGTATTTAAAAGTTGTTTTCTTAGAGTAGAAATATTTAAATCCAAAACAAGCGTTTACCGTAAAAAATATTTACATAGAAAGAAACAAAAATTTACAGGCATCTGGAATTTTTATTTAACACAGTATAGTAATTTCCGAAAAGTATGTTACTCATTACTTACAAATCCCACACTCACTTCTATTTGCAACATACTATTCAGTATGAATTGTCATAACATGTCCCAAAAAATATCCACAGTATGTTCAACTAAAGCCCTTGAATTGTTTTGATCTTATTTAATACTAATTTTAAAATTTCAACAAATGAATTAAATAAAATCATTTATTTGACTTTGAAAAATTCATTATTTAATGACATCAATATCTCGAAAATAAGCATAATGTCGTTGAGAAATATCCAAAACGATTAAAAACTCAAAATGTGAAAATTTGTGAATTGTTTAAATTCTTAGCAATAAAATATTAAATTTGGCAAGCACTGTGTCCGAGTAGCCGAACATTCGGCAACATTTTTCGAACTGATTAGGGATGCGTATCTGAATGTATTCAATATGTTTTCTTTACAAATCCGTCTTTGACAAGATTAATGTATCAGATATCAAAAGCAAATTAAAGTCTATGTTATTAACCGCCTAACAAAAGGTAAATAACTTTTTTTTATAAGATTTAATAGTGATGTCCAATAGAATCTTCATTTTATTCAAAGGTATTATTATGATATGAAATAAGCCGTTACTAAATTGCAAGCACAGGGCGTGTTCTCTCGACTTGTCAGTTATTTTCTACTGAAATCAATTCATTCATTCTATAACTCCTATAGCATTATGAAATTCCTGCGAAAATAACGTATTTGACGTGAATACTAATGACGAAGCAAGTAGAGCGAGAATAAATAACACCATTCTGAACGATCTTGACAATATCTTCAAACATGCAGTAGATTAAAACAAAACCAAGTTTATAAAAAGAGTTTTCGCAATATCTAGTTAAAACACGCTGTGAAATATATACAGTGTTAAGCAGCTTATTAAGTATGTGGGTGAATTTTGGATCTAGATGCCGAATATGCGTTCCAAAACTTTTATCATTTATGTCACAAAAAATAATTTAAACTTTTTGAAGTTTTACTTCTTTAGGCGTGTTATGAAAAAGTGATGAAGTGAAATTTTAAAAATATAGAACGAATTTGGCAACGTTGCAACACAAAAACGACACCATGAATTTGTTCATTAAACATTTATTTTTATCGATTTACTTGTCCGAAGTACTAAAGGATATGAGTATAGAGTTTTTTTTTATGATAGTGCTGTCAAGCGATAATTTGATAGTCAAAAATTATATTGTGACTGCATTTGTTCGAATGGCGAGCAGGCTCATGAATTGGCAAGAAAAATAATGAGCCGTCACGAGACGCCTGGCAGATGTGAAACATCGTGTTCGTACAAGTAATATGCATAAAAGACAATATTATTACAGGAACTAAATATAGCATAATGAAAAAAATTAAGTATTACGAATTTCTTACAGAAAATGGTGACTTTATTTAATAAACATTTATTTACAATTAATACAAAAATAATAAAGCACAGGTTATGTGTACCGTAGTAAACAACAGCGTTGAACTGAGTGAGGAGGGGGTCGCATAGTCGGTTGCGCATGGCGACACGTCGCCATACCGTACACTCTACTACATATAGACTATATATATACCTTAGTATAGCGTGGCCACCCGTCGCCACGGCAAGCGTCGCCACGGCAAGCGTCGCCACGCCAACGATTCGGTTTATACCTGCGCCTATAGATGTTTCACATCAAAAATGCGTATTTCTTTCATGTTTGATAGTCAAAAATTATACTTTGACCGCATTCATCAAACTATCTATCTATCAGACCGCATTCATTAAACTACCTATAACCTCTAATTTACTACGAGTATGTTTGCAAGATATGGTCTAAGAAAAGCATGTAGAAAATAAACTCAATCCTGTTGACTATTCAACTTCTTAGCTAATCGGTCAAATTATTCACTGTAAATATCTTTATTAATTGTAGATCACTCTGGAAGCAGCAACTGAGCAACTGAGCATCACCTTTTAGGCACTTATTTCAGGTTTGGATACTGAAACTCCTATTTCTACGACACCCAGCTATTGACATTTACGTGTATGGTTCCACCCAGCTATTGACATTTACGTGTATGGTTCCACCCAGCTATTGACATTTACGTATGTAATCCACTTCTTATTGCCAATAATTAACTTATACAGTCAGTAGAAGTCAATGTCAATAATTGTTGAAAAGTAATAATTCTACACTGAAGGTGACATGATGACAACTCGTGGGGTATTCACACACCGTATTTTGAAACTTATCTCAATTCGTGCAAATGTGTCTCTATGGTGCCATGACTACCGAGGAGCTCACCTGCCAAGTGCCGAGTCGTCAGTCGAGGATCCTCCTCAATTAGGCGTCGTAATCGTTGAGAGTCAAATTTAAGAGGATATCCGGTACGGGTTTCATCCCAAAGATCGTAGTCCTCATTTCTGAACGTCCTGAATCAAATATTTGCTGTCGCATAAAACACCGTAGACTCGCGCAGCGTATGACATATATTATTTGTGGCAGTCTTTACATCGTAACACAAACGAAATTCGTAAAGTAATAGAATCCGTAATTCACTTGAAGCTTCGGCGGTTTTTTTTGCAATAAAACCTTCTAGAAGTTTCGAGAATCTTTCAAGAAACGTCTTTCAATTGTGGCTAAAAACTTACTGGCCAATCTAATCTAATATACATAAAAAATATACAATTTTATTAAAAACCTTGTTAGTTTATTTGCTTGAACAAATTAAGATTAAGGAGTAGAATGTCATAACCTAAAAGATAAGTTAAAATATAAAACTATATGCACAAAGAACTCTCGTCTTTTGTTTTCAGGAATAAACATAAGTACAAAAGCGTATGAAATGAAAAAAGTGGTATAAAAAATATTGATATAAAAATTACGTATACTAGCAAGTCTGGGTTGAAGCAAAATTTAATTATTAAGTTCGACATTTATACATCCGATAAAAATACAATGAAAATCTACTATGATTGCAATGATAATCTAAGGAAGGTCGGAATATTTGATGTTTTTGAACATAAAGAGAAAAATTTATATAAAAGCAAACTATGATAAAATATAAAAATATTTTCTATTATATCAACGGAATCAACGAAAATATTTCTATATTTAGTATGATCTATGAATATTTTTTTAAATAAGGATGATACAAATATTAAGACACAAAATATTAAGACACAAAAAATAAAGGACAAACAAGATTAAGACTGGTACGCAATTCCAATTAGTGTATTTTTATTAATCTTGAAAGCATACATAATCGTTTGGTTCCAACGATGTTTATAATAAATGTGTAATTCATTAATACAGGAATACAACGCACCTTTATTGTATTTAATATACAGTTATCTTTAATTTATTTTCTTCGACCTAAAACGCCATTTTATTAAAAAAATTCACGGTGCGACGATTGTTATAACACTTTAAAAGGATTGTTGTTATTATACGTACCTACGAACTCTATAGACTTTTATAAGGTCGCCCATTCCTTCTGTTGATGAAACAGGAGTAATGAATTATAACTACAATAGCACGAACCAGGTGGGGGATCCATCAATGGCAAATTCAATTTCTTTTCCGGATATGGTTAATCCCATATAGTAGTTAATTCTCATAGTATTTTTTTATTAACAAAATTAATATTTATTGTGAAGTAAAGCAATAGCTACGTGGTAAAATTAAAAGTAACAATATTATATTCAGTAACAGACTCGAACATTGCTCAGTTTTGATATACCTCCTGGCAAAACCCAACCTTTCTAAATCTCCATAAATATGAAAGTCACGTACGTTTAAAAAATTACGAGCTCTTCATAAAATTAATATTGATATGGTAGCGTACTTAACATTTCACTGTACATATAGAATGGGACTCTTAAAAGTGCAAGCTCCTTAAACTTTCAGACTATCATGTCGATGAGAGTTTTACATGGTAAATAACCATGACTTTGAAGTCATCACGTTTGAAAGCATTTGGAGGTTTTGTGTAAAATATATCTATGAAAAAATCTTTAATACAATTTTAAGAATAATAAAAGGTACACGAGAGTTCAAAGGTTGTTTATGACTTGTTAATTGTTACCATTTTTCCACGTAGAGACTGACTTATAACCTGTGATTTTCCGATGGTAATATTTTACAATTATGACAGACGTATAATGAGAAATACGAAGGTCTTTTAACAAGGAAATTATTATAACGGTATAAACAATTGGAAGTATGGTAGACAAATAGACAAACTCACTTTCAAATTTAATTTTGTAATTGTACAATATGTCTAGTAAATTGTACTTTCGTATTTTAATGTATACTGGGCTTCCAATATGATGAACGTGGCCGAATATTTTTATATTGGCTCAACTGCATACAAAACTGCACCGTCAAATTTTGGCATTTAATAAAATGCATACCGAACATTGATCACAAAAGTATCTGTTAAAGTTATAATTGAATGAAATAATGTATGGTTAAGAAAATTTATTGTGTATAACTTGAAGGTAACAGACAATAGATCAGTAAAACAATTAAACATGACAGAATTAGTTTCCAAGAAATAATTTTTCTATTATTTAATTTTAACTGAGAAAGGTTTCGGCGAAATTAAATGATAATTTTTAGGTTATGGTAAATTAAAAAAAATACATCACCGTTTTTGGAGATATGGAAAACAAATTTATGCGAGTCGTGTTCTTTAAACTTCCTTAATCCTTTTTTCCATCCTTTCTCTTCCTTTTTTCCAAACTATATTGATTTCGTTACGTAGCTTTAACTTATTGTTCCCTAATTATACATACATATTTTTATTTTTTTCAATTTGACAATACTACGAACACTTGTTTTTTCTTACTATTATTAAACAAACTTTTAGAAATATTACGAGTTGAAAACTATGGAAAAATGTAGATCTGAATTTTTTTTACTAACTTGCTTCCACAAAATATAATTTATTTCCACAAATATTATTTCATATTCCTTTACTCTCTTAACTTGCTCAATATTTTATAATGTATATAAATATTCTGTTTTCTTTGGAGATCCGCTTACGTAACGTCGAAATAGGATTATTACAGTATTGAAAAAAATTGTAGTTTAAAAATATATTAGTCGAAATGTTTTTAGTTTTATTTGCTTTCGTAACTACCATCGTATATTCATACGTGTGAATATTTGACAATTTTTGAATTACTATAGTAATTCGACTTTAAAAAAAACCAGAGATGTAAGTTTTGTTCCTCGTATATCCTGGATTTGGTGCTCCAAGTCATTTCCTATCTTCATTTTCTTTTCTTCCGTTTCTTACATTCCGACTAGAGTACAAAAACTCAATGACGTACAATGGATGCACAATTTAATATTCGTATTAAATTTTCATGAAAATGAATATCTAAACTCTTGCTACTTATCGTTTGCCTTTTCACCGTGAGAAAAAAATGTAGGACTTCTCTTTTGGCTTTCAATAAGAAAAAACCAATTGCTAAATATCTAGTGTATAAGAAAGCACTTTTATCGTTTACACGAAAACTCCTAAACTATTTAATTTTATGAACGTTTAGGTGACATAATATTGAAAGATATATTTTTCTGAAAAAAAAATGATATTGCTTGTTTAAAAAAATAAGCTTAATTTTTCTGGATATACTCATATAACAATTTTTTTGAAAATATATTACTGGTATTTTTATTTGTTATTTGAATAACAGCTTAATTTTTGGCGTTAGCGGGGCGACGATGCCACAGATTAATATGTTTCGCTAAATACAGTTTATTATTCAGTACAGCATAAAATAGCTAACTTTTTAAGGTCTGCAAGTGTATCATAAGTGCTGTTGTGGGCAAAAGAATAGACTTGTCAATCACGTCCAATATCTGGGGTAGTAAAACCAAATATACTTCCAGAGAGTATCACCTTGGTACATCTAGCAGCCTGGTGATGGTAGCACCGAAGAAAATGCTTTGACCAAAGCGGTTTCCAAAAAAACGTAGCTGGTTAAGAAATTAAATCATGTATTATAGCAAATTGCCGAAAACTTTATGGCCTAGATTTCATGCAGGCGTAGTCTTCATATGGTTGAAGTAGTAAATTGATATATAGTAATATTATTTTGCATCATGTTGTTAACCATTACCCGTCGTAAACATATCTTTAATAACTTATTCCACTAGGCTATAAGTATATAGATATCTGGTATGTTTTTGTTTAAGTCGAAGATATTAAATATTTGTATAATATATACTATTTCTAGTTTGATTTCACTATGTTAGTAGTAAAGATATTTCAGTGTGAAAATATATGTCATGATATTTTGACACTGAAATATTGTGTCAGTGTAAAATATATCAGTGTCAAATTATAATCGAACGTCCACTTATTAGGACACATATTTT
This sequence comes from Druceiella hillmani, assembly GCA_039881145.1. Classification (NCBI taxonomy): domain Eukaryota; kingdom Metazoa; phylum Arthropoda; class Insecta; order Lepidoptera; family Hepialidae; genus Druceiella; species Druceiella hillmani. The sequence goes on along the minus strand of JAYKKI010000016.1, from coordinate 22,178,945 downwards.
AATATACGTGTCATTATTTTTGAAGGATTACAACAGGTTATTATTTTTAGATTGTATTATGATTACCTAATAGATTTATTTTTATTTTGAATTTGCTCAATTAAAATAGACCCAATACCTTGCATTAATTCATTTAATCAAATTCAATACTTTCATTTAATCAAATTTTTATTAGTTTGAAATGCAATAATTAAGCAATGTACCATTATCTAATTTCCCCGACATTGTACCAATAATACAAAACAACACCAAATTATATCGAGGTGATTTTAATTACCAGGTAAATTCACAGCAACATCGCTAACCCGACGATGATTTGAATGGAACTCGCGTTTCCATTAAATTCCCAATGACGGGTGTTAATCACCGGTGACAGGAAGTATTCCTCATGAACTTATGAATCAATTTTTTTGTATTGTTTAAACTAAGGGTAACTACTAATTTACTTTAATTATTTACGAATCAGAAATACACCAAATAATTATCAGACTTTAAAAAATATGTGAAATTCTTTAGTTTAACACAAATATGTTATTTTGTTGAATTTAATTTCTTTCGATTGTTTAATTTTTTTTATTATGTATGTTAAATTAACTGTGAATGAAAGAAGCATATTGTGAACATATTATGATGCATATTGTGAAGCATATTGTAGCGCATTGCGTAACGCATTCATTCATACATAGGCAAACCGGCTTCGATATCAGCTCACACCATCTACTGGATGCGCTCCATCAATCGCTACGTGTACCAACGTGAAGCACTAGCTACCGGTTAATAGCAATCTAAATCGTATTGCGAATCAGCGCAATAACAGTCATTGGAATATTGACGCGAATATTAGGAAAACCCCTCCAACAGCAATTAGTGACATTGCTACTTTCATGTCATACATAGATTAAAAGTTTGAAACACTAAAAAACGACGGGCAGTCTAACTTAAATGAGGCCATGCAAAATGTTGATACCAAACTACAACCATTCACACTTATTCTGACTGTTTATAGTTGTCAAATGGATGAACTGCAAAATAAATTGAATAGCATTATACGATCACACAAAGAAAAAATGAGCAACAAAATATGATGCACTTGTCGTGGAACTAGAGACTTACAAATCCAAATATGATGATATGGACCGAATCAATAAGGAGTACAACTTAAAAATTCAAAATGTTCTAGAAATGAAAACTGAAAATGTTCTAAACATTGTCTGCAATTTAAGCGTTGCGTTATAAACATCCCGTATGCACTCCGACCGTCCATGTAATATCATCGTGCAGCTAGTTACGCGACGCTTTCGTGATGACATAATCGCTACAGCGCACGTACGTCGCGTACTTGCCACTGAATTGTTTTAGATCGCCGAGGCTGCCCAGCGGGTCTACCTTAACGAGCACCTCACACTATGAGACAAAATTCTTTATGCTAATAGTATGGAAAGTCAAATTAGAAACGGACTATAAATTTGTCTGGGTTAAAAACGATACACTTTATGCTCGTAAGACAGAAGTAAAAAAGACATTTTAAGTTGTGACTATTTTAATTTTATGCATATCTCCATATTTTCTGTTGGAATTATATTGACTGCTATTTATATTTTATAGATGAAATTGTTTTTATTGGCATTACCCGCTGTGCATGCACGGAACTTTGTTTCTGAATAGGAATAATCCACAATCTTTTGTAAATTACTGAATATGTTTCTGTCTTCATAAGATTAAGCAACGACAAGTGATAAATTGCCAGGTCAGGATCAGGGTCCAGATCAGGACTAAATTGAATAAATTATATCTAAATATATTTGCAAACAACTATGATATAATCGTGATTTTATAAACGTGGCTGTTACCAAGTATTTTTAATTCAAAATTTATTGACAGCAGGTGTATACTTTATCGCAGAGATAGAGATACTCACACGAATTACGAACAGAGTCGTGGTCGAGTGGTGGTAGCCTTGCGGTCTGGATATACGGGATTGCGACTTACGGACTGTAAAAGTATTGAGATAGAGGAAATAATTTAAATTATTTCCTTTCTTCTTTCAATCCTTTGGGTAAACAGAAACTTATTCTTAATGCAGTCTGTCTCCCATCTGATCTACCTTTTAATAAATACGGAACATATTTAGAGAAAATGTATACAAAAACGTAATTGCACGTTTTGTATTGTAGGCTAAAATATATATTTAATTACTAGGCAACGTCAAGAAGAATACTACATCCCGTCATATACATGTACATTTAAAATAACGTATATTTCCCTGGGTACATTATCTGTTATGAGTCTTAAGCAATATAATTTTATCCAAAAATATAAAAATTGAATCTTGGGCCTATTTCTTACTAATATGGGCAGTATACTTACTGCAGCTAACTCAATGTTAAATGAAGATTGTAACCATCCCGCTTTCACTTTTACCATTACGTGTATTCCTGAGAGAATGCTGCCCATTTTACGAAGCAAAAAATATAATTTCTATAAGGCCGATTAAGAAGTAATAAATAAAAAAATAGGTAAAAAGATTGGGATAAGGAATTAAGGGAATCTCAACGGATTGTACTGTGATAGATTTTACGACCTAATCTTTAATTTAGTTGACTCTTTTGTGACGCAAAAGGCTACCCATGAAACCAACCATCCTGTCTGGTTTACTTCCAAACTCATACGACTTTCCTAATACGAGGAATGAGCATGGTTGAAATCGAAAACTTATGCCAGCATTTCCGCCTATAACAAATTTTCAGAGCTTTGATATCGATTCAAGCGTTTATTTAAGCAACATTGTCAGTTATATGTTACAAGCACAGAGAAAATCATAAAGAGAAACCTTAAAGGATACGGGTTTTATGTCTCTTCATTACATGAAAAAATGGCTACCCACAAACTCTGTCATCCGGCGAAAATACCAGTAATAACCCAAACGAAATTTGTCAAATATTCTCGGAGTTTTGTCAATCAATTTTCATTAGAATTTGTCATTAGATTTGAACAAAGGCCTACGATTAAATAGAATTGAATCAGCCTTCTTTAAATATACCGCAATTATCATATGTATTCCTTTAACTTTGTTGTTTAATAAGTTTATAATGCATAAAACTTTTCCGACATGTTAGAGCACATAACACTTACGCATAAAAGTGGATGTAAACAAAACATATCTAACTATAGACTCATATCAATTTTATCAGTAATTCCCAAAGCTTTGAAGAGATTAGTATATGGACGGGTGTATCCAATAATTCAAAATTGCATTGTGCCCGAAAAACACGGCTTTGTTCGTGATAGATCTACTATCACTAATCTATTACTTTACTTTCAGCAATTGTCGAGTCATCGGATTCCGGGCAACAGGTCGAAGTGATATATATGGATTTCAAGAAAGCATTTGACAAGGTTGATCATTCAATATTGAAACGAAAACTGGCTTTTAACGGTAGCAGGGGTAACCTGCTTAGATGGTTTATTTCATATTTGACATATATGTATAGGCAGCAGGTAATTGAAGTAAATGGATTTTTAACACCATATTCTAGGAGACTTCTGGTATACCGCAAGGGTCTATGTTAGGCCCTTTTTTATTTATTATACTTATTGGTAATATAAGTACCTGTATTAGAAACAGTAAATTTCTAATGTGTGCAGACGATCTAAAACTATTTATCTTGATAGACTTATGTTTACTGTGAAGTGAGCAAACTACGTTAAAGTTACTCGAAGTGCAAACAAATTTCTTTCATTAAGAAGAAAAAGCAACTAAACTTTAGATATGAAATAGGGGGGAGCACACTGAAAAAAGTTAATAGCATGTGTGACTTTGGTTTGGTTTTCGACAGTAAACTGCATTTTAGTTTGCGTATTGAGTATATTGTATCTAAGGCCTATAGAATGCTTGGCTTTGTATTAAGAATGATCAAATTCTTTAACAATGCTGATTGTGCAATGATCTTCTAACATCACAACTTCAATACACTTATGTTGTCTGGAATCTACGATATGCCACTTATTCTGATAATATTGAGAACATGCATTAAACATTTTTGAAAGCTCTTCAGCAACGTATAGGTTGTGTAGACTGTAAATTATCACATAAAGTATAACTTAATAAATACAAATATGATGCCCTATATCATAGACGTTATTAGTAGAGTTGATGATTATGTTCAACATCTGTCAAGGTAATTATGACTATCCATCTCTACTAAGTCAGATAAAGATTCGAACTCCCATACTAAGTCATAGCCGTCTCTCATTTCATGTCAATAATGCACCAACAAACACCGGTGTGAGAGCACTGCTACGGTGATTGTGCGACTTGTACAATAAAGAGATGTTGATGCTTGACATCCTTGCAAGGGCACACCTCCAGTTTCGCTAATCGATTAAGTTGAGTAGAACATGTGTATACCGGACGACAATATTTTCTACATTTTCAAAAGTTTTAAAAATGATACTTCCATAAACATCACTAACGTATTACACTTGCGACATGTTTATAACATGAACCGAGTTAATATTAGATTATCGTAGAATCGCGGAAATGTTACGTCCCAAACTTACTGTTAACTCGTGATTAAAATTTAAAACAAACTTAAATTATGCCTACTTTATTGAAAATTTCATGATGCTTGAATATTTAAATACGAGTATCATTACGAAAACATAAACGCACTGGTAGGTCTGTAACTTAAAATTGAAGATACTCAATGATAAAATTTTTGTTCCTCGTATAAGGAAAATGGCTTGGAATGGACATATTAGTCTATGGTAGTCCATGTTATTGTTTTTGGTAAACTTGTTGCCGCCATATTCTCGTCGTATTGATATTTTCATTATCTTTTTGACTAGATACTTAATAAAAAGCGTTATCTACACATAAATAAATAATAAGAACATATATTTTTAGTGTTCCGTAACTAAAAAGGAAAAAGGAACCCTTATACTTCGGAACCCTTACTTCGTTATCATTCCGACGTATAGATAACGTACAAATCTGTCAAGACCCTTTTTCTCTGGAACGCATGGAGGTATTAAGTTAAAATTATTGTCAAATACTTAAGTCTATGGTCCCTTGCAGCTGTAAAAACATCAAGCTTCTAACTTAACGCAATCAAATAAAAACCTAAAAATACGTACAATTAAGCCGACATTTTGACAACCTAAAATAAATTTTGACAAAAATATAAATTTTTACAACCGTAAAATTTTGAGAACCGCCAAATTTTACATAAAACCGTACATAAATCTATATCTATAAAGTACTTCCCGTTGACCGAGAATCATGAAATATGGCAAGAAGCAAGATCTCACAGCACAAGTAAAGCAAAAACAAGAAAATTGTTAATTTGTAGTTAAATCACATATTTTTTTTAAATATGCACCTATAAAAGATATAGCAATATATTTTTATATACAATACAATATATTTTTATATAATATACAATACAATATATACAATATATACAATATATACAATATATAATTATTTCTCTTATGTCCTTGTGAGGAATCTCAAAGCGGATCTTGATTTTAGTTCACAAAAATTGCTTACATATATAGCATGTCCTAGAATTTATAATGTTTAATAAGATAATCACCTTACAAAATTTAAAATTTTTTCGGCATTTTTTACTTATATAAATGAAATGTACACTTTGCCTCGAGATTTTAATGGATTTTTCTTTACTGCAGAAAATCGAATACAGCGTTGTCGAATACAGCGTCTTTTCTTAAAGAAACCATGTCATTTTTGTAATTTGCCGCATATTCGAGTACTTGTCTAAACAAAGTTGCATATCTTTTAACAATTTTTATAAGGATCGTTTCGGTGTAAAAATGTAGACAAATATATGTAATACTACAAACAAGAGTAAACATTAAATTGACCATAAAAATATGTTATGACAAAAGTTGTTCCAATAATGAATACAAATCTATAGAATATTTTTTTTCATCGATTGTTAATCTACAGAAAGTATTTGTACTGTGTTTGTCGCTATAAAAATTAGTTAAAAAAATTTTAAATGAGCTTTTGTACAATCAATTAATTGTCAGAATATTTTTTTGTTTTCCCTAAACGAACAAATCCTTTTGGTACTAAAATATTTGACTATTTTAAAAATTTTTGGAATTCTAACCTTATTCGCAGTGATCTATTGAGCAAACAATATTTACATTAATCTACGGCTATTTAGCTAACGTAGTTAAAATTAATGTATTATTTTATGTGCTACTTTAATAGTCTGCGAATAATTCAATGGTTTAGTACCCTTAACTTTGTGACTAGTAAAGTCCTACGAAATGTTAAAATTTTTTTTTAATATTAGTTCAAAAAATTCTTGCATATCTAAGATCAATACATCATTCACCACTGTTATTTTTCCATTTGTATATTAATTTTTTTTTGTAACCATGTCTTCATTAAATTACTCCATATTGATTATGTCATTTTAAATCATCAGAACTTTTATTCACAATCGATCGCAAATCGATTTTCTTTTCACACTTTTAAGTTCTACGCTGCGGAAGCAATTTTAAAATCCATACGTTTGCCATAAATTTTTTTCAGCCTTTTAAATTATGTCTTTTAATTTTAACAGTGTAATTTATATAATCTCTCGTGAAAGAGTATGATATCCTTTCGATATTACTTATTTAATTATGAAGTAAAATTCCAGCAGCAAATAAACGGCACTTTATAAATATATATACTTTGATCTATATTAATATTTCTGTAAATACAATACATAAAAGTTTGCCTTTTTTTTCTCCACTGTCTGTTTACGATAAAGGATCACTGGTCATAATTACAAAGGCCCTCCCCTTGTTATACTTTCCAATGACTTTAAATGGATGAATATGAAATTGGATGAATGAGTACGTATATAAAATTGTATGGAACTTCAAATAATGAGGCATATATAATAGTTACATTAGACCAATGCCCTGTACTTCGCACATCAAGAATTCGGTACGGTACAATTTTTGGAGCATTAATATAAAACGGCGGCATTGTTTATATCTGCAGTACAATTTCGCGTCAAAGTATATACTTTACTGCTAGTTTAATATGACCAATCAATTTCAACAACGAATAAAATTTGAAATATTACACATCCAGCATAATAAAAAAATATACAGAAACAACCTAGTATATAGTCATGCGCAAGAGTGATGACAATTTATTTATATTTTTAATAACATATAAATGCAAAAAATACTTCAGGAATACTGAGAAAAAGATATAAAATGCAAAATATAATATTTAATTCGAAGGAGTACATCCGTGTTTACCATCCAATAAATGGCTAATATTGATTTGTCTAATAAATGATGAGCGGACATTAATGTTATAATTTTTTATTACATTTCTTCGTCGATATAATAATCACCATCATTTTGTCTACATGTCTCCAACGCACTGACAGGGAGTGGATAGCATCTCTGTAAAATTCAAATGGCTTGGAATGAAAACATTGGCCTATGAACAATAGTGGTAGGTCTTCATCATCAAAGTCTGTTTCGAAAAGGGCATTGCTGAGCAATCTAAACAAATAATAAATCTGTGGGTACGGTCTGGGAGGGAGTTAAAATTTGAGAACATATTTCAGCACGATGATAAAGATGGTCCGGAATTATTCATATGGTTGTCCCACCCATCGTATTTTAGGTTTTTCCTAAGCGGTGTGAAGGATTCTCTATAGTTCCATGGGAGCACTCAAGCTCAGTCGTTAGCCAGCATGTCGTTAATCGAATATATTATTTAATTAATAATTTTAACCGGTCACTATCCAATTCCACCGGTTGACCAGAGCATTGTTTATCACTCAGGGAATAATCGCCGCTGCGAAAGCGGTCGATGTTTTGTTATAGCTTCAGATATTGCTTCAGGAGCTACACATTAGCATATATTTTGCGTAGCTTAGGCAGCAAAGTGACCACATTTGTAATCGTAGGATAGATAGTGTCTCCCATGGATCTTAATGTCGTCCATATGTTATGCGTGTTAACAGTGCAAAGTTTTATTAACTAATGAATCAGTAAGAGTGTGCCACACACTTTATATAACGTTGATCACAGAAGCTTCTAGAATATTTACATATTTTCTAGATAATTTTCGAAAAAAAAACGCTCATTACGTATTAGCCAACCCAGTAAAAAAAGAGTAAGCTCGAGTTTTTAAAATATCGAACAATCTACAAATGAATCTTTTCTTTGTTAGGAGATTTAGAATTTTATTTTAAAAAGAAGTTTATTTAATTCAAAATACCAGTCCCCTCATACCAATTTTGCATTTTCTGTTATTTCATACAAATTCCGACAAACATTACGCTTTATGAATATAAGGCTTTGAAAGGATAAAAAACGGCCATTTTTCTATTTTGTACTCGCGGACTAAACCACTGAGGCAACCAAATATTTAATAAACTAAATTATTTAAATAATTGTCAAGTGTTTTTGTTCATTTAAAATAATGAGCATTGAAATTTGTTTTCCAATAAATGAAAGAACTGCATTATATTTTTTAAATTTACTGTAGTTTTATTAAATTTGCAATAAAAATTATTATCCGATTGTTATTCGATATTAAACTAAACTAATTACATTTTCTAATAAAAGACTTTAGTTGAAAGATGCCAACAAACATGGAGTGGCATCACCAATAACCATAAGACACATAGCACAGAATCATAGTACAAATCTCTTGATCCATGTTATAAGAACGTTGAGTAGAAACAAAAGGTTTGATGAATAAATTCACCAAAATACCATCGTCGAGATCATCATATCACGAGTCGAGTAAAATTAGCTAAATTAGTGCGATAGTGACACTGACATTAAATACGTCCATTGTTTGTGAATTATCATATCTTTAGATGGGAATGTGTACATATATATATATATATATATATATATATATATATATATATATGTGTACATATAACACTAACATAACAGTGAAGATGGTCGGGATTCTTTGAACAATTCGAATACGTCAGAACAAGTATAGTCTGATTATTGAATATTTTCATGAAATTATTTCATCAATATGTGCACGTAATGCGGATAATGTTTCGTTTTTTTTCTTATGGTAATCTGTCTGGAAATGTATTGCTTTATTGGATGCACATATGTTCATCTTGGACTGATTTTTTCTGACAAAACTTAGTTTCTGTCATTAAAAGTTTTTAAAAATAATTTTTTAAAAAGAATCTATTTCTTGCTAAAGTGATGGTAATTTTTAAATATGCCATCTTTACTTACTTTTTATATAGCAAGAAAAGCCATCCGAGAGTAGAAAATCTTTCAAACGGCTTATTTTGAGAACTATTAGATGCACTTTGACTTTGCTCGCGACAGAAAGGTTTTGTTTTACTTTACCGTGGTAGAACGATATAATACACAGTATAATTTATTTAATTTAATATATATACTTTTTTTAAGTACTATAAAATTAAAATGTTAAAAGTGAATTACTAAAAAAAAGAAAACATTTTCTCAATTCATTTACTTTTAACCTAATATGTGAAATGTTCACAACTGCTAAAACTGCTCCAACCTTGCTATAAAGATTAATATGTCAACATTTCCAAACTCGTAATAAAACTAGAAACATTGCACAGTACTCTATACACAACGGCTGTATTGTAGTAAAAGTATGAATACTTTGTTTGCGCCATACGGTCGTATGCCCGTTATTATACCCAATAGACACGTTTTGTCCATATAAAGCGAACAATATGATCATATCGTTCATTTTATATGGAACGATATAGCCGAGTAGCGCCACGCACGAACTACTACAATAGAGATATATGAATTAAAAAAAAAAACATATTTTGTGTACACGATTATCTAACGGTAATCTGGTAACCACATTTCATATACTTCCCATTAGCCGATTGAGTTGATATTTTACGCATACATCCAGTTCCGGTGGCGATTTAATATTATTGTACCATGGAGCTAACGTGACGATAGAGACAGAAGGTGGTAAAGAAAACTCCAAAAATAATTATAGCAGAATTCTTGTTTTTGGGCTCGCTTCATTCGCCACAAAGAGGTTTTTAATTCCATATGTTGCAATACAAAGAAAACGTTTTGAGCATGACGAGAGTTGCACGGACTGAAAACCGTTTGATATTGAATTTTGCATACAAACTGAAAAATAAACAACATAATAATTAAGAAAAAAGTTTAAGTAAAACGATTTGATATACTGATTTTCTAACCATTTCTTAGATGTATTAGCATACTTCAAGATATATAAGTCAAATATATAAATATATTTCATGTAATTATATATATTATGCAAACCTATCTACAAATTTGTTGGATATTGGATATATTTGGGGTTAATTTTGTAGAAATTCATTATTCACAATTAAATGAAACTACATGATGTAGTATTATTTCTAATTTCTTTAAACTATATTATCTACTTTTTTAAAAAGAAAGTAGAAATAATACTACATCACGTAGTTTCATTTAATTGTGTACAAATTTGTTAAAAAACGAACAAATCATACTTTAGATTATTAGTTACTCGTACATAATTTATTTTGAAAAGTCGAGGCGCTATTTAATGACAAAAAGTGTGACTAATTTAATTCTACCTGAATTTATTTGAAACTTTGGCTAGTCCCAAATTAAATGTATTCGCTAATTAGTAACATATTTGGTTTATTCAATAGAAACGTTAATTTTTTTTGGTAAAATCATTAAATTAAGAGTAAATTTTTTGGGAACATAAAGAGATTAGGTAAAGTTCTACTTAAAATCTACTATACTGAGATGCATTTACGTTTTTTAATTTTTTTACCATTATGAAATAAAATATAATTCATTACAAAAAGAACAACAAAAATAAAACTTTTGCAGGAGCCAGTGTGAAATATCAATTTTATAGTTTCTTATTCATGGAGTTAAGGAAAAAAGCGTAACGAAAAATAATTTGCAAAGAACGAAAATTTTGAATTTATTTATTAGTTATCCAAAAATCCAGTTTTGAATTTCGAAATATTGGAGCGTCATCTTCCAATATAAACTGAATAATGCTTAATTTTTTGTACCTATTGTCCGGGTTAAATATTTTAAAAATATATATTAATTAATAATTTGACGAGGTTCTTATTAATGAATGCACTAAAATAAAATCTCTTTTCAAAGGAATTTTTGGCAAAACCTTTCTTTCATATAAATACTTACATTTCATACAATTACAATAAATGGCGGAAAAAAATTTTGACCAAAATTTTCCGTGCTTAAAGTAAAATTCAACTTGGAAGGAAAGTACGCAAATGTTGCAACATATCAACCATAATTTCTATTTGTTTTAAGGTATGTTTTAAAAATTTTTTTTATATGTGAAACTAGCAACGTTTTTAGATATTCGAGCAATTTTGTCCATCCACGAAAGTAACCTAAATTTTGATTTGAGCTATTTTTAGTAAAGTTTCAATCCATTCCAAAAATAAATATGACTTCCATGTTATCAATAAATTTTGCACATAGGTACGCTCGCTCGTAGATACAGGTTTTGGAGAAAAAATTTCCACAATGTACGGACATAATTGTCCAGGCCGGCTAACCAGAATCGCTGTGTACAATGATTTTATCTTCCACATGCAGCTTTATCAAGGCAGTAGCAGCAAGTTATGGCATTGATCATCTTAACCACCAACAACATAAAAGATAAAAGAATAAAATAAACCCAGGGAAATATTTTTATTCTCAATAATTTTTTTATGCCAAGAGTCCTAAAGAAATTAAAAACAGCTGAAACCTGCTATTCTATAACCCACGTAAAAACAGATCTTAATTGCAAGTGAAGCAAATTAAAAAAAAAAAGCTATTACATGAATGCGCGAATAAAAACAATAGATTGCCAATTATTAAAAATTACGAAGATACTAATTACTTAAAATATCACTTTTCTTCGTGGCCCTTTCCTCAGACACCGTCGCATGTAAGAAGTTGGGTTCAATTTCCAAACGAGTGCTCAATTCCCCATAATGGTTTGTCTGATGAAATGCGAAAGTGTCTCATTAGAATTAAAATGATATAGATATAAACCTTACCCTCAAAAAGCTTCGTCTTTTTGTGTGAGTTTGTTCTTTACTATTAAAACTTTTCATTAATACACTCTTTAGTTAATGAAGCAATCGTCAATAATTTATTTTTTTGATTTTCCAAATGTAAATTGTAAAACAAATGCCTATACATTTTGAAAGTGACGTGGTCCCCTGATATGACAATATTTTATTCTAATCATATTTAATTCCTCGCTTTGAAGATCTTAGCAAAAATTGAATGTGATGGATGATCTCTTAATTTCATTGATCTTGTGGTCGAATATCCTCAATCCTGGAAGTTGGTATTTCATAATGTTATAATGTTGCTATTCCAAGTTATTTTTCTAGAATTTATCAATCTTTGCAACAAAGTCATATATCAATTAATTAGTACTAGTTAAGACCGCGAAAAAGCAGACTTCGTGGCCAATGATACGAATATGATTTTGTATTCAATAAACATCAGATGTTTTTATTGATATTAAATTTACCAAAAGCGTATCACTAAAACTCATTTTTTCGTTGCTTCATCTGTATGCAAATTGACGCTAACTTAGGGATACTTTATTTCTACAATACCGTCTATGACTATAGCTCCTAGAAAAGAAAATTCAGATTAATTTTTCATGTCAATCTGTCTTTTTTAAGTAAGATACGTCGCAATAAAAAAAACAATAGTACAAATAGCAATATTTAATAACTGACCTATTAAATAATTAATTCTTATTGTTATTTTGCCTTTTTACTTGAACATTATCTCATTGGTTCCTTCATGTGAAATAAAAACACGGCGTAAAAATACACAAGAATGAAAAAAGGAATGAGAATTTAATGGTTAAAAAAAAGTGACCTTAATTTTTTATACGGCTGTTGATGCGCTTGTTGACTTCGCCTCTGTCCCTAATCTCTGTATTTAGAAAATAAAAAAATGAGAATATATTTCACAGATCATTTTATCAATTGGATTGAATAGCAAAAATTTGGAACCAGCAAGTTGTACACTAATATATTCTGGAATATAAGTATGTCCTAAAGTGACAAATACGTTTTTTAATTGAATCATGAAAAATTATCTCAATAAACTGGCAGTGAAGGACACTTTTCACTTTTATTCATTGATATTGCTTTATGAACTCAGTACATTTTTTTCAAATAATACGGTATCACATATTGAATATTAAGTAATCACTTTACTGTAGTAATTAGCCTCAAGTATTAAAAGGTACCGTACAATATTTATATACATTTATCGTAAAACATTTATTTCCTGTATTCCTTGAAAAATAAACAAAGATTCTACGCGGGTTTCGTAGACATTTAAGCAGCTATGAATCTTTATTGTACATGGTATTCCTAATAGGAACCATTTAGAAATATGAATTTTTCAAAACTTGAATAAATTGCTTAATGCATCTTACACAGGTGAAAAAACTTGGTGCATGTTTAAAAAATTATGAGATCTAGGATAATCGTTATATTTCTTCTTTTATGTTCTAGTAAGATTTTACTAACCCTAGTTTTCTTCGTGACTTTTGGTTTAGTAATTTTAAAACAAGGGTGAATGCTAAATTCTTTCATAATTTTTTTAATATTTTTGAAATGAACAATTTCGAGATCTAAAAAAAGTGTTTTTATATTCCTTACAATCAATAATACAAACTGAATTCAATTTACGAAAATCAAACTTGTAATAGTTTGAGGAACTTTGCTTCAATTTGTCCTTTTTTTACAAATTAGTTGCTATTTTAAAGCGATAACATGAAAAAATTTCCTTTCTATGATTTTTTCCAATTTAATTTTGGCTTTAAAATAGCAACTAATTTCTAAAAACTAGTTTCAAGCAAGTATAAACTTAAGATCGACTTTGATCAGCGTTTTATGACGAAGTTCCATCCTGTCGTATTCTTTACGTCTAGTTTAACGAGTCCGTGTCGTGCCAATCTCGAATTAATCTCAGTCTCGTACCAATCTCAAGATATATAGGAGGAAGAACATTTTCCTTCGGCTTTTCAAGCTCGTAGGAAATAAAATATCGCAGTGATAAACTGATGTAAAAATAGTAAAATGTGAAATAAAAGTCCCCAGAACAAAAAAAATTAAAGGTTTAACCGGTATTTCACATATAATTTGATTTACAAATTTGATTTATAATTTGATTTACACAATTTGAAAAAAAAATGGATAAAAACTAGAAGTTTTGATGAAAATGTGTTCCAGCCAGATTCAAACATTGTCCACAAAATATATATATTCAAGATTAATAAAGTTATTATAAAGACGAAATTATTTTATTCAAATATTATACTTCCCGCCAAAACATGCAGTTGTTTTGTATTTATCATGTTAGTAACGAATGTAAAACAGAAAATTAATTAGAATTGCACTAACGTTTCCCGATACGATGCGGAGTTTATGAGCCCCTTTTTATGGTTTACATCAGTATTATCCCCCACATTTAAAATTTTAACGCCTGTTTCGTTTTAGTGAGACTTTAAAACTCGTATTTTTGCAAGTTAATAATTAAACGCTCTATACAGAGCAGCCCTCGCCAGCTTCTTCTTTCTGGTCTTCACAATTGTTATGTTCTTTCTTAATTTTCAATTTTTACGTGAGTGGTTGCTTTTTTGGCCACCTTCTTAAATTTTGTTTTGTTTAGCATACGAAATAAAATGTGTTTACTTTTGAGCATAATTTAAAAAAAGTAGATTTGAAAAAACCATGGCAAACATTTTATTTTAAATTTGACTTAAAAATATTTCGTGGAAATTATTGACAGACTGACGAGATTAAGACCAACTAAGTTTAAAAAGTATAAATGTAATCTCCTTATAATATATATATATATATATATATATACATATATATACATATATATATATATATATATATATATATATATTATATATATATATATATATATATATATATATGCATATAATATATTCAGTAAATTATAGAAACTACAAAACTTCTGATTATGGCCATTACTAGCAGAATTTAGAGAGGGTACTTTAATTGAATTGTTTTCTTTTATACCAGGTCGGTCTGTTATCATTTTATTTTTATTACAAATAGGCTAATAAATGTCCATCGTACGTGTGAGTTGAAAAATTGGCCGATCGAATGTTGAAATTCGTATTAAAGTAGAGTTCCGTAATTACGTGTAACGTGTCATCTTTGGAAAGTGTCCAGTAAACCGAACAAGTAAACCGAAGTACATGTGATTGAAGGAATTGAATTGAAGTGAAGGATGTGAATTGAAGGAATTGAAGGATGTGAATTGAATTTTTACCTAAGGAAATTTAAAATAACTTTTTTAAACTATGCTAAAGTTTAAGTTGGAGTATTTAATAGTTAAGTTCAAATTGTTAACCTATCAGAGGATAGCATCCTATACATCGGATGAGGGAAATTGTTTGTTTCATATGCATAAGTCATCTGTTTTTTTTAAAATATTTTTTACTTCTAATAAACTAAATATATATTATATATGCATAATATTACGCCAAATGCATACGTGAAGTGTGAATAGACATTTTATTTTATAAGAAAATCACCCTGGATATCGGACGCGTTTCAAAATGAACGAGAGTTTTATTATAATTTTTGGTATATTTGCCTATCTTCCTTGCAAATTTTTATATTTAATTATTTCTTGGACATTTTGTTTTACTTTGATCAACAGAAAAACAACGAAGTACCAAGAAAACACCCTTTCTGCGTATATGTTTTCTAGAATATCAGCAAACCAGCCTAGTGAATTCAAACATTTATATCGAATATACCGTCGCACCTTCTCCTACTTCTAGAGCTACACAACAATCTCCAAATATTTTGTTAGGTAGTCATTTACCAGATATGGATTTGTCATCATTAGGGAGTGTGATTATAATGAATTAGACTACGTCTTCGTAGATCTTGACCAAAATTAAATACAAGCCTGGATAATAAAAGAAAGTAATCTTATAGAATAATTTGTTACAAAGTTTCATAAATACTTTCCCGATTTCAAAATTAGTAAAAGTACAATCACAGTATTCCCAAAAATATTGTGTAGTTTAATTTTAGATGTAAAATATATTATCTCCATGTTAAGCACTAATCAAGGAAAAAATATCACAAAAAGCCTAATTGTGTGTTCGGCTGTATATTAATAAAGTATAACCGATTACTACTCGCTTTGTTATAGTTTCAGGCTTCAGCATAGCTAACTTGTCGGTGAAATCCTTCACTATATACTTTAATAGACCATACATATTTCCAGCTTTGATCGCAACTTCCTTAAACGATTTACATTTGAGTTTTTCATCTTAACTGTTTGGTTATTTTTTAGATTACGGTAGAGATGGTATTCGTATTTGGTTACCTATATTTGGATGAGATCTATTAAATGAGAATTGAACATTGAAATGGTAGTATCGTCACTAATTTAAAAGTTTGTTGTTAGTGGGATGAAAAAATATCTTTAAATATTTTGTATTTCTGTATATCTTAAATCATTTCTTTTATGCCTTGTTTTATTCATTATTTTCCAATATCTAAATTTAAGTAAGTAAATAAAAATTGGCATTTCCAATATTACAAATATTAGAAATACAATGAAAATCTCAGGACGTATAAATTATATGAAATCAATTATACGTAATTATTTATATTCGAAATGATGCTAATGAATTCAAAGTGCAACAGAGCGTTTATTTTGAACTATATATATATATATATATATATATATATATATATATATATATATGTATATATATATATATATATATATATATATATATATATATATATAACTTTCTTTATTTATACCTGAATTGAGGAATACATTCACGTAGTACCCTGATATGATATCTCATGTTATTACATGGAAGCAACCAACTTTTAGGAAAAAAATTAGTAAAATGCCCTTTTATTTTAGGAAAGTTATGTAAACTTTACAACTTTTTTGGAGAGTCTTAAACTTTACAACAAACAAATCCCACGTCAAGTGATATATAATTTTGGACGTAATAATAAACTGTTTTTAAATTTTAAATAACTAAGCACGAAACAAACTACCAATTGCAGAAAATATTATGACAATAGTAAATATTTTCTTGAAATTTTTTTTATCAGAAATAGTTTAATTTGCAAGGAAGAACTCATTTGGTTTTTGTGCGATTAATTTAAGTTAAAAAAATAATATATTTTATTTTAATTTTTTGTGTGACCTCGAAATATTCATACGTTGTTGAAAATTATGTTTTCTTTTCTATTCATTATATGTAAATCATCATCAACGGACGTATCAACGTGATCGTAAGTATAGCCATACCAACAGTCAACTAGTTTATAAGTACAGAAATTAGAATTCGACTTGACGAATGGGAGATATTCACTAGAATCTCACTGACACTTGCGCGAATGGACATTCGTGCAAGTGGATACATTTCTTGTATACGTAATCAACCAGAGTCAGTGTAATGAAAGGTTGAGGTAATCGGATCAGTTTTCGTTCGGTCGCTTGTAGAGCCATTTTGGAATATGGCACCCTCACTAATGAAATCCAGTCCATTTAGTCTTACAAAGGTTCCGTTTCTCTCTTACTAAGTTACATAGCGAGCGGCAGAGTGTAGTTACAGAGTATCTCTTTGCATCTTTGGACATATTTAGGTAAAATTTCCTCCTTTTTATTTCAATAATTCAACATTTTATCGATTTCTTTATAGTAAAATTGTCCCAATAGAAATAAGTGATAAATAAATACGAGGATACTAATTTTGTAGCAGTAATTTTTAAGTTCACACTTTGGCGTTCCAAAACACACCAATAAGAAATACTTAATAATCGAAATGAACATCAAAGAAACGCCGCCAAATTAACGCCGATAAATTTCGTTAATTTCTCTGCATGTAGCCTATGTCACATTCGACGCTTTCTTTAGCTTAGGACAATTTCCCAATAATATTTTTGATCCTGAAAAGGTTTTATGAAGTTTTTATCGTCTTTTTGTTTCTTTTCTTAATTATGCTAACAAGTTTATTCAATATATATTTGAAGCATGGCTGAGTAACAAAGTGTAAATTATTTTCTATTTAAATTGTATATTTCGTAGTGATTTTTTATAAACGGTTGATAATTATTTTTTATTTAGTTTGATGCAGAGAATCACTTGTATAAGTAACAAGCGCGTTCTTTGCTGTACTGGCTTCTGCTAGTACATCGGCAATTTGTGTAATTCGTCCTTCCGCAAACGGCGTTGTCACTTTCTAAACGCTGTTTTGTTCATATAGATTACTTAAAATCTGACTTAAATTTTCGTGCGTCACTTCAGAGGAACTGGCTTGACTCAATACTTTGATTTTAGGTGTTGTTTGGCAAGATTCGATTTTAATTATATATATAGGTATACTAGACCCTTGAATGTTATATTTAGAATGATTAAAATAACAAAACTCGAACGGTTAAAACAGCGCAGCAGCAGTTTTTCTGTTTTTACAATAAAGGTAATCAAAAACTTTTTGAAATACGCTTTTCCAATGGTCGCTTACCCTTGGTTTTTGGTAATCAAAAACTTTATGAAATATAATTTTCCAATGGTTGCTTGTCCTTGGTTTTTGGTAATCAAAAACTTTATGAAATATAATTTTCCAATGGTTGCTTGCCCTTGGTTTTTGGTAATCAAAAACTTTATGAAATATAATTTTCCAATGGCTGCTTGTCCTTGGTTTTTTGTTTTTTTATAGTAATTTTTTTAATTTTAAGGCATGTGAAGTACTTTAAATTGTTAATACATAGAATTGCTCTCATTAATGTCTTATCAATTTATGGAAGCTCGTCGCGAAAAAGATTCGTGATTTTCCCAAATACTTCAAGAAGTGTGTTATTTTATTATTTCACTGATAGAATATTATATTAATTTAATATTTTCAAGCGTAAGTAGAGTTTGCTTAAAAAAATAACATGAGTGTTACTTGTGGTTTAAATATGTAATATTTCTTTAGGACATGTTTTCACATATTCCTTTCATAATTTTTAAAATAAAATGATTTTAACGAATCTTAAAATACAGCTATTTCCTTTTACTAATATACATTTATTTTCCTTGAAAATAAGAAATTTATTAAGTTCAATTTTTATTATGAAATATCTCCCACATAAATAAATCTTTTAAAACTATATTTAAAAATTAAATAAACACAATAGGCTAACTGAACAAGATAGGCTGTTAATTCTTAATATTAACGTGAGGTTTTTTCTGTAATTTTCTTTATAGCTCTAGTTTGTCACATTATTTCATACAGAAAAAAAATTGGAAATGACTTCAAAAAATCTTCTCTCTTTGTGTTTCAGAATAATGGACTGATCACCTTTAACCCTTAACCACTGACGTGTATTTACTTACATTAGAACTGATA
The DNA here is from genome assembly GCA_039881145.1 of Druceiella hillmani. Taxonomy (NCBI): domain Eukaryota; kingdom Metazoa; phylum Arthropoda; class Insecta; order Lepidoptera; family Hepialidae; genus Druceiella; species Druceiella hillmani. The sequence continues at coordinate 22,159,471 of JAYKKI010000016.1, read as the reverse complement.
TACATCCAAACTTTATGTTTTTTCAAATGCCCCTAACTAGTTATTTTGTTATAATATAATGTATATATTTATATATATATATATATATATATATATATATATATAATGTAAAAGAAGGAAACTTTGTGACTTTAATTTGTTATAGACATGGGTAGATTGTAATACACCTATTTTTTTAAATCATACCAAGTCATTAACATGAAAATGAATCAACGTATATTTTATGTTATAAAAGGATAAAAAAAGAAAAGCAAAATTAATTTCAAGGTCAACTTTATTTATATTTCGTAAATAAAAATTATTGCCATTTAAAAATCTTTAACCTCCATTATTCCCTCAAATATTAAAAGTTATAAAAAATATTATTATCAATTTTTAAAACAAATTTGTCGTAATAACTATTGACAGGATATTCCTTTATTAGTCGTTTAGATAAATTATTATTTGCTTCTTATTAATAAAATAATATTAATTGTAATTGGTTATTTCAAATTAAAGCTTTATAGATTAGTTTTTATTTAATATGACAACCCTCAAACATTTCTTTTCATTACAGTACTGTTCAAAGTTTAGTTTGACATAAACAGTTGGTTGGTTTAATGCGATTTTATTCTGTTAAATGATTTGCTATTTGTTTCGAGTGATTGAAATTACGAACAGGTCGTTTTTTTAGTGCTGATGGAACATGATATTATTATGCCAAATGTCATTATAATAATTCTAATAATGTTCATTGAACATTATCCGACAACCAAATCTTGTTACGGTTAATTCAATACAGGAGGATAACCCATCATTTCGGTGATATTAAGTGATACTTCTCCAACAATATCGATAAACATGGAACAAAATGTGCTAACTCATTTTATAAGGAAGCAAAATTCGGATACCAGATGCACAACGTAGATAATTTAAGTCAAAAGTCAAAAAGGCACTTAACACGAAAACGAAACATAAAATTTAGGTATGTGTAAATACTAAATACATTCCAAAACAAAATTATTTGTATTTCATTTACCCAGTTTTTTTAAACTCGCGTACATACTCGTGTTTAAGAAACAAGATTTTTTGAAACGGATTAGTTACATTTCATTTTGACACCTGACAGTTTTCAATAGGGGTACACATTGCCCAACTGATAATTAGTGTTTATATTATAGCGTGTTAATTTGAACATAATTATGATTTTATGCAACATTTAAACTTTAATTATTTTATAAAGTAGGCGACTAGCTTACAAAAATAAGATATCAGATTTCAAATGATTAATGGGACAAGTGTTTGAGGTGATAAAGTTTCCTTCATATACATACTCTATATATAAATATACAAATATATATATATATATATATATATATATATATATATATATAGTTTTATATAAGAGGTATTTAAACAATAAAAAAGTAATATGGCAACTTTACCTGTTTATTTTTATGTTGAAATCCAAAACTTTAAAAATCAACATTAACAAAAATAGTTTTCTTCTATCGACTTGAACTTACAAGTCTAATATCATCACAGAATTGATGACACTTATAAATCTAAACAATACTCTCAAAATAAAAAAAAATAAAAATAAGTTTCATAGGAATGATAAAACTTTTTAACGACATGTATTACATGCTGGTTTTGAATACTGCAAACAGACGGGTTTTTTACACACATAGCGTATGTACAAAATTTTTCTGTATTTTTGTTTGAAACATAAAAAAAACAATTTCTGCTAACAAGAAAGCGATCACTTTCAGGTCCTACCTTTGTTTGAACTATTGTATCAAAAACACGACAGCCTTGAGTGTAACGTCCGTCCACAATTCTGTAAAATATAACCAAAGGCCATCGTCTGGAGCGCCTGGAGCAGGAATATTTAGCGTATTTTTCGCCCAATGAATCTACACCGCCTTTCGAAGAATTTAAATTATCTCCGGTATATCTTTTTATGTATCAGTGGCTAATACGTGATGCTTTGGGGATATCATAATTACACTTTTGTTTTCTTTCGGTACATAAGACAATAAAGATGTATTTGTGGTAAAACCATAGTTAGTCGACTTTATTGAACTTTTTTTTTCGAGAAACTCCGGAATGATTTTCCTTTTATTTTATTTTACGGTACCCACACAAGTAAGTCCAAACTTCCTCTGTTCGTCACAAATCTCAATGGAAGAGAAATAGTTATTCGCTGTAAAGTTACGACTAGTGTACTGGATAGGCTTAGACAAGCGAACACACCGCGTGGGCAACCGCAATTTCTGTTTAGCTTCAGAGAAACCTAAGCCGTCAGTAGTCTTTCCAGTATACAAATATCCCGTCTTTCCGTCCATCAAACACTTTATTTCTATGCCGTATTTGCATAGCTTATTCGGCATGAGCTTTTTCCACCGACATTTCCTTTTAAAAGCCACCAGCATTTCATCAACTATTGTATTATCATCCAGTCTGTAATATTTTTGTTAATTATAAAAACAAATTTTCAAAATATTTTGAAAATAGCTGCAGCAACAGCAACCGATTTTTTTTCTTCCCTTGTAGAAAAATCATCAAACCTTAAGAGTAATTAAAATCATATTGAATCTTTCTTTTGACATCACTGCTCTAAAAATGTCTCAACCAGTATCATCTGTCGCAAATATAGCATTCACGTCTTCGTCATTTGATTTAAAACATACACTGTAAACTACCAGTCCCAAAAATGCTTCCAATTCTATCCAATCTAGATCGTTTAATTCTATGATATAAGATCTATTTAGTTTCTTATATTTCTTCTTCAACAACTCCAATCGCTCGTTTAGTGAATTATAATTTTATCCATTTTGTTTTGAGCAATAAACAAAATAAATAAACTAGTAGGGTTCCTCTCTGCTGGTATGCTGATATTTGCCATTGGAATCACGAGGTTGTAAGCTGATGTGCGGCGATTTCTTGATGGATGCTCTGCAGCCCATTCATACATCCACGCTTACCATAATAATATATTGGTTTAGATTCCTGGGATATTGTAGTTTGGTCGACTCGGAGTTTCCTCGTTTATTTCAGACTGTGGTGGCAGTATCTCATTTTCATTAACTGATGCATCATCGGATTTCAAAAACTTAATATTTTCCATTACAAAATCGTTAAATCTTGACTGATTATATTAATTCTAGACGATTTATTTAATGTCGTGCATCCAGCAGTTGAGGAGCGTTTATTTGAAGATGTTTTAATACCTTTTAAGTTCTAAAACATAAACAAAATCAAAGCGTTAAAACGTACATTAATAGTCTCTTATAAAAACAGAATATTTCTTATACATATATAATATTACATTAAGAATACGAAGTTAAAAATTATAATTGAGAGGTTGTTTTATTAGGATTGGTAACAAAGTCAAAACACCTTTGTAACCAACCTTGCGAAGATGACGTATATCACACGAGTTATTATATAAAATATTTTTATGCTAAATAAAAGTTTGTAAACACAGTTGGTAAAAATAAAACTAATAATTAAACACTGGTAATAAAGAAAAAGTTACGTTTTTGGAAAATTTGGTGACATAAATATCTCATAAATTTTAATTTAAAACTAAAATAATTTTAAAAAATATTGGCTTATATAAATTAGTGTTTGTATTAAAAACGTTCAAAAGCAATCCGTTCGTTCAAATTTGCATAATAAATACTTTGTTCAAATAAACTTTGAAAACCACCACTTATATCACAGCCACTTTGAAGTAATAGATCCCTGTTGCAGGGAAGGGGTGCTAAATTAACCATTGTCTGCAATAATGGGGTACTAATTGTTCGTATGGAATGGGTGCGAAATGCATGTTAACTTCATTTATTTAATATCCGAATAGTGATATTGGTAAAGAGTTCCTTAATGGCATTATGTTTACTAAAATATATTTTATTGATTTTCATTGACTTTTGCCAATTTTATTATTTTATTTTCTAAATATATATTGTCCTAATACACCGGTTCCAATAACATGGCAAAAAATTACTTTCATTTGAGAGAGTTCATTGGCATCAGTAACTTTCCCGATTCAAACCTATGACAAGCTTACAGATAAATATACCATTGTTACCTGTATATAGTAAAAAAAGGTCCAAGAAAAAAAGAAAATTAAGTTTTGTGCAGACGACGAGCCGTCAGAAGGGATCAAGATGAATATGTTGATCTCGGGAGTTTATTGCGACGGGGGTACATCTATGGATGGCATTAATTTCCCTTATGAAAGTCTATGAGATAAGACTTTTGATTACTATACTTGGGATATTATTGATCTTTAGGTTGGTGGATGCCTTCACCAGATTTTTGGATGTCCTTGCAATCGAAATTTTGATTAAGTTCTAAGTATTTTCTCGCAAATATTCTACATTTTTTGACGTTTATTTCTTATATTTTATAGAAAGAACGAACGCCTTATTACGAATATTTGCGATGCAGAAATTATTAAAATGCTTATTAAATAATTTTTATAACTCAAAACCTTAGTAAATGAATAATTATTAGAGTTTTTAATAAATAATACCCGTGGAATCAGTAGATTAAGTTTTTTAACGATCCTTCTGAGTCAGCAAAGTTAAGAAATAAAGTTAGACATTTACCCGTATACACGTATATATAAGTCGTTAAAATTTCGAAAAATTCATTAAAATGTAGATAATTGGACAGAGTTCAAAAAATATCGGGGAAATTAATTTAACGGTAATCAATTAATGTAGATTTGTTAAACATATTGTTCTTTTCCTCATTTTAAAAACTCACAATTCGAAAACAATATACCGTATATCGATTGCCACATTGTTGAACATAATTCTTAGATATATTCTTAACAGTCGTACCTGAATCGTCTAAAGTAATTGCGGGTTGCACAATATCATATCCTTGGTGCAGTTATTTGGACATTGATTTGATGTAACACAAAAATATCGGTGACCAGTAAAAGTTACTTTTATATATTGGACGATATCACCATATTTAAATTTGATAAAAAATTAATTAGCCTATAAATTTAATGAGTCTTTCATTATTGAATAATTTTTAGACACACTTCTAGGGATTATTATATATTCTCTTATTTATTTGCATATCTGTATGTTATTCTATTTATATTATAACATTTGTTTACCCTTCATGAAAGTATACAAAACAACTTTGCACAGAGACGAATTTCTTTCCTCGCAAAAATCGTTTAAGCGGTTTGAGTAACATAAAGTATAGGTAGGCTAGCATACCTTCTTTGATTTTTTGTAAGAATAGAATAACCGTGTATTAGTGAAAAATAAACTTAAATTGTTGTTTAATGCCAGCATGATTTTATTTCATTATAAATTTCTTTATATATGAATTTCTTTTATTATAAATTTCTTTATAAATTTCTTTATATTTATAATTAACTTAAATAAACGTAATTTTTTTCCAAAAGTTTTGGTTTTAGCTAAAATTAATCATATTATCATAAATCGCACGCAGTATCTTAAGTGAAAAAAAGTATTATCATCGCGACGAGATTTACGCTATGACGTCCTTTGTCACTGTCAATAAAGGAAAATTCATAAAGGCGCAGAGCAAGAGGTTAATGAAATTCTATTGGACGCGAACCGAAAAGTCCTGCAGGACCTTGCATTCCGCAATAAAGTGGACGGATGTCTTTGGTTAATGAAACTGTCATTGCGTCAGCATTATTGGCTGCCAAGAATCTCTGTCCGCCATAACATCACACGCTCCAACGATTAAGTTACTGGCTGTTTTTTCATCTTTCTTGCAATTTCAGGGAGATAATATTTGTTTGATATATTTCATATCTGTTCAGATTTAAGTAACCCTCGATACATTGTTTAATTGTTAATACGTATAAAGTATTTCAAATTTATTCAAACTAAAATATATTTAAACTGTGTATATTAACAGAAGTAATAATATTAATTTTACAGACTTTGTTTGATTGAAAACGCAATGTTTTGGAAAAATCAATCTCTTTAAGATTATATACAGAAATTGCCCAGAGTGTATATTTTTGGCCTTGTCATTTTTTTTAATTTTTGTTTTTTTTTTATTTTACTGACAAGTAGGGACAACAATAAAATTTGTTTATTTAATGTTTAGAAAAATTAAAACAAAGTCCATTCACTATCTGTCTAGGTGTTTATGCATACATTTATGGTGTAACTTCAAATACAGAAGATGTTTAAAGAAATCTAACTAGAGACTATTTATATTTTGAGTTTTTAGATGGAATCTGCTTTGTTGGCTTTGCTGCTGATTTTTTTTCATTTTTGCTTTTTAATTTAACAATTGTCAGGAAATTATGAGGGGTTTCTACAAAAAAACTGATATAAAGGAATTTTTGTTTAGAAACTTTCTGAACTTTCTAGAAATACTTTCGAACGGTTGAAACATTTGAATGAACATATGTTTCTTACTTATCAACCAAAAATACAACGGAGTTAAGACAACTGCTAATGAATTACCATTAAGGAATTTAGAGGAGAAAAATCAAATTTGGTTACTAAAAAATTAATATTAAATCAGAAAACAGTAAGATCTAACCCTACTCTTTTTGCTGAAAAAAGACGAGATTCTTTAAATTCAACCTCTAAAGGGATTAAAAGGAGATATTCAGGAAATCAAAGTACTAAGAGACTTAAAAATCTTAGGATACAAATTTCAATGTGGGATGTATATTCCTAAAAATCGTAGGATACAAATTCCAGTGTGGGATGTCTATTTCATTGCAATAAGTTACACCTCAGAGTTCCTCTTTCCAACAAGATACTAGTAAGAGAAAGGCCAAGTAACTCCGGTGATATAATGTCACACCATTATTAGGCGTTAATCAAAATAATGTATCAAATTTGCGTTGTGTTATGTATTTAATGTTCCTATTATTGATAATGTGACTTATTTAAAAAAAGTCCCTCCCATTGTTTACAGTTTCTTTCATTATTTATAGGTTGGCCTCGAACTGCACAAATATGGTTATTTCAATATTTCCACTAGCTACTGAAATTGCGTGAGAAAGAAGTGGTATGTGAGATTATATTTAATATTAAATCAAATTACGATTTTTATGAAAACCAAACAAAAAGTATATAATTGATTTTTTTATGCAATTAATTATTTATGATACCCAAAACAGAAAGAAACGATAAAAATAAAATTGTTGGTAAAAAGACAGATTAACAAAATTTTTGTTGTGGATAAAGTGAAAGATAAAAAAATGTTACACTTTATATATTTATTTTATTTTTTCCGATTTGATTTATTTTTCTTCGTAGTTTTTTGAGGCATAATTTGTTTAAATTCTCCTTCTTTTATTATTTTCAGTAAGTAAAAATTAAAAGAGGGAAGCTCTAAATACTGTTGTTTGGGTATACGATCATTTTGTATAGCACATAGTCACTACTTACTAAAAACATCATTTATATTTGTTTTCTTGTTATATACGCACTATAAAGATAATTTATTTAAGACGATTAAGATTTCAACCAGTATTTTATTTCCAGTTTTATTTGTAATTATAAAACGGAATACAAACTGGTTAGGAATGAAAATATTCAATATGAAAACGTAACTCGAAAGTACTAAATCAAAACTTGACAATTTTTACGCAATATTATCTCTGAGAAAAAAATATTTTGAAGCCAGACATGAACATAACGTATCTTGTTAAAATATACATTAAAAATTGCATAAATATAAATGACTTTTTCAACCCTCGGAGCTCGAAATTGATATTCCGGGCTAACAACGTAGACAACTTTAATATACCTGAAATCATGTTATTTAATAAATATGCCTATCACTAGTAGATTTCTAATGCCAACTAAAAGTATTTCCTCCCAAAAAGATTGGCTTTCCACCACTTTAAACATAAAATAATATCACGGCGGATAAGTCTATTTGAACACATTGGACTGCGGTCCCTCTGTCTCTTCTCTTCCACTTTGTCAATCTAGAGAATTAGTTTCAATATTGTTATCTTTTTTCCTGGTAAAGTAATCGCTGAATATGAAGATTTTGTAAAAAAAATTAAAAATTCCAAACACATAAAACTACTGTGTTTGGATTTTGTTTATATTTATCTGTTTATGTGTTTGTTAGAATATGCATCGCGTAAAAACTACTGATTGGAGTTATTTTGAGTTTTTAATAATATAACTGTTCACTTGAGATAATATTTGGTTTTAATTTCTTTGGAAACGGTTACTCAATCAGATATGCGAATTCAATATTAAAAAAAAACAACAAAATAAAGGAGGGTCTTGCTACTTAATGCGAAGTAATTACACAAGTGTATTTACATCAGTAGAGAGCGCTACGCAGGTATATCTTATATCGTGCAATGAAATATTCCGAACATACCTTAGTGAAATCAATATTGCCAGAGGTGAAATATAGAATGGTGCGGGAGAGGTAGGTGCTTAAGTAAGTTTTCAAAATGCGGGCAGATGTATGAAGGACAGACCTCGTTGTTAGTCATCTTCTGAACATAATAGTTTTAGTTGTCGCATATTTGGGTATACGCGCATTTTGTTTTCTTAGTTTCATCGAAATTTGCAATTTAATGCCTTTGCTGTATATGTACATGAATATATATATATATATATATATATATATACTGGGTTGGTCAAAACGGTAATGAGATAAAAATGAAATCTTGTAGAAGGTTCCATGATCGAAAATATATAAAGGGCGTGGACCCGTCTCACTGATTCGGTAGAATAAAATATAGACGACTTTAAGACGCTTATAAAAATTATCTATTCTATGAGTAACAATTTGGTCAATCTGCGGCCAAAGCTACGCGTAACATATGTCAACGCATAGCCCTTGAAGCGATATTTGAAGCTACTGAAAAACGATGATTTCGGCGGTTTCGCAGGGACAATTATTCATTGAGTGATCAACAACGCGGAATTGGAGTGATCAACAAGGTGGAATTGAATAGCGATAAGTAAAATTGTTAATTAAAGAAGATAGCTGATGGATAGCTGGATAGCGACTCATCTCGGGTGCTCCCACAGAATAAAAGAAAACCATTTACACCGCCTGGAAAAAATCTTCAAATACGGTGCTTGTACTACATGAACTTAGCATGAACCAGCCGTAGTCGTGACCTGGTTCTCGTATAGCCAAACAGCTCCGCTTTAAACTTTTGGCTTTGGGTTGACCACAGACGGGAGGCGGGTACGGGCCGCCATATTTCCCAGACTTTCAATCCACTGATTATTGTTTGTTTAGATCGCTCAGCAACGCTCTACGTGAAAACACTTTGAATATGAAAACAACCTATGACAGTTCACAGGCCATTTTTTCATTCCAAGTCACTTGAATTTTAAACAGATGCCATCCGCTCCCTACCAGTTGGCGATATGTAGTACAAAATGGTGGTGATTATATCGACGATAAGTTTATTTTTAAATTAACAATATAATTAAAAATTATCACATTAATGACCACTGACTTTTTAATTAGCTAACCCTATATCAACGCAATGAAAATAATGGGGCGCAGAAACATTCTTTATGGAATATGTGTCTTGATAAGTTGTTTATGGAACACGCGAGAATAGCTAAAATGAATTCTTCTGAAGGTCTAGGGTAATTTACAATTTTTTTTTTAAATAGAATACTATGGGGAAATTTGATATTGTAACAGATACAGTGCAATTATTTTAGGTACCATTAGGTATTTTTTATGGAAACAATTTTGACATAGTTAAATATTTAGTCAAGCGTGAATTTTCCATAAAAATTAGTAAAATTAACCAAAACATATTTTTACCATCGTATAGCTTATTTTATACCGATAGAGATGTTAGATGGGTGTACAATATATTTTTAGAACGTGACAGTTCAAATGAAATGTATCAAAGTACATAGGGTCAATTTGTGTGTTAATCTTCTTAATGATAATAGACATATTGGAAGATATTGCAGATAAAACAAAAATCTACAAGGTACATCCTACCTTTTTAATTTTTGTCACAAAATTATACCACAGAAATATTACAAACGACAATTAAATATACTTGTAGTGTGTTTTTTATTTAAGTTAGCCATGTAACGAGTATACAATCTGCGTTATGCAGATAATTAAATATGTAATTACGTAAAAATGAATTAGGCGGTGTTTTACTTTGTGACATACCTGTATAACTTTGGAACGTACCTAATAATATGTAAAACTTGGTAAAATAGTCAGAAAATAAATACATTAGTGATTTTTTAAAAACATATGCCAGTTTTTGGACGCGAAACTTGCAGTTGGAAACATTATAAGGTTTTAAAAAGGAATTTAAGAAAACTATATTTTATTTTTCGTAATATAAGAATTTAGAAATTAATATTCCATTTTCAATCAAAGAAAATAAAAAAAATCTTTCCAAGCATTCGAACCCAGTATCTCTTGGGTTTGAATTTCATTATTTGCTACTGTGCTAATGACTTGTTTGTAAAAAGGACAACATAAATTTATATTTACAATTTACGTTTTCACTGTTTCCACTTGATCAAATTTTATATTAATTAAAATTTATTGTTAACTGATTTTTCAGCCATCTATAATACGGTATTGTTAACTGATTTTTCAGCCATCTATAATAATTCGACTTTTGAAAGGAGAAATGAAAAAGCCAAGTGAATTGATAATATAATCAAATTAATATAATAATCATGCAAAACGTTCTTGCAAATATTTTAACTGTAAAAATTAATATCGTTTGTGGCTTATCAGGATTTATCTTGATTAATTTTTGCCACGAAGTATTATATAGGCGTGCAAATTTGAAAAAAAAATGTTCACTTAATTGTAGCCTAAGTCCTAATAAGGTTGTACTAGGTGTAGGTGTATTGTTCTGTTTTATTTTGTATCGAATTTTGATCGTATAGATATTTATATAAAATTATAATGTGCTTATTGCAAAATTTTAATCTGTTTTTAGTCACGTCATGATGACAATCAACATGAAGTTAAAAGGCAATTGACAATTTTAATTCAGTCGTTAACAAATTTTATTAAACACTTAAAATAACAAATAATTTGACCTCTTCTTATTACTTACTAACAGTCTAGTTACAAAGTAAGAGTGTTTACTAACTAAACCAAGTAAGCATTCTTCACATTTCTATTACCTGTTACCAAACTGGCCTAAGCAGCTTTTAGTGATATATCAAAAAAACAGATTTTATTAGTATTAAATGCAATAACACTCAATATGTGGTTTGTATGCAAAGGTTTAATTATGGTTGACGTAACAATTCCCGTAAAGATAAAACAATTTATTAGTTATTATACATAAATAACTTGTCTATATGTCTTCATCTTCTTAGTCGAACTCTGCATTGCTGAAGGTTGCGTCCTTCTTTAGAGGCCACCATTACTTTATGAATTGTTTGTTTTTAAATTTACCTGCCTTCGGTCTGTTTCATCGCTTTAGTTTGTGAGAGCGCCTTAGCGCGCGCTTTAGTTTGTGAGAGTTCGTCATCTTAATAACTTTCCTTCGACCTTGCCAACTATGAAAAGTTTTCCAGGTTATCTGGGTCTTGTCAGTGTAACATGGCCGAACCGATGAAGAGCTTTTAGGCAATAAATTGCTGACCTTATCTTATCTTTTAAATTTTAGTTGATGTAAATATATTTATGTGTTCTCCTAGCTGTTCAGGGTATGTTCTCCTAGTTGTTCAGGGTATGATCTCCTGCTAATACCACATTTCCAGAACGTTTTTTTTCTCCCTTAAGAAAATACAGAGAAATATAGAGAAAACAAGTGTTTCGACTAGTTTTTTCTTTGCGGTATTAGGGATCTCCTTATATCGAAAATTTTAATTAGTTAATATAAATAACTTGTCTTGCTAAATGGTTTCGTGTTAAATGCTATTAATTTTAAAATCATTTTATACGAAAGGTTGTTTAATTGTTTTTTACTATTTTAAATAACTCAAAAGTGCATCCATCAACTATTACGTTTTATGTTTTCATAATTAGCTCCATATGATAATATATTAAGTATACATGCAATATTAATTTTAAAAAAATTTATTACAAATGGAAGTATGTTGAAATTCGTTCCTTATTAATATAGATAAAGTATTTGGTATTAGAAAGTCTACATTACATGGTGAAATGTGATATTCAAAACTTGTTGTGAGTGAATTACGAACCAGAACTTTTGATATTAGTAAATTGTAATAGTCATACAGGACTTTTAAGGACTTTCAGGTGAAGACACCCGTAAAATTATACACGATTATAATAGTTCACATAATTCAACAATTCTGGTTTTAAACAAAATAGCAATTCTACCCGCTTATATCGCGTGAATATTTATGATACGTTCGTGAACCTTACATCGGGTAACGGTCATGGTTACGTTATAAATTATAAATCTTCAAACTAACGTGGAGTCTAATAGATAGTGAAGATATTGCAGTTACTAAAATTTGGTTATTAAAGCTTATTTTATATATTACATATTAATCACAATTAAAATAAATACCTAATGAAACGGCATCCTCCATATATTCGTAGGCGCCTTGGAGTTTTTATATTCAATAAAACGTGGACTTCAAATTTCGACATTTTTTCTTCTCGGTTGATATCCGCATTATAATATGTTTATTGAGTATTTAGACGTCTTCTTATATATTACAATAACTCAATATAATAGTTGTTATCTTAGTTTTGTGACTGGCTTCATTTTTATTTCTTTGTAAATTTTTGGCATATAATAAATTTCTCAGCATTTTGAGTTGCATAAAATATATAATGAAAATATTGTTATACAATTAATTATCTATAATGTTTCCAACTTTTTAATACTGATGAGGAAATTACTCCTAATTTAGTTACAGAAGTTATTTTATGCCACATAATATACTTAAACAGAAATCTCACGCGATAATTTGTGATGGTTACTTACTATATAATGTTTACCAATAATGAAACTGTGTTTTTTTTAAATAATATTTTCACTCTTATTGTCCCCTTTCACCTTAATTGTTTGGAATTACTTAACTTTCCCAAATACTTTATATTCATAGGAGCATACTTACACTGACAATTTCCTTTGAAATAAAAAAAAATTTACCTAAAAAAACTCGAAATTATTAAGTTCGGTTATGAAGTGTTTCCTTTCAAACTTAGCTAATTTTGTAAAAATCGGCATTTGTAAAAATCCCACTTTGGGTCGGCTATGCCTTTTGTGACCTACATTATGCTACATTGATATCCTTAATGTTGCATTGACAGCGTTATGATGCTGGTATTTAAATTTTTTTTAATCATAATTTTTTTAATTACTTTAGCTCGAAGATAAATATTTGTATTACTTTATTTCCCAATTAATAATCTAAGTTTTTTCGTGTATCTTTGTTTCGTCTATCGAGATGCTTGTTATGCTCAGATGGTATTTCGATATTTTTAAAGATATATTCATAAGTTATATTATATAAAATAATTTATAACTTCTTGTAAATCTGTGTTCTTCAGCTAGTTATTAGACTACAACATTAGAAACAGAGGGATCGTAATTTTGATGGACACATTATGAATATTTTCTTTTTTATTGTATGCTTCACTTGAAGTTTATTCTTATTGACGTTTAATATTTTAATCAGCACCCATTCTTTTTAATTTTTTAATGAAATGTATTTATACTTAGAGATTTTTTTCGTATTAAAGGGGTTATTTCTCAAGCTGTTATTTTGTCGGGCTTGAGTCCTGGCATGGAATGTAAACAAAATATAAGTTATTTAATTACAAAGCATGTGTTTTTCTTTGTATCAGGATATGCAGATATGAAATTTGTTACCATTTCCTTTAAATCTCTTTGAGTAACAGTTGATCACTGTTTTCTAAAGGAATTGCTTTTGTTTCGCACTCTGTATGAGAGAGAATTATTTCGACTTTAAAATATTGATAAAAATTCATCGAAAGATGAACGTAACTATTAAAGAATTGCAAAAAATGATTTCGTAAAAATGTTAAAAAAAATTAAATCATAGTAATTTTGCCACGGGTGTAGGGGAAACGTGTATATTATAAAATATATGTGCATAAAGTATAATTTTAAAAGGAAATACGTTTTGACAAAATAATAAAATTCAGCAAAATACTTTACAAAATAATAAAATTAAGTAATAATGAAAATAAATTTGAAATAAGTGTTTAGGATAAGGTAAAATATACCAACTTGTAAAACTAATCGACTTAATAATAACTAAGTTTTATTAAGATTCCTACTTGTTGAGCTGATACAAACTAAATTGAATTTGACAATTAGTCACAAGGTTATAATTTTACGTTATGTGTACATACTTTATTAACAAAAATTCGCTCTTTTTTTCCTAATTAATTAATCAATCTGTGAATGAAAATTAAACTTCAATTAAAGATAATTATGAAGAATTTGTTATCAAATTCTCTTTAAAGTGAAACCATACACCGGCACCCTAAATAAACAGTAAGTGAAACCATACATCGTACGACTGTTTTTACATGGCCTAACGTATCAAGATATAAAGAGAAAAGCTATTCAACGAACAACTTCCAAGACAACATGTCCGCAAGAGCTATCCAACCGTCGAAATATTGTGACAAAAACATAGAGTATTTCTGTAAGAAAGATCCGCTTTCGCCTTCCCAATAACAAGCCAAAGATTTCCATTTAACTTCACATTTAGACTAGCTAAGTTGGTGAATATACTAAATTTAATACCACCAGGGGAAATTGCATCGTTCTACTAAAATAATGACAAAGAGAAAGCAGTGTAAAAATGCAACAATGCCCACAATCTTTGATTGTGTTTTATGACCATATTAAAGAAGAATTATTTTTTTATTAATTAAATGTTAATTTACATCGAAAAGTAAAATCTATTTTGTTTGAAGATCATTCTCGAGAGAGAGCGAAATATTCTTCTACTCCTTATTTTTAAGATGAAATGACTGGAAAAAGTACTATAAATTACCCTGGAAAAACTTAAAAAACTTAATAAACTACTTAAATGGAAAAGTACCATAACTACCCGTAAGCCTCAAAATTCGGTTATTTAAATTCAATCCCTTAAAAATCCGTAAAGAAGAATTTGTATGTCACTTTGCTAGCGAGTGAGGCTAATGTTTTTTGGTTGTATATATATTGTTATTAAATTTAAGTAATACCAACCTCTAATGTAAACGGTTCCATATGATTTTGGTGTTTGAGATGACCTTCCGAAAATTCCAATATATTATATGCTAGCAGACATTCCATGTTGAATAGCTTATAGGTTCCAAAGAATTTATGGACTTTTTATGAGTGTTAACAAAAAGAAACTACATATTCGTTTCATTAACTTTGGAAGAGATCTCCTCAGGGACAAGCCCGTCATTATAACCGGATCGCAGGTCATCAATAAGAGTCTACTGATATGGATATATACACAATAATATTATGAAGACGTAGCTTCATATAACCTGAGCTACGAATAAATTTGCACCAATGGTTAAGAAAATATCTGATGACCCCCAGTGCGAGTTATCACTACCCAGTTTAATACGGAGTCACAATTCTTTTAGACGCAATTTTATAATCAAATGTTCGGTTCACTTTTTTTAGCAGACACTTTTTTAATTCCTTGTTAAGTTAAAAGTTGTTATTGCTGCAAACACTAATTATTTTTAATGGCGCCAGACTGCTGTCATATCGAAAATGAATTAATTTTTCTTGCTACATTCAACTGGAAATATTATTTACACACATCGTCCAAAAACTATAATCTATATCTAAAATAGTAACAATATAAAAAGCAGTCGTATTGTTTATACTAAGTCGAATATTTTAATATAACATAACCATTACAAACTCTAACCATAAATAAATTTTACAATTACTTGCAATATGATAATCATCTTACATTTAAATAATATATTGAATTTAAATTTATAACAAATTTAAATAATATATTGGATTTAAATTGATAAAAAATTGTTAGGATAGACAAAGGCATTACTCTTGTATGATGGTAATTAAATTTTAAGGGAAGTTCCAGAATGTTTTATTATAAGATATAAATATATCAAAATTCATTCGATTGACGACCGTTAGCGTTTTTATGTATTACATAAAATATAGATTTAAATCGACATCAAATACGGACTCTTTCACTTTATGAGTTAATGTTAGCAATTATTGACATAAAAACTTCTTCGCTCGATTAGCTTCGATTGGCTGAAGCAATTAATAAATTACGTTGAGAAGTATTGCGTAAATGTCAACGGCTTAGTGCAGGATAAACGAAGTTTAATTAACCACACCTGAAGTAAATATCAGAAAAGGTAAAGTTTAACTGCTGGTAAAATGTCAAGGGCATATTCATATTCTTTGGGAATCGTTTCTGGAGGGACATACGGTGAAAAACTATTGCAATTAAATTGGCCTTCGAACAAACTAAGTAGTCATTGAGACCTAATTAATTTTTTTTGTAGAATAAAAATTCTGTATCGAAGAATGTCTTCAAAAATACTAACTTTCTTAATCGGTATAGTGGGATTTTACGCTATAGATCCATTATCACCATCTAACCGATGGCAGGTAGTCAAAAAAGGACATATATAATTTGATTTTTGTAATATTTAGATTGTAATATATTTTTCTAAATTATTTGTGTATGTCTGATAATGAAATTGCAGTTTTAAAATAGATATAATTTTTATATTTGTATTTGTTATTTACCGCTTACTTCACTGTATACACATAAGTATTTATTCCTTACGATTATTAAATCAAATAATTATCACTTAAGTTGATTAAGGTTTGTTATATTTTATGTTTTTGTAATAACTTTACGTGGCTCCGACAATAAAAATATTTATTGCAATTGTATCATTATACATGTTTTAAGCATTTTTTCATTTATTTCAATTGTATCATTATATATGTTCAAGTCTTACCTTGTCTTTTATTTTTTCATCTGTCATATGGGACAAATTTTATTGATAATTTGATTATCAGTTGTTGCTTAAATTAGTTTCTTTGATACATTATATGAATATCTTTTTAAGTATTATCTCATATCAACAGAAGCACTCTTCAAAATAATATTAAAAACTGGAAAAATTATTTATTTCTCATATTTATACTTAAATTTATTGTATTAATGTCTGTCGATCAGTTTCACTTTAAGTCACAATGACTTCTTTTTATCAGAATTTCTACTGACTAAGACATATGTCAATAAAAGTTTAGGTGTAGCTGCTTCAGAGACAGCAAAATATTAAACAGTTGAATCCAACGAATCTCTTCCAACGAACGCACTAACGAAACAAAATAAATATTTACAAAGCATGATCTACCCGTTGATCAGTAAATTAATTTAATTATTTGAATCTGGAGGTAAAAATTTGACTGGCAAATTGTTATGTCTTCACAACTGTACTTTTTGGAGTAGAAGCAGGGACAATTAAGGGGGTAACCAAGAAAAAACTAGATGCGTTTGCAATGTACGTATAAAGGAGAATCTAGGAATATCACGAACGGATAAAGTAAAAAATATCAAAATCTTAGGGAGGCTCAACAAAGACGTGAAAATCGTGGAAATAATTAAAACAAAGAAGAAATCCAATGTCTTAGACATATAACATGATGATCATTGTACACCATGTCATGCAAGGTAAAATCCAAGGCAAAAGAAGTATTGGAATATATATCAGACCTGCACAACTTTTCCAGCAGGATTCCATAAAAATTTGATGAGAATCTGGCTGTCGAAATCGAAGTTATGCTGTAGAATTCATCAACACTGAAAATCATAGGTCATAAGGTCATGTTTTGATAATATAGGTCAAATAAGACGACACTAAAAGCGACATTGTTTATAAAATATGCGCTTTAGCAAAATCAGAGTATAATAATGGAGCTCGGAGGTGTATATATATATATATATATATATATATATATACATATATATATATATATATATATATATATATATATATACATATACATATATACATATATATATATACATATATATATATATATATATATATATACATATATATATATATATATATATATATATGTTTAAATATGTACGTTTGTTTATTTATAGATGCGTGTACACATCCAAGTATGTCTGTAGATATATTTAGGTTCATAAAACATCATACATGTCTGTTTTTAAGTCAATAAAAGAGATATTTTTGATATTGAAGAAAATTTTTTTACAAAAAAGAAATTAACAAACTTTAAATAACCATAAAACAAGAAGATGTCGTTACTGCACATAAATAAATTTGCAAAATATTGCTGGCACTAGAGATTTTTGGAGTCGGTTTTATATAAAATGTAGCATTCATGAAAGGGTAGAGAATCTCTGACGTAGCACCGATTCCAAATCAGCAATAACTGTATTTTTCTAATTTATTTATGATCATAAATGTTATTGTGTCACAAAAGTTCCAAAGTTCTTTTCATTATTCCATTTTTTTTGTAAAAAAGTTTTATTTTTGTCAGAATTACATGTAACCACCTCCTACTAGCCAAATCGCTATTTTTGCTAGTTATAAGGTATCTAATGTATAATATAGTCACGTAATATGTTATATATAATTGAACTGAATTATTATTATGAAATTTTAAACATAAGTTTGAAATGTAATTTATCCCTAACTGCCTTTTTCAAACCTGCATTTGAAAAAATTAAAAAATATAGATGGCATTTGATTAAGGCTTTTAATTTAATTTTTATTTTTGTTCGTTTACATCGATAGTTTTAAATGTTTATAAATGCCTTTATATGTACGAAACGCTCGTAGTGCGGGCTCTGTTCCTATTTAATGGATTCATTATTTTATAATCTCTTTTATAAAATTTTAAACATAAGTTTGAAATGTAATTTATCCCTACCTGCCTTTTTCAAACCTGCATTTAAAAAAATAAAGAAATCTAGGTAGCATTTAATTAAAGCTTTTAATTTAATTTTTATTTCTGTTCGATTACATCGATAGTTTTAAATGTTTATAAATGCCTTTATATGTACGGAATGCTCGTAGTGCGGGCTCTGCTCCTATTTAATGGATTCATTATTTTATAATCTATTTTATGAAATTTTAAACATAACTTTGAAATGTAATTTATCCCTACCTACCTTTTTCAAACCTGCATTTGAAAAGATTAAAAAATCTAGATAGCATTTGATTAAAGCTTTTAATTTAATTTTTATTTCTGTTCGTTTACATCGGTAGTTTTAAAAGAAGTAGACAATTACAGAACCTTACTTTATGCATATTTAGATATCACCTTGGCCTGTTTCATTTCTTTTTATCTACATTTCTTAAAAAATTAATTAATTTGATTCACACACGACATTATATTTGTAAAGTTTAAAACTGTGCTCCTTTGAAGCTATATAGTAACGAAAAGAGATATGCATCTCTTAAACAATTTTATTTAAAAAAATGTAAATCAGATTTATTCTCATATTTTATACCTGCAAATATAATTTCAATTCAGAATTGCTCGAATAATGTGATAAAAATGAAATCTGAAACTTTTTACAGTGTCTGTGGGCGAAAAGGAAGTTGTCATTATTGTCGTTCTGCTCCTTGACACTGGCGTATTTTCAGTTAAATTTTTGCCGACGGGATTTCTTATTTCAATTTAAGATTTGTCAAGTATTTTATGCAAAGAAAACGTTGTAATTGTTGCACCGAGATGGCTTTGGTAAAAAAACTCTTAGGAAAATTTAAAAAAATAATTGAATTTATAAAAACCATCACAAAAATCGAATAGAATAATACATGTAAAAACTCAAAGTTGTTTTCATTTTAATATAAAACAAGATAGGAAGCAAACACTTTCTAACAAACATTTTTTTTAATATTTCCATTTAAGACTTTTTATTTGATTATGAAATATTTTAAGAAAGATCCATATATTTTAGGAAATTATAATATACCTACATTCGTACATATACATATATATATATATATATATATATATATATATATATATATATATATATATATATACATATATATATATATATATATATATATATATATATATATATATGTATATATATATATATATACATATATATATATATATATATATATATATATATATATATGTATATATATATATACATATATATATATATATATATATATATATATATATATATATATATATATATATATATATATATATATATACATATGTATATATATATACGTATATAATTATTTTTCTATAATGTATAAACCACTGTATTAATTGTAATAAATAAGATATGGATAAATTCGTTTTTATGATTTTTTTATTTCGAATATGGTATCAGTTGGAAAGAGTTTACTAAGAACAATAAATGGAAGTATGAAATAACCGATGGCAGGTAGTCAAAAAAGGACATATATAATTTGATTTTTGTAATATTTAGATTGTAATATATTTTTCTAAATTATTTGTGTATGTCTGATAATGAAATTGCAGTTTTAAAATAGATATAATTTTTATATTTGTATTTGTTATTTACCGCTTACTTCACTGTATACACATAAGTATTTATTCCTTACGATTATTAAATCAAATAATTATCACTTAAGTTGATTAAGGTTTGTTATATTTTATGTTTTTGTAATAACTTTACGTGGCTCCGACAATAAAAATATTTATTGCAATTGTATCATTATACATGTTTTAAGCATTTTTTCATTTATTTCAATTGTATCATTATATATGTTCAAGTCTTACCTTGTCTTTTATTTTTTCATCTGTCATATGGGACAAATTTTATTGATAATTTGATTATCAGTTGTTGCTTAAATTAGTTTCTTTGATACATTATATGAATATCTTTTTAAGTATTATCTCATATCAACAGAAGCACTCTTCAAAATAATATTAAAAACTGGAAAAATTATTTATTTCTCATATTTATACTTAAATTTATTGTATTAATGTCTGTCGATCAGTTTCACTTTAAGTCACAATGACTTCTTTTTATCAGAATTTCTACTGACTAAGACATATGTCAATAAAAGTTTAGGTGTAGCTGCTTCAGAGACAGCAAAATATTAAACAGTTGAATCCAACGAATCTCTTCCAACGAACGCACTAACGAAACAAAATAAATATTTACAAAGCATGATCTACCCGTTGATCAGTAAATTAATTTAATTATTTGAATCTGGAGGTAAAAATTTGACTGGCAAATTGTTATGTCTTCACAACTGTACTTTTTGGAGTAGAAGCAGGGACAATTAAGGGGGTAACCAAGAAAAAACTAGATGCGTTTGCAATGTACGTATAAAGGAGAATCTAGGAATATCACGAACGGATAAAGTAAAAAATATCAAAATCTTAGGGAGGCTCAACAAAGACGTGAAAATCGTGGAAATAATTAAAACAAAGAAGAAATCCAATGTCTTAGACATATAACATGATGATCATTGTACACCATGTCATGCAAGGTAAAATCCAAGGCAAAAGAAGTATTGGAATATATATCAGACCTGCACAACTTTTCCAGCAGGATTCCATAAAAATTTGATGAGAATCTGGCTGTCGAAATCGAAGTTATGCTGTAGAATTCATCAACACTGAAAATCATAGGTCATAAGGTCATGTTTTGATAATATAGGTCAAATAAGACGACACTAAAAGCGACATTGTTTATAAAATATGCGCTTTAGCAAAATCAGAGTATAATAATGGAGCTCGGAGGTGTATATATATATATATATATATATATATATATACATATATATATATATATATATATATATATATATATATACATATACATATATACATATATATATATACATATATATATATATATATATATATATATACATATATATATATATATATATATATATGTTTAAATATGTACGTTTGTTTATTTATAGATGCGTGTACACATCCAAGTATGTCTGTAGATATATTTAGGTTCATAAAACATCATACATGTCTGTTTTTAAGTCAATAAAAGAGATATTTTTGATATTGAAGAAAATTTTTTTACAAAAAAGAAATTAACAAACTTTAAATAACCATAAAACAAGAAGATGTCGTTACTGCACATAAATAAATTTGCAAAATATTGCTGGCACTAGAGATTTTTGGAGTCGGTTTTATATAAAATGTAGCATTCATGAAAGGGTAGAGAATCTCTGACGTAGCACCGATTCCAAATCAGCAATAACTGTATTTTTCTAATTTATTTATGATCATAAATGTTATTGTGTCACAAAAGTTCCAAAGTTCTTTTCATTATTCCATTTTTTTTGTAAAAAAGTTTTATTTTTGTCAGAATTACATGTAACCACCTCCTACTAGCCAAATCGCTATTTTTGCTAGTTATAAGGTATCTAATGTATAATATAGTCACGTAATATGTTATATATAATTGAACTGAATTATTATTATGAAATTTTAAACATAAGTTTGAAATGTAATTTATCCCTAACTGCCTTTTTCAAACCTGCATTTGAAAAAATTAAAAAATATAGATGGCATTTGATTAAGGCTTTTAATTTAATTTTTATTTTTGTTCGTTTACATCGATAGTTTTAAATGTTTATAAATGCCTTTATATGTACGAAACGCTCGTAGTGCGGGCTCTGTTCCTATTTAATGGATTCATTATTTTATAATCTCTTTTATAAAATTTTAAACATAAGTTTGAAATGTAATTTATCCCTACCTGCCTTTTTCAAACCTGCATTTAAAAAAATAAAGAAATCTAGGTAGCATTTAATTAAAGCTTTTAATTTAATTTTTATTTCTGTTCGATTACATCGATAGTTTTAAATGTTTATAAATGCCTTTATATGTACGGAATGCTCGTAGTGCGGGCTCTGCTCCTATTTAATGGATTCATTATTTTATAATCTATTTTATGAAATTTTAAACATAACTTTGAAATGTAATTTATCCCTACCTACCTTTTTCAAACCTGCATTTGAAAAGATTAAAAAATCTAGATAGCATTTGATTAAAGCTTTTAATTTAATTTTTATTTCTGTTCGTTTACATCGGTAGTTTTAAAAGAAGTAGACAATTACAGAACCTTACTTTATGCATATTTAGATATCACCTTGGCCTGTTTCATTTCTTTTTATCTACATTTCTTAAAAAATTAATTAATTTGATTCACACACGACATTATATTTGTAAAGTTTAAAACTGTGCTCCTTTGAAGCTATATAGTAACGAAAAGAGATATGCATCTCTTAAACAATTTTATTTAAAAAAATGTAAATCAGATTTATTCTCATATTTTATACCTGCAAATATAATTTCAATTCAGAATTGCTCGAATAATGTGATAAAAATGAAATCTGAAACTTTTTACAGTGTCTGTGGGCGAAAAGGAAGTTGTCATTATTGTCGTTCTGCTCCTTGACACTGGCGTATTTTCAGTTAAATTTTTGCCGACGGGATTTCTTATTTCAATTTAAGATTTGTCAAGTATTTTATGCAAAGAAAACGTTGTAATTGTTGCACCGAGATGGCTTTGGTAAAAAAACTCTTAGGAAAATTTAAAAAAATAATTGAATTTATAAAAACCATCACAAAAATCGAATAGAATAATACATGTAAAAACTCAAAGTTGTTTTCATTTTAATATAAAACAAGATAGGAAGCAAACACTTTCTAACAAACATTTTTTTTAATATTTCCATTTAAGACTTTTTATTTGATTATGAAATATTTTAAGAAAGATCCATATATTTTAGGAAATTATAATATACCTACATTCGTACATATACATATATATATATATATATATATATATATATATATATATATATATATATATATATATACATATATATATATATATATATATATATATATATATGTATATATATATATATATACATATATATATATATATATATATATATATATATATATATGTATATATATATATACATATATATATATATATATATATATATATATATATATATATATATATATATATATATATACATATGTATATATATATACGTATATAATTATTTTTCTATAATGTATAAACCACTGTATTAATTGTAATAAATAAGATATGGATAAATTCGTTTTTATGATTTTTTTATTTCGAATATGGTATCAGTTGGAAAGAGTTTACTAAGAACAATAAATGGAAGTATGAAATAATAAAATAATAAATTTTATATATTAATATTTGTATAATTTTTTTAAGAATAATTTGGCTGATCAGCTTTACAAATATTTTAATTTTTTTGGGGTAAATATGCTCTGCAATCTTAATTTTCTTGAAGTCGTTTTCAAACATGTTTCCGTACATATGGAATAGTTAAGGACCGTTACTAGTAAAGTGTTGGATAGTATTTGCTATGATAATATAATATGCAGTCTGGGAAAATACCGTTGGAGGAAAAGTGCTCATTAAGCGCGTGAAAACACAATGACGTGATAATGGGTCGATCACTAATTAAATTAACCGAATTAAACCGATTAAATAATCATATATAATTTGTTCAGGGTACTTTAAAGGGGTCTTTCTTGAATTTTGACCGGGTATAAAAAAGACAGGGAAATTATGGAAGTTTTATATTCCTTAGACTCTCAACAAAATATAATATTTTTCTAATACGGATTCGGGTTAAATAGATTTTCTACAATAACTTTTGGAGCTTTGGAGGCTAAACAATAGAGTAATAGTTCAAGAATTAAAATGACTTACAAAAATAATTATGAAAATGGGCAGGTCGATAATTATACTTATTCCACTTGTTTTTTGAAATATCTTGCAATTCCTTTGAAATATTTACGTTCATTTCATACGTATTTAAGTACGTGAAGAAAAGGTAGTATCCAAATTTATAGATTTCAGTTATGAAATTATTATTTTCCGGGGATAAATAGGTTAATTACGTGTAACATGTGCAGACATAAAACTGGGGTTCTTGATAACATTATAGCTATTGTACTCGATTAGCACTCGATGACAGAGCACCCACAGTAATTATAATTGTAACATCATGTATTCGCAGCGGGAAGTTGGTTATTTTATTATTTTCCAACCAAAAATTTGAAAATATTTCATGCTTTCAATATTCAATATATTGTGCATTTAAAGTGGCTCAGCGTGTGCGCAACAATTAGGTTTTTAATCTAGTTTGCAATAAATGTAATATTTTTGTACGCAGTTCTAATTATAAATAAATTGCCAAGGTTTCTATGACAATATATAAACGTCTTTCAGACATAAAACATATACTTAGTTACGAACAAAATGTTTGTCATAAGCATATTTTGAATATTAAAAAGTAATGTAATTTGTTAATGTTAGTGATATATGTAGATATTTAGTTCTTTTTTCATTCTGGAATTTAATAGTAGTCAAACGCTAAATCATGTGAAATATAAATTTTACTCCATAGTTGAATAGGTGCTGTATTCTTGCGGCCTGCTTTTGAATAAAATATGTTTTTAAGTGTATGCTAATTAACAGACATGTAGACTAGAGCCTGCTGACAAGTTCATTTTATTTAGCTGACTTATTAAGAGAATAAAATATCAAAATGCTGAATAATAATGAAGAAATTGCTTTTTTCCCTCACAGTTCCAAAACCACTTAACATTGCAGTTACAATCCTAAGTTAATTCTAATCGTAAGAACAAATTATCTTCATTTACTGACAAGATATGCTTTCATGCATTTAATAAAATGCGAAGGTCGTAGGTGAATGTAGGTGAATGAGTAACCTACTAATTTTCCTAAGCTCATACTTTTATTATTAACGAGACGCCACCTTATTTCCCGTCACGTCCGAGAGACCACTTTCTATGCGTAATAGTAATTTTCATACTTTCCCAGGCACCTAAATTTTCTTCTATTTTCTTAATGTAAAACGGCAGCAAATAGCGAACAAAATACTTTGAATAAAGGTGAGCTTATTGGCTTCAAATATTTGTAGCTGTAAAAAGTTTTAGAGTATTTTCATAGGAAATAATGAAAAAGATAAGCATTTATATAAATTACTATCAGAGGAAAACAGTTACGAAAGAGGGAAGTAGTTAAAAATTGAATTCCGTATTTTCTCTAGAAGAATATAGCTGTATATAATAAAAATAATTACAGGTACTAAATTAATGTAATTGTATTTATTGAATAAAAAATTTATTTCCCCATTCTATTGACACAAGTTTTAGAGAAGTGCGGTAGTTATATCTGACATTTTTCTTATGGGACTTTTATAAATTTATATTAATATTATGTAAAAAGGTATATGTTTTAGTAAATTATAATTCTGTTAATTTTTAAACTTGTAAATGTTTTGTAATTTATATAATTACAATGGGAAAAACGTATAAATGTATATGCAAAAAAGGGCGTGATTTTTTGTAAATTATGAACAGTTATTTGCAGTACGCATTGCTTAATAGAAGAATGTGAGTATGACAGCACTTTTTTTGTATATTTTCATTGCCAACAAATTAGTTTCTGCAGTTGGAAGGAGATTCGAGAGGAGCGCAATAGCTCTTCTGGTAATTTTTTCCATGAATGGAGAAACGAATTATTCTCATACAAATTACATTTCAATTATTTCCGTACAAGTAATTATGTTTCTTTTAAACATAAGCTCAAACTAACGAAAAGGCCATATATCAATTTATTGCCGGTTATTTTGAAATAAATTTTTCTTAGGAAAATTTCATGAGTTGGGGAGTTTATTTAACGCTTAATATATTGATTCAATGTAGTAACTTTAATATAATACAGCATTTTCGTAATTTTTGGTCATGTGTCTCACACACATTACCAAAAATTATAAGAATTTATCTGTTGTAAAGTAATTTTTAAATTATTTGAGTTTAAGCTGATAATTAACTTGCATCCGTTGATCCAAGTATGTTGTCAACTGCATACTAGTGGGATATATTATAGTAGTACTTTCGTTTTCTCAATCGTTAACTAAAGATAACAAGTTGTGATTAGGCAACGTAAATTCACGCACGGAATTATTAATGCACTAATTGCATATTTATTTATAAATAAGTACGACGAATAAAGCAGTGAATCAGAGACTACCAAAACGAATAAATCGGTGTCTATGAAAAAGGATTCGAAAACTTTACTTTAATCCACTTCAAACTATGTTACTCAATTTCCTCTGTAAAACTGGTAATCTTGATACAGCAAGAGACTTGCTTCATGGAAATAAGAAGAAATGGGAATTTTCATGGAAATGCAATTTTGCATTTACATTCAGAAATACGTACGTATCACAAGGGACAAGTGGGAAAGCGCATCAAAGAGGTAGTAAATGCGATACAGCTGACAGATATGATTCAGAGAGCGGGATGCAATCAAGATGCAATATCCGTTGGAGAGGTGTCGATAAAAGTTCTTTTAGATGCTTGTCCACTTGGTATTGAGATAGCCCTGGCTCTGGGGATAGATCTAGCTCACCTTGCGAAATGTATTTTTACAATTATAAGGTATAATTTTTAAACCCTTCACTTTTTCACGGCGATTCAGGAGCTACATCAGGACTTGAGTAGAGATTTCGTTCAATAATTTATATTGATAAACACGAGTAATACATGGCAGAATTTAATAACACACACATATATATGTATATATATATATATATATATATATATATATATATATATATATATATATATATATGCATTTGTCTACACACGTTACGTTGGTTTATAAACCAAGGCGTTATTAAGTGGAAGGACAGAAAGAAATGAATATACAAGAATTATGAGAATGAAATTCATAAAATATCATGTTTAAAATTTGTTCCACATTTAACTTCTCTGCTTAATTTTCTATTTATGAAATTGATTAGTACAAAGAATAATAAAAGAAATATTCTCAATAAACGAGGCGAGGAAGAAAATATAAATACAGAAATCTCTTAAAAAATGTTTTATTTAAAAGAAGGTTTCACCAATACGCAGGAGAATAAATATGAGTAAGAAAATTTCATGTATATAAAAATTATAAATTAATTAGATTGGCGTTGTGCTTGCAGCTTACATGTTTCAGTATTTCCCATTTATTAGTTACTGACCGAGAAAGAGGTTTTCTTTTCTTGCTTGAAATATTATCACTTTTCCATTAAATTAATATATACACAATTTTGTACTTGTATCATGTCATTTTTTTATATGACATAGAAGAGGTTTCAAACGTTGGTTTTAATCTATAAATGGTGTTTTCCTGAATTACATATTTTCATGGACGATAGGCCATATATTAGATGCACAAATATGATTTTATTTAAAATAGTAAATTTTAATTAAGTCATAATTTTTGAGAATTAATATTAATTCTCTTTCCAAGCTCGTCAGTACGTAGCAGAACCAAAACCTACAATTAAAGGACAAATATTTTAGTAATAATTCAAAGACACGATTTAAGGACAAGATTTCATAGGCCATAACGCACAGTTATTTAGCATTAGGATGAAATCAACAATTTATTTTATGAGTGTAAATAATACGTCATAAATAAGTACTCGAAGGTATAAATGAAGTAATTTACGATAGCCTAAACGATTACTGTACAACAAATTTAGCGATTTTATCCACCTTCAAGTTAAAACGTAAGTTTCATGTTAACCATGTCATGGCGTATAAACCGGGATCTAATAAAATCTTATTGCTATTTAGAATATATGTACCAACATCTATAATTTAAACTAATTTATTTTAACTATTGTGAAACCTTTAAAACTTTGTTCATTATTCCTTTTAACTATAGTCTAAATTTACTTTCCTTATTACTAATACACCAGGTTGCAAAACTTAAATTTGTAGAATATGTTTATATTAACACTTTTAATTAAATATGTGGTTCATGTTTTTAATACCAGTCAGATCTTTTTTATTATCATAACTTATTTTAATGTTAGAACTTAAGCTTTCAAATCAGAAACCTCGGCAAATTTAATTAAGCACTTAAATAAAAAAATATGTAAATAAACAAACAGAAAACAATTTTAAATAATAATTGCAAATTGAAAAACTTCCAGACAGGTCATTTAATCATAATTAGGGAACATTGGCTTGTTCCGTAATTCAAAACGGTGCTATTCGTAATGTTAAATTTTCATTTATTTCTTTAATATTATTTTAAGAATATACAATATATATTTTGAAAGAATGTGTGATATTGCACGATTTTTGAAGTGCTGTTAAGCAAAATTCCGTGCCAAAGAATATTAAGACAAAAATAAAGAATCTTTACACAATAGACATTTTAAACAATTATCTGTATGAAAAGTAAGCAGTGAGTAGTAATTATATTTTATGGAAGCAAAACGCAACTGAAACGTCTTATATTTAGACAATATACACGTAAATAATGACAATGAACATATGACACGAAGTCATGAAACAGATTCAGCAAGTACCTATAAAGTGTAGCTGAAGTGGCGAAGTGCAATCGAGTTGTAATATCCGCTGGAGCTGATCGATGGAAGTTCTAAAGGATGTTTATTCACTGTTCGTTTGAGACTGCGATTGGTAACGTCGTTGCTAAATGCGGAGTTCGCCTGAAATTAAGTATCATTTTCCTTGCCCACTATTTATTATTTATACATTTATAAAATTGACTGAAAAAACACATCAATGTAATAACACACAAGCTAATAATATAATTACAAATGTATAGATAAACAACGACAAAATTGTGCGAGTAATACTAACACCAAAGATTACATTTGGATACTTAATTATTTGAATTAATAAACAGCAATAAATTAATATTGAATTAAAGTATTTGGAATATTTATTGTAAAATATAATTAGGAAAATTTGATTGTAATCTATAGAAACTTTAATAATATCATTCTATTACTTTCGGTAGTAAAAACTAAATAAAAGAAAACCTATAGTCTGCAGAAGAAAGTGTGGACGAGAGAATGATTACATATGAAAGAGCCGCTTCTAAGTTATCCCATTTCTCAATGCTCTACCCAATATTTATTCCACTCGTTAAATTACTCTTTAAAGAAGGTAACATGTCTTCGAAATTTGACAATTGTATCAAAACCTACGGTCGTTCAAAATGTTATTTATTTTTTACGACTGAAAAGTAAGTCTCTTTGTGTTACTTTCGTATGTAATCCTAAAAGAAGTGTTTGGTAAAGAGATGAAATAACATTATTAGATGATTTTATATACATTAAGACTTCAAAATTGTCATCTTCGGGGTTAAATGCTTTACGTGGAAATTCTATTTTGAAAGTGTAAGAGTAAGATCGAGCCTTTAAACCATTTTTTGGATAGCTTTAGTAACTGGTCTCTCTTTATTTTACAAAGATGCTTTTAATATAATATTTCATATGCTAAGTACGTTTAATAAACTATTTTTATAAGTGTTTCGAATTTAATTTAATTTTGTGTCACTAAATATAAAACACGCAAATCCATAATTAAAAAAAAACAATCAAAAAAGTAAGAACCGTAAAATGTTCGCTGTTGAACGTTGTATGAAAACTTTGTATCGAAAACGTAACATTAAACCTGATACTGATTTTATTTTTTCATCGTGCTTAAAGAAGTTTTATTTTAACAAAAGTTTTAAAATAAATCAATATGGCGCATTATATTTGCTATCTACTTTCTCTTAGCGGAGAATAGCCTAAGCAATAACTATAGAGAAAAATAGATGACAACAATAAACGCTGCTACGTGAAAATCATTAATAGACTTAACGGGATTGCTTTTAAATCGCCGTACTTTTCGTACAATTGAAACAAAGAGCAGCTATTTACACGCATATAGTTGTAGCTAACGGAACAAATAGTCAGCTACAGCAACTGAACAGATGACAATTCTCAATCAGGTTAGAACAATGGGGCATTGGGATGTTTTATTCGTTTTTAGATAAAGAGCTCTAGACAATGTGAGTTATTTGTAAAATCCTTTCAAACTTCAGTTGTTTTTAATGTTATAAATGAAAAGGTAAATAGAAGTCAGTTTTGATCATATTTTATTGTTAATATTTGCGTATCCTTCAATATATTAAGGTTCAATTTTCTTTAATAAAGACGTTTTTCCGACCTTCAAAGGAAAAGAATCTTTATTTGTGACCTTGAAAAAGATATCGAAAATGTCAATTGCAAATATAATTGTAATCGCGATATATGCCGCGTAAGGTTCAAAAGATATCAAACAATTATTAACATCGTTGATAATTGGTTGATATCTTTTCAGTTTCCTTAAATCGTGGAATTCTTTCTTTGGTAAGAGCGATAACGATCCTAATTGCCGTTTGGATCAGTTAAATCCGTAAAATATGAATGAGCCATTTCGAAAATAAAGATTAACTCTTCTTCTGCTGTTTATTGACTTTGAAGTCTGCTCTGAATGAAAAGAAATATGATAAGTGAAAATAGTAAATCAGATAAACGAAGATATTACTTCACAATTTTCAGTTATCGACATAATACTGATAAATTATTACCTTATTAAAAATCTATTTGAAAAGTACTGCCGCAAAATTTAGATGAATTCAAACATAAGTTAATAAATTCTATATGTTTATTATTCCACGTGTTATTGTCAAAATTCACGAAGACAAAAATAAATGTCAAAATGTTTTAGGAGAAATAGTAAAATGCTGCAATGTATATACGTGTGATAGTTCTTAGAGTTGTTAACCGTGCAATATGCCAAATTAAGTGTTATTATGAAGGACGTACGCATGAGATATAAGATTCGGAATAAAAGTACGCATAAAGGTCACTGTTAGTGATTTTACTTCCCGTAGTATAATAATAAACGGTTTATTGTTTATTGAAGTTAGGATACAATCCCATCTAGATTGTTAAAATAAGAATTTTACAAATATTACGGGCTAAGTCTTAGATGTAGCAATTAAGTTCGAATTCTAGCATGTCGTACGCATTTAATGAGATTTATATAATATGTGGAACATGCAAGACATTTCAGCAAGCCCATTGGAATGTATGGAATACATTTTTATTATACAGGCTGTCCAGTGGCTGATTTCAATGTTTGAAAAATTGTAAAAAAAAAACTACACCTCTAACACAAAGTAGGTTTATTTTAATTTTATAACAACAAATGCGGATTTCATTTTTTAAAAACCACGTTTTCCAAATGGCGGCCATCGAGTCTGACACACTCTTCGAGTCTAGCAAGCATGTTTTCAAAAACGCGTTTGCAGAGCGTCTGGGGTATCCTACTGACTTCGGCTCGAATATTTTCTTTAAGTTATGTCACAGTGCTCGGATTTGTTTTGTATACAACGGATTTTAAGTATCCCCATAAGAAAAAGTCACATGGGCTTAAATCGGGTGACCTAGGTGGCCACGGTACGGTACCGTTTCGGGATATGTTTTTTTCTGGAAATAACTGCCGCACTGCATTCATGGACACATTAGCAGTGTGAACTGTGGCCCGTCCTGCTGGAGCCATGTGTTTTGGTGGAAGGATGGACTATTCTGTAGTTCTACTCTGAAAAAGTCATTTAACGTCTGGGCATATCTCTCCGAATTCACAGTTATAATTTGGCCACGTTGATTTTCAAAGAAATAAGGCCCTATGATTGCAGATGCAGACATGGCACACCAAACTATTACTTTAGGATTATGTAAAGGCTCTTGATACATTTGTCTTGGGTTGTGGACATCTCAGTAACAAAAGTTCTGCTTATTCACATATCCTCCAATGTGAAAGTGAGCCTCGTCACTAAAGAATATGTTGCTCATCCGGGTAGCAGTACGAAATCTCAACAACATCAGCTCCGCGTAAGTTTTTCTTAATTCAAAGTCAGAATCGTGTAAATCTTGAACAATTTGAATTTTATATGGATGGAACTTGAGCTTTTTTTGCATTATTACTTGATTTCGGAATTCCCAATATCGATGAACGTGTACGCAGTGATAAACGGGGACTTTCAACGATAGAAACCATAACACGCACGACATTTTCATCCGTGGCTACCAATGGTGTAGGTCCTGGCCTGGACCTATTTAATGTTGATCCTGTAGCTCTGAACCCATGACTGAATGAGGTTGATCGATGGTCCACCACGTAATCGACGAATACTTGGAAGAATATACTCACAGTACAGTCCATTAAATTTGTTAGAATGGGGCCATAAAAATTTAAGATATATATTGTAATTTCTCTTCACTAAACAGCACAGATACTGTGGTCGAGTTAGATGATAAAGGTTTATTAATAATCTAATAAGATATTAATTTATCTATGGGCAAAATAATGTTGATGAGAAAGGAACTCTAAGCGTGAGGAATAATATTCGAGTTTAGACTCGTTTCACTTGCCTTGATGTAGCAAGAGATAATAAAGTAAATTTGTAGGTGAGTATATACGGGTGTATATAAAGGCATGAAGCCACATTTTTAAACAGTTTTGTAATTTTACGTTCTATATGTTTTTATTAATCATTCGAAGTATTTTGAAATAATTTTTTCTATTGCCTCTACCTAACCGATTCTCATGAAACTTTGCATACATAATCAATTCATATGACAATACAACGTTCTGAATTTCAACCTTCGATTTAAAAATCCTGATGTAACAGGGGCCTAATTCGTAAAACTACAAAATTTTCTGTTTTTAAATTAATATTATGGGTAAGACTCTGCCATAAAATTTCCATTTCCAACTCTTGTTGATGTATGGCTACTATCTGTCTATACCATAAGACTTGACGATCTGCTGCTTTTAATTTACTATTGTGGGTCTCAAGAAAACACCATGTCATTGAACTCCGGAATTCAACTCTCAGTTCTGATGCTACAGAGGTATTTCCTACCTAGACTGTGAGACTTGAGGAACCGTTGTTTTTAAATTAGTTTTTTGGTCTTAATTAAAAACTTTATTATTAAACTCCGGTCTTAATTAGAAACTCTAGATTCCGAGTTCTCGAGCACTCGAAACATTACCAATGTTTCGGGTACTGCCTGATTTAATCCTAAACTTAGAGGATCTGTTATTTTTCAATTAACATTGGGGGTCTTAAGCTGAGACCCTGTTATTGCAATTGTGCTACAGTGTTATGGTCTATTTTATGTATATTAACTCATATCTTAGACATTGGTCAAGCAATTTGGACGATTCTCATTTTAGTTAAACAGACCTAGTGTAATACAATGAAAATTAGGTTAGTATTTAACCATGGAAATTGAAGATACTTCGTACAATTTCTCAATATCGTGATTGAATTTAGATGGTAAAGGCCTAACGATAATCTAATAACAAAACCTCTAATGTTTTGGAATAACTAAGGGAGACATATACCTGCCGTTTAGAAAAATCAGTGTTTAATATTAGAGCTGGAACGTTGTGATAGGAATTCTTCACTGATGAGGAATAACCTCATTCAGATTGAACTCAGTTTACTCGCCTTGATGTAATCAAGAAGAAAAATGAATAGGTAAGGAAGTACGTACAGGTATATAAAAATACGTATAGTAACTAGAATATTAGTAGGCTGGTGAGTACGTATGTACAGATATGCACAAAAATATAATGTATGCACATAAAAATGTAGGACGTAAGTCGGTTCTAAATAAAATGTAGCACTCATCTGTATGCATCTCTAGTAGTAGCAGTATTTTGAAAATTTGTTTATATTTGAGAACAACACTGTAACGTAAAAGTTTCAACAATTGCTCGTATTTTCATTAGATTAGACGTTCCAGCTTACTTTGTCTATTTGAAATCTGATGAGGAGATGTTTATTTGAAGTCGATTCAATTTTTTGTTAAAAAATTTTATTCTAATAAAATAACGAATCTGGACATTTCATTTTAACCGTTTTGATTCCAAACGATATTTTGATTTATTTCATGGCTGAAAAAGTTTATATGTTATTCTAAATTCATACCATTTATTTCTCGGCTTAAACTTTTAGAATATTCTTCGATAGACCTACGTAGGTTTCTCTGAAAATTTTCGTTTCATTGTGCTATTTCCAATTGACTAATGTCGAGATTGAGATTATTTAGAAAGAGCATATAAGTACAAAAGATTAAAGTTATGGTTTAAATTTAGTTACAGTACACTTCGGACAAGTATCGGTGGTACAAAGTGGTTTAATTTTTTAATACAGATTAGTTATTAACTGTGTATTTCATGGAACGACCATATTGGGGTAGTCTGGATAGTCTCGACAAAGGCCATGAATCTTTGGAGACAATTGAGGAGAGATTAAGTCAATTAGTAAAGCAGTTTCAAAATATACCAAATTTTCAAATGCTGTATCTTTATATTACTTTGTGTGAAAAGATAGACCTTTTTGAATGATTTTATACAGTTGCAGATAATCATCAAAAAGTTGAGAAAAGCGTATAAAAATATTAACATAAATATGCACATTCCTTTTTTCGAAATTTGGCCTATGTCGCGTATGTATACTAAAATGTAATCGAGTAAATGTGGGTGCATTGGATTAATATTTTTTAGTTCAACTTATTTCCAAGCAACGGTCTTACAAAAATCTAGACGGCTCTTAACGGCTTACTTGGATCGTGGAACTGGTTTTTTAAACTTCATAAATCAGGCATTTACGTGAACTAATCAAAGTTTTCATATCTCGATGTGTGTTGTATTTAAAGCTGGAATAAATTACCAACTGAATGTTCCACTAACAAAAGATAAAAGTAATTAGCATACTAACTAGGCAGTCCAATATAGATGCCACGTCCGTTATTGCATTTTTCAATTACGCAGTTTCAGTCATTGCATACGCTAACAAATATTTGCATATTTTAATATTGTGTGCATACTAATACCATTTGCGGTGTTGAGGTCTTTCTTTGAGTTGCATAATGACGAACAGATAGATAAATAAATTGACAATTCCATTAATTTATACGCTTAAATGTTTAATTGAAGCATGCGGTATTTCTCCTACACAAATGATACTGGAAATTGGTATAACGATATAACAGCTTATTAGAAAATAGCCTTGTAGGTAAGCGTCAGCAGATAATAAAATTCAATACTCGAGTTAGATCGTCAAAATTCATTACGTAGTTTTCATAATCCAAGTAAATCTTTAACTGAACTAAAAAATATTGAAATTAATAAGTCACATGCTGTGTATGTTGTTCTTTCTAAAACCCATACATACATTTGTCAGTTCTAAATTTTTTGATGTATTCAAGATTAAGTAGAAATAAATTATCGTTGAAATACAATAAGCATACAAAACTACATTATTTGAAAATCAGCTGATAGATAGTTACAATTTTTTTCAATATTTTATTTTTACATACAAAGAAATTTATATATCAATACGTGAAAACAAAATATTGCATCCATTTTTACGCATATTGCGCACACGGAGGAGTGTGAGATTTAGAATACTTAGAATTTATATGGAGAAGGAGTGCAAAAAGCTAAAATTGATATACAATATATCTATATATTAATAAGTGAAGTGAAAACTTTGTACCCATTTTTACGAATATTGCGCGCATGGAGGAGTGAGATTTGGCATAGCTAAAGTTTATATGGAGAATGAGTGCAGAAAGATAAAACTGATACGTAATATGTGTTATAATACATTAAATTATGTATTGTAAATACAATAAAAGATTTATTGTTTACGTTCACACTGTCAATGTTAAACACATAATATTCCGTGGTCAAATAGTCGCACAGAGTAGAGATTGTCGCCAAAGAATTTTAAAATGTGAGACTAACTGAATGAGTTTCCAGCAGTGGCTTCAAATGTTCCTTTTTCAGTAGTTTGCGGAGCGTATGTCAAGGCAAATAAGCGTTTTGATCGATCGATTGTATTCTATATATAAGTAAATTACAGCCTGTTTAATATGCACTTATTGCAAAAAGAAAAATCTGTCGGCTTGTTTAATAAACACCTGTTCTAAAAGGAAATTTTTGTAGCAGCAATATGAATTAACTTTCTCTAGCCTCCATATTAGTGTTTTGAACAAAGAGGGTAGGTAAGTACATTACGGTCAAATTTTGACCACTAGTAGGGGCGAGCACTAATAATCACAATTTTTTCTACGTATCACAACAAAATACATCTCCGTATAAATGTAATAAATATATGGCTTGTAATTATTAAGTTCTATCCAGTGAGAATTTTTAAACTTCAATTAGGTTATTTAATTTTTAACCTGTTACAATATAAAATAGAAACCTAAAAAGTGATATGAAAAAAAACATGTTAGTCTAATTAGTACGAAAACAGTATTTGGAACTACGTAATTAAGTTTGAAACTTCATGTTACAATTAATTACATTTGAAAAAGGAATATAAATAAACTCGATGTACAACGAAATATTCAACTCATTCAACTCTAAGCTAAATCCTCACCCCGTCATAAAGAAAAATCCTTATCCACAATTCTCACCCAAAATAAATATTTCTTGCAAAATGTCACTAAATCCAGATAAGTAACATAAGTTGAAGTGCTTACTGCAAATTATTCGAAAAGATTACACTTGGCCTTCGAAATTTTAAAGAAAAGAAAAAGTGTATGTATATTAATTAACTCTCTACCTGCCTTTATCTACAATAAGTTCTAGTAAAAACTAAGTTCTAGTAAAACAAATCACAAAAAAATTACATCTACAGAGTTAAGATTACATTTAATCAAATGCAAGAATTGAGATGTTTAAAATTTCCATAGAAAAAATTTAAGAACTATTAAAGAGATTTAAAATCTCTGTGCCACGCAAAAGAATAATGTTTTGATTTTTATTGATGAACATAGGAATGTTATTTTGGGCAAAATTTATTTAAATCAATATTTAAAATCACTGAACAAGAAATATATTTTTCTAAAAGCAAAGATATATTGATATTGCTTTTTGAGAATATCAAATTAAACATATCCATATTCAATATACATTTTTTTTAGACGATAACGTTAAATTAGATTTATTAGGCCAACTTTATTAGTTACTACCCTTGTTTAACAGTTTTTACCCATTTTTTTTAAACATTGTCACTGATTTTA
Source organism: Druceiella hillmani (assembly GCA_039881145.1). Lineage (NCBI taxonomy): Eukaryota > Metazoa > Arthropoda > Insecta > Lepidoptera > Hepialidae > Druceiella > Druceiella hillmani. Next base: position 22,121,488 of record JAYKKI010000016.1, on the reverse strand, counting down.
AGAAAACAATAGTTTTACCTAAGATTTCATTTCCCGTGAGGATAAACAATTTATGCGACGAAAGTGAAACAGATACAATTATGAAAATTCATCTTTACAAATCAGCTCTGCTTACATTGGTGTACGTATGTATATATACTGGAAAAAGTGACTAAAAAAAACAATTTGTAAAACTCACTAGTAGACCTATTCTGGTGTCCAACTATATTGCGATAATTTTTTTCCATTTTTTGGTTGACTGAACCACTTAATTTATTAGGATATTAGTTTTATGAGGCACTACACACTGTATGGCAAATTATTCTGTTAATTTTATTCTTAAAAACTTGATACAAAATTATGCTAAATATTTTTTTGCGACTGTCGATTATATGACAATATTATTTATATCGATTTTATGACGGTTGTGATAAATTTGAAAACCCGTTCGAACGTCTGTCATAGGTCGATTAACTGAAGAAGGTGGTAGTCTTCCAGTGTTCATTGATTATCAATTACGTTAAGTATTGCAGAATACAAATAAATGTGACCAGCCTATGGTAAATCTACGAAACTAAAAGAACGTATAGGATACAGGTTATTTTTGAGCCATTTTAACAGAAAACGTTAGCTCTAAAGAATATTATATTTAATTATAAACGACAAATAAAACTTAAAAGACTCTGAATATACATATATAGCAAGACGTTTATATCCCAGCAAGTAAATAATGTCGTCGTCCCTGAATATAAGTAATCTTGACGGAGGTTGATTTAAAATTTAGTTTTATTTAGTCTTCATTGTTCATTTCATTTTTGCCATAATAATGGATCATAATATATTAACAATACATCAAAATATTGAACTGTTTCAATTATGCTTGGTAAAAGTTATTTAAATTTCTATTTTAAAAAAGTTTTATAATTTTTTTACACATATTGTAATTTTGTTTATCTTTTACTCCCCAGTTCAGTATTCTATGTATTCATACCCAATATTACTGTGTCTAAAACGCAATTCCACCTGATTAAATATGCAAAATGATCACCTTCATCCATTGCATACATCATCCATACGTGTAACAATTTACACACATTATTTAAAAAAATTTCTGTTTAGAGCAGATTTAAAATAATTTAGCCAAATTAATAAATAGAGGAAATGGTTTTTCTGTTTCCTCTATTTCATTTAAAATATAACACAAAAGTATTTTCGCGAAATTTCTTCATAAAATTGCTAGCATGACGAAATAACTGCAAGCAATATACTCGTCGGTGCGTGTGACGCTGTCAAGAAGACCTCTCGGCCATTGTTGCCAACGCAACAGATTTTTTAATAAAATGAGATAAGCTTTCTTCATTATGGATTGTTAAATCGTGCAGGATTTTTTGTTTTGCGAACCATGGTATTTGTTAATTATCTTTTCCGTTTATTCTAACTTTTTCATTATTATTTTCGAAAAGTGATAAAGAACATCAGTACGGAAGTCGCTTCGCGCTGATAAAGTTTGTTTCGCCTTGAGATACTGAGCGTTTTTTTTGTAATACGGATATATTTAAAGGTGTGATATGATTTGTAAAATTATAAAAATTGTTTAAGTGGACGTTATCAGACTAATTAGACAAACGGGTAATTTATATATTGTAACAATAAAATACATAATGTTGTTTTATATTATTAATATGAACGTAAGATATACAAACTTTGTGACTGCACTTAATAATTTTGTAATGTAACTATCTCTTTATAGTTCAGGGGTTTAAACTTTGTTCTACTCCATCATATTTGTAGCTTTACTGACAGATCTCGATTACGAACCTTACTGTGCGGAGCCTAAGTAAACTGCAAATTTCTTTGCTATTGTTAACATATTGCTCATTCATATCAATTTATTTGTACTTTAATTTATTGTCACAGCTGTGGAAGCATGCCCTACTTGCTGGCGCACTAAATAATAAAGAGTTAAGATGCAAAGAAACTTTCAAAGTGAAGAAGGGCGTTTCATTTAAAAATAAAATCCAGTTGGACAGAATTCATAGAAGAGATATTTGCACATCTAAACTTGTTACCTCAGATATTGACAGTTTTCTCTCTTATTTAAGGTCTATACACAACTAGTTCTTGTACAAGAGGTATTATAATTAGTTTCATACATCGTCTATGAGAAAAAAATCTAATAGCACTTGATTAAATAACCATTAGAATTAGTAACGATCAGACTTAATTTACCAACCCTTATTTAATTTCTCTTTCACAAACCTATACTTTTGGATGAAAAACAACCAATTATATTGGTTTATACGATGCCACGTCCGTTCAAACAATACCCACCAAAAGATAAGTAAACAAAAAGTATTACTATGTGGTACAAATATCAGTATATATGAAAAAAAATTATATTTTAATGTTTCAAATTTAACTGATTTAGGAAACCCTTAAATTAACAAAACGTTTTTTTACAAAATATTTCCATGATTATTTTTAAAAATTGCAAAGGAAGTAAATATGTTGTTTCAAGAGCCTGTATAGGAACGCATTACATCATTTTGACGTTATAAGATAATGTTACTTATATAGATCATTTTTCCTCCACGATACGGTAAAACATTTACTTCATTGAATAAAAAACTTATTTGAGTGAAAAAATTAACTATATTAAATAAATAAAAACAAGTTCTGAATTTTTCAGAATATTGGTAAAGAATAAAAATTACTTTAATCTTTACATTTTAACGAAACGTAAAAATCCATAATATTTCACACGAGACATTAGAATGTCTAATGTTGTAAAATCGTATTATCAATTACAATTTGAATTTATGTGTTTAATTTATTATAAATGTTAATAAAACTTTGTCAAACTTATAACATCTGCGGTGTAAAAAGAGTTTGGGTTTGGGGGAGATTTAAATTTAGAAAAAGAAAAAAAATAATTTTAACTACATAATCTTGAACCATGGAATAACGGTTTACCGGAAAATGAATCATCAACACGTATAGCGCAATTTCTGAGAGGACTTCTGAAGAGGATCTCTGAGCTGTCACCGAAGCGACGCGACGCGACGTTTCTTAAATAAAGCAATATTGCCCTTTATTACGTGTTGTAAGATTCTGCAGTACTCCTCTTTCCGCAGGTTTCATTATATTAACGCGTATCGGACTTTTTTATTATTAAATGTGGGACAATGTCACAAGACGTCACTGCAATAAATGAGAGAGATAAGTAAATCTCGTCTTTCAGACATTATAATTATTTTGGACTTCTTTGACAATGAGCAAATAATGACACACAGAACATCTTCTCCGTATTGTTAGTAACTATATTTTTTTGCAAACTCTCTCTACGTTTATAAACATTCAGAAGTTTAAATGTCACATATGCTTTTCTTGCACAACTGATTAGTATAACTAACTTCCATGCCATTAAAATTAATAATGGTATTTTTATAAGCTTATGTGAAACGAAAAGTTATTCGTCATACATATTTGTTTAATTCTTACATATTGTTAATAATCACACATTTTCTTAATACCTACTTTAACTCATCGAGTGCCTTCAGAAACAGAATGCAGGCAATGAGGCATATATATATATATATATATATATATATATATATATATATATATATATATATATAAAAGTGAGGGTCAAATCGGTACGTAGAAGATAGTTTAGTGAAAGTTACTGAAGAGTATTATTTGAAATTAACAGAAGCCAAAACAACAGTTTTCGAAGTTTTGCTATGTGATCGCTCTTTACGAATATTTATCATATAAAATACTAAATGGTTTTTAATGAAACTTAGAAAAGTGTTTGGTTTATCTTAACATAATTTATTTATAGGTTAAGACAACCTATAAAGAAATAATGTTACGCTGCGTTATCTAAGAACAGGATGTGAAAAAACCTGTCGGGCTCAAGCTGAACTCGTGCTACGAAATTTACGTACACTTTTGTGCTACGGCATTGGGCCAATTTACTATGTTGTAGGACATGGGCATAGATTTATTTTCAACTTGATATCTCAAGCCACTTCTCAGAGAAATGACTTTGAGGGCCAGACGGATGGACGGACAACAAAGTGATGTCTTATAAGGAAACTGTTGGTTTTTAATTCGGTAGGACGGAACTCTAATCGCCCTACTTATGCCTAAAATTGAAGTAGTTTGCGAGTAGCTTGTAAAAGTCACCATTTATTTAATTTCTCTTTTGGTGTTATTTATAGCTGTGACATTCGGACAATGGGAGCTTGCGTTAAAACGAGCTGTTTGAATCTTATTTCGGATGGTGACGATTTACTAGTAAAGCGAATTAATTTAGTGAATAAAGATGGTGTTGGGCCATAAATTTACGTAGATATGGCACTTAAGATTAAAATGTATAACGTCAGAATAAGATCCTAAACAAAGTGTGATTATCATTTGTTTAAGTAGATTGAATATTAATTTTCTGGTTTGATTAAAATGAATAAGATTTTTATTTTGGATATTTAATTCTTGTTTAGTAGGTTAAAAACAAATGCGAGGAAAACTCTAAACAGAATCTAATTTTTAGAAGAGATATTTTAAGTGAATAAATTTATAATAAAAAAATAAATAATCATTTTAATTTTCAGAAAAGAAATGGTAAGTATTCACTTGCGATAATGCATGTGTGAATTGCGTATGAGGAACATACAATAATTTACCAATTTCGTTGCGGTGATGAGATTGAAGGTGACAAATGCAAAGAAAGACCATTTGTTTCAATGAATAATAACCAATTTATAGATCGAAACAACTGCATTACTTCTCGATGTAGGTCACTTGACCAGCTTCCTTGTTTACAGAAATATGACACCTTCAGTCGGTATAATGTTTAGGTGCCGGGTTATTTAATTTGTAAAACGTATTAATCAGCGTTTGCTTTATTTTCTGTTGTGTTAAAATTAAAATATGAAATATGTGACCCATTTTTCAAACGATAGATCATTGGTATAAAAAAGAAATCATTTTAAATAATTACCCAACGAAAAAAATCGAATTAAAAAAGAGCAGAATTACCACTAATTGAGCTAAAGCTATAAAAAAGAAAGAAACTTTCGATGTCAAATATTTGAAATGTTTCATGATTTAAATATGTTTTCAAAATTTTACGAAATTTAAATTCAAGTTCTTTATAACAATTTTACATTTCTTCAAATAGACTTATACAACAAAATAAATATTCTGCCTTTATTTGGAGGATATAAATGAAAAGAGCTCGCTGTATAGCGGACAAATATTTTCAAGTTTGTTTTTGTTCAACCATGCCGATGTGAAAGACCGTCAAAATTGTCATTTTCTTATTTATTTTCTTTCTAAATATATTTTAATAATATTGATTTTCTAAAACGGCAATGCTAATGATCTCAAACAAAAATGTGAGTAGCCAGTAAGTATCATATTGCCCCAAAATAATTTTTTTTTTAAATCAATCTTAATATTTTGACACAAAAATGGAACTTCGGTTTATTTTGAAATTTTAAACTACAGTAAATTTATCAAAAAGTTAATTATGAAACGTTTCATTTAATAATATGAATGGTCAGGTTCATTAAAATTCTAACGCGATTTGGGAACATTGAAGTGCGCTTTAAGTTATAAAAAACATGATTCGCCAACGATTCCTATTAGAAACAATAAATAAAATATATACACTTTGTATACGGTACCAATTGCTTCATTTGTCTGTATGAGCAAATCATCAATATTTATTTTGTTGGTTTGTTATGCAGCTCAAAGAAACGCAAATGAATCGTAACGCATACGTCGTGAGCAGGATGACTTTGTATCGATTGTACAAAAGTAATGATGCAACGGGTTGTCGGTTGAAAGACGATGTTGGCAATTTTAATTTTGCCTTTATTTCTTTAATTTTTGCATATATCTTACATTGTATTTGAGTATCGCTCTTCCGAATATACTTTAGTATGTAACATTTTCTGGACAGTAATATGACTGTTTGTTTCGGAATAGTTACTCTATATTAATGGAGTCTTTATTTTTTAACGAGCAAAGATTGTGGATTAAGTTTAAAAAAAATACCTTAAGTTAACAATTGTAGAAATATCAATTTACCACTGTGGTTTTATTGCGAAAAAAAAATCTGGCACGGGAGCCCATGCAAGAGTCTATTATATTTAAAAATATTCCATATTAAGCACAAATGCTAAGATTATGTTCAATTTCAATAATATGTAAATGATGTATGACACAAATATCAGTTTTTTCCAGTTGCCACAAAACTCAATTTCAAAACTTTAAATGTGATGGTTGGAAATAAATCTTACTTTATAATATATTGCTATTTCGTACACATTATTATTTTTAAATGTTATGTATCAATGTTAAAATTGTTTATGCTTCATTATGTGTTTTTTGTTATTTTCACTTACAGGGAAACACTAAATTTTTGGATTATAGTTTCTATAAAACAGTATACCTGTTTTTCGAAACTATGCATCATTAAATGGGAGAGAATTTATGACGTTAAATGATGTATGAAACCGTGTGAGCTGAAACTCTATCTCCTAAAGTTCCTTCCTCCGAATGAAACAGGGCCAGCTGAAACTCTTTTCTACTAAATTATATTTCAACGTTATTAGCAACTTGTTTATACAAATATCAAGTAGCTTTTAAGGTAAATTGTAAATATAAAATTCCCAATAAACCTTGAAATTGAGTTTTGTGGCAACTGGAAAAAACTGATATTTGTGTCACACATCATTTACATATTATTGAAATTGAACGTAATCTTAGCATTTATGCTTAATATGGGATATTTTAAAATATAATCGACTCTTGCATGGGCTCCCGTTATGAGATAGAGTTATAACTCACTCGGTTTCATTCGGAAGCCTTTGCCTCAGAACATTTTTGTATTATGTCGATCTATATACCATTAAAGCATAGTGCCTAAACGAACCATTAATAAATATTGCTTACTGAAAAATAAACCATTATCTCTAACGGTAAACTTCGTTGAGAAGCAAAGGTCTACAACAAAATCTGCTTTCTTTTGCTATGCACGATTATGATAGATTTAATTCATTTTATTCCAAACAAGTCTCGCTGTTCTGTTCGGGATAAAGGTACAAACGAAGAGTTGCAATTTGCAAGATCTTGTATATACTTACATGAGGCCGAAAATGTTAATACTTTTATGATATTTTTCAAAACTAAATTGAAAATATTATAAACTATTACACCAAAGAAGAAAAGAAATAGGAAGAGGAAAAAAGTAAAGTACAGTACTTTCATCTAAAAATGTCTATTATTTTCAACTCTGACAAGGTTTCTTAGATTAGAATTAATAAAAATACCTTATTTCGATTTTATTTAGAAACAGAAGGAAATTTTCCACTTAAGCTCTATATGTTATAAATCCTATACATCATGGCAGTAACAATACTTTTTTGCCGACACCAATTTGTTCCAAAATTAGTTTTTGTTTACTCTATATATATATTTATATATATATATATATATATATATATATATATATATATATATATATTTATATATATATGTACATATATATAGTTTTGTTCGTGTAGATCCTTTAATTAATGAAGGCACTAAAATGTAAATAGCAAAACTTTTTGTACACTCTAACAAAAGTCCGCAATATTCGGTTGTAATTTTTAAATTTTTCCATAAACGTAGTGGTAATTTGTCGGAAAATTTGCAAGTATTATTAATGTGCAACTAAAAACTCAAAGATATTGCTATTTTCAAAACATGTCCTTTTATCAAAGTAATACAAGCAGGATATAAAGCAAGAACATGTAAGATAGATATGGATTATTCAGTACAAGGATGTGAATTATAATATAATAATAATAAATAATAGTGAAATAATTAAATAATAATACAAATCAAGTCGAGTCGAAATGCATATATTTCAATTAAAGACTGATGTAATATTTATTGCAGTTAACAATTAGTAAAAAAACAATTAACAATTAGTAAAAAAAACAGTTAACAATTAGTAAAACAGTTAACAATTAGTAAAACAGTTAACAATTAGTAAATCAGTTAACAATTAGTAAAAACAGTTAACAATTAGTAAAAAAACCACAAAAAACTATTCGTTACTCACTATTTTATTTTTAATTAACACCTAAAAATGTATAAGTACTTCAACCTCACCAAAAAATCTATTGCAGAAATATGTTAGAGGCCGATTGCATTCACATTTGCAATTTGCAATGTGATGAAGTAAATTGCCTATAAAGGAAAACGCAAATATTGAAAGTGATTCCTAATTTATACTCCACACTCATGGTAAAATGTATTTTTTTGGGTGGTCTATAATAAGCTATCTGTAATTTTACAATTTTAGGAGAAAGATTATTTTTGTCTGTTGTGAGCGAAACTAAGCAGTGAATTTGTGTCATCCATTAAATTCCAGAAAATTTTATTATGTAGTAAAATTAAACAGAGTGATCATGTAGGACTAGTGATGGTTAGGTTATTAAACAAGGGCCATGCCGAAAAAAGGTTTTAACTTTTGGGAATATATGTACATGGGTATGTAAGTTTAGATGTTCCATCCTAGGTACCAAATTCATTGAACGATAATACACCATTTAAGTGACTTATCATTGGATACGTCCTTATATTAAGAGTGTATAAATAAAACATATTATACAAATATGGCATAAGCCGAAAAAAATTATAGAATTATGGCATGTAATAAAATTTATTTCTAATAATTTTTCTTAAGTTGTATCATTATTATAATCGTTTTTCTTTTGTTAAAGGGCTTAATATGTTTCATTATGAGGTATCGGACCATAAAAATCAAAAGCTTCAAATTTCAAACAAACTTCAAAACTTGAAACGTAGTTTCCGCTTATACTAATTCTTACTAAATAGTAGTCAAACCACATGTATATTCAAAGTTTCGGTTCTCAATTTTGAAAAATTGTTGACTTTATTGAAATAATATACTCTCTAACATATAAATAAAGTTTGCATATAAACAAAGCGGAAATATTACATTTGACAACATACTTACTGGATACGTTATAAAGTGCTACACTAAAATAAGTTTAGGAATTTCTGAAGTTTATTTACAAATCAGCTATTGACTTCATAAGCACGAGTCTCTTACAGACGAACCAATTGCTTCTTTAAAACGCGATTACGGTTTTTATATGTTATTTTGTAGCAGATTTTATAGGAATTATATTAATTAATCGATCCTGTCAAAACAAATTTATCTCGATCAGAATTTAGAATACGGAAGGTTGTGAAAGAAAACCGGCATTTGAAAATCATGAACAAAAAATGGGGTGTGGCTGTGTCATGGACACGGCCGTGTATTGTACGTGAATACGTCTATGTAACGCATAATTTCAACCGCTTAAGCTGCAGATGTTCTGGCACCGTCGTTGATCCGCTCGACCGTATTCATTCTTTTACGTTCCCGGCACTGTTTGACTCGGTCATATGGTGTTTTATTATTACCATTTGATTATTCTTGTGAAGCCCTTTCCAGCCGTATACGATCTCTGTATTTGGTTTTGGCTTTTCGACGCGTATAGGCCGACATTACTTATTTTTGATAATATTTTTTTTATTCTAACACCTTATTATATTCACTGTCACTACTTTAAACTAATGTTTTATATATAATCGATAGATTTTAATGACAGCTGACGATTAGAACTTAAAAGAACATCGTAGCTTTTCCGAATCAAAAGTAATACTAATTAAAAATCTCGATACGCAGCAAAATAACCTCAAAATGGCGGCGCTTACCCCTCCACCGCGCGTAATGCGTCACTGTTCTCAGTTATCGTAATGAATTATGTGATCCTTTAGCTATCCAGTGGTATAATTTAATTTTTTATGTAGAGGATAGATTCGAAACTGTATATGGAAGCGAATTTAAAGACGTATTCACGTCAAAACCCCTGAACTTTACTTATCAATCTACCTGAGGGACAATATGCCCACGAGTCTTCATCGTATTCTCACACACGGAGCTGTCGTAATAAAAACATCAATACTTTCAACAGACATGTTATCCGAGGAAGTGAAAGGGTAAAGAATTGTTCGGAAATTTTCAAAAGATATTACAAATTAATATTTATTTAATACTCCTATCATTTTCTCTGATCCATTTATTTCTTCAATTGCGTAATGTATTGGAATCCGAGCAACTAGGAAAATCTTAGTAAAGATGTTTTCTTACATCTTAATGACCCCAGATTAGATGTAGAAATTTAGATACCAGCGAAAAAGACGATTAGTTATTGTTTTTTTTTATAATTGACAATATAAAAATATTAAGTTATTTTACTTGCTTGGTCAATAATTTTGTAGACTTAATACGTTATTATATTACTAAATAAATTTCATTAAAACGTAAGTAGTATTATATTGAAATGTAAAAAAACAAAATAATCTTGGCATAAATAACTCTTTTTATTCTATTTGTATTTTTTCTAAAATACACATACATTTTATTACATGTAGGTATAAGATGGAACATTATTTTCAAATAATCAATCATAATAAATTTAAATATTTAATAACTTTGACAGAAAACTTTTTTTTTATTACATGATTATTTATTACGATACACCGTCGGTGGCCTGCCAGTCAAGATCTAGAATATTTGGCTAGATTAAATAATTAAATAAACAAAGTAACACACATCTTTATTTCCGAAAACCGAAAAATCGTTCACTGATTATTCGCTAAGAAATATTATGACAAATAGTATTACAAGATGTTAAAACTTAATAAAAACATTCTCGTAGTAAAACAAGAACAAAATTGTGGAGACAAACAAATTACTACGCACAGGTTTTTGGTTCAATTCTACGCTGGCGTTCGTCTTTTTTAGATAATTTTAATAATTGCATGGAGGTAAGAATTTCACTTTCGTGTATAATTTAAATACGGCACAGTATTGACATTCAAATTAATTACCTAAATATGGTACGGTGTTGATATTATTCAAATTAATTACCTAAATACGGTACGGAGTTGACTTTATTCAAATTAATTATAGAATTATTCAATAAATCATGATTAGAAAGTTGTTTCACTAGTTTTGTATTTCTTTTTTATTTTCAATCTTTAGTTTAGTGTATAATCTCCAATACCGTATTTTAAAATAAAATATCTCGTAGTCCATTGCAATTTGCCTGCACATATTGCTTTTTTATTAAATCCTGACAATATTTAATTCAATCTACATACATACATAAGTATGCTGTTGGATTTTTACTTCATCTCTCAGATACTATAAAACTGGTTTTATAATTACCCTTTTATAAAACATTCTCTAATCTTAATAAAGAATGGAATTAAAATTTGGTTAGCCAATAAATAAAAAATATTGTGCACATATAATTAAAACTAAATATTATGACGGTAGTACGATTAAGTTATCAAATTTGTATAAAGTAAATGTATAGTTTTTGTATTATTAGGAGATTTATCTAACTAAGTTGTAATCTTATTTACCAAACACCGAACACTAACATAGGATTTACCAGTTTAATTATTTTATATCTAGTAGACACATGAATAAAAAGAAATACGTATAAACAAATATATATTAATATCTGGATTATCGACATTGCGACAGCTTTCTGAAAGTTTGTATTAATAGGAAGTCTACACTATTGAGCTAATGGATATCACAAAAACCTTCACGAGTTCTAGGGAAAATAACGCCCTAAATTCGCTCTAACCTAAATTTTTTTCTTCCTGTTATTTGTGCTTATCTTAATAGAACATACATCTTTGTACGGGAGTATATATCCGCTTTTCGAAACTCTTTTTACATGGGTCACGTGTGGTGCGGCAATTTTGACGTGAAACATCTTTAAAATTCACAAAACAAACAGAGACATCATCAAAACATACAGGTACCAAGTCAGAAAAATAATCTTACCTTAAAAATTATAAAACTAGAGGTCTTAGAAACATAAATCCAATGTCATTATTGAGCGTATATAGTCAGCTCACTGCTAAGATCTGCTTGAGTTTGCATCGGGGCCGGGCGGGGCGGCGGGGGAGAGGCACTGCTTAGAATAACGGAAACCGGTGCTCTCGCTGGTTTCTATTCAGTATAACTCACGACTCACACGTGATAGCGCGGTGTTTCTTTCGTGTGTTTATAGAGTTCATTTAGACCAATCGATTTAAATAATAATAAATGTGACTTGGACGATATTTGTAGTTAAAAATAACCAATAAGTGTAAAAAATAAAATAAAATATCAATATGTCGGCCTCAGCCCGTGCAAGGGCCAGCTACAAATATAAAACACGGCTATCGTTGGAAAACGGGGATTATGGGCCACGCACAGATATCCAATGTCCGACGCCGGGCCATCGAGGCGGATTTGGGGCGTCTCAAAGCTGCGAAGGCATGTTCAGTGAACGACGTCGATTCCGTGTGGGTCTTTACTATTGCCGTCGGTTTCGCGAACACCTCTACCTCTGCCGCCGACCCCGCAAGCACCTCTACCACTGCTGTACTTGTACTTGTAGACATAACGCGTGAAGATACCAACCACACATCTGTCTAATCTGGCACAGCATGCTTAGTAAACAACACCGACTACGAGAGCACTGCTGCCGCTAGTGTACCTATACCAATAGACGTAACAAATGAAAGTACAACCTATACATCTATTGAATCCGTTACTGAACCGAGGAACATGAACAATAGTCGAAGTGCTGCAATGCAAAATCATTGGCGTTTATTGGACAAACGCTTCAAAATTATATTCGAAACTAATCGGTTTGGGGTATCTTTCAACGTTTGTGATCGACTTTGATTCGCGAGAGATTTAAAGAAAGTGAAAGCTTGCAACATTTCTTTCCTTCAGACAAAATTCTATGTTCAAAATTTAGGGGAATTTCCATATACTACGGTGTGCCCCGTCAGTTCGACCTCAATGTGCTGGTGACTCCATACATGATGGCAATCAGCGCGATTTGACGTACTGATCGGCGTGGCGCAACTTCAGAACATATTCTCTACATGGCCATGAAGATGCTTTGCATCCGCGTGGTCGAAGGTATCTACAACATGTTTCGTCATATAAAGCAGACTGAGTCAATCACACGCAAGATGCTTGAGGACCGACACTTTATGGAAGATTGCATTGATAAGAACCTCGCTTTCTTGAAGTCTGTACCGAACTCCGTTCAATATTGGATGGGTCGCAAAAAGGAGCTATTTGCAATGGTGCACCAACTTGGCAAACCCACGGTATTTCTTACTATCAGCGCTAACGAGATCAAGTGGTCAAAGCTGCTGAAAATATTATATGACTTTAGTGATTCATTCAAAGACATTCACGTCGGAGATCCTATAATCTATTTGAATCGATCTCAGCGTAGCCATCTTGTTAATGAAGATCCGGTAACGTGTCACCTGTACTTCAACAAATTGGTCGATACCAGTATGGCGATGCTACAAGCGAAAATGACATACAACCAATTTAGCCCTTACCGTCTTCTCGATTTCTTTCTTCGCATTCCAGTACTGAGGAAGTCGACATGCCCACCTTCTGTTGTGGCTCGAGAATGATCCGCGCGAAAAAATATCTGAAAATATGCTGAAAACCGCTCAACTCTTGAATGATCTCTTCTCGGTCAGTCGGAATGATCTACCACATTTATATGCAAATCAAGTTCATAAGCACACGTTTACTTGTACGAAGCGCGGAGAGACTATTTGCCGCTTCAACATACCATACTGGCCGATGACCGAGACTAGAGTGTTGCTGCCGTTGCCCAAGGACGATGGACGCGAAAAGGGTTACAGACAAAAGCCACTAAATTACGCAAGATGTTAGAAAAACAAAACTATGAGACACTTGGCGAGTTTCTAGCCGATAATAATCTAAAAATGTTGTCTTGCTTAGATACCATTAGAGTAACGCTGCGCCGTCCAACTGTGGTGATCAAGCGCGACTTTAGTGAAATTTATACTAATACGTTCAACACGTGGATCGCGCGCACTCTTTGCTCTAATAGTGATTTACAATGCATACTTGAAGAGGACAACTGTGCAGCCTGTGTTGTGGAATACGTCAATAAGTCAAACCGCGGCATCAGGAACTTACACCAAGAATTGATAAAAATACAAGAACAAAATCCAGAGAAGGAATACGTGCAACTTATGAAATAACTCGGCCTTAAGCTCCTCAACATCGTAGAAATATCATCAGAGAAGGCCACAAAGCCTTAGAAACAGTCCGTTCGAATAAGTATTACTAAATACGAAGTCCGAATTACTAAAATATCTCAAATTAAATTAAGAGTAATTTTAAATATTAAAACTGTTCACAAGGAACTTTAAAATAACAGTTGTTTGTAATTTCTGTACGTATGGATTCCGTAAAAAATTGCTCTTTATTCTGAAGAATTCTAAAAGAGTAACGGAACACTTCAAATTAATTTAAGTATTAATTGTGTGTATCTAATGAAAATATTTTGAAAAGTTTCAGTACAATTTACATTGCATGCTTTAATTACTATACGCATACGGATAACGTACCAATAAAGACCGACTGATATTATGAATATGTAGATATAGCTTGTACAAAAGACTCTTGTAGTCTAGAGATAAATCTAGGAAGTAAACGATGTTATTAAAGAGCCATCCGTGTACATTTGCGTGGAGAGTGAATTGAATCGAATGAAAAGAAAGTGTTCAGGACTCAGAGCGTATAGGCACAAAAAGAAAAGCCTCTCGCTATATTCCTGGAACTTGATATGGGCGGCTGCCCCCTGCGTCTTCATAAACGGGTTTTCATTTAAGAATATTTTTTTCTAGCGGATATATGTCGATTGAGATGAATTTAACTATGAACAAAAAATAATATTTTCGTAAGATATTCTTTTTTTTATTTGATGGCTTTATAACCTTTATAACATCACTTTATGAATAATTTCCTTATTTATATGACCCAGCAGCAGACATATAAGCCAAAAAACAGAGTTTAGTTAATTTATTTTGCTTAAAAATTGTTTGTAGCCGCCTAAGAATTTTACGAAATGATACAATTAAAGAATTTTGGAACAGACTTACTTTCATAAGAAATTTCAGAATGAAGAAACATTTAATCATTTTATGAGGCAATCCACTTGACCTCTCCTGATGTTTAATGTTTCTTCCGAAAATGACAGCAATGTCAAAATAAACATGAGAATTTTGCTGATTCATCGTCAACATCGGCCAGGAGAAGTCCACTGGTGAAGATGGGATCCCCCACAAATTTTCCAAAATGATCAATCCCGTGTCCCATACACCCATGAGCTTCCCGCAATCTTTACAAGGTCCAGATGACCTGGTATAATAGGTCTACATCTAGTGAAAATTACCAATCCGACGCGTTATATTTATAGCCCAATTGTATAATATTTTTGTAATGAAAAATATAATAAGACTGAATATAATATCATTATAATTATTAATAATTTTAATTAATAAGGATTTTGGTACCTAAATCAGATTAATAAATATTTTGCATAAAATCTTTTCTACAAACACTAAGAGGGTCTTTCGAGCAATTAAATCTTGTTAACAACCACATTTTATTGATGATTATAGGATATAATGATTGATTTATTTCCAATATGTTGTACATTAACCTTTGATGTACATAGTTTATTTATAATTATTACTAAATAATAGGTACATAATAATTATGGTGACCTCGTTAGTACCGAGATAAATTTACTTTATTTGGAATTATTCTCATCCTCATTAGAGATGACGACATAACGAATTACAACATTTCCAGGAAACATGTTTCGTACGCGTTATCTCCCGCTAATAAAGCAAAATATATTATTTATTGTTCTAATTGAAATATTTAACGTAACAAGATAAAATTTCAACTTAGAATTCTAACATTTTATTGTTAATTTGAAATAGTTAATTAAAACTTCCAACATCAATAATAAATATTTCCTTACTGAATCATTGTAATGATTATTGTATAAAAATAATTCGAAAAAATAAAAAATAATAAAATATTGAGCAGCTCGTAAGATTCGAAAATAAATTTAATCGAAACAAGATGTTGAAAAAATAAATATTGTACGTATAAAAAATAATGTTTTTGAAAATGTAGTAAAATGAAATTTGTCTTCATTAGAATAAATGAATAAGGGGTAAAGTCGGTTACAGGTTTTTTTTAGTTCATTCCTATTGAATGTATTAAAAAAAAATAAATGTATAAATAAATTTACATACATACACACACATATATATATATATATATATATATATATATATATATATATATATATATATATACAAATATATGTGAGTGTTTATGCGCATACAGACAAATACACAAGTCTCTAATTGAAATCAAACAAATATTTTCATTAAAGAAACATTAGTAGTATTTATTTAAAAATATAGTTATCTTACCACAAGTACATTATTTATGTACCAAAGAAAACTGTTATTTTTCAAATTTATTATAAAAAATTCGATTATACAAAAGATGCTTATCAAATTCTCGATCAAGATTCAACTGTTCAGCAATGCTGAAACAATCGTTGTGACATTATTTTTAAGTGAATTACTGTTTTTGTTTTTTAAATTACTACCTTAGTTTATTTTAGCTCGTCACAAAAATGGCGAAACAAAACTAAAAAAAAGTAAGCTTGTTAAAGACCACATGTTTTTTTAATTTTTGTATTAACCCACTTAACTCACATAGAAGTTTTTGAAGTCACTGGGGAAGAAATTTGTTAACGAAGGATGTTTGTCCCAAAGAATGCCAAAATATTTAATTGAAATACTATTTATTACGTCGACAAAAATTTGAGCCAAGAACTTTGAAAACGTTAGTGACCTAAAATATTTCTACTGTTCACGCTGTTTTCTAATATTTCATCTGAGCCTCCTTTTCATCCAATTTTGTTTTGGATTTTCTTAAGCCGGTTAAAAATATTTCTTCACAGCAACACTATATTTAGTTACCAACAAAAATTACGTTTTATTTACTAAGGACTTTTATCTAGTAAGATCAAACCTTCATTTTGTACGATATATTTTTTGAAGCAGCCAGTTGAACTTTATATATGAATTCCGATTTCTTTTAAATTCAAAAGGGTTTATATATATATATATATATATATATATATATACATATATATATATATATATATATATATATATATACATATATATATATATATATATATATATATATATATATATATATATATATATATGTCATTTTAAAATATTTAAAGGATATATCCGGTCGTAATATGCACCATCATATTATGTCATCTTCCTCAAAGGTTTCTTGAGATGCAGTAATAAAATGTACCAACTTTCAATAAAAGAGCAAATTACGAAGGAAGTGCTGAGCAAGCCGGTTGCAGTGGAAACGGAGTTTAACAGCGTGTGAATAAGTTGATACGGACAGATGTGTTTCCTGACGATAATATTTTCATATTATTGTTTGATAATATTTTTGCATTGATTTCATATGGGAAATACGATATCATAGAATTATCCAATAGATAAGTTAATAAAAAAAGTGTTGATAAGTTCGCTTATGATTTCATACATTATATATTTTTGGTTTCTGGAATTTAGCAGTCGTCGGATTTTTGAGATACTATCATTTAAACCGAATTATGCCAGAATATCTAATAAGTATAAGTCCTACTAATATAATATAGAGTTTTATCTGCTTGTTAGTTTTTTTAGGGATACACGCAAAAAAAACTACTAATCCTATTGAAACTAGTTTGTCAATAGAATTAGTAGTTTTAACACTATGATAGCTTATATTTTTCAAATTGCCATAAACTATATAGAATGTATAATGTACAGGGAAAAGAAATATTGTAAAAAGGTTTAAAGAAAAGTCCACAACAGCATTTATCTGTATTCTTATAGAACTGTTAAATTAAAAAGGTCATAGGACAAAAGTGATGGCCACTTTTGTCCCATAACCTTTTTAAAATTATTTCCTTTATCGTCATTAAAATAAATATGATTACCATTTTAAACATTTTTATAGATAAAAATAACTCTGCATACTGGCAATTTTCATTAGTAGTTTTGGAAACATAAAAAGGTTTTTAAAAGTCAATAAAAGTAGAAATGCATATTTTAATCGGTACATTCAGTATGTTGTGTTCGCGCATGGGAGGAAGGAACTGGTATAAGGGCATCATATCGCGGCACATTGTTATATTTTTGTTACAAAAACTTTAGTGGAATAACTTAATAATTATACTCGCATGAAATCTTCAGAAGGGTCATTATGAGACGTGAGTGAAAGGCACTTAATATGACGTATAAAGAATTATTCCAGACACTATTTTCGTCTCTATAAAATCATGTGGTCTGCGTAACCGAAACCGCAGATCCATACAGATACGGTTATCAATTTAATCTGGCAATATTTCTTAGTACACATAGTACAAATAAGTAACTCACAAAAATTTACCAAAATACTTGTAAACACAGGCGTACGTGGGTGAGTTGGTACAGTGTATTTACTCCTATGAGGTATGCCATAGTCACCCAGCTGTCTATTGTATACAACCTGATATACCAGGACGTTTCACAGTGCTGGTTGTAGTGGAAACTAGATAGGGCGAAATAGTATTTGGCGTGCTAATACATGGCCAACATGCGTAGATATTGACATAGTAACAATCCGCTAAAGGTATTTAAACCGTTAATGTGTAGTTCCAAATATATTAATACCAGATTTGTATTTACATAATTTACAGTATATCCAATATAGATTTTCATCCAGGTGTAAATATACAAGTAATCATGAACAACTTATTGATGTAGGGTGCTAATTTGCTATTTAATGTTTATTTATTAAATCGTACAGGCGATAGGTTAACGTTTTAAGCAATGTTCAGTGTTAAAAAAATATTAACAGTAATTAAAAAATAATAAAAAAATATTAATAGCAATAGACTATTTGAAACGTTAATGATCGTATTATTATTATGTTTAATGTTTTGGCATTTATTGTATATTAAAGAATATTTTGATTATTATGAAAGGACGTAAACGTCTTAAAATGATCGCCAACGGCATACATTCTACGTATGAAACTTACATATATAAGGTCTTTCCGCTGCTCTGCCGGCAGTGGAGCCACAATTTGAATGTTTTACATTTGTTTTGGCACGCCAAAGCTGTAAAGTGAGTAATTTAGATATACGAGTACACACTTCATTGCATCGGCATATCACAGAATTACACGCGCCTGATGCACAGTAACTTGTCAAGGGCAGCTATATTTTGTAATATAATTTTGTTTCCTTAAATTTTACAATTATGCAGTCCATTGTCAACCGCTATTTCCCAATATGCTACTATTCATATGCGTCAGCCTTTAAAAAAGATAATAATGAAGTTAATTGAGTTCTAATGGTAGGCACAAACAATTGTTCTCACCGTAATGTAAAAAAATTATTTGTTTATTCATAAAGGTAAGGATATGTAATCTGAAAGTATTTAATTTCCATTCATCGGTTTAGTTTTCCACACATACGTGAGTTTCATTAAAAATGGTTATTTAAAGCCTCAGATGGATGTCTGGCCTGTCTGGTTTTGTGTCACATCTTTCATGAATTTGAATCGTTTAACCAGGAAGTGTTATGCACATTTCCTTTTGTGCTGCATCGTTTAACCGAGAAACTTTATATAATTCCAGAACATTGTACTTTATACTAAAATTTGTTCAATCAAATTTGGAGAGGTTTGCGGTATCGCAAAAAGATGTTTACTATTCCGAGAACAATGTTTAATGAAATCAAATAATTTGTAGAATTCAAATGTATGAACAAGATATTAATATTCTCCACCTTCATAAATAATAAAACTATGGGATAAAAAAGTTGAGAATGTTTATTACACTTATCTCAAATAATAATACCAATAATAAAGAATATTCAATATTCTGCGTAGTTAAAGTTAGCTGATGAGCTTATACATGCTGGGAAATTATTTGCAGTGTTTTCCAGTTTACTTGTTACAAATTGTTTAATTATTCAACGATGATAGAAATAGATTAAAAATTACTTTAATGTTCCTCGATAGAATACATATAAAATGTTTAGATCGTTTTATAATAATTTATTATTTATGAAGTCATTATAATTTTAAAATAATACGGTTTTACTTGTATAAAACACTAACTGCACGAATCAGAATTACCATTGTATTTCGTTTTGCTTTCTTTAATTTTGAAAATTATTTGTGTTGGTACTGACCGATCGATATCGATATTTTTAATTTATTTATTTACGTACTTTAATGTGTAAAATTGATACATATGGTGGATTTATTGCTACGATAGCAATCTCTTACGGTCAACCAGAACATCAGTCCATTCCCGCTCGATGAGGGTTCAGGAATCGAACTAGGCTGAAAGATCACCATAAACATCGTTACCCAAGCAAGGGTTAATAAGAATAAACAAAAGATGTTCTATCGGTAACCTCTATCAATTGCATTAGTCTGAATGACCATTTTAATAATTCTTCATAGAATTTGAATAGAGAATATTTCGTAACTCCGAAAAACTTGTGTGCTCAATTAAAATGTGTAATGGTAAATGTTAGGCGATATATTTGAATGGTAAAATATAATGCTAATATTAGTTAAAATCTATTAAACATAGAAATATTACTACCTTTGCTCGTATCTAAACAGTCCAAAAGGAAAACTATTACTGTCACTGCGCTGATCCTTCGTCTGTTAGAGGTATCTAGCTTTTAAAGCTAAAACTATGTAGTTCAAATTGGCCTATGTTGTACATTACTTTGACATGAAACACAAATTTATATCTAAAATATTGCATAACTCAATTATCAGGGAACCCCACATAATTATAGTTGTGCCCGTAAAAATATAATTTCGCTATCTCGGCCTGTAGGCCGCCAAGTTATTTTAATTTCTTTCATCTTAGCTACCAGACCTATTTCGATACGTCTGAAATATAGGCTTTTGTTAATATTTTATTTAATGGATACTAAAACTACGTTTAAGAATCAATAGTTTATGAATTTCGTATAATTCAAACGTAATTTTCTTTCTAATAAATAATTAAAACAAGGTATGAAAACAACACATATCTGTGTTAATATTTATCTGTTGTATCAATATAAAATTAAATTTAAATAATGTTATTACATGGTACTCGTAACTAAGCCCGTCTCACCATTTTCTTTTATTTTCTGAAGTATTTGCAAAAGAAAAATGAAATGGTACATATACCAAAATATTTAAGTTGCCCGAAGTCTGATTTTTTTTGTTGGAACGAAAAAGGTTAACAATAGAAATAAGATTGACTTCTACATTTTAAAATATCACTAATTTAATCAAATTATATTCTTTAACCTCGTCTTGCAATTTACATATTGATTTTAATTATAAAAGAATAATATATTGATGACGATTATCACTAAATTTACATATGTAAAACCACAAACGATCGATAGCAAAACTAAATTTGCGGCTAGTCTTTATTACTTGCGATTTTGTACAATAATTATCAACCCTTTGACTACGTAAGGCTATATAGTCAACACGTCTATAGGGTATGTTAACATACAAGAGAGGGCAAATACACACACACATTATATATATATAGATATATATATATATATATATATATATATATATATATATATATATATATACATACATATATTGATTTATTTATATTTCCTTCAATGTATGTTAATACATACTAAAGGTGTATATTTACATCCTCTAAATGTTTCTTACTATAACTTGATTAAACTTATGTTATCTAGGACATAATCGATTTATATAAACAGCAAATTGCATAGCGATTTCAAATAAATATTAGCGATTGTTTAGAAGGTTTGCACGTTTTTATTAATACAGTTTTGTTTAAATTTCGCTACACCCGCACGTACACCTTTGTCTAATGCATCGCCAACTGAATTATATAAATTTATTCCTTATATATATATATATATATATATATATATATATATATATATATATATATATATATATATATACCGTGTTTATTTTTAAATTACTTTTGACATTTTATTTATTCATTATTGTCCCTAATAATATAATGTCGATTTTTAATGGGCCGTGATTTGATCCATGCTCTAAAAATATATCATTAATTCGTTGAATTTACAACATTTTACATTATTTTATCATAAGTTACAAGTTCCAAATTAATTGCTTTACATTTATACTTTCTTTATAAATATATTACACCTTCAAAATTAAACAGACCTAATTAAAAAAAGTGAAATTTAGTTAACTAAGATAACAGCCCAAGAAAGCGTTCCCAGTAGCAGATTATACAACAGCAGTAAATAAGTAAGTATACATCTTGTGTTCTTACTCTAATTGCTTTCCACTATTTACAGAATACGTTAAATTTTAAAACTTTGTACGCTTATACAATAAAGTTGTGATTTTTTACGCTTACTTTGGATTTGAATGTGCGATGTTTTGTACACCTATCGTTCAAAGTGGGATAAACCTGATTAAAAAATGAGTAATTGCGTCAATATATTGAAATTATCTAAAAAAATATTTTTCGTAAACTGTAAACTATAAAATAATAATAAGTTGTAAATACTTGATATACCGAGACTCCTTCTGGCGCCAATATTTACAGAACACACTGCATATAAAACGTTAAATGCCATTTCCTAAGTTAAATTTTTAAGTTAAATCACTTTTATTCTGGAGGTACTTTATATGACGATCTTCGACAGTCAGTCGCAGCGAACTACAAACGGGTACCGCGCCGTATTTATTTTAGGTTTTGTCCGAGAGCACACCGCAGTCAAAGGGTTAAGAGAAGTATATTCGTGATTATTAATATTATGTGAGTCATTTAAATATCGACAATTGCGGGTAATGTGAATAATCGTTTTTTTTTAGTCAGTGTTCACTATTAGATCAGTAACTGTTTTATGTTTATTTCCTGGATATAAAAATGACATGCATAACTAGTCTCGACTTATCCATTAGTTTTTTTTACATTTATACAGTTCGAAATTCAGAAGAATAAATAGAAAGATAGAAATAAAATGAAGTTTTTGTAACAAAAATTTAATTACGGAAAAAAGTTTTATAAAAATATAACAAAAATTGCATATTAAAGAAAGTGCACAATGAACTAAATAATTGTTTATAACGTACAAGAAGCGTGTAATTTATTTACTAACAGGAAGCGATATCTTATGTACTAGGTAAACATGAGTCGAAAATTTAATCTATGAAATTTAATCACAGGTATATATTTTTGGTAGGCGAGATGCCGCAGTCGCCGGCTGTATCCAGTGATATCGATTCACGAAATTTTGCATAATTATATATTCACGTTTTTTGGTCACTTCTAAGTTGAGAATTAGAAATTTCAATCTGAACAGTACAAACAATTAATTGTAGATACCTGTTATTGTTGTAGCGGTAAAATACTGAAATCTAAAGTTGAAAGTATTGGATTTTTTTTATCATCTATAATATTACCAGCATTAACTATCCCGTCACCAAAAATTTGTCACCTGTAAATCCTAATCCTTCAACCCATTTCTATTGAAAGTCTTTGAGCGTTTAGTCCACGCCCAATTTGTTCTATACCTTAATACTTTAACATTTCCACATCTGATTTCAGCACTGATACTGATACCTCAACAGTGTTAGTGAAAATGACGAATAATATTCGTTTATCGAGAAATAAAACTCTATTATTTGTATTTTTTTTATGTATCTTTCAGCAATGTATTCGATTCCTTTGACTCTGATATTTTATTAACATGTCCAAAATTTTTGAATATAGCTCAACATTCATTAATATAATTCAGCTCATATTTTTACGGACGTTGATGATCTATAAAATATTCTGATACATATTCTGAGTGGACGTACTTATCAGCTGGTGTGCCCCCAAGGATGGTTCCTTTTCTACAACTTTCTTTCAATATTTATTTACGGGATAGTAATTACTATCATTACTTTGATAACTAACAAATATATGACCACATTGATATACATTTTTAAAACAACAGCAAAACACTTTAAAGAAAAACCTCCCCTTAATCAGCTAGTTGGTTCGTAAAAGGGGTTTATTAGTTAATCCAATAAAATCACAACCTGTCATCGTTTGCAGCCACATATTGCTGTCTAAAATTTGACTATCAGATCTAATGTTTAGGAAGAAATTAATTTTATTCATTCAAACTTTTAAGAATTGACGCTACTGATCGATCAAAATGTTAGCTGGCAACATTAAATAAATGACGTTAGTCATCGTATCTATATTCCAATCACCCTCATATTTTAGTTATTCAAACTGAAACTCACGTCTGTCAAACACTCTAACATCCTCTACTTGACGACAGAGATACCTATTTGTTACCCAGATCGTCTTAAAAAATTAGAACCCCTACAAAATATGGTATATGCTAGATTTTTGGTTCATTAACTAGTTATTCACTCAGTCTCCTTTATTCGAAACATACAGACACCTTCAAAGAAAAGTCTTCTCTATTCAAGCTGCAAAACTTTGGAATCAACTAGATTCGGATAGCAGGAACTGCTTTCATAACCATCTGAGAAAATCCATTCTCTCGTAATCCCTTAAAGGGGTAAGAAAGGGTGAATCTGTTTCTCTTTCCTTACCAATTCAATGTCAAGATTTGTAAATTAATGATTTTACTTTTTATTTATATTTTTAGCATGTAGTGTTGTATTTTACTGATTAAATGTAGTAATAGAATAGGTTTATTAAAATCTTCTATATTACTAAATATTCCAAGATATTGCTCATGAAATATTATCGGAAGTAAGTCTGCCAAATGCAATTTTTTGTACATCAAAGTTCAAAATAAAAAATACAATAAATAAGAAATAAACAGGAATATGCTACTCGTTTCGTAATCCTCGTTATCGCTTCGTCATAGTCAGATAAAAAAGCTAAAAGAGCGTAATAAGAAATATAAATTAAGAAAATATCGAAAGAAGCACATGGTATGTAATTATAAGATGCTAATATATATTATTATATTTGGATGTTTGCAGTAAGTATTTTTAAAAACAATAAGACCAAATTGAATTAAAAAATAAATCTTTAATTGAAATGTCTACAGGTATTTAGAAACGTTCTAAGCAAGTGGCGTCTCATCTCCGTCTCTCTATAACTCGCACCTTGATAGTTACCTGAAGCGAATTGTAAATAAAAACTGATGGCTGATTGGTAAGAGCACAATCTTCGTATTTAAGGAATGGGCTAAATTGATTTCTGCTTATCTCCATGTTTGTTTATACTTTCATCAAACAAACACTACACAATGAATTTTAAATATTATATAATTTTAGAAGTAACACCAAACGAGATAGTTATTAATTTAGTATAATATCGAAAAGTTAATTTAATTTTAAAGAAAAAATTATTATTTATTTGTCGGTTTATTTATATTCATACCACATAAAAACTAAGTTTATTAGTTTTTATATATGTTATGTTTTAAAACACAGTTGTTAAAATTAAAATACTTAAAATCTAGAATACAAGTTAATTTACGTCTTGTGTTTTACACATGTATTAAAATGGTATTAAAACTTAAAATAATAGGTATGTTTTAATATATTTAATGTTCGAAAAAGTAGAAGTAATATAATTTTGGTACCTTAACTCTCTGGAGTTAAATGTTTTTTTCAGTATCAAATCTAGGTTAGAGCAGTAATCATACCTAAGATATAAATTAGATCTTATACACCTTCCGCAATTAATATTAAAGACGGTAAAATAAATTAAATAAGTTAAATGCCTATATTTATACAAAAATCTTAGCTAATTTCCACCAAAACGAAAACGGGCTAAACAAATTATACTTCACAAATCTACAACAATATTTCAATAAATTTTTAGACCGGAAGAATTAGGAGGCGCCCAAATAATTTTCAAAATTTTTCCAGTAAAAAAATAGAGTTCAATAGTAAATCGAAAATACGATTTTCTTTTTGAGACGATTTCAAATCTCCGTCATTCCTAAGATAACTTGGAAGTAAAAAGCTTTTTACTCTGTTGTTATGAAACAAGCAAACATCCCGGCAAGCAGTTATCCAACAATTATCAGTTGAAGGTCACGTTTATAAATATAATGAAGTACCGCAAGAATAATCAATAAAATGCGAATAGTATTATCAGTCATGCGAGTAGTTTTATCATAATTATCATTTATAAGGAAACTGTGCACAAAAAAAATGTGCGACTAACAGCATCATCAAACGATTCCTAGTAGGACGTAGGTTGTTTGTTTTGGAGACTCAAGTCAGTAAACAACTCATAATGCAATAAAAATGTTTTGCATAATTTAAAAAGAAGTGGTTGACCGCCAACATATTATAGATAATTGGTTGCCCAGATGTAAATAAGCTTTTTTAGAAGAAATGTTTATTTATTATGACATTTTTTATTACGAATAACATTTGAGTCAACAATATATTTAGCCATTAGGGTCTGTCGACGATTGCGGGCCTAAAGAAATTTCCTCCTTTTTACAAATTTTGAACTTTTCATGGAAGAAATTGTTTACTTCTAACTTAATTGTTTTAGGGAACCTGAAAAAAAAGGATACTTATAGATCACTTTTCATCTGTTTTTCTGTCTTAACCGTATTTATCAGAAGCCATTTTATATAGAAATTTAAAAGACACAATGAAAAAACTTCTTAAGCTCCATATTATATCAATATTCTACAATAAAAAATATTCACATAGAAATTTGGAGGGGCAAATAATATATTCGAGTTTTGTTTTTATTTTCTATATCATGTGGCATATCGATTGAAAGAGCAAATTATGAGGAGCAATTATGAGGATTTCAAAATTATGTTTCAGATTTGAAGTAAGATAGTTTTAGAGACGTTGTAGAAAATGTTCAAAATAAATAGGTACCGTATCCCATCTCTGAAACTGCCAAAGTGTATGAAACCAAAAATATGATTAAAAGGGGACTTAAACTTTTATTAAAACTGTGATGATTCTAAATTTCATATTTTTTAAAAAAATTCTAGGTCATATATTTACATCGTGAAAAATAATATTAATATTTGTAAATAGTTTGATAGAATTACTATTTATATAACGTTTATATCTACACTTTATTATGCACGGAACCCTCGTAGTGCGAGTGCTATTCGTACTTAACAGGCTTTATTCTACTTCATTTTCTTTTTCTTGCTTATGACGCGCTAGTGACCTGAACAGATGATAACCTGTGCATTATTTTCACTTCTAGAATATTTCATAAAGCACATTATATTTTGCCAATTCAATAATAGGGAAGAATTGTAAATTTATTCTAATGATTCTCCTAAAAATGATTTGGTGATCAAACATTACGGCTTAATTATAAAATTTTTATATATAATTCAAATTATATTTTTTCAAAAATGTGTAATACAAATTTCTAGAAAATGGCGCCACGGTGTTAATATTTAACATTTATCTATTTTTAATCAATTTCAAAATGGAAAAACGAGAATTTTAACAAAATTATACGGAATCGTATAAACATTTCTTTGCAAATTGTATCAATTCGCTTAAACGTGTTCCTAATCATCATCTTTATCTATTTGACAACGTTACTTTAAAAAGACAAATGAAAGTTAGTAGCCATTCACATTGGTACCCCACTTAAAAAATACTTTGTTTTTTTAACAATACCATTTTAGGAGCGATGACAAGTTTGGAGACCGCACATATAAAAAAGAATAATATAATCAGTCATGTATATCTCATTCTTTGACAGCTATATACGTTTGTTAGAAAAGTTGTTTTAAAATATGAAGTCATAAAGGTGATGTCCATTCAATCCGCTGGTTTCAGCTGCTTAAATTTCTAAACATTGTTATAAGATTATATATAGCATTTACATGCTATGAGCATTTAAATGCTATACATAATACATAACTTTATGACCTGATGTTGCTGTAAAGGTAAGTCATATATTGTGATTTTTGCAACTAAATGCTGTTTAAATTATAAGTCTTTTTAAATATCCTGAGTAAACAAGATAATGTTCAATTGAGTAATCATATATTCTGTTCGAGTGACCATATATTGACAGATGTTCACATCTATTTTCTAATAACTTTTTATAATATTCGTATGCTTTCTCTTTCATAGCGACTTCATACTATATTCTTCGACTTAGTTCCAAAAATATCCAGAAATGTAATCAAAATAGGTAAAAGTAGTATATTGAGGTAATTGGAATCCTTTTGGTAATTATCAGAAGGGGTGGGGGGGGGGGTGGTTGCCCCTTCACAATGTTTTGAACAAAACACACATTTCTTTACAATATATTAAAAATACTGAATATATTTGGCGTTAATTTTGTAGAATTTCATTATTCATAATTAAATGAAACTAAGTGATATAGTAGTATTATTTCTACTTTCTTTAAGTTCTTTACCACGACCTAGATTTCGTTGTGTTACAATCTTTGCTAATAGCCCACCTGACGATGTAATATAACGAAATCTAGGTCGTGGTAAAGAACTTAAAGAAAGTAGAAATAATACCACATCACGTAGTTTCATTTAATTGTGATGAAATATACTATTATTATTCATAATCAGGAGCGTCTACACAAAACAAACATTTTAAAGCTACCGTAGCTGTCATTAAGCGGCTCCATATTTTTTATCTAATCAATGCCTGGGTTTGTAGCTGTCATTAAGCAACACCATGTTTTTATCTAATCAATACCTGGATTTGTAGTTGTGATTAAGCGACACCATGTTTTTATCTAATCAATACTTGGGTTTGTAGCTGTGATTAAGCGACACCATGTTTTTATCTAATCAATACCTGGGTTTGTAGCTGCCATTAAGCGGCACCATTGGTTTATCTATACGATACCTAGGTTTGTCTATCGGTAATAATGTTGGTCATTATTTTATCCGTCTCCGCCATTGGAGCTATACATTTATGTGGGAAATTATTTATTTTCTCTTCCTCTTGTTTTTATATTTACAATATACTATATAGTCTTCAAAATAATTTTCTTTAACTGGCTTGGGCAGTAAAAAGTAAGCCAAATGCACGTGTAGTGTAAAACTAAAAATAAGTGAATATGATTACTGTCAATCTGAGGCTACGTATTGTTATTAACCATACCCCGTTTTTGTAATTGTGTGGTACTATAATATTTTATATACAATTTGCAGCAAAAAGAAGGAAAATGAAAGTGCTTCGAAATTATTTCTTATAAGTACTTATTCTTGAAATAATCCAGTCAACCTCGTCAACCAACCCGTTTGAAATAAACTTTAATAATTCATTACAAGATACTCCCAATAAGATAAAATTTCGCATAGAACTGACGATCTAGCTGAGCCAAACGCATGTAGCTAAAGGTTGCTTTTGTAAAATAATAATACTAAGACCAGGTTGTCCGTTTTTAACCACTAACGTTGCTTAAGAAACCCCGTTTTAGAACATATAATTAGTGTCATAAGAAAGTTAAAAAAAAATTTAAGACGAATGGATTCAAGTTAGGTTTTGTGTTAGAAAACCCATACTTTGAACAAAATTATAGGCTTAGGTATCACCATGCCTCGATCTATGGAGGCAGAATAGAGGCAATACATATAACCGAGTTGGCGTATACTGCTTTAAACAAAAAGAAGAATTAGGTAGTAAAGAACCGATTTATTTATTGAATAATAATTCCGAATATAACCGCCGATAACAAAGCAAAGGAGTTTAGTAACCATGGAGGTGAGAGCAGCATAATTACGAAATTCTACGCGGATGAAACTGCGGCGCGAAACTAGTTTTTACGGTATACAATTTTCATAACATATAGTCCAATACGATTAGCTAAAAAATCTAATGTACTGGTATTAGATTTATAAAAATCTTGTTTTGAGAATAATTTCATTTATTGAATCAATCCAAAAATGAGAGTTTAAGCTCTGAGTTTAAAAAGTACACCGAAAGTTAAATAATAACAAGAAACCGTATCTAAGTTCAAAGTGAAATTGGGAACACAAATTATTACGGCTTTGCGATATAATGAGTTGACAACGACCATGCAGACTTTGTCTTTACGGACAGATGTTCATTTCAAAGAGACATAAACGTATGGGTGGCGTGCCTTACCATCATTATTCACAACCTTAATGTCTCCTATGAAAATTCAGTGCATCCAGTAAAACCATTATCCACGATCTTAATATCTCCTATGACAATACAGAGTATGCCCAGAGAAACCATTATTCACAATCTTAACGTTGCCTATGAAAATGCGGAATGTATCTAGAGAAATCATTCACAATTATTTAAATGATTTATAATATGTAAACACCACGGCAGGAACTGAACCAGGAACTTTTACATTAGATTAAGAAGTGAACCCAAGCCTTCAGATCGTCTTATTAACTGTTATTTCTTCAGATCGTCTGCCTTCAGATCGTCTTAATAATGTACATCCTTAATTCACCCACACAATCACAGATAGACAATTTGGCTACAGCTATTTGTGTTAATCGTATATTATTGATACCTTTGTCGCTCATTTAAGTGAACGTAATCGTATTTATTATCTTCGTACTTTATGCGGTCTCCATGATTATAATTGCTCATAGATACTATTAGATAATTTCTGTTTTTACACCTTAAAAATAAGGAAATTAAAGAAAAGTTACATGTATTTTACCCCCCCCCCCCTATTTCACATTAATATATATATATATATATATATATATATATATATATATATATGTATATAAATATAAAAAAGGTCAAAAATCCATATAACTATTTAGAAATGCAGTGGTGGATGTGGATGGTGCCTTAATATCTAATGAATAATTGGCAAGTCTCAAAATCTCTCCTATGTTCATATTATTTATTTTATAACAAAGTTTTAAAGGAAATGGAATTTTGTAAGACTTAACGAACTGTAACTAGTAAATGTTATATATTTGCGTCTTTATTTACTTGTTTATCGTGCTATGTCATTTTTCCTAATTTAATTTCAAAGAAACTTTAAAGGCCATTAAAACAAAATTAAATACAATATGCTGGAATTTTTTGGAAAGATTTACCGGTATTGTCTTCTTTAGGCTTTAATGAAATATAAAATCTACATATTGTGTGTTTGCCTGTTTAGTTGTTCGTTTATCGTGTTATGTAATTATTCCTAATTTGATTTGAATAATTACATAACACGATAAACGAACGAGAGAGAGTTTAGTATAATATACTATCTAAACTTCAGGTTTCAGCATGCGGGAAATGGTGGTTTTTCACAACCATATCGCATAAATCATCTAACACTATTTGGTTTTTACAAAACTTACTTTATACCAACGAACTTTATACCTAAAAGATAATAAATATCTTGCAAGGAATTATATGGCGTTGATTACTATCCAATTAACACGACAATAAATAGGCCAACACAATTAAGTTTATCGAAACTATAACGATAGACTATTTGCACTTTATCGACCCCCCATTAGTATTACCGCCTATTTGCGCAATAAAATGAGATGTTACTTAATGATTGGTGATATGCACAATAATATAACAAGTAAGAAACAGCTCCAAATAAAAGATATTTGAGGCAGCTGTGACAAAATTTTGCTGTAATGGGCCATATACCATAACACATGTTATGAAAAAGTACGCTACAGTGATAATTACATTATTAAATATTTTTTAGTAAAAACATAAAAGTAAAATATCCGTTCCAAATGTATCGCTCTTATACTTTATGGATATATACAATTTCTACGTTAATAATAACTTTGAAATAAAAATAACGACTAATAAAAAAAAATAGGTAAAAGCATGGATCACTACTGCGTGGATTATAAACATACATAAGAGCGACAGATTTCACATACAAACAGGACAGAGTCATCTTTCCGTATCAATACATGTACGAAAACCTGGAGAGAAGCTTTCTGCTAGAAATGTTCGAAGTGTCAAGACCTCGTTACCGAAAACCGGCTCGTTGAGTTTATCAGTTCACAGACACCCTACATGGCGAGATCTCGAGAACTATCTATCAAAGACGGCATCTATCTTTGTGGGTCGCAAAACTCGGGAATAGCGGAACGATTAAAGAAGCAATGTGTTTAATACAAGGTGTTTCCCCGCTACAAAATATTTAGAACTACGTTTATTAAACTTTTTAAATATGTGCAGGAGAAATTGTATACGTTATTTTTAAGAATGTAAAATTTATTAGCTTTTATCAGGCTTGACCTACGTGAATTTTTGTAAAGGTAGCTGATTTATATGCTTATTGCAACACTTGCATGTTGGTAACACTTACTTTTTATTATTTAATTCCGAATAATTCTTGGTAACAGTCTAAAATACGACTTTTTAATGTCACAAAATATCTATGGGTTAGAAATGGTAAGCCTTCGAGGCAGAATGAAATTAGTTATGGAGGTAATTTTGTCAATTTAATAGTATTAAATATTTTAGTTTTTGTAATCGTTAAACATTTATGTCTATTATTGATAACTAACCCGAATGACACGAATCACACTATTTTATAACATGTATTTTTTCAATTTCTGTGGGATATCGATCCAATCAACATAATATTTCAGTTTCCCATGGATAGTTTCATAAATTCCATTATTAATAATCTGGATGTTGGTACCCTTCAGGTTTTTTGAGATTTTCTGGTTTGATAGTATTATACCGCCAAGTTTCAAGATCTGAATAGTAAAGCTCATTTTGTAGCATTACTGTTTTGTGAGGAAAAATTCCTTTCCCGTTTCTTTAGAAACAATTATACAATCAGAGAACATTTGAAACAATGCATTTTCCTTCTAACGCCACTTGTTTATTTTTCTTTCCTTCTCAGCTCTTGTTCGTTCTTTTCATTGTATATATTGGTAATATTAAAACTTTACTATATTTCCTGTTTGATAAACTGTACGTATCATTAATATTTTTCCGATCTTACCGAGGATTATGTTCCTTTCTGAATAAACTTCAAAAAATTGATTTCTGTATAAAATTTAATATTTTTTTCAATATAATCTTCTTTTTATATTTCTTTTTGCATGGGCAATGTTTAGAAAAGTAGCTTAAATAAAGAATTTTTTACTATTTTTCTATTTTAATAATAGAGTAATTTAGGAATGAAATCAAAAAATCATTCAAAACGGCTGACTGTACCATAACTTTCTTTTCACTGCTTTTCTTCCTGTCCCTAAGTTTATTTTGTACTGAAGGTAGAATTCCACAATTTGACTATTTTACCCAAGACTGTATTAGGAATGAACCTAAATGCAAAGTACTCGAAAGAATTACCCAGTGCACCTGCATTTCATGCACTTACTCTGAATTTTTCACAAAGCTGAATTTTTTTCAGTCTGAGAGTAACATCAGCATAAAGTTTGATCTAGAACTTGTTTCTTTTCTACAAAAGGATATTATTTCCTACATACATATGAAAGCTTATACATATGAAAATCACACACCTATTTTACTGAGTAAGCTTATTATGAAATCCAAAAAATGAGAAGGAAACACGTATTCAGAAATAAATAAAAAAAGAATGGCCAATATTGACCTATCTTTATAGAAATAAAATGTAATGTAAAGGAACTAAACCATACAGAAATAGAATATACTGTAAAGAAAGTAAACAACTCAGTAAAGGGTAATCAAAAAAGGGGTAAGAAATAAAATATAATTTGTGATTATAATCCAAAACAAAAACAGATATCTTCATAAATGCGCGCATATTTACTCATTAATATATCAATAATTGTTGATAAGAAACGCAAATACTGACGAACATTTAACGAAATACAAAATGAAATTTTAGAAACAATTACAGGAAGTAATCAATATAGGTTGCTTCTATAATATGTAGCCATTACCTGAATTAATTAAAAATATACTGATAACTGATATAAAATACTGAAAATACTTTACGAGTACTGATATCGACAGTCGTTGTATTGTTGTCAAAAGGAATATCTTTCATTCTTCACCGCTTTTTACGTGACTCTTGTTGACGATCTTGCTGGGTCTGTAAGTGTAATTTACTAGTATACTACATCTGTGTATACATGATATAACAGGACAAAATACACACTTTGTTTCATAGCGCTGGTACACAGAGTTCGGTATAAATACTATTTACACTGTCATATACTATTATAAAAAACAATTTTTTTTCATTTATTTGATTTAAACGTGCTGCATAAGACCAGCAGGAAGAATGGGATGAGGAGCAGGAAGGTGGAAGAAGTTTCTTCTAGTTCAAACTTTTACACGCGGATACGAATATTTGTGAAAAATAAATTAATATCTTGTTTTGTTTAATAATAACTTTATAAAATACTATAATTAATAAAGCAGTAAGCTTAACAAACAACAGAACACAACGTTGCGTTGTACACAAGATGTAAATTCATAATTAAAAAAAAAATAGCTCGAAAACTCTAAAAGTTAAAAAAAATTACAACTGAAATAAATAATGTTATAAATGCCAACATGACCTTGTAATGAAAAAGGATAACAAACTTCAAAAAATTTAAAGTATAAAAAACATAATACTGCTTAATCCGAACCGGGCCGGGTAAATTCAGGTCGCTAAAAAGTACAAAATATTCTTGCCTTTAATTAAAATAACAATTTTTTAAAACACATGTAGCAATCTGTCACCCAAAAATCTCTTGGCGACGTCGTTTTTCGTTTCATATGTTTTCATGGCTCACGAATTTATACTTCTCCTCTCCCGGATTCAGATAGCACGTTTCTAAATTCAACCCAAGTAACATTTTGAAGCGGCTCTTATTTTTCATTTTATCCATATGAGATTTTCATTTTCATTTTTGTAATATCTGGGCTCAACCCTATATGAACTTTTGCTGGCCTTCTTTATTCTAAAGATAAAGAAGAAAGGTCAGTTGGAATGTCCATGACAAAGCAGAATACTAAATACTAACCGTGGCACGATTGATTTTGAGCAAGCTGCATAATATAGATATTTTAAGTAATAAACCTAACTTGTTCAGAACACAAACGATTGAAAACAATAAACGATAGATATTAACGTAAGGTATAGAAAATGGTAGCATATGTAGAACTGCAAATGGTAGCACATGCAGGATGTAGAACTGAGACGACATTACCACTTTGTGTAAAATGAATGTTCATTAAATATAATCAGTTCATAATATCTGGACCGATTAATATGAACCGATGTAGATATCCGATTATAATCTAAATTAACCTGCAAAAATTTTATATTGACCATACCATGACCATCTTATTTCTGTAACTTTGTGTGAAACCAATTCTGACGTACTTACATATAAATGTTTATCACGTTTTCAGGGTTCTTTAGTCGAAAAGGAAAAAAAGAAACGTAACTCTTATAAGATCTAGTGATCATGTCCGTCCATCTGTCAGAAGCGTTTTTTTTCGAAACTTTAATTTAGGCCCAGTTATAATGTATATTAGCCTATATATATATCCCAGTTCTAAAAATTAATAATCAAAATATTTGCATCGAAATTTTAGAAGTTTGAAAATTTTTAATTTTTTTTTGTTATATATTTCAACAAATATTATGGAAAATGTTTACAAAAACATGTTCCTCTTTCCTATATAGAAAGCTGTACTAGAAAACTATAACAAGGGTTCTCATATCTTAAAGACTATGTATTAGGCAATACATTTGCGTGTCGAAAAATAAATTAATATTTGCAATAGTTAAAAGGAACAGTTAAGAGTTAAATTTTGTTTCTATGTAAATGTGTACGGAATCCTCGCATTGCGAGTTCTGCTCGTACTTAACAAGAATTAGTGTCGATTAGTATGTACGACACAGAGAATGGGCTATCCACACATACTTTAATATATGTATTAGGTTTTCTTTTGTAGTAAATAAAAAAAAAAAACCAAAACTGATGAAAATTTATTGATTTTTAAAATTTTAATTTTAGTAGTTATATCGACAAGCTACCAAAGGTGGGTTATTTTGTGCAATCCATTAAACATCTATGGTATGATCAGTCCCGAGATCAACTCCTGTTATAAAAGTGTTAACTCCTGGAAAAGAGACAAAACTATTCCTGTCTTAAATTTCTAAGTAATTGCTAAAAGCATGCATGAACTAATATTATTTCAATTGCTGATATTAAACTCATTTTGATTGTAAGGTTTTAGTGTAACTTACCTGTAAGAGACATAAAACAGCCGCGATAATATAATGAAAAAATGGAGATAACCACAATAATCAAAGGATGATTTCATGTTTTTCAAGAAAGCTTATCGGGTATTTAGATTGAGCATCATCTCCAGTATACGAAAGGTTTTGGTTACAATCGATATAATTATTGAGAGGCAGTATAAGCAGCATAGAGTATTTATTAATAAAAAAATAAAGAGAAAAAATAAAATATTAAAAAAAAATAAGAAAGACTAAAAACTTGTTGTAATAGACAAAATTATATTTATCTTAAAAATATCCAAACTTTTTTTTCACAGAAAAAATTAGAAATTAAACATAGAAATCAACAAATTAATGTCATAGGTCTAACCTAACATCCTTTCCCTTTTTTCATTGCTTTGACATATTTACAGATATCAGTTTGGGTCAATCTTAAAAATGCTTTGAATCTTATTCTTTACCAACATTCCAAATTATATTTAATAATTATTAAGCATGTATTAACTGTATTTTTCTCAAGTTATTGTCACCATTTTTTCATTACCTTTACTATAACTCCAAGAATTTAAAGAAGTCGTTTGTGGATGGTATTCATCTGGAATGATAAAATATTAAATATCACAAGTACAATTAATACCTAATATTACAAAAATATTTTATCGATTGCAATCGATTAAAATTTGCCATGTTTATTAACAAATAAAAAAATGTTCATCACGTTAAAAACATTAACTTAACCAACATTTATTTCTAACGATCACCAAAAATTACAAGCGACATTTAAAGTATTAGAGTAGAGAAAATTCAGATTAAAATTGAAATTAAGTTTTTAAGGTCCCTCAGCCAAAAGTCCAAAAAATAAATCCTTACAGTTTCCTCATCTTTGTCTTTCTGCCCGTCCCTGTCTGCCATATTCTTGTCATTTCTACGGTTATAGACTTAAATAATATTTTTCTTACGAAGATCTCAATTAATGTGTACAATGTGCCTCTTTCATTCAATTTTTTAACTATGCTTTTGAAAAAATAACACCAAGCATTTGAAATAGAAATAAAATTATTTCCATTAATTATATTTATAGTTTCAATATTATACAACTACGGAATTTTGTACGTGCTGTTTTTGACAGTTTGGAATACTCTATTAGGATTATATAAATGACGTAAAAGCAAACTATAATGTAAGGCGGAGTACTCATATAAGAAGGCTAAACAATTTAAAAATAAAGCAAAAAATATATTTTACTATTTTTGTGTTTTTTTAAACTTTTATTTCTAAACTAGTAAGTTTTAAAAAGGATACAACTTACCTTCTTGCGTCCTATATCTTCCTATTCTATAGTATTTGCGCCAATACATGTAAACACTTGCCGTTATTAAAACAACCATCAAGAGAAAGAAGCCTAAAATGTAAGGCGGTTTTGATGTCCACATGCCGGTGCTGTCAAAATGCATAATCAAAGACATCGTTAGTTATAAATGATCCGTCTACTTACTATATTTATCTATACTTTTCCGTACTAAAATCAGATGGACATATCTTCTATTCTAACATACTTCTTTCTCTTCACTAATGCTCAAGCACTCTGCCATGCGTACACTATTGTTTTTATATACAGTTTACTTTGTTTCATTGATTTCACGATTTATGGAAGTGATTGAGTCCCCCTTTTTGAATAACCCACAATCATTTTGAATAATCTACATTTGTTTATTCACCTCTTCCATAAAGTGGATAAAAAAGGTGGATTATTTAAAAATGTTGACTTCATAAAGAAATTTAGTGTCAGTTTTTTCACAACGTGGAACCACCTCAGTGTCCCTTGCTTTACCTTCATAATAAAACTTTCTTCAAAATATTATTGTCATCGAATGACCACAGATATTTTTGCTAAAGATTGGTTGCTTCAATTTTTCCTCATATATTTGTCTTGGTATAAATATATTCAAATATTAATCCTAATAGTCATTCATAGAAACACAAAAACATGAGACAATATATGGGTGAAAATTCCTGATTTCCATCTCAGGCTGCCTTTAATAATATTAAGAAAGTCTAAACGTCAATATCTCATTCACAGTGCTGACAATTCATAGGTAATTAGACGTAGAATTGTTTTTAGCGTACATCCGTGCATACAACAATATTGTTCACGAATTTTATAAGACATACAAAAAACAGATATTTTTGCGAAAACACTAATGTAGAGGTCGAAACTAAATTATAACATATAATTTTAACCAAAGAACCTATTTATGGAGAGGCGATTCTATGGCTATTGATTGTAAGAGTGTGTGTACGTGATCTAATGGTTGCGTGTGACATAAAATTATAAAACTGTAGAAAATCAAAATTAAACATTTTTATTAAATAAACACTAGGAGAAATTTTACCATTTTCCTCTGAATTAATTACTTAAAAAATCGTTCAATGATATTACCAAACATTTATGATAAATATTTTAAGCGGAAACGGTGGATAATTTTATTTCTGCAAAAAAAAAAATGCGCTAAAGGTTCTTTAAAACGTAATAATATAAACATAACATGATGTGCATGCCACCCTTCTTATTGACATAACTGAATCGACCAGTTCTTTTAAATGACAGAATTATTAGATTCAGTTATGTTAATCGTTTGAAGTTAAAGTACAAAATAATCAGAATCATAAGATCACTTTTAATAATCGGCGATTATTAAAAGTGTAAGCTAATCTAGTAGAAGTTATTTAAACTGAATTACCTATTCATTCACGTATTTGGATTAAATAAGAAACTTATTTGTCTCTACCCTTGCAATGGCTTGAGCCAATTCAACATTGATTTGCATTTGTCTATCGACACTCTATAGGTGTTTAGTTGAGTTCTCTCATGTATTTTTTATGGCCGACTTCTGTTTCTACATATAAAGGCAAATGTATACCAGAATGTATTCAGTTGTACTTAAAAGTGGTGATCTCAAAATCATAACGTTTGTGACGGTAATCAGATCAATTATATGAATATGTTTAACCATAAAAAATTGCCTGTTGATTGTATGATCAAAACCACATCGAAGTGGACCCTGCCGAAATTTTGAGCACATATTTTAATACGTGTATGAAATATAAGCGCGTAAGTATATTTATAAAAAGTACCCAGCTCTTTGTATTACATTTTATGTTATTTAGGGAAATATTTGCACCCTCTGCTCAAAAAAGCTGCTTCTAATAGTTAAAAAAAAAAGCTGATTCTAATAGTTGAAAAGAATATTTAACATATCCGGTAAAAATCGCGCGAATGCTTTATTGTAACGTACAGTCTACCTAACAAGAGCGTATGTGGCTAAAATATTGTAGGAAACTATTTAAGATAAGGCATTGGAAACAATACACATCCGCTACACGACACAAACCGAGATGATTTAATAGTAAATAAGTTGTTCAATCTCTTCCATTATTAATGACCATATAAGGTATTTTCGAGACATTTTTTTAAAGTAATTTTCTAGCGAATTTGGATACATAAACCTTTGTATAAGTCGAATCAATGGAACTAGTTTTACATTTAAGATTTTCCTCCCCTAGCTTGAGCTTCGTAAGTGCGACTTGTATCTGGCGACTACGATGATAAATTCAGTAAGTCAACGTCATTTTCTTATTTCAGTGCTGGAAAACGATACCAGTGTTTTGAGTTATTATCCCTTCCCGATGGTAACTCTCTGATATATTTGGACTGAATGACGTGATCAAATTATAACTAATAATATGCATAATGCCAAATCCCTGCTTGGACCAACAGCCATAAATGTGCACCTTTATCGAGGTTTCAACGGTAACTTTTGTAAGCCAAATTTAATAGTGGATAGACAAGATTTGCTTAATAAAAACTAAACGTCCCCAAAAAGAAACTTGGTATGAATAAATTGCATGGTTCCAATTTCTGTACAAGTTTTCTGTGCTTCAAAATTTAGTTTCATAAGCCAATAAAATAATTTTATAGTGGTAAGTGATTTACTGAGACAGATTTTACACAAAATCGTCTTCCCAAACAGTCTACACCTTCCCCGTCTTCTTTTTTTCTTTGATAAAAATACAGAAATATAACTTCATAATATTATGCATACTCAGGAATCATGGCGAAATGTGATACTGAAGCTTTCGATACAAACCATCATGAGGCGATAGTTCGGTTATTGCCTGCGTTTGAATAAACCCATTAACGCTTGCCAGAAAAAAAAATCAGCCGTACACGATTTTGTTAAACAAATTATAAAGATGACTTATAAATTTCTCGAGCCAACTCTTTTATAGTCTTTATGATGAATGTACAAATTATAATATTTTTTTTTAAATTAATACGTTTTTGCTACTTAAAATTCTAATAAATTACCTTGGTACAAAAGTATTTAAATATAAATAAAATATTAAATATATAACTTACATTATGCTGGTAGTCGTCAAATATTGAAATACACATTTTGGGCTCTCAGTATTGTTACTGGATGCTGAAAAAAAAAATTTGTGTTGTAGGTGTTTCACAAACAAAAAAAATCTGTAAACTTTTTTAATTAATTTCGAATATTATATTCTATTAAAAAGTATGGTCGCCTGAATAGTTTTACTGTTTGACTTTTGACTTTGCTAATTCATTATGTATATTTATTGGCCATGAGGAAATCGGCAAAGGGTTCATCCAATCTAAGTTAGTGTTTGCTGCCACCGGTACTTCAGCCTGGACTAAAGAAAACTAGTTTCCATCAACAATTAACTACTATTCCATGCCGGTCATTGAAAATAAAAGAACTGACCCCATGTTAAGTAAAGCAGGAAAGGATTCCGCAGGCGCGTTAAAATAAAATACCTATAAATAAAAGAATTAATTTTAATGTCGTGCATAATCAATTCAAATTATGTTAGAAATAAAAAGAATATTTTAACACTTTGATAATGAACTATTTTACTAATTACTTATTTTTTTACAATCCTGGAAAATTCCCACGCCACTGGAAACTTTATTATTATATCAAAAGCAATGGTACCACAATGAAAGTTATTTAATTTTTTTTATTCAATTAATTAGTTGAAATTTAAAAAAAAAACCATATTCAATTAAGGATAATTAAATATTAGCGATTGAAATTGAGTAGTAATTTTGACACTCCATTCCCTAATTTTTAATTTATGTTTGATATGTAATTTATTATCATCCATAGATCTATAATCATTATGATCAACATCATCGGCTAATGACTATGGTTTTCAAAATATTGAAGAATTCTTACGACTCTGTTCTACTTAACCAATTAGATATGAGCAGTTGTCAAAGAATTACCTGACACATGTGAAGAATACTAATAACAAATTAAAGCTAACATATTCAATATGTACCTCAATCGCATTTAACTTATAACCGAATGACCATGAGATCAAATTTCAGATGAACTTTTTCGGTTTCTTTTTGAAAATATAAGACGAAAATAATCTATAACCTTTTTTTTGATTTCAGTCTTTGTTACCGAAAAGTAATAAATTTTTCAATAAAAGATTATACGTTTTCAATATTTTGGATTGCGTCTGTACCTTTGATTACTATAAACAGTATCTTTAAAAAAAGAACTTAAAAAAATATTGAAGATGATATAAGGTGTTTAATACGTCGTATTGTACATTGAATTCATAAAACTTGATTGAAAAAAATATTTAGCATATATTTGAATAGAGCCTGTTGTCATTCACTCAAATGTTTTTGCCCATTCCCTTCCGAGATAAATGCCATCAAATTTCGAAATTAAATAAAAAAATCTAATTTTATCATTAAATCACGTCAATACTTTTATTACACTAAATTTTACCATTGCTGGAAAAATGGAGCTTTAAAGGCTGTCAGCAATTTTTTTCTACATTAAATATCATTGTTAAGATCAACTCAACGTTTTTTCTCAAATTTTCATTATAAGCAATTTAATAATGTGACGAATCACGTCACATTATTCTGAATAGGAAAAAAACCTTTTAAATATTTAGATTTTTTTCCTTTTTAATAGTAATGATTAGCTTCAGCTAAGCATTCTTGAAAAAATGTGTCGTAAGGAATAAATACAGTCCATATATTTTAACACAAGATATACTAAATAATTGGCACAATATATAGGCATTTTTAACGTAAAACATATTTTTACACATTAGATATGTTATGACAAATCTACATACATTTTAGCATCTTTATAAAGCTGCAGGTGTTGGGATATTAGCGATGCGAAATTCGTGCTTCACTCTTTGCCCTGTGTAACACAATTAGGTCCCCAGTACTTTTTATTCTAAAGATAACTAAATCTCCGCAAGACTCAGAAAACATACATCGTTATAGTAAAAATTTCGATATTGACATAAAAAATAATCACAAAATATTAAAAAATTCTTACTTTATTGGGTACTTTCGTTCTTTTTGCCTCATTTATTAAATTTACATTCCCTTACCTTTTTAAGTAAAATACGATTAGTTTAACGTGTACAGTCTCGAATAAACACTCGTTATGTGTTCTAATTCAATCACTCAGGTCTTTTATAGTAACGGAAAAGTTCTAAAATTTAATTATTATTTATCTTCAGAGTAGCCATTCTTCACTTTGACATATTTAAGCTCATATTAGTATTTAATTTTGTCGTTTTTTTTTTAATTTATAAATTTCCATAAATATTGAACATGACTCTGATTCCCATGATAAAAAATGCAACAATAATTGTTGAATTTTTTATCACGTAAATCATAATTCACGACATTGTTTCTTATTCATTTTGATCTTCGATCCAAATCGTTCTGGTTTTTGTTCTTCATATTAAAGTTTATCACGCGTATTAAATTCACTTTCTGAATCGTCTTTGGAAAAGTTATCCATTAATATCGAGTAACAATAACCTCGTCGAGTTTGTAATATAGGACTAATACGAAATGAAACTTTATTCAAATCTAATAGATTCAC
The DNA here is from genome assembly GCA_039881145.1 of Druceiella hillmani. Taxonomy (NCBI): domain Eukaryota; kingdom Metazoa; phylum Arthropoda; class Insecta; order Lepidoptera; family Hepialidae; genus Druceiella; species Druceiella hillmani. The sequence goes on along the minus strand of JAYKKI010000016.1, from coordinate 22,078,291 downwards.
ACAAGTCTGCAAATATAACCACCAGGTAACATGGGAAATTATACTTTAATATAATCTAGCATATATATATATATATTCTAAGCGACGTATGCGACGACCTTAATTGTGCGCCGAGTGTGCCTGAATTGTATGACCTTACATTAAAGTTAAAATAGTGTATCCCAAGAACAGGACATATCTCATTTTGTCCTATAGGATCCATATAAGCCAGCGATATCAATTTAACAAAAGACTCCGTACATAACCAACACATTAACCTCGTTATGTTTTTGGCAGTTTATTTATGATGGTATTCTGGATTGAACTATTTTATAATTTTAAGTACGTCTTATCGAGTTTGTACAACAAAGGTTTTGAATTCTCCCGTGGAGTTTATTTCACGTAATGGGAAGTGAGTTATAATAAATAAAAATATAATTTTTACATGGTGACATTTTTAGAAAATAATCGGTACCACCGGTAGGTATTCATTCTTGAAATGTTAATTTAAAATAAAGTTTTTTATTACATAATTATATCAACAAATTAAACCAAATTATACTTTGGTAGATTAACATGGTCGTTATACCGCTACTCTCTTAAAACTTGAAAGAAAAATGGGAAATTCTAAATGAATACAAACCACCAGTGGTCACCCAGTGGTCAAAACTCAGATCGTAATTTATTATATTTTAAGTTTGCACGTTATTCGTTTATATGGAACTCATTCAGTCAATCTGACATTTTAAAATTCGTTGGCTATTATCTCTACTCTGTGCGATTGTTTGAACACAGAATATTATGTATTTGTAATTTATAATTGGAAAAAATAAGGAATTTGTAACACATATTATATATAAATGTTAGCTTTTTACACTACGTCTCCATATAAACCGTAACTATGCCAAATCTCCCATTCCTCCTTATGAGCATATATATATATATATATATATATATATATATACTTAAATAGGGTTACAAAGTTTTTTTTTACTTATTAACATGTATATACTTACAGCTTAATATGTATCCTTCAAAACACTCGCATATACCAGGAGAGGTACAGATGCCACTTTCACAATCGTCACAATGCGGCACGCAAGTGCTCTCGCTATAGTTGCTGGGTTCGAAACCCGGCAAACATTCACAAAAATTTGGCGTTACACATTTTGAGTTCTTACAAAACGGTTTGCAGATCGGAATACAGAGTTCCTTTCCGGTTATAATTTCCTCATTCGCTAATTCCACTGCTAAAATAATAATATTTTAATTAAAATAAATTTCTTAAGAATAGGATGATAAGACATAAATTGGTCGATTTTTTGACTAATACATTTGATTTCAGAAATATTATGGCATATTTGCATGATATTAAATATATTTAATTTTTGAAAGTGTAAAAACTTGTATGGACCTGAAAGTTCGTATCCGACATCACATTCGCACATATCAGGAAGCGTACAAGTTCCGTTGCCGCAGCTGATGGTGCAATGCGGTGAGCAGACCGTCGGTGAATTTTGATCTAATCTGTAATGATAGATAAAATTTAGTTAGAAACAATTTTCTTCTGCAATCATGGATTAGATAAATTTGGTTTGAGAAACTAAAAACCGGTGAATTTGATCAAATTTGATTAAGATGATTATACCCTACCCGACACAAGCTTGTCCAGTTTTACTAAAAGTTTTGTCAGCCAGATTATTACCTCATATTATATTTATCGTCCTGAGAATTACAAAAATTCTTTATAACCAATATATTTTCATACATCCAAAATGAAACGTTTAGTTTCAACTATGAAGTTATGTACCGAGTATTTTTTTAAATGGAAATGAAATATTTATATGTTCAATTAATGTCCCTACCAATCTTTATACATTACCTTTCTCCATTACATTAAAATTGCAATATCATTTTTATCTAATTTATTCTTAAACGTTAGATGACTTTAGACTGACCTGTATCCAGGCAAACACTGACACTTTTCCGGCGCTATACAAATTCCGTTCTTACAGCCCTCACCACATTTGGGAATACAAGTGTTACTCTCGTTGCCTTTTTCGTGACCCTTGTGACAATTGCAGGTGGCGGGCGCTTCACATGAGCTATTTACACATGCTGGTGTGCAAATGGGTTTGCACACCGTTCCATTTCCTTCTGCTGCAATGTGAATAAGTTAACTGTTAAAATTTTTATTACTTACAAAGTTTTGACGCCCCACATAGGCCAGAAAAAAGTATGCCAAAGCTTTAAATGTTTAGGTTTTTTAAATTAATAACTTTATAATTGGTGTAAGGGGTCATTTTCAATACATGTACTAGGTCTTGGTTTTACTTTTCAATATTTCTGACATTATGCAAATAATCCAAAATTCAATTATGCCAGATTCAAGTTTTCTTAAAGAAAGGAATATGATTGAAATCTTGGAAACACATAAAGCCCATGAATAAACCACGAGTAATGGTTGAGAGGAATTGAACAAGGGCAGGCTATATATGACAAAAACAAAAAAAAGTCGGCGAGGCACAAAATTTCTGGATTTGAGACCGATGATCAAGTCTAAAAGGCATGTACTCAAGAGTGGATTCATTTATAAGTAATCTTTCTATCGAAAAAATTGGCAGGCAAGATATTTATGAGAAAATTTGAAGACTTACTGACTAGCATGATTCTATCATGAAAGACATATATTTAATGGTGGATTAAATTATTTTTTTTTTAATCCAAAAAATTTACAGGCAAGAGACATAAGAGAAAGTTTCAAGACCAACTAGCAAGTTTCTGTCATGAAATGTATACAATCAACAGTGGATTTGTTTAAACAATTTCTTTCAATCCAATAAATTGACAGGCAAGAGATACATGAAAAAATTTCAAGACCATTAGTACCATGGTACTATCATGAAAGGCGTACGCTCATTGATGGATTAATATGGGGAAAAATTGGGAAAAAAATTATAAACAGTCGATAATTTAACTTTAAGAATGATTCGCTTATGAAGTTTATATCATTGAATTTACATTAAATTATTTTTGGATAATCTGAACTATAGCAGCTATCAATTTTAACAGATGGAACCTTCGCCACTTGAATACATAATTAGCCGCCGAGAACAAGCATCTTGAAATATTGTCACCGCCTTCAGTATAAGTCACGTTCTTATCTAATCGTGTAACTCCGTTTAAAAAAATCTAATTTTTCGTTATTTATTTCTTTGGAACAAAATTCGCATTTAAAGCAGTTCAATATGCCTTATTTTATTCTCTCATATATTCTTTTATATTAAGGAGATTAATATTATTTTACACATGACGAGTAAGCACACTTACTTATCAGCTCATATCCCTGGTTACAAAGACACTTCTCTGGACTCACGCAAGTTCCATTAGAACAACCGTCAGAGCAGTACGGAGAGCAAGACGATGTGGAGTTGACATCAAATCTGAAAACATGTAAACAGGCGCTTATTGAGTGAAGCGCCGTGTTTCCTGACCCTTATAATCTTTATTTTCCTCATTCATAAACACACAAACATGTATACGGGCGCGCACGCGTACTCTCATGCGCACATACGCTCGCTCTCTCGCGCATACGTGAACAAGCACTCACGCACACCCGCGCACACATACTCACACGTGCGTACACACAGACTCACATACACACACAAATACTTTAAGGATCAAAAATAGAGTATTAACCTTCCTAATTCCAGGTAATAGTTTGTATAACACAGTCGTGTAATGTTGAAAGGAAAAGAAGTGGAAACAGCGGATATAACCAATAAAAGAATATGGAAATAGTTACAATATTTAAACTTGTTTTTGGAAATTCATTCGAATTCAAGGTATATGCAAACAAGCAAAGGATATCAATCTGATGAAAACGTTATAAAACATACAATTGGTGAATAGTGCTACTGCAGACTATTATACCACCGATTGTATGCGTGTTATTTCGAAAAACGTTCAAAAACAACGCCTTCGCAGTAGAATCTTTTTTCATCACGACAACGGCATACAGCCAGTCAAAGGACTTAGTATGTGACTACGACTTTTATAAAAATTACAGGTCATTCAGCTTACAAGACCGATCTCATAACGTGCGATTTCTAATAAAAATTTCCAGAATAAAAGATAAATGCAAATAATTCAGTTCTTCACATTTTATATTTTGTTTTTCTAGCGATAAAGAATAGTTGCTCAATCGAAGATGCCATATATACAAAGTTGAATTTCTAGTTTAGGAAACTACTTTAAATAATGAAAGGAGGAGGCGGAAACAATTTTTTTCAAAATTATTTTGACGGTTATCAAAAGAAAATGTATTGAAATGCTAGTACAAATAATAATTTGAAAATACATAATTTGTTAATCATTTAAAAACTTTTATACAATTGTTTCTAACGACATTATCGAATACTTTCTATACACTGTCCTTCCTAATAATCTTGAGAACTTCGATAAGAAAAACAAAAAAAATCGGTCATTTTAATGAGAGGTCTATACTGTCCAAAAATAATGAAAATACCTGAAAATGTTTACTTTTTATAAACTATTCAAATAATTAAATCTAAATTACGGCCAAAGTGATATCATCAGCAAAAAATGTATTTAAGTTCAAAAAACACATAAAATTGTTACGGTCTTTGTTCATATTTACATAATTTATTATAACAACGTTAATATAATATGGTTTATACAACGTCGTTACTGAAAGGTTACGCTTACGTCTCTCAGTAGTACGCACTTTACAATGTTTCAATGACTGCATGAAGTCACCGAAACATTGAAAAGTGCGCACAGTGGTCTACGTAGCGTTATGGAGGACAAATCGCAAAAATTCGATTTGACTTGAGCCCGTCTTTAAATAATAGAGTAGTCATTACAAAATGTTATAAGTTTTTAAATTAATTTGGGTTCTGTTGAAATATATGTAAAATTTGTTGTTTTTAAATGAAGTTATACAGGCTTTTCTTAAATAAATATTAAGTACTTACAAATATATCGTCGAATTGTGAACGAACTTACTTAAGATTGGGAATATTAATACTATTTAATTCCATCATTCCAAATATGCTTATTTTCATATACAATATGCATACCTTAGTTCTCTTAGTTCCTATGTGTATATTTCTTCTGCCCGTATGTATGTGATTGAATTCCTCCTAAACGGCTGGATTGATTTTTATGAAATTTTGTGTATGTGATTAAATTGACTCGGGAATAGTTTAGATTCGCCAATTTGATGCGGTGGGCAGCGCTGCGATCGCGTTTTAGAAATTTAAAATGTTTTCTTAAATTATTGATATCGGGCGAAGCCACCGGCACAGCTAGTTTATTTATAATTCTCTTAACTATATTTTAGAGATAGTTACATGTTACAGAATAGTTACATTTAATTAAATACTAAAATATATAAATTCTAAATCAGTGCTTAAGGATCCTTCAAAAGTAAGTTTGTCAAAATTGATCGTTGGGTACAGGCCGAATATATATGTTTCTACATAAGTTTTAAGCGATAAATAAAGAATATCAGGTGAAGTTCACCCAGTATTCAGAGACTAACAATACTATAATATCTAGCAATATAAACAATATCACAAATTACCGGAAACCTCTATTGCATTTGCATCGATCAGGTGCGATGCAGTTCCCATTGTGGCAGCCTAGACTACAGTTTGGCCTGCAAAAGTACCCGTCTCCGTTGGAAATATATCTATCGAGACAAGAACAAGTGTTTGGTGCAACGCAAACACCGTTCACACAGGAAGAATTGCAGACGGGTTCACAATTAAATCTCTTCGTAATTTTATCTGAAAAATTTAAACAACAATAATTTCATTTTATTAGGGTTCCAAACTCAAACCATCCGAAATGTACCCTCATTCGGTTGTCCGTCTATCTCTTTGTTACCGGCTTCTGGTTTCTAAGCAGTAGATGTTGCGTGATTGAAGAACAAATTAACATACAAATAGACATACAAACATTCTATAATTGGTTTTCTGACTTCTACTGTCATTCTATACGGTAAACCAATCACTCTTTTTAAAATATATTCACAAGTTACAATTTTATTATATGTGTAAATGTGAGTTTAAGTTATCTTCTATGAGAATTTTTACCCATTCTTGTCTCTTATCTACTGTTAAAAAATGTACCTTAAATCACTCACCAATACTATTGTCATCAATACAGCCGCTCTTTGTTGCGGTCATTCGTGAGCCACGAGATGCGTTTGTTGGCTAACCTGACCGTGTGAATTTATCTTTGTACGTTAACAAAGGTGGTGTAATCTTCTATCTTGCGGTTTTTACAAAACACTACTGTATAAAGAGATTTGGTTGAATTCCTTGTTACATGAAGGTTGCGACATTTGCAGTGAAATAGAAGCTTTTTCTTTGCGGGATCATCATGAAACTCTTTCTCATCAAAATTGTACATATTCTTTGGTGGCACATCTTTTAATCCATCATAAAACTTACCAAACACTTATTAACTACATCCCCGTTTTCTTTAGATCTATTCCTGTTTACATTGTGACAAAATTTGTGCTTAAATTTTTGGTATCGAGCTGGAAATAATTGTCGTCAATTCCAGCCCGGAAGATCATTTTTAAAAATTTTGACTATTCTTATATTGAAATTGAAATAACTTTGAATCACTAATTTGATATGGTCTAGTCCGCTAAGCTACAGTCAGCCAAGGAAATGTGCTTTATAAATTAAAAACATGTGCTTCATATTTGCTTCCTCTTGCGCAGTTAATGTCGTGGATCGACCTGTATTAATCCCATGTTTTTTCATTTAAAATTTATCATATTACAACTATTTCTCGGTATCTTATACGGTTTACTTACTACGTTTATACGTACTTCACAATCTTTAATTTTTATCAGTACTTTTTCTAGAAATAGAGGCAAGTAATTTAACTTAACGCCATATTTTCGTGTACCAAGCTCAAAAATGCTTGATTTTTTTGGCATTATGAAATCTTGTTAAACAACGTACCAATGTTTACCAAATTTAACCAAAGAAACATGAACAACCTAAATCATATTACTGGGTAACACTGACAGTATCAAATTTGTCCAGGAATAGTCCAACATCGTCACACTGGACAAATATTCATCAAATTTGATAAAATTATGTGTTGGGTGGAAATAATTGTTAATTTATTAAATTTAGGCATTTCTTTGTTGGATAATAACTGTACTTACAAGATGGCTATAAAATCAAAATAGATTTCGGTAGGTAAGTTTGGGATAATATAAACACATATTTTCAATTTGTATTATTTTCAAAAGTAATTAAACTATGTGAATTTTGCTATTTTGTTTACCTACTCATATTTCTCGAAGGGTAATTTTTTGAAGAATGCAAAATTTCAGAACACTGAAAATTTATTAGGTGTAGAGCGTGTGATACCGGGTACTTAAAATGTCATTGCAGTTTGTGGCAATTGATTTATTTCGGAAGGAAGGAGTAAATTAGAAATTGAAACTTTTCGGTTTATGATGCCAGCATCTATCTAGAAATAAATTGTCACCATATTCAAGTCCGATTAAACATAAAGGACTGAATTCAAATTTTACAATGTCTTAATATCGAAATGGCGGCATCTTTATATTTCGTAACAAATTGACACCATACTAGATACTCAAGGCATTTTGAGAACGAGATCTAAGATGACGACACCTGTATCTATTGTAATAAATCGTCATTATATTAGATTTTTACTAAACTCAGATCCCAGAATTAATGTACAACAAAAATAGTGACAATATATTTCGAGAGAGAAATTTCGCCACCCCAGATCTCAAAAACATTATGAAATTGAAATTTAGTACACTGAAATTAATTGAAAACAAATATAATGCCAGTTTGTGGCTAATGATAAATGCTGCCAACTTGAATCTTAAAAACTTTGTGAAATTCTAATTTAGGACTCTAAAATTAGTCAAAAACAAGAGAAACAGAGAAAGAGACGTCGCCAATTTGTATCTAAAAACATTGTCAAATGCAAACTCAGCAGCATAATTTATTTTCAAAACCACTGCAAAATTCGAATTCTGCACTTAAAAAGTAGTCGCAGAGGAAGAAAGTGGTGATTTATTTTGAGACAGACGGATACCGTTATTTTGGATGTAAAAACATTATTATTTGAATTCAGCAACCAGAGGTTAGTCGAAATCGAATATAATAGCAATATTTATGAGAAAGGGAGATAACGCCATTTTGGTTCACAAAAATGTTACGAAATTCGAACTGAATACTCTAAAGTTAGCCGAAATCGAATATAATGACGATTCATTACGAGATAAACAGATGCCGCCATCTTAGATCTCAAAAACATTGTAAAATTCAAAGTCAGCATTCTAAAATTAGTTTAAAACGAATGAAATAGTGATTTATTCTGCAAGAGACAACGCTGACATCTTGTATTATTAAGAACATAGTTAATTTCACAGCATCCTAAGGTTAGTTTAAAACGAATATAGTGACGATATATTAACAGAAACACAGATACCGCCATCTTGGTTCTAAAACACTTTGGAAAATTCGAATTCTGCTCTCTAAGAATAGTATATTATACTCAAATTGAATAGATAATGTTCACTACGTAGGAGGCAGATGCCGCATTCTTTATTCTCTGAAACATTGTACAATTTTAATAGTAATGACAAATGCCACCATTTTAAATTCTGAAATAGCTGAAAGCAAAGAAGTACAAAACGGTACGTCAATAATAGGTGCAGCTGGCCAGAAGTCAAAAGCATGTTTAAGCATATACTGTGGTATTTTGCTATTGATTTCTCATTTAATTTAAGAAATTATACACAAAACCTTACAATTTTTTCTAACCACGCATTTTTTTTTTTTAATATATTGTAATTTGCGTCTAAGCTCAAAACCCATCTCATGGTTGGGTCACGTAGGGTTATTACTTGTCCTTTTTGATATATAGTTCACTTAATGTGACTAAGAAATGTCACAATAAATTAACAACATATTACAAAAGATAAGCAATAGTTAATCAAAATATCATCATGGTTAGAAACTTTTATTCTCCTATAATTAAATCAACTGAAGAATATCAACAAAATTACCAACTACCGTTACGTTAAAAGTACCAGCGTACGTGATTCAACACTTCCAAATGTAAATAGCAATGAGAGCGGAGAATAACTACAGTGCTTCGGCATCGGAGATACCTCCGATGCCGAAGCACGATGTCGATGCCGATTATATGATCTGTGATTAGAGGCCCGTGGGCGACTGTGGAGTAAATGAATTGTTTGTGTATATGTCGTAACAATTATATGAGCCGCGATACTATCTAAACCCAAACTATCTATATCCATGCAAAAATATTTCACACGGTAAATGAATCAATTTATCAGAAAATTTACGACAATTGGGGAAAAAATCAATAAAATATAAAATATTTTATACTTTTGATCACCTTAAAAACTTCGAGAATATCTACACATTTTCAAAATAATATACCCAAACCAGGCGTGGCTAGGTCAACGTCAAATATATTTTTAAGCCGTTTCTGTGATAGTTCAGAATTAATATCTAAATAGATAATTTGAGCAAAAAATTTGTTTTACAAAGTATCTAATTGGTCTTTAAGAAGGAGAACGTCAAGCGGTTGGGGTGAAGATTGGTACCATGTCCCCAAAATTAATTTTTGTAACATGATTTTTAGAACCACACGTATTGCAGTATTGACAAGGAGACTAATGTAAAAATTAACACATTTTTAATTTTTTGTAATAAAGTAACTAAAGATTTCAAATTTTAATTAAAAATTTTTTTTGTAAAACCGCCACCTACAAAACAAGCCCAAATAAATAAGCTGTTTCTGAATTTATTCGGTGCAAAAAGAGATAAATAATATTTATAAAAGCAATGTATGCAATTTCCTCAACTTCACATTGCTTCCACTTATCAAATTACCCTTTATTTACATAACCCTTTAAATACGACGATACATACGTAAATACTTCTTTTCTAATAAACTTAGCTTAATGAAAGATAAATAAAAATGTATGCATCCTAATCTTAAATTGCTCTAACAAACCTGCTTTTTTGTGTTATTAAGTACAAAAGAGACGACTACGATCAAAAATATTTCCTATACATAACAACCAAAGCGTTACACGTAGTGCACTGTAAGTACAATGAGTGTCATGCAACAGGATCAAGGCTTGCAGCTTGCAAGATGCTTACTGCGATTTACAAATAAACCCCACTTAATAGCTCCGTAATATTTCCCGCAGGGGTTCTGATTATAATAGCAAACCTTTTCAATGTAAGTATGGTTTAGAACGAATTGAAAATTAATTTAAAACTACGGCAACTGAGCAACCTTTGTGCATTTATGTTTTTTTTGTATATATCTGTAGTGTCATCAATCTTTTTGCCTCTACTAATATATTTTATGTATTATTTGTTTTCATGGCATAATATTTATGACGAATGCAACTAATTTCAGAAAATCTTTAATTTCTTTACGATTTTTTTGATTTTCGTCGATGTCACTAGTATTTATTAAACTCGTAATTCAATACATTTTTGGTTAGCATTTCAAATAAATAGACATACTTTTATGATCTCTACATTTAGCGTAACTACAGAAAGCTTTTAATTTTTGTTTTATCATGGGTTTGACATCTTTAATATTACGAAAGTTCCATTTCAACTACTCTTACCTTCAATAAGTTCGTATCCCTCCTTGCATTCACATACTCCAGGTTTTACGCAGGTCCCTCCCTCACATCCGTTCACACAATGCGGCGAACAAGACGTCTTTGAATTAATTTTGAACCTGAGAATATTAATTCAATATTATAATAACACAAACATACATTTCGAAGCAATGAATATCAGAAATTATTAAAATATAAGTGTAACCATTTGAAAAATCTTTGCCCTTATTTGATAGTGTATCATAAATGTGAAATTTTTATAAAAGCTGACTTCGCAAACTAAAAAAACTATTGGTAAAAAAAATGATGAACACTTTCTAGTTTGAGTTAGTTGATTTAGTTAACATTTTAGTATTATCGTGTCAACAAATTAACTAGATAGAAACAAATCAGAAGTTGCAAACAGACCAATACAGGAAATATTGAGCGTCATGTGATAATAATATATAAAAAAATCTATGCAGTTTGATAAACGAAAAGGATGTTCAGAATTGAATATTCACCTTTATATTTATATAATATAGTCAGACAATAAAAGTGTACTACTATTAATTTAAATTATTTCAAAGTATGAATGGTTTGATCTTACCATGGCTTATTTGTGTCTTGTAAAAAAATCGAAACACGTTATTTTTTTTTAATTTGCAGAAGTTCTGTTAGTAAAATGGTAACGGGAGAGTTACGATGAGCACATGATCTAAAAGCACCTTTATACCTAAACGGCATAACGAATATTTTCAATGGAAATAATCTAGATTACCACTCAATTATATAAGTAGTTAAAATATAACAATTTATTGAATTGAGAGCGACATGTTTTTATTTTTTAACAAAAACATTTTGTTATATAATTTTTCACTAGAAGGCTGCATTTAACGTATTTTTAGACAATTAACGCATTTATATTTCATATTAAGAACTACGATATCATCAATATCTATCAAATTCTAAAGTGTCTATGAAAACCGTAATCACTCACAAAGCAACCGCTCGATTTTTTTAGTCGTGCAAGCTAGTAATATGAAATAAAAAAATTCACTTGAATTTAACATTAATTCGTTAATACTGAGGCAAAATTATATAGTTACTAATTTCTTTTGAAATAATATTACACTCAATTTTCAAAATATTTCCTTGTAATCAGACTACAGCTCTACGGTCCGTTAAAAGTTACTGCGGATATGTCTGTTCCAAAAATTCAATCTCATAAAAATAATATTAGATGCGATCGATACGGGGATATTAGCAAAGATAATCTTTGCTGGTATCCCACCTGAAGATGTTGTAATACAACGAAACCTAGGTCGTGGTAAAGAAATTAAAGAAAGTAGAAATAATACTACATCACATAGTTTCAATTAATTGTGAATAAAACTTATCCTTTGTAGTTTTTACCTGTTCCATTTAAATTTAAACATTTAAGGATCTTTTAAAACTCTTCCAGATTCAATAGCTGTGAGGATGGTGATTTGCGTTCAGCTAAAGCAAACTAAAATCCTTAATACTAGAATCAAGCGACAAGTTTTTTAGCCATATATTTAAATTGCTCTATATAAAATATCTTTGTGTATCAACTGTTGAAAGGCCGATTAATATGGTATATTTTTGAGTGTCTGCGTTTAATCGTTTCTATAAAATGTAAGTAATAACGAGAGTACAAAACTTCAATTTTTTATTTATAAGGTATGATATTTAACGTAATTTTTACGTAACTTATCTTAAAGAGTATTATTTTCAAAATGACGGTTTAAAAACCGTATAAATTATTACTAAAGTTAGTGTCAAACTACCGCTTTCTCAAATTTTGGCTTTCAAATTAATACGCATTCATAAAAATGTCTATCCGACATATTCAATTGAACCTTATGAGTCACTATTACTTTTTGAAGACTTTTAGACCAAAATTTCTGTGGAACCAATGATATTTTATCAGAAGTTTTCCAGCGTCAATTTCATACCTTCTGGAAAATTAATCACTTTGGCGTAAACTAATTAGCTGACATGATATTTATATTAAAATTCGTGGGAAAACTCGCCTTTCAACCAGATTCAACAATCATTCTAATAAATAATATCAAATAATAGCTAAACTTTCTTTTCAATGTGCACAAGAAACCATTTTTGTACCATGACTTATGGAATGGACTTCGTGAAATTAATTTTGCTTACTTACTTTTTATCCAACAATTTTCAATATCTCATTTGTTCTTTACTAGCCAATACCAAATTGGTAACTTTACCAAAAATCGAAAGCCGCCCTCGTTATTTATACTAACTGAAGTGTTCGAGAAATTTCCATAATTTGTCATAAATCCATAGAAAAATTATTCACTATTAGACTGAAATTTACATAAATATTCAATACTAACATTTCATTTAGCCACCTACGAGTTTTCACTTTAGAAGTTATTCAAATCTCTTGAGACAGAACAATAAGCATCCTCAAAAGCTGCCGTTAAAGAACTTCAAAAAACCTGTATCACTTGCCTATATCCGAGTTTGCACTCGCATTTTTCTGGTCCAATGCAATTAGCGTTCTTACAGCCGGAGGTACATATCGGCTTACAGACATGCCCTTCCTCGGTAGACTCATGTCCTTCATGGCACGAGCATATGTTAGGACCCACGCAGGTACTATTTACGCAATCAGGTATGCAAATTGGCTTACACCTCGTACTGTCTGATTCTGTAAGTAATAAATGGATAAATTGAAAAATATTCTCTACTGGGGACGAAATTACAACGAACATTGCTTCTCTGCTGTTTGAGTTCATTGCTAAAGCAATCATGTTTACTAAACTCAATTATGTTATAAAAAAAAGCACAAGAAAAAATAAATGTCCTTAACGACACATTAAATTTTTAATCAAAAAGTGAAAATTAACCCTTGTTTAAGTTCCTACTGCCACTTGGATATAAATTCAGTTATCAGTCCTGTTATGACACCGGTACCAAGTGCCTTTCAAGGTTTAAATATTAAAATTAATGGCATACAATGGATCACATATTCCATACCTAATGATTTGGCATTTGATATTGAGATTTTATTTTTGAAATGCTACGGTTGAGACAGCCTCCACTTATCATTAGCGGTCATAGAGTTTTATAGGACAAAATATCTAAAATAAAAAATCGGTGAAGTACAATTCGAATCTTACGTGTTCTACACCATGGTTTATAATTTAATTACATTACAAATAATTTTTTAACATTACCAAAACTGCATATTATCCAAATTTTAGTATTCGAAGTAGGTACTATTTCTTTATTATGTTAACATTGTAATAAATTGATACATAATGAAAATATTCAGAAAAATAATTATTTTAAATTGAAGAATTTTTCCCTGTGACTTTTTGGCTATTCTTAATATATTGAAAGTTATTTGCTATTAAATAATAAAATAGTGTGGTTTTAAAGTAATTCATAGTTATTATCAAAACTCAATTTTGTCAATATTTCTCTGATGAGATAATTATTAAAATCGTAAAGACAACAACGAGTCTTTTTGTTCTATTAAGGAAAACAAATTGTGTACAGAATATTTGAACTTGCATGCAGAATATTTGAACATTCATTTAATGCCCAAAACCCAAATAAAACCTACACTTCTTATAGTTACGCCGAATTTCAAATTTTCATGTCAAATGATCTCCGTGAAAAAAATATCTATAATAGGTAGACACTGAGATGAATCCAAATGCATTTAATTTTTTTTTCAATTTCGGTACTAAACATTAAAAATGTCCAGATATTTATTTATATTTTGAAATATCTTTTCTATATCATGTAGACAGAATTCACTGTTATTTCTCTTTAGTCCTATTTCAGTTCCTGATCTGTAATATATTTAAGTTTAATAACCTTGTAACATTTCAGAGAATCTACTGAAAATGGAACATTATTTCAAAAGATTTTTTTCCTATCTGATAATCAAATATACTTTTTAGATAAGCAATTAATCTCCACCCCGACATTAGATAATGCACCCATATAAAGAGATAACTTTACTTACCTGAAATAAGTTTATATCCAGTTTTGCATTGACACTCTCCCGGCTTCACACAAGTTCCTCCCTCGCATCCATCTGGACATAGCGGCTTACAAATCTTTGTTGAGTTTGCTTCTAATCTGTTTAATAAATAAAATGAGTATTGTATTTAAATTTGGGTTTACTTCGACGTAAATTTTGTAAAAAAATATATGCTATACATACCTAACAACAATTTCTCTTCGCTTGTACATTCTCACTGTACCATTCATTACTTTTATATAATTAGTTCAGAAAAAAAAGTTGTAAACACTTTGGAATAATTAAATAATTAAATAATGTTGATTTGAAATAGAAACCAAAATAATGTTTACATGAATAAGAATCAATATTTCTTGCCCACCTATTCTAATATTGATTTAAAAATTAATTCAACGACGTCTGCAATATTTTACAGATACAATAAACACTGGTAGACTGATTGATAATAAAAATGCAAAAAAGGGTATTTATATTTGATATAGCTTTAAATGGAGTAGAAAGATTAAGTTTTATTTTAAAATTTAGTATAAACAGACAATTGGACATTCACATACTTTGGCGAAATTAAAATAATGTCGTATATTGACCAATTATAATTTAACATATTCCTTAATTATAGATATTTCAAGGCTAAAAAGCGATAAATGTACATTTACTTTTATTTTTAATAGCGTGTCCTTACGAACGTGTATAAATATTTAAAATGTAGCAATCAAAGCTTTTGAGATCCCCTGTATCCTGGTAATGTAACCACATAAAAATTTTAATTCCATTACGACCACAAAAATATTTTCTTTTCTAAAATTATTCCCAATTTCCTGAAATCTGAAATTGAAACCTTCCCATTCATAAATTATAACTTCTATCTTCTACAAATCGGTAGCTTTAAATGTGTCAAACCTTTGTTTACGGAGTACAAAGTGTCTTTGAAGTCAATTGGTGTAACAACATTTATATGTCAAAGTATTTCTTGTAGTATTACCAGCGTCCTTGTATTAAAGGCGACATATTAGTTAAACCTCCAACCGATTACCACATTCACAGCTCTTTAATCATTGTAGGGTTTTTATGTATAACAAAACTGAAAATTTCATTTTTGATATACGCCCCTTAATGAATCACAAGCCTACTAATTTACTTAATGAATATATTTTAATTACCTGTAACCGGTATTGCAATAGCATCTTTCTGGACCAGCACAAATGCCATTGGGACAACCTCCAGTACACACTGGCTGACAAATTTGTTCACTGCCAGTGCCGTTCGGTTCGTATCCGTTATTGCACAGACACTTATTGGGTTCTATACAGGTACCTTTTCCACATTCAGGCTGGCACTCCGGCTCGCATCTTTTCTTGTTAGATACTGCGAAATAAATGAACCTATAAAAACTCATAACATACTGAAATCACTTAGGTACTGATAGAACATTTTTTCATCTCACGAAATTTCCGCTTTTATGAAATAATTATGATGGATTCTATAGACGTGATAAATTTGGACACGAGTCTCATACCTCACGATACAAATAACTGTAGTCTCATGAATAATACATTTGTAATCTAACCCATGGCGCGCTGTCACTTTATGCTAAAGCCACTGCACAATAACTATACCGAACTTAAATATCATATTACGGAACTTGTCACGTTCTAGCTACAGATATATTCATTTATATGAAGAAACTTTTCTCCAATAGTTCTTAGAGAATAATTTTTATACAACGTTCATAGTGCCCTTTTCAGTAATTATTAATACCTGCTTATTGACTAGAGAATACTATAGAAAAAGAACGATCAGACAATGATAGAGCCTCTGCTAAAATATTAATGTCAATACTATACAAAACTAGCCGTTCTTAACAATGGCAACGAATATTCCTTCTGCTGTCATTTATTTTTTATTTAAAATCATATTTCATCAATGAAAAGTTCATTCTGCAATCTTTTTAAAAATGGATCATTAGATTTTTTACTAAGGGCAAACGTCATGTTCAGTACATTGCCTCTGGAAAAGAGCCTTTAGTAGACCAATGTGATATCAAAAGAGCTTCCTTGATTTTACGTTTTATAATTTTAGTATCCATTAAGATATATCTGACTTTCCCATTCCCATACACGTTCCCATTCTTCAAGCCTATCCTGAACTGAATGCGTGAACTTGTAAGGATATTAAGAAACATGATCTCCTCATTAGAAAGTTTACACGTCCTTTGGAGCAGTAATTTAACATCTGTATTTGTTCACATATTATGAACGTTGAATAACGAATCTTCATAAGCTGTAAGTCCAGAGGTGCGAATTTTTATCTGACTCAGTAAAAATAGATTATCGCATTTATTTTCATTAGTTCCATAAAAAATATCAGCTCTAACAATGAACATGGATGATATATGTCAAACTTATAATTATCGAGCGAGATACGCTTATGATTATTATAAAGTAGTTTAGAACCAATGGTACGATAATATCGAAGCTCCTAAAAATATTTCTTGTGTGCTTTCAACTCTATCAGAATAAGTAGAGTATATATGATTCCAGAGAACAATGGCATACTTGCGTTGCGAACGTATCTTACTTGTTCTTTATGCAAAACCAAGTATTTCACAGGCGTTGGTTACAATCCGCTCAATGTAAATATTAAAATGTGTCTATTGTTATACATAACGCCAAGATCACGCATGTTGTCAACAATATCAAGTAAATTCCCACCAATGACGTAATTAAAAGCGAGTTGATTTTTTTTCTTCGTAAACGTAATTTACTCACACTTAGAGAAGGTCAAGTGCAGCTTATTCTTAATGTAATATGGGTGGAGCTTATTGAGATCGATTTGCATTTTCAAACAACCATCTATGGTCCTTACAGGTGGAAACAGTTTTGGATCATTGGCATAAAAATTGTTTGAAAGTCATTCATGTCATAAATAAATAAAATAAACAAGTATGGGCCGAAAATAGATTCTTGTGATACACCAGAAGTCACTTGAATATATGGTGAGAGAAATCTATTTATTCTGACAGCTTGTAACCTCTTAATGAGGTGTGAGATGATGCAGATTGTTCTTGATACAACTGAATGCAAGCTTTCGTCTCAATATCAAATGTTCTACTTCCTCGAAGGCTTTTTTAAGCTACTATCTGGAATCAAGTGACTCAAATAACATAATATTAATAACGTTAGGAACAAATAAGAGGTTAGTGATTGTAGATCTCCTGCGAACAAAGCCATATACTTTGACATGATATGTTAATGAGCTATGGGATTCAAACGATTATTCTTTTCTAAGTTTTTGGAACTTTTCTAAAATTTTAAGAATTAAAGAGAGAGAATGGAAATTGGTCCATAATTTTCTACCTTTTATTTGAATCTATTCTTATGTACAGGTATTATATATGCTATTTTCCAATAAGTGGGGAATATGTCATATGCAATGCACTTTTTAAATAACATGGCTAAAGGTACACATATGGTATCTGCTGTATATTTGAAGAAAGAGGGTTCAATGGTACTGGTCTGATCCTGGTTATTTGTTTGCCCAACTGCCGCAACTTCAAAAGAGATCAAAATACACTAATATTAGAATGATCCGTCATAGTAACTTTTTTTTAAAACTGTCGATAAAATTGTCTAGGCAAAAATCAGTCAGACTAAACGTCAAAAAAAAACCAGAAAACATTTGACATATCTCTTGTGTATCAACACTAACTTAACTAAGGTGACTTGTGACTTAACCAATGAAATGGTAAAATTTGTCTTCTAAGTAAAAAATGTTTCCCGGTTACATAACATGGAACAATTAATCATTATATGCAGAGACGCTGCCATTACATTTCTATTTAACCCATGTTCGCTCTTTGCGCTTAGAGACTTGTATAAGCTTACAAGTGAAACAAAACAGAAGGTACTTTACATTTTAGGTAATCTTTTGTACAGGGCTGTCCATAATATTATAAATAAGATTATAAAAAAATAAGATTATAAAAAGTGTTACAGCACATTTGGTTGGAAGTTCCTTTATCTTCTTGATCTAATACATGTTTTAAATTTTATTATTAATTACATTATCGATAGAAGTTCTATTTTTTACTCAGTTTGACTGGAAAACATAAATTGGGATTGCAGATGATGGTTAATGTGAGAGGCGAATTTTTACGATTCTCCTTTAAAACTAGATTTGCTACTATACTAGATTTGTTTAAAATTCGTGAATAAATATATTAATTGTGGTGCGAGCTATATGAGAGTACATGTAAATATCTGGATGCAATATCTTACTTCACGCTGCCAATCAATTGACGGTATATTATAATCACCTACAATACGAATATTACTCTCGATCTGTTCTACATACGTATTCTGTAGTGGAACAGAGCAAATGAGTTTTTAGAACAAAGTGCATTTGGTGGGAGACTGACTACACATCGGACAAATTTCCGAATATTTACAGAAAAAATCAATACTATTTCTTCTACCTCGAGCCTTTCATAATCAGTGGGTCATAAGCTCTAAGAATTCGGATCATAAAGCCATCAAAACTCTACCTCTATTCTGTTTGACACTCGTATAAATGTCCCTATTCCGACGATAAATCGCATATTTATCGTTATTAAATTCTAAATTCGTTGTACCGCTGATAGCCATATTATTTGCCAGAATATTTAAATAATAGTTATATTAGTCTTTCAAATTTTATCTAATTCCACCATAGCACTGACAATTAAAGAATTACTCATAGTTGGTCATAAAGTAAATTATTGATTATTCTTGCAATAATAATACGCAGAAAAATAATGAAAGTTCTCATTTTATTTACGAAACGTTTTCTATGAATATTACGATGTGAGATATTTTTGAGTGTAGTATAGGTTCAATACTATAATCCCAATTTTATTACCCATTTTACCATAGTTTTAGAATTACTTCTGTCTGAATATATAAACGAGATTCTTGACCAAAGAAACACTTAAAACTTTTTTACATACAATCACATCTATCCCTTTTTTGTGATTGCATTATTTGATACTTTACTATAATGCACAGAATATATAATTTCTTATTGCGACCTGTAAGATTTGTACACCAACTTTCCAATGCCATTAGTGCTAAAGACACAATTTTACAATCATCTATCAATTAATATTATTGTGTACTTCGTATATTGATTTCAAATTCACTAGCAAAGTGGACCTGACATAGCATTGTCTCCCATCCATTTAAATCTCCACGACAACTAAATACTTATACAAAAAAAATCATTACATTTCATAAATATTTCTAAGCACTTACCTGAAGCGAGTCTATATCCCTTGTCACACTGACAATTGTCTGGACCGACGCACCTGCCTCCATCGCAGCCGTTCGGGCAGAGCAGAGAACAATTGTTAGTTTTGTTATCCCATCTAAAATATTAAATAAATATATATTCATTATTACATATTTCTTCAGCATATTAATCCCACCAAAATCTGATCATGGAAAACGTTTTTTTAAAGATAATAAACTTGTTATAGAGATCTTGGGAGTAAGGCGCGTTCCTCTCAAACTAATGCCATGAGAGAAACGTCACGGTACATAAGTTTAGGGTATGCCTTGATAGGAAATCCATATAATGTTTTGCAAGATGTATGGAATCGTTGACAGCTCTGTGGTTATGATGAATATGTACGGGGATAAAGTTAAAAATTAAGAAAACTTAATACAAAGTCGATCTATACTCGTAAAAAAGTCAAATCAAAATACAAGGAAGATGGAAAGAGCTTTTTAAGAGCAATCCAGTGATATCCATAAAATACCACATAATAAAGCAAAGCGGTGCCGGGAACGTAAAAAATATTATCCATTAAAGTACACGTATTTACGTAAAACATATGGACATGTCCACAATACAGGCACACTCCGATTTGCTTTATTATATTTAAGAGAGGTATGACTATATATGCATAATACGAATGACCATACTAGATTTTTTGTAGTGAAAAAAAAATAAAAACAAATGCAGTGCCTACCTATTCAACTTTTGAACATGGCTCAATCAAAAATAATATATATTATCGATATCAATATATTTTTTTTTTAAATAATGGTTTGATTAGATTGGCACATTAATTACAACAACAAAGCCAAGAGTTTAGAAATTTTATTTACGGTAAGGTTGTACAGATTTTGTATGAATAGAACATGTAATTTTGGTATTAAGGGAACATAAGAATGACATAGTACACAAAAGCCCACCGTCTTAAATGTTTTTAATTTCTTGTTGCTTAATGGTTAGCAATTAGGTTCATATGTATATGTTATCAAATATTTCATTAATTAAACTAACTTTATTATATTTTACAAGTAATCATCAAATAACTTTGATGATTCCAATGTAATTTTGATAATTTTCTTATCAATAGTCGCCGCGGATAAGAATCACATATTTACTAAAAAAATAAATTTAAAAATTGGAAATAATTGAATTTAATAAACTACAAATATGTAAATTTGTAGAGTACTGTATTTGGATAAACATTTTGTTAAACAATTCGTATAAAATAGAGAAAGCCACAGATTTAAAATTAATCGCAAAAATGGATTTTATGGTCACCTAAAACCCTCGTTGCACTCGCAGTGATCTGGCGCTATGCAGATGCCATTCTCGCATCCGTCTTTGCAAATGGCAACGCAGACATGGCTCAGGTTCATTTTCTCGTAGCCGGCTTGACACCGGCATGTGTTGACGTCCACGCAGTAGCCGTTTTGACAGAGCGGTTCACATATCGGCGCGCATGAGTCACTCGACGTTTTCGATACTATTCAATCGTTAAATAATTAATTTCAATGTTAGATGTGAAACGTATGACAATTATTTTTTTTGTGACCCATTTTGATTTAATGACAAAAATGTGATAAAATCCATTTGTAGTTTCTCAAATTGATTCACTTGGATTTTCATTTGTATCTTATATTTATAGAATATATACTAAAATATTTAGAAGAATATATACTAAGATATTTACAAATTTCACGAAAGGATAATCGAAAGATTTATTTAAAACTATATTATCATAAAGACAATGTTTTATTCGGTAAATTTTTTTGAATTTTGAAAGAAATTTATTTTAAATGCACCGCGGATATCATCCACAGATCTGCACATTTTACATAAATGCTCTGTCGGCCATAAGGCAAACCTAATAATTTTTTGTGACCTTCATTTGATATTTAAATTTGAATCCTATTAAATATAGTCATACTCAGTTAAGTAATTTAATTTTTATAAGCAATTATTTAACCTAATCCACAATAACAGGTTCTTAAACGCACAAGATGAACTGTTGCTTATATTCTTTAATCAACTGACTTAAGAGTTAACGAGGAAATCCTTTTAAATTGCAAACTACATACAAGTGAGACTATTTTTGTTGCTTTTTAATTGAGTTTAAAAAGAAGAAGGTTCTTATTTAAATTGTACTATTTTGTTTATATTGCCTCAAATATTTGTTATTTATAAACCAATTTGGACGTTTCTTGGAGGACTTATGGAGTAAATTTGGCAAGCGAAATTCAGCATCTATTTGTGGGTGTAAATGGACGTGAGAGGGAAAGAGAAGCGTCAATTTGGCACCAATTCCAAAATCTATAAGTAATAGTATTTTACAAATTTATTTATGTTCGGAAACAATATTGTACCGCAAACATTTCCAACTATTCGCATTTTCATTATTTATTACTTTTCAATGCGTTTTCTTCCAACTTTAAATAACCAATTTGAGGCCAGATCAAAGTTTTTGTCAAAAAGTTTTTTATGATCAACAATCAGTTATGTTGTCAAAGTTTTTATTTTCAAGGTTTTTTTTCTTAATGTAATAAAAATATATCAAAAATCTCGATACAGTGATTTTTGGAAAACTTTGATTTTGCCTTACGTTACGATTTTCTAGTAACTTTTATTAGATTTAGTTTTGTCTTTATTCAATTACTTTAAATATGTGTGTGTATATATATATATATATATATATATATATATATATATATATATATATATATATATATATATATATATATATATATATATATATATATATATATATATATATATATAGCAAAATTGAAATATAGCAATTTTAAACGTAGTGGATTGCAAGAAAATTCAATAATAATACTGTACCATAAGACGATCAAAAATATATAAACAAAGCAAATAAATTAAAAATAACACGAGTGCTAGATATGTAAAAGCGATTAAAAATATAGCAATAAAACGATGTAGAAACTACGAAATAATTCAAAGGTGGGTGCTATTTAAAACGTTTTTCAGAGGCGCATTTTCTCAAAAAATCTTTGACTTTACTCGCCAACTAATTTGATTGAGATTTGCGGGTAGTATGTTTGTAAAATTGAATCTTACATCGGACCATTATGTTAAACAAGACAAATATGTAAGTATACAATATTTAAAAAAAAAATTACAATCAATATACCGTTCAAATAAAATCCTTTTGCACAGGAACAGACTCCGGGAGCATCACAAGTACCGCCTTTGCAACCACCTGGACATTCAGGCTTGCAAACGTGCATCCTGGAGGTATCACGGCTATGTCCAACTTTGCACTTGCATGTATTCGGAGATACGCAAATTGAATTGATGCATTCGTTCGTACAAACTGGGTTGCAGTGGAACTTCTTCTTTGAATCATGCATGTAACCCGCTTTACAGGTACATGTGTTCGGCGCTGTGCACTGTCCGTTTATGCAGGTAAGGTCACATTTAGGGAGACATTGGAGGCTATGAAAGTGAGTTGATTATGAGAAGTAATATTTATTTCCACAAAGAGAGTTATTGGTTTTATGAAGGATTATAACTTAAGTAAGTAATCGATATGTATTTTGAGATATTAGCGTAGGACCTCGGTTCTGCCCGTGTTCCTTAAATGTGGAGTACTGGCTAGTTTACGTGCAATTTACTTGAGAAAAGTTATACCATATTACATGTTTCTAGATATTCAAAATTTCTATGTCAGGTGTCGGTTTAAGAGGGTATCATATGTTGTTAGTTAAGATAATTACTGTGGTTATTAAATGTAAATAAATTGGAATTAAAACATAATTAAATAAATACCAGCATCTACAGAAGGATTGTGACGCCACATATATATAATACTTGTTTATAAAAGAAATAATGGTATTACATATTTATCGATTAAGTATTAATAGAGTTGGGTAATAATATTTATGATACAGATGTCGAGCACGCGTCCAAGGTATAAAACTCCAAATTTTCTTTATAATCCGTGCGAAGGTTTTTGCGTGATGCATGCCGAGTCCCGGGTTCGTTTTTATATGTTTGGGTAAAGAGACTTTAGTTGTAACTTCTCGCCGTTTTTTTTACTTAGGGTAAAGTAGGATAGATGAAATAATTTTTTATTAATAAAAAAACTAATTCCAAAAAAACACAAACTCCAGTTGCAGCTGAACTGACAATTTAATCACTATTTTTCACCTTCTGTTTGTTTGTAACGTTTTATATTTTGTTAAAATTTATTAACTTGCACTAAAGCAAACATCTTTCTATAAAATTACATTTTAGGTGAACATTTCAATTCGCCGAAATTTTAAGACAATTTTGCTAATTATATTTCTCCTCTCGGTGACAAGTACATAAAATGTACTAAAAATACTGGAAAGATCAATACCAATCTATAAATAACCCGCGCACACTAAAAAAATTTCGGAGTCGTTGCTGTCAAGTCGAGTCCAATTTCTTGCTTAATTTTTGATTGCGTATATTTTGAGAAATCTTTCCCTGTACTACGTTGTCGCTCGCGAATAGGTCATTTAATAACTTAGTTTTAATTATTGAAAAAAATTGTTCGATAAAGTCAAGAGAAGATATAAATGTTGTTAAATTATTAAGAATATTAATTCACGATCGTCTAAATTAATCTTAACTAATATTATAAATGTAAGTATTTTTGTTTGTTTGTTATTAACATCTTTTTAATAAATTAACCAATCCTTATCAAATTTTGCATTACATTAAGAAATAATATATAAAAAGAAAAAATATCCATTTCTTTAAGGAATGACAAAGACAATATTTCTTAGTGTAGAATTCGGTGTCTTCACTCCTTTAATGATTCAATGTAACACCAACTATCTACCGCTATTTTTTTCTCAGATTGAAATATACTTAAATCATGTGCAAAATTTGCAATATATGAAATATCAAAGTCAGTCACTTATTAATTATTGTGAAGATGAAATCGCTGGTGATGGCCTGTCAATAAACTCATTAAAAATTCATTAATTAAAAGCCAATATATACATGGACTTAAAGATGTTGTAATTTACAACATGTAATTATTGACAGCCAATTATTGATTTATCTACTTGTAAACTGTACGCTTCATAACTAACATAACCGCATTCGTTGTAAAGTACAATTTATTACATTACATTATTCAAAGCAAACTTAAAACAAGCTTAACTTTTTTACGACAGTTAATAATTCTGGGTAATACTGTTTATTATAATTACATTGCAGACTGAATCTAAGTATATGAATTGAATAAGTATATACCACGTTGCCTAATTTTCAACATTTCATTATCTAAAAGTGCATTAAAAATATAAATATATGTATATCCTCTTCATTTTATGTACATATATTATACTCATTAAATTCGGATTCCGATTTTGAAAAATAAACAATTTTTATTTTATTTGTTTATTTTCAGTAGTTCATCTATGGTATTATGATATAATACATTATATTTCACAATATGAAGGTAATTTATAAGTAATATATAAATAATTTTATATAAACAACAGAAAGAAAGCTCTTACCTTGGAATTAGAAAATTTCTATAATAGCCAGGGCAGCAGAACTCCTCGTTGACATTGATGGGTACCTTCTGAAATATTTAAAAAGGTGATATTCAAATTATTATCCATTACTTATATAAGAGGATTATGTGATATATAATCCATTACTTATATAATGGGAAACATTATTATACAAGTTATGGTGATGAATACATGTGTGTACTTGTCTGTTACGGCAAGGAACATATATTGATTGATGTAAGAAGGAAGTGACAAAATGAAACTCTTTGTTTGTCTCGCTTTCACACGTCAACTTCTCAACTGATCTCCTTCAAATGTTATATACATTTAGTGTTATAAAAATAAACATAATATTACTTTTATTAAGAAATAACATTTCCTTGTTAATAATTTAAAATAAAACACTCTGTTAGGAATAAAAGCGTGAGGATAAGAATGAATCAATAAAATCTTTTTAATTTTGCAAATAATTTTTAAATGGCATAATAATTTTTTTTATTTTTTATACGAGCAAGTAATTAGGATCTTGGTATGTATTCATATAAATGAAAAAAGTCCAATAAAATGCTAATAGCACAAAACGTGTTAAGGAAATAAATCAGCAAAAGATGGGTATTGTTATACCTTGGATAATAAATCAAATTTTAATGCGTGCATAAAATTAATCCAAGGATAATTGCTTTATTATCTTCTGTCTTTTGAGTTTACTTTGTAAGAATCGATTTTCATATATAGCGTCCAGTTTGAAGTTTTATGAATAGTAAAATCAGAACTTAAAGACGTACGAAGTTAAGAGCGTTAAAAAAAATGTAGTCAGTTAATTTCTGGAATATCTTTAATAGACGTATCGAATTATTTACTGATAGTTATACGCGTCGTTTGTTTGGCTGAAAGAATTGCTTTTAACAAAAACATTATTAAAGAAAGACAAATTTTCACCTTTACAATTAAAATAGAATTCATTTATTATTTATTGAAAGGCTCACAAAACAAATTACAGTCACGTAGATGTATAATAAAAATAATGGAGTATAAAACTATACCATAACTCTAATTATTTGTGCATAAATTGGCTAGAGTACTCATGTATACATTTTCAAGGGTTACTTGTGTTATTAAATACTCGTATATTATAAAATGTATTGACCAATTATTAAAGTATAACTTAGAACTATTTTATTTTCTACACACTGAACAAATCATTAATTCTATTGTAGCTGGTTTTAATTTATAAATTATATATTATGTATTTTTCTCTCTCTACTCTACTTGTTGAGTGTAGAGGGAGGTCAGCACTTTTTCTGCGCGCAGCTAGTGATGAAAAATTAAATCTCTGTAGTTGGATTTTATAGGATTTATGCTCTCGCCCAAGATGAATTCGGAATTAATTTGTTTGATGAATACAGAATAAATTTTTTGCACGAATATAATTTGTTTTTTTTTCAATAACGTGCTGAAGAATCGTATAATTTATTTATTTCTTTAGGCAAAAGTCAAATGTGCTAATTTGGGCTTAATATAAAAGCCTAGAAGAGAATATAGTTGGCCAAAAAAGGCAGCAGTGGATGGCCACAGACAGAGGAGATGCGATTAGCGACATCCAAATTGACCTCGTCATTTCCTTTAATAGGGCCAGGGCTAATTGTGGAAGTCCCATCAAACGATTTTGCCCAGCAATTCAGTCGAGGTGCAATATAATCGAGGTAAATAAGATATATATACTCGAGATAATAACGTGTGTAACGTAATCGAGGTAATCTTTTATTATATTGCTTTTTAGAATCTTTTATTTATAGTGGTTTTAACAATGAATCTTTTATTTATAGTGTTTTTTAGAATCTGATTATTATAGTAACGGAGCTCCGAAAGTTTTTAAATTAATTTATTTGAAGTGAATTTTATTCGAATTTATATTTAATACTGAAAAAGCAGTATTAGAAACGAAAGTAGATTGTAATTTAATCACCTTTAAAATTACAAATTGTAAAATTCATTTAAGAATGTGAGTGGAACGGATTTTATTTTATTTTGTTATGATATTGGAAAATGTGTTGAAATTTAAAATTTAGAAATTTGTGATATTCATGAATGGCCATTGAAGTAATTAGAGTAAATTATCTACAGATCGGTCTGAGCAATAATCTTGCTGAAGCCGCGGGAACTTTGCCAACATCGTCCGAGGCAACGAAATATATTCGTGTGGGAACCATGTTGGACGTGGATTCTTATGTACTAATACGCAGGAGATGCACCAGCAGCCAGAAAGAAGAAACAGAATTGTTACTTAATATAGCTCCTATCATCATCTGTACACGGATACAATATGTTTATGCAAGTATTCGTGAAATTACCAAATATTAATGATAAATATGAATTGATAGCTTTCTTAATTAAAGCTGTCACTGGCTTTTATCATCTAGTCAAAACTAATTGAATGTTCATTTTATCATTTCGGCTGTAGGTAAAGTGAACCATCCAGTGGAAACTAATTTTAATGCACATTTTAATGTTCTTGCTAAATGGAATCATGTCGCTAATCAGATTCAATTCCATTAACAGAACTTTAGAATTGTAATCATTAAATATCATTATGTGATAATATTTTATATCTTCTATCCTACAAAATCAAAGTCTCTTTCAATGTTAACTTCTTAGTCTGACGTTACTAAATGTTTTTAATTTTGTTGTATAAATTTGAACTTGTTCATTTATGTTTTACTTGAAAATAATTATATCGTGTTCATATTTTTATTAAAAAATGTTCCATTTACATTTAATGATAACAGTATTTATATTTATATACAGTGCTACCTATTTTATAAATTCCAAGACGATATTATCGCATGGGAGCTGACACGAACAATTGTTTTCCAATATGAATCGTTGTAGACGCAACCATGTAGTCTAGTAAGTTGACTTGAAATTAGAAAGTTCATTACCGGGTTTCTACGATGGAAATGCTTTAGTTCAAAATTTTGACTTTTTAAAATACACCGATTTAGAAAGAAAACAATAAAACCAACATTCCGAATTTAATTTTTTTTAAATTACAATTCCAATACACCAATTCTCATAATATTTACAAAAATTATGGAGATATATAAAATTAATAATTCGGGAACCATTGTACCAATATATTGAGGAAAAAATCATTTAAAAAATTATTTATTTTAAAAAAAATGTTATACTCTTACAATTTTTTATTTTTAGCATTTTAGCAAGACATACATTTTAGGAAGCAGATTCATTTGGTACAATGTAGTTAAAAAACAATGAAGTTTGAATATTCAAAACCATCAGAAAAATACTTAAAAAAATACACCACAATTAATAATTAAGTTATTAAAGAATATGTGGTTTAATTAACTGGTACTGAAAGCGAAATATTTCTTTTATTTATGTAAGCATCAAATCCTCGCCACTATCTTCATGTATATTCATTGGGCTAATGAATTCTTAAAAAAAAACATACAAAGCTTTCCAGGCGGTCGTAGAATTCGTAGAACTTTTATATAGAGGTCGTAGAAACTTTTATAATATAATAATAAACCGAATATAATGTGTGGAAATGTTGTGATTATTTAGACCTGGTGACATCAAATAAACATAATAGCACCATGTAATGTCTTCATTGCATTCTATATACTCTGTCCTTGCCTATGTATTTTTTTGTATAGTTTCGATTGATTAATAAAAAGCACCGCTTTCTTGTCTCGTACATAACCACGTCGTTTTATTAGATTACGGACCCAGTATGCCCTATAGTTATCACAAAAAAACTTGGTTAAAATTCCATAAGCTATAACTAGAGTAGATATAAGCATTATTGTGTTAAAAAAGATCAAAGGATTTATTATTATCATCGTGCAACTAACAGAAATGACGTCGCCCTTATTTCTAACCCACGTTCCAAAGTTAAAGGGCCGCGGAAATTATTACAAATGGGCGTTTGCAACGGAAAATTTATTGATTTTGGAAGGCATATTAAGTTGTATCAAGCACGAATACCCAGCTACAGCAGCCGCAGAAGTTGAAAAGCGAAGGCTCAGTTAGTTCTGGCTATCTATCCGTTATTGTACGTTCACATAAAGAAAGCTTCAAGCGCAAAAAGTTTATAGGAGAAATTGAAGACCATGTTCGATTTTTCCAGGTTCTCCCGAACAATAACATTACTGCGTAATCTAATGTGGATTCGCCCCGATAACTGCAATTCAGTGACCAACTATGTTATGCAAATTATTGAGACCACTCAGAAATTATCAGGAACAGGTCTTACCGTGAATGGCGAGTGGATTGGCTGTTTAATGCTGGCGTGTTTACCAGAAAATTACTATCCTGTGATAACGGCGATAAAACTTTCCGGAATCGCCATTTCTTCTGACGTATTGAAAACAAAGTTGACTGATATAGCGGAAAAGGATTCAGAAACCGGAAATGCATTCTTGAGCAGAGGGCAGCAATATTATAAAGTTGTTAATCACAGCAAGAAGAATAACAGCTCCAGTCACGATAGCGGTGGATAGTATATAACCGGCTCGAATGTAAATAAATCAGATAAAACGAATATAAAATGTTATCGTTCCAAGGAGTTTGGACATAACAAATCTCAGTGTAAACAGAATTATAACAAGCAAGTAAAGAAGACGAACGAATTTTCCGTAGCTTTCTTAAGTGGAAATTACAATAAACACAACTTTTATTTGGATAGCGACGCAACTGTTCAAAATATGTCAAAATTATAAAGAATACATGTTTTACACCCACCGAAAGTCTATGCCAGCTCAGGAGATCTGAATATCGTGACCTAACTCCCAGTTCAAGCATGAAGTTAATTTGAAGGACGTTCTATGTGTACCTAACCTCGCAACAAATTTGATATGGATAAATCAGTCAGACTTATAATAAACGGCAATAGAGTGGAGTTTAAAGAAAAGTACTGCAATGTTTACAATACAGAAAACAGATTGGTGAATGTGGTGAATCAGATAGAGGTTGTTTACAAGTTAGTCATAGAACATAAACAATGTTTGTTTACATAAAAAATTCTGGGCAGAGGCAACAAACACAGCTGTCTATCTAATGAATAGATCTGTCGCATCTGGATCTAATAAAACTCCGTATGAGCTCTGGACAAAGAAAAAACAGATTTGAGCCATATTCGCATATTTACCAGTCAAGTAATGGTTAAAGGGAAGCGACGTAAGTGGGGTACTAAATGAAAGAAGCATATCCAAGTTGGTTTTTCTGAGGACGTCAAAGGCTTCAGTCTATGATCCCATTAAATAAATATGTAAGAACTAGTCGAGATGCAATAGTTTATGAAAATATACAAAGAAACAATATAAATAATGCAAGTATTAGTTCAGTTGGAGATATCTAAGCAGAGGATACAAGCAGCTGTATTGAAATAAAAGATGAACATATTTCGAATTCTGTTGAGCCAAACATTTCAGAATCAGGGGATCACCTTGATTTGTCTCCTACATTACAGCAGTTTAGCGAGCTTGAGGAAGAATAAGAAACAGTACCATAATAAACAGTAAACAACAAACTAGTGAGAGGGCCCCCAAATCGTTATGGTTATACAAACCTCTGTACAAGTACAATGATCCTGTCAGTTTCCGAGAAGCTCTGAAGAGTCCAAACTGAGAAGAATGGATTGAGGTAATGAAAAATGAGTTGCAAGCATTTGAGAAAAACAAAGGGTGGACTTCAGTGGATGAGTTACCTTCAGATAAGACATTAGTGCAGTGCAAGTGGGTTTTCAAAAGAAAAGTTAGTGATAACAATGCATTACGATATAAATGCGCGTTTGGTAGCAAAGGGCTTTGCTGAGAGGCCTGGCATCTATTATGATGAGACCTTTTCCATAATCATGCGATATTCTATTCTCAAATTGCTTTAGCTGTACAGCAAAATTTTAATATCACTCATATAAATGTGAAAACAGCTTTCTTAAATGGCCATCTCAAAGAAAATATTTATATGGTTCAACGAGACATTAATTGTGATGTTAACAAGGAAAAGGATATTGTTAAAATAAGTAAAGCAATTTATGGGTTAAACAATTGTCTAGGTCATAGAACGAGAGAGTAGAAAAATGTTTATGTGAATTAGGATTCAAAAAGAGTCGCTTAAAGCCATGTGTTTACACAAAAATTAATAATAGCGTAAAAATTATTATTGCGTTATATATTGATGGTTTTTTGTTTATTCAAGTAGTAATAATAAAGGAGAAACTGAAAAATAAATTTCTGTATTATGTTCTAACTTTAAGGATAAAGAATTTAGGACAGTTTCAGCAATGTTTAGGGATGAGAGTTAAAACTGATGAAATATGTTATGTAATTACTTTGGATAAAAAACAATATATAGAACAGTTATTGGATAAGTTTAATATGATATATTGTAAAGAAATGATATATATTTAAGATCTTTACTATGTGAATTGACTGGTAATTTATGTACTGTACGTTTGTTTAATGATAGCCAAAGTGCACAGAAGTTGATGGCAAATTATGTGCATCATAGAAAAAGTAAACACATTGATATTAGACATAATTTTGTCAAAGACGTGATTAATGATAAAATTATAAGTTTGGAATATATGCCAACAACTACTAGCTGATGTCCTTTCTAAAACTTTGACTCCCATGAAACATTATAAATTTATAGAAATAATTTATAGAATAAAATGTAAATAGAGTATTAAAGTGAAATACTGTTATTGTTTCATATATTTATTGTAGTTGGGGTATTATGATTATTTTGACCTGGTATCATGAAATAAACATAACAGTACCATCTGATATCGCCATCGTATTCTACATACTTGTCTATATATATTTTTTTGTACAGTTTCAGTTGATTATTAAAAGGCACCGCTTTCTTGTCTCACACATAACTACGTCGTTTTATTAAGAATTAAGTTATTTACTGTGCAGGATCTTTATGATTTTGTTTCCAAATATCACGTTAATGCCAAATACCATGTTAAGAATCCAAATACCATCTTAAGAATAATTTATATTATTCTGGCAGTTACGTACACCTAAACCGAATTAGTGTTAATTGAATTTTCTTGTTTTGTTTCGTCCGTAACATTATACAAATGAATATTTATAGTTATTATTATTTTCCACAAAATATAACAAAGATATAAAAATGTTTTTATCGAGATAATTTAACTTTCAAAGTAATCAAAAAGTGTCCATCATTTTAACATAGTGGAAAGGATTTATTGAAATAGTGACGAATATTCGGCAACTATTCAATACTCGACTAATTGGATACATTTAAAGTGTTAAGCCGAATGCATTACTGGGATGAAAACTACCGCATTGCCAGGTGCCAGCTTCGAAAAACCGAAAAAAATACTGCTTCCTATGTAAAAACTATACTTTGTTACTGTCCGACATTACGAAAACTATGCTCTGTTTATTGGCCGCTAAGGAAATGCATTTTTATTATTTCTTAAGTAGCGATTTCTTGGGCGAAGTAATTTCCAAGTTTGATCACTCTTTCCGGCAATGAGAAAAGAACATTTGAGCTCTATAAGTCCTTCAGAGGTCTTCCATTTGATTCTAACAGGTGGTGAGTTGGAGCTGATGCATTGATCTCGTCACGTTACCTATATAGCGATATAGTGACAACATATAGAATACCTTCGGATATTCATATATGCACTAAATTCGGCGAAACAATTTGGCTGTAATTTCGTATATTTAGCAACGACCATTGCTGAACACTGGGTATTCGGCTTACGGCCGAATATTTGGATATATTATTTTTTGTAACTTTGCGATTTATTGCGTTAGTAATTTACGGTAGTATATGTATATATATATATATATATATATATATATATATATACATATATATTTGTATATATATATATATATATATATATATATATATATACATATACATATATATATTTATATACATATATATATATATATATATATATATATATATATATATATATATATATATATTGTGTGTGTGTGTGTGTATGTATACGTCGAATCTGAGCATGATACGAAAAATAAGTGCGTGATATTTATAATTAGGAATGAAGTACCCTATACAAACAATACAACTCAATTTATCTCAACGAATCAACTTAACCCATACAGAATATCGATAAAAATATCTATAATGTCCCTGCCATATTTTTTTCGATATCTTCCACTTCCGTTGACACCGTGACGTCATATAAAAGATTTATCGCCGCGTCTTCTAATCATAAAACATGACTCAAGTTGACCTAGAAGTCAACTTGCAGAACTGTAAGTAACTTGGAGGTTTTACACACTCGTGCATACTTAATATCTAAAAGTTTGAACAACTGGCGGGATACGTTGCAACCTGCACCCGTGTAGTTTTTGTCACTTCTGGGAGCACTTGCGTGCTAAATGCCTTTGAAAAATAAACTTTTTGATTCTTATTGTAAGTTTCCGCCATACATGAGGAAAAAATGTGGTCTCCTAAAGTTACCATTAAATCAGCATTACCTCGATTTTTTCCAAAATATATCCTGAATTACAAATTACCAAATAAACGCTCTATTAAAATGACGTCCAGAAGAATATTGCATTGTACCTTACAGTAATTAATTTTATGACTACACCCACTGAATTATCCAAAAGTTATATAATTTAAAAGAACAATTATAACTAATACCGCTCTCATTATTTTCGTTTATGCCATAACCATATTGTTGTTTATTTATTTTATTAGTAACTAGCTACCGGTTCCGGCTTTGTCCAGGCTAAAAGGGACCATGGCTGTATATAGTTTTAATTGCTTTTTTTATATAGTAATTTTCTTCGGTTAGAGATTTTCTAAGAACGCTAAGCACATTTATATGATAGTTTAATTATAAATCTCTTTGATTATTTCAAAATCTCCATACACACTTCCACACCTACTTGCACACCTTTATGGATTGAACTTCTTAACAAGCACTTAGAAGTTAACAAAACATTCACATAGTCAGCCAATAAATGAGTGATAACTGGTTTTTATATACATGAATAAATACGAGTAAAATATTTATTCATGTATGTAACAAGCCATTTTTAGCTAATTGCACACAAATTGCGCGAACACAAGTTTGGAAATACTTGCAAATAGAAAGCTTCCGAATAGTTGTAAAAGTAATTTGCAACAGAAAAATACATAGATAGAGGAATACTTGCACAAAAACTTCAGCAATTTTATTGTTAGTGGAAACAACGCGTTTGCTTTATTGACGATTTTTTTGTTAAACCTGTTTCTGGTTTTGGCTTGGATTTTTTCCTTCTGCTTAGATTGTTTTCTCTATTTTACCTTTTTTAAACAAAAATATACTCATGGGCCGACTTTTTAAATAGTCAGCTTTCATTGTCAGTTTTTATATTTGTTCAAACGGCGTTATATAAAAACAAAAGTGCTGAACAGATTTATAAATGACGTTTTCATTAATGTGTATCGTAACGTCGAAGATTCTAAGGTAAATACATTATAGGAGGTATATAATAATATAAAAAAATCGAATAAATGACGATAATAATATAAAAAACAACAAACATAATAATATAAAAAAATCGAAATAATGAAATGTATATATATATACGTATATATATATACATATCATTAAAGTTACTATGATATTGCATATGTGTATTAAATATAAAAATAATAAAACTTATTAAATAATAATATATTAAATATATAAAACTTATTAGGTATTAAGTTAACACATATCCTATCATTCACATGCGTTAAACCGCGCACGTCATGC
This sequence comes from Druceiella hillmani, assembly GCA_039881145.1. Classification (NCBI taxonomy): domain Eukaryota; kingdom Metazoa; phylum Arthropoda; class Insecta; order Lepidoptera; family Hepialidae; genus Druceiella; species Druceiella hillmani. The sequence goes on along the minus strand of JAYKKI010000016.1, from coordinate 22,042,946 downwards.
CAATAAATGGCTCACCACATAAATTGATTTATATTATCATAGCAAACAGACTTCCTGCCGGGTGTATGCAACGATAAATACTACTTTATCTTTTAAATAATTGTACCAATTTTTCCTTAATCAGCTATCTGCTTATAGACCTAAAAAGTAAAAAAATGAAAGGAATACAAAATTATATGGTAATCGTTCTAACGTTTAAAAAAATTAATAAATTTTTATTAAAATTTATATTAATTCTCAGTGTGTGAATACATTCGCTGCAACACATATTATAAATGTTAAGACATATAATTTGAGTGTCCATGTATCTGTTTAGTTCATCAATGCAAGCTAAATGAAATAATTGTGGATTAAATTCACTAAATGCTGTCATCGTGATGGTTTTAGATTTTTAAAAAAACGTGGTTAAAAGAGAAGGGGGCTAAGGAGCACACTGGTGAAGGTTCTAAGCACTCAAAATACATAAAATACGCGCAATAACAAAAGAATATTAGTAAATATTTTATATTGAATTATAAAAGATATTTTCAATGATGGAATGTCTCGAGAAGTTATTCAGAAAACACGTTTCGTCCCCAAGTTCAATGTCCAAAGACATTAGAAAATGTTTTTGTTTTCCTGTCAAATTTACAAATGATTTTAAAATGACAGAATTATGGCGCTGTGACGTTCCTGATGGACAGAAGTAAATATTGAAATTATAAAAATTCCGTTTCTGGCCTTTGTTTAAGGCACCCTAATAAAAAGTGAACAAAAGACAATAGTTTCAATAAATGTAATACATAAAATCGTATTGGGTGATTCCCATTGAGAACTATTTAGTTAAAATATTAATGTTGAAGAAAAGCGACATATAATTATCTTGAAAATGAAATACAGGTTTTTATAACGCTTAAAATATTTTTTCTCGTAAATATCGTAGACTCATAATCATAACTTTGAATAGGATAAACACTACCTCTAAAGATTTTTCTATAGCCTCTTTTTAAGGTTTCCTACCTTAGAAAAAAGAAAAAACTTACAAGTCCTTACAAGCCCACTTTGTTTAGAGTCTACTTGTTAAGTTCCTTTTTTTCAGGAGCGGCTCAAAGATTCAAGTTGAGTATGTTACATTGATTAATAAAGAGGTATAAAAAAGTAGACTATGATAAGTTTATGGCTCCATAGCCTCGTAAAAATCAAATTTCTGACTCAATGCAATAAAAAGGCAGGGCCTTCATATATCACGTACCTGAATCGTGACTCGCTCACCGAAACTTCTAAGGTGATCTAGAAGCTTGGAGCTTGGTACGAAGGCAAGTATTATAGCATAAATAAAGTAAAAAAAATATTCATTTAGAGTTCTTCGCGAAAATATTAATATAACATTTACTATTTTAATTTTTTTTTTGTTCTGATGTCTCTATCGATCTTTCTCCTATTCTTGAGGAACCGGACGCAGCACGATAGATGTCATCTTGAAGTAAATTACTTGACGGCAGTTCTCACCGTCTTGCGCTTATATTACAGCCCATGGATGATCATTTGTAGGTGTTGGTACTCTGACAAGCTGACAAGCCGGCCTTCGACCCCGAGGTCTTGTCACTTTCACGCTAGGAATAGCTTTAATCTAGGTTGTCTGGTTTTTTTTATTGTAAAATTTCCGAGGTAATCCCTATTGCGCATCCCGATTTCTTTGATGATGGATTCGTTGGTTTGATGAGCATTCCAAGTATAATATCTATTTAAAAAACGTTATGATGATATAATATAGCGGCACGAAACAAGATAAAAGTTCTATGCCCATTTGACCATCGTTTTAATCTTTAATCCAATGTTTTTTCACGATGGCCCAAAACGGTATGGTTTTAATCTACCGTCTTCTTGTTCCTCATAGTAGTCTCAAGTTAATTTGAATTATCCGTATAAATCTCAGTAATTAACCCCCTCATAATATTCCTAGGGTTAATTTAGAGGCAATAATTTAGTAAATTTATTAATCACATGTAACAATTAAAAAAGCTAGGATTCCAAAATTCCTTACTTTAGAACTATATGCGTGATATTCCTTAAGATATTGCTAAATAAAGTTAGATAAGTAATGTTTGTCAGTTTGTTTATTCGCGGTAATCTTAAAATATACGTAGTCGATTTAAACATTTATTCACTGGTGAAAATATAATATCTTGCGTTTTAAGGTACGCTTACATTTTTAGGTTTCATAAAACGAAAGAGAAAAAAGTTGATGTGTCAAAAGTTGGAAAAGAATTCTTATATTTCTCAAGAATGTTACTGGAGTATGAGGCAATTTTAATGAAAAGATAAATTATCAAATCATTATTCTAAATTTAGGGGTTGTTTTAAGAGAGAATGTCAGTTTCCAGAAGCAGCACTTTTTGGTGTAATTATGTACATAGGGCGTCGCAAGATGTAACTGTATGTAATGTACACTAAAATTATTTTCCAATTATGTCAAATAGAAATAAAATCCCCGCTTGTCTGTAATTAACCTGTCCCTATATACACAGATAGTCCACATTCAAATAATCCCCATCCTCACCCTTAATTATTTGCAAGCTGGGCGTCGCTTGCCGCTCTGCCATCGATCTCGATTTCAACTGACGACAGAACATATTTCACATATCCAAACAATTCCGACCGATGTTATCTTGTTTTTGAAGCGGTTGCAGTTTACAGTAAAAGCATTATTTGCCCTTGCAATAATTAAATCCCTAGACATGTTTAAGTCAAAGTTCTTTTATTATAGGCTACTACATATAGGTTCGTTCAGTGTCAGAACTCCAGAAAATAATTTCTTTTACTCCCAAAAAATAATACAAATGTAAACATAGTGTATAGAAAAGCACTAACCAGTTAGAAAACGTTATAGAATAAAACATTTACCAAAAAAGCGTCTAAGAAAACACAAATAAATATTAAAAAAATAAAAAATAAATGGGAAAGATATGAAAACATAAAAATGAAAATATTAACCCATTTTCGTTATCCACGCGTAGGAAATCGCAGACAAAAGTTAAATGTTTAAATAAAAATAATAAAACTTAAAGCAAATGTATTAACATTATAGTTTTCTACAAAAATTGTTTCCTGCTAATATTACTGACTTATTTTAACAACAAAAACTGATAAAAAGATACTACTACTACAAAAATTAGAACGTAAAGATTATATACCGAAACAATTTATTGAAACAAAACACGAGCTGGTATAAACATCATCTTTAGATATGATTTTGTTTTATAAAAGTGCGCAAATACTGGATTGTAACATGAGGATTTTATTTTTATGAAAGCATAAGATTATAAGAACTACATTCTAACATTAAGAGACAATTTAGATTTTTTTGAATAAATTTTTACAAAAAAAAATATAATAAATTTTATATAAAAAAAATATAATAAATTTTAATAGAATAAATTTTCAATATTAAGAGATAATTTAGATTTTTTTGAGTAAATCAATAAGCATAAATAAAATTGAATTTTGTCTTCCTCTCTGTGCGAATGGACTTAACTTGAAAACTGCCAAAACTATTGACAATAATTTTGTAACATTTATGTATAGAAACCTGCGATCAATTAATTTTTTTTTCTTTGTGATAAAAGTTTCTGAAGATATGATGATTAAAAAGTTACGTAGCAAACTAAACAAAACCTCCTCCACACGGATTGTTCAGGATTATAAGAAGACGCGGGAGTTTAAGTATTTTGATGATCGAAAATTTATATGATCTGTATTGGGTATTGGAAGTATCGAGTTTTGAAAGTATTATATCTTCAAAACCCAATACTTTTGGTACTTTTTCCCTTGAAGTTGTGAAAAGAAAGATTACTTTTAGAACCATACTTAGCATATCTGAATAATATATTATAATTAATATCTATATATATATATATATATATATATATATATATATATATATATATATATATATATATATATATATATATATATATATATATAATTACTGTGGCAAATGCTTACAAGAGTTTTATTCAGGAATAAAACTCCGATCAGAATATTTTTTTCTAAGAATAAAGAGAGAGCTCGACCGCATTATAATTTGACCACAGTATTTTTGGATAAATAAAACAAATGCTCACAACCATCCTGTAGCTAAGTCTTGTTTTCCTGCATGTCTTAAACCACGAACAACGAGCGTGGTACACTTCCGCGTAATTCTGATAGCGAGTGATGGTACGTCTGAAAAATAAGAAAACAAATTTATGAACAAATACTCAAAAAGAAAAACTAACAAATTGAACTCAACAGGCGATTCGTTTAGATATTTATTGACATACATGAATATTGTCTTGCATAGATTTGTGGTGTTAAAATAATTCTATATAAAGTTTGTTACAAGTTTGGATAAGATTCGAATCAATTTTCCTTAACTAACTGAGAATACGCGGTTCGAGCACTTCAACTGAAAGTAAACTAAACTAAATTAAAATTTCCTAACATAAAAATAATAGGACAGGAAGACCGAGTAAAAATTAGAATAATTAGAAAAAGATGTCAAACGAAACAAAAAGATAAGATATATATAAATAAATATACAAACATATATATATATATATATACATATATATATATATATATATGTATATATATATATATATATACATGTATATATATATATATATATATATATATATATATATATATATATATATTAATATTCTTTTACTTAAATTAATCCTTTAAGTAATATGAAAGCAGTTACTCGAAAAGTAAAAATGGAAATTTCCCCAAAACAAAATATTTCAGAAAGTGATAACAAACATATCTTGATTTTCAAATTACTTGCATTGATATTCTTATAATATCTTCTGTTAATAGCGATAGGTTTTATGCCATCAAGTTTCTATGTCCTGTGTACATCGCTTACATGATTTGGACAAAAGTTAGCACAAAGCTCCTAATGAAAAGATAGAATAATATATGTATACCTGCACAAATAAGGTTAGTCGAACTTATAGCGCTACTTCTTTCACTTACAAGTTGATATTCACTAATTTCTATTCAATTTGGTCGATCATTAATTCTTCTATTATTATAACTTCTCACATTACAATTTTAGTACATTTACCTGTTAGGTCGGTCAATATGTCTGTTACTAGTTTTTCACTTTTTATTTTCCCATTCGCTTTTTCCCTTCATAAGCATACACTTTTTCGTCAATATTTTCATTTTTGAAAACAAAAAGTGAAAGAAAAAATGTCTTTTGTGCAGACAATTCATAGACTAGAATACCTTCTAGTGAAAAATTAAATATCATCTCTCAAAACACGATCTAACACTGGTATGGATATAGAGAAGAGGGAAGATAAAGAAACAAAGAAGACGAAAGAGAGAGAGAGAGGGAGAAAGGTAGAAAGAGCGGTGAAGATTTAGGAAGGGTTGAAAGGACAGGAGTGCGTGCGAAGGTAGAACGAGAGACACTATAATCAAAGAAAATTTTTAATAGGCAGATGAGAAGTGTGGAGTAGAGGGAATGGGTAGATTGGGAAAGGAAAGAGAAAGGAGGAGAAGATAAAGAGATATCAAAAATATGAGGAGAAGTAAAGGGGGAAAAAAGAGAGAAACAAAAAGAGACAGAGAAAGAGAAATAGAGAGAGAGAGAGGAAGAAAGAGGTTGATGGATAAACAGACAGTGAGACACAAACAAAAAGAACAAAAAGCGAGAAATTTCAGTTCTAAGACTTATGACGACCATTCACCATTCATTTCTTTCGTTCCTAATAACGCATTCTCCACGTTGTATTCGAATATCCAGTTCAATAACAATATTGTTTTAGCAGATATTACGGACTCAAGTTATTTTCGTTAAGATCTCCTCATGCGCAACTATACTCTTTCTCTCTTTGAAATACTTTTTTCCGCACCACTTTAATAAAAACACAGTATATGCTCGTAGTTTCATCTTCTGATTTTTCTTTTCCAATGAACCTCTCAAATAAAAAAAAACGTTTACTGGTTCTATAAGTTTCCCGATTGCATTTGTTTTCATAGATATAACATCAGCAAAAGTCAGTGCTCTATTCTTATTTGTATTTATATTCAGTTCTATCCCGGAGAAGTGCTATACGTTTAAGCATGAAGAAAATTTATTATAAAAACCGGTTTGACACCTGTTTTAATTTTAATTAATTTTTTTCAAACAAACGCATAAACTAGGTTCGTTAAAAAAAACATTTAAACAACATTTTAATTTTTTATTAAATTAACAAAATAATTTTTTTCTTTATAATAAAAGGATTATTTTCACATTACAATAAGAATCACATTTCCTCTCTTTAACTATCATTTAAGGAAATCGCATTAGAAAAGATTTAAAATAAATTCATCTGTGAATATAAAAATTAATTTAAAACTAATATTCAATCCGTCGCAGCATTAAGAAAATATTACTTTTAATTTTTACTAATAATGTAATACGTTATGTAGAATAAATAACTTAATTTGACTTTTTATTTAACATAAAACAAATTTAACTCGTAATATTTTTACTTTGATAAAATTTTTTGGATTTTTGGATTTATTACACATAACACTAACTCTAGTGTGTTAGTCTAGACAGTTTTTTTTACTTATATGTATTTATTTACTTAATAAATAGTTAAGAACAGCAGCAAAATAAAATAGTCACTGTTTATAAATGAATGTCTTAGTTTGATTGTATGTTTTATTATAGAAAATAACACGGAAACACTAATTAACTTTAAATATAAATTTTAGAATTACATTGTCGTCTTCGTGCAAACTCCATTGTCACTATAAACACTGATGTGTACCAAACATAATATTAAAGAAAAAAACAAAAATTGTAATTCACTTAGACATTTGCTCTTTACTAAAATCATTTTCACTTCTTGCAAATTAATAAAAACCAAACAAGCACACAGTGACTACCGTTGACAGTTTCGTCAGTAGTGTCAAACAAAGAAGGTCTGTGTTAATAGATTAATTAGTTTCGTCCGGTATAATGCAACCGCGTCAGCGATAACAACATATGAACGGGAGAAGATTGTGTAAAATTAACCCCTTGCCAACAACATTAACGATATTATTTCTTTATACATCTAATAAAATTGTAAATCTGTAAATTGTAAATATTTAAAAAATTGATTGATTAACATATAGAATGATAATAGAAAGCAGAAAAAAAAATTTTTACCTTTTTTGTCTGTTTATTTATTAAAGCGGGTATCACGCAAATTTTATTGAACAGATTTTAATGAAGTTTGGTATGGTAACAGTATATACCAAGAAGCAACATACAAGAGAAAAATAAAGATAAATTTTATTTCCTAATTACACACGAACGAAGTCGTAGGCACAGCTATTACAATATAAACACGTCTCAACCGGTAAACCTGTGGAGGTTTTTCCCTTGTAATCTTGTTACTATTTTTTTTCGTGAAATAAGGGTGATAATACTCCACAGGTTTACCTGTGGAGGTTTATCCCTTGTAAGCTTGTTACTATTTTTTTTTCAACCTGTAAACCTGTGGAGGTTTATCCCTTGTAAGGTTGCTACTATTTTTTTTCCAGTGAAATCTGTTAAGTACAAATAGAACCACAAACTACTATAAAGCATAAGTACATTATTAACATATAAACATTTACACATAAACAAATACCATAAACGTTTACTATGTGCTGTAAATAGCATTTCTATTAAATTATTTACAAACATTACTATTATTTTTAACCATGTCCACAGGTAGATGATTCGTCAATCCTATATAAAACAGACGTTTTTGAGAAATATCCCTATCCTCTTCAGGTCTTGTGTTTAGTCCAGGCCACCGTAATGCAGTGAGCAAGGTGTGCATAGTATACAGGCGGCACGTCCAGGGGAGCATCAAATCGTACGATCATGTAATGAACAAAGTCTTTGTCATAATCCTATGTTGCATTAGAAAAGTCACAGCAGGGAGAGAAAAGAGCGGCCAATGCACAAATTGGCGACATTGGGGAATCCCCCACAGCAGAGCTTCTTTCTGATTTTGTGCTTGTTCGCATAATAATAGAACCATCGCACCACATTTAATTGCAATATTTGCCATCGTTTTGTTAATGATAGTATAAACATCAATCAATGCAAGATGTAAGTGCAATAAAATTGTAATTAAGGTTTCTTGTTTATTTCTTATTTTCAAATTTTATGCAATACGATTGTGCTTTAAATTACCAAGTAGAAAATTTTTGGGCTATTAATATCATTAGCTACTATCGTTAAAGGATTAACCAAACTTACTATAATTATAATTAAAAAAAGTAATTGTCATGTTTTATTATACTAAAATATGAAAATGACACTGTCAAGGATTTTTACTGTTGGGTTGGATAATATTTGTTATTAACAGTTACTTTAGGCCTATAAGTTAAAATCTATTTCATGCCGTATTGCAATTTTATAGGTTTTTGAGGGCTAAAATGTAACCTTTCAATTTTTTTACGGTTTCCAAGTCATAATTCGAGTTAAAAGGTATTTTTTAAAATACATTTTGAATCTCCACTCCTTACATGTGATAAAGGGATCAACTAGATTACATATGAGTCAGTAAATCGAAAAATAAAAAAAGTCATACCCAACTTTCTAACCAGAATTTAATTTTTTACTTGAAAAAAGTTTCTTATTTCCTTATATATAATAGAAATGAAACTAGTTTTAAGTGGCTATTACATTTGGTGTGAATCACGAACAAACTAATAAATACTTATATTTTACAAAAATTTCAGAAACCGCAGAAAAGGAAAAAGTTTTCAAGAGCGCAATTTCGGCAGCAAAAACGAGTAATGGAGAAACAGAAACAAAAACAGACCGTCTGTTTAATAACATTTTTAAGCAAGCCATAAAATGATGAAACGGAATGTCAAGAAACTGATAACGTAGCTTCAACAAGCACTGCCTTAGATCTAGAAGGTATAGAAGTATCTGAAGAAAATTATATATTTTGCAGTCGTTGTGCAGAAGAAGACTCCAATAATATAAAGGAAGGCACTGATGAAGAACCTGTAAACAATTCATTACTGTCAGTAGTATGTAGCAGTTTAGATTATGATTATCCTGGTTTGTGACCTGCCAGAATTAGTAATGATCTCGTTAATATTTTGGTTAAGCGTGGTCTCGTACATTTGTTTAACTAAAATGTTCCCACTAACAATGATGAAAAAATATTTTCAGACACTCATAATTCTAAAAATCTTCCCAACGAAGATATAATTATAGAGAATAGCTTGTTTACTCTATTTCTAAAGATTCAGTCTATTGTTTTTGTTATAAAATATTTGGCAAAACTGTAAGTAGTTTGTCTATTTTGATCGGTTATTCTGATTGTCAGCGTTTATAATTAATATTGGAATGACATAAAATAAGCATTTTCCACAATGAAAATATGAAATTATGGCTACAATTGAATAATATGGTGAAAAATAAAGCTACTATATTTGAAATGCAACTAAGACTATTAGAATCAGAAAACAATGGAGGGGTGGATTAGAAAGGATCATATAGCCATTATCAAGTTTTTATCCCGTCAGTTTCTGGCTTTTCGGGGTTCATCAAAAGTAATGATAGTTTTCTAGAAGCAATCGAAATAATAGCATGTTTCATTCAATCATGCAAGAACATATTTACAGAATTCAATGCTCGAAATCTGATTCAAATCGTATGACTCACTATTTAGGAAATCAAATTCAAAATGAAGACATAGATTTACTTAGTAATTCGATAAAAAATTACATACTGAACAAAGTCAGAGAATCAAAATATTTCTCCATCAAATTAGATTGTACAACCGATGTGAGTCACTTAGGATAAATAACAATGGTATTCAGATATGTTCTTTTAAATAATGATAGTAACATTTTTGCTATATACGAAGATTTTATTATCTATACGATTACCAGCTCTAAAGGTGAAGGTCTATTAGATTTTGTTTTGGATTTATTTTCACAATTAAATCCTGATATTCGAAAAAGCTTGACAAGCTTATGATAATGGTTCTAATGTGCGTGGAAAACACAAGAGTTTGCAAAAAAATTATGGAATAAATAATGGTGCATTTTATGTCCCATTCTCCGCTCATAGTTTCAATTTCGTAGTCGACAATGCAGCAAATATTACGCACGAAACTGTACTTTTTTTAAATATAATTCAAGATACTTGTTTTTTTTGAGAAAAAAGGTGATCATTAATTCACAAACATTTACCGTATTTAAAAATAAAAGCATTAAGTGCTACTCCATGGTCTAGCAAAATCCATGTGGTCAAACTATTCCCACGAAATTATACCTCCACGAAATTATGCCTCCACGAAATATTTGACGTTTTGCTAGAAATATCTGATGATTGGTCAGAATGGAACTGTACTATGACTTAAATTTATAATTTTGGATATTTAAATTCAAAATTATAAATTTATTTGCTCGGTTGTAATTTGGTAAGATATTTTAAACGAAAATAATGCACTGAGTAAAATTATGCAAAGCCCCGCAAGGAATACACAAATCTTTATGGTTAAATATGTTCATTGATAAGTTCACAGAATATTATACAGATGAACACTTTGAGAGAAAGCTAAAAATATAGCTCACGAACTCAATGTGGATACAGTTTTCCCACCAATAAACAATTCGTCCAAGAAGAAAACTAAAACAATTTGTATACGAACATAGTAATAAGTGATGAAGTTAACTTCCAACCCCCAAAAGCAAATACAAAGTACATTTTTAAATATCCTAAATCAGACATCAATTTCTTTAAAAGGTAGATTCGAGGAGATAAATTTAATATTAATATATTATAATATTTACCGACGTAGTTGGCTTTGTCAGCAATAATTTATTTAATTATTCCAAATATGAATTAATGAAACATTGCAAAGATTTAAATCTAGAGCTTCAACACCAGTCAAGTGGTAAAACAGACATTAACGGTATTCATTTATTTAACGAAATTAATGTTTAAAGTTGCATTTTCCTGAAAATCAATGTAATGATCCACAAACTCTTACAATATCTATTTACTTATTACTTAATTTCAACATTTTTCAACACGGCAGTATCTTTAAGAATAATACTTATATTACCGGTTTCAGCTACTTCTGGTAGGGAAAGGTGAAAGTATTTTAATTTAAAAATGATAAAAAAAAACATTTAAGATCGACAATGGGCCCCCAAACTTAACTTAGCAAGAGTTTTAACAGAACACGAAATCTTAGACAGATTGAATACAATACAATTAATAGCAGATTTTGCGAACATAAAAGCAAGAAGAGTTCAATTACTATGACGCAGCATACGCATTACACTTAATAAAACAAAAATTTGTTAAGAAATAAGTGTAAATATTTTTTGCTGTGTGCGGCAATAAAATACTTACCGACTATTTTTGCTCCGCGGCAAAATGTTGCAAATTCAATGATATTCCAGTTAATGTACACTACTTACGGATCGAAGCGTGACTAGTTAATGAATGTAAATATAGCATCTTTGCTTTGGAATTTTACAGTACAACTCGTATCGTTTTGTGCTTATGGTCTCTTCAAACCTCAAAAACCCAAATCAAATAAGAAAAGAAAAACGCCTTCCTTGTAAACTACGACAAATTAATATACCTGTAACGTAATTTCGAAACGAAAGGCATAATGCGAGAGATAGTCATAACAGGTGTTTCGTATTAATATGGAATTTAACGTTCTCTCCAGAAACTGCATTCGCTTACACTTGGTGTTTTAGCGTAGGCGTCTAAATAGTCGCCACTAGACAGAAAAAAATAATTCTTAACCTTTAAAAATAATATTGAAATATAAAATATTATATTGTGGAATTAAATTAATTTTATTGTTTTTATTTTCGCTATTGAGAAAATCTGAAGAAAACTTTTCCGGCAATTTAATATCTTTGTCACTTCAAGAGATTAACAGGAACTTTACGTCTAGGATTTACTATTAAATATCCTTGCACTTTAAAAGTTCACAAGAAAACTGATCATAGAACTTGACGGTTAGGATGTACAAGATCCACGGACTTTAATAGTTTAAAAGAAACTTTATGTGCTCTTGTAAAAGGCTCCAAAAACACACAAACGGAAAAATGATGACGAGGGGAATAGCATGCAAAACAAAAGTTAATTTCACAATTTTAAAACGAAATGGAACAGATATTCTTTCGAGACCTTACAAAATTGTTTTAAATTAAATTTTAATAATATTGACATTCAAGCGCAAAAGCCATATAAAACTAAACATTTGAATTTTTTAATTCAAATAAAATAAACGTCCTGCTAACTACAAATAATAAATCATATTAAATTATGTAATAATTTGACAAACTCAAGTCTTAAAATGTCATTTATCATACAGATGGCATTAAAATTATATTTAAAAAAAAATTATTATTATTTGAAATAAATTTAATATTTTTTAAAAATAAATAAAACAAAATAAATATTTTAATTTTGAATTATCAATCTTTTCAACCATTTTTCCCGCCTTTGAGAATTCGTAGAATTTTTCAAAACAGGCGAAAAGAATAAAAAAAATTATCATAAGCCTTAGTGGATATAATTTTACCTCTGGACGTTTAAAAGCCCCTAAATTTGTATTTACCGTAGAAACACGCACAACATTATCAAAACCTGGATGGGTTGCCACGATTACACCTAAGGGCCATTTTAAAGGTGGAACCTCTTCATAGTCCACTATCACGATAGTCCCAATATTAATATTACTATCAGGAGAAATCCGTTTTGCCTGAATTGTAGCGTATGTATTCTATACGCCATTTTTTCCAAAATGATTATACTATTTGGCCCAAATATTTTTTAAGCTGAGAGAGATTAAGACACTCTTTGGAGAAATAATTTGCTGGCAGATATTACAAAGGATACGATATGGCATAAGGAAATGCGCAGGTGTAATAATTTGAGGTTCTGGATCAGCTGATGAGACATTCAATGGACGAGAATTTAAAATACATCCATTCTGAATTAATACGGTTTTCAATTTTTCATAGGAAAGAAGTTGGGTTCCAATTACCCGATACATATGAGTCTTCAGACTCTTTAAATTCAATTCCCATATTATACTAAAATGGGGAGTGGTGGAATTATTTTCCATTCAGTACGCCTATTATTAAGTACACGCTTAAGATGATCTTAACACGAAGATCATTTTTAAATGCAATTTAGCGCCTCTAAAATTAGTACCGTTTTCTGAATATAAGCAGAAAACCGGACCACGTCAAGAAATAAAACGACAAAAAGCGCCAAGAAAAGTATACGTGGTTAAGTTTGAGTCCAGTGCATATAAACGCCTTTGTGTCAGTAATACGATAAGCAGGAAGATCTGCCATTTTTGGAATAGAAGGATAAGGTTTAATACGAAAATATATATTACATTTTCTTAGTCTTGCTCTAATAACAGTCGTCGCGTCTAGAATCCAATAGCTTTGCCGCAAGATGCTTATTAAAAGTCCTGATCCTGTATGACAATCATAAAATATATAACTCTTTCAGCGACCAATAAATTATTGACTGTATCTAAAGAACCAGGTAACCTTTTTATAAATTTTGAAATGTGCACAACGAGACGCAAAAGTTTATTCCAAGAGGAAATATGATTAATTAATACGAAAAAAACAGATCTTTCATATGAAACAGTAGTTATCAGTACCTTAGCTTTATGTTCTGGTAATTCCTTATCATCACTAGGAGAGAATGGTTGTATTGGCCATTGAGGAAGGGGTTGATGCGAACGTAAATGTCCATTCCGCCATAAATTATGAGAAAAAAGTTGAGATGGTAACTTTCCACGAGAAAGACAATCGCTGGGATTTTCATTCCCAGCTATATGATAAAATGATTTGTAGAGTATATATAATTCTCCTGAATTTGCGCGACTCGATTAATCCATGAAAGTGCGATCGTAGAGTCTGAAAAAGCATAGATTTCGGCAGTAGGAATACCCTCTTTATATGTACCTTGAACTAACCGTACCAGTTTAGACAATAGAATTGTCGAACATAATTCCAAACAACGAAGAGTCGTTATTTTAGTTGGAGAGACTTTAAATTTCGTACACAATAACCGGACAGAAATATTTTCCATTAAATCTGTTGTATGTAAATAAATAACCCATGCGTAGATATTCATACTAGCGTCACAAAAGACGACAATCCGCACAATGATAATCTCATAAACCCCAATATGTCGAGGAATTTTTAAGGTAGATATCAAAGATGATTCCTGTGTTAAAGTTAAAAACTTTTCAATGATGTTTTTCATCCCAGTCAATATAACTTAGCCACAATTCTTGTATGATCAATGTGGTATATAAAATTACTGGAGCAACTAAACCAAAAACATCAAATAAAAGAGCTATTGTGGAGAGCATGCTCCTTTGCGTGATTCGTTCTTGAGTAAATAAAAATATAAAAAAGAAATTATCGCTATTTGGTTCCCAGGAAAATTCCAGTATGTTAGTAATATCGACACTGTATGAAAAATCCATTAAATTCCAATTACTAGTCCCAAAGATTTAAATAATGAAATTAACTCTCGATATACTTGAACTCCACGCTCATCATTTGAGACTGAAGAAAGTTTGGATTCTATTAGTTTAGCAACGTCAGGGAAATGAGGACTCACGTCCAAAACTAATTGACGGATGGTGCGCATAGCTAGACACGAGCTAGATTTAAGACCGAAAAGAATACGATTAAACTCAAATGTTTTTATATCTTCTTTACTATCAAAACACACTAAAATTCTTAAATGTTGACAATAATAATCGGGAACTGCAGTCTGTAGATATATTTGCCGATTGTCAGCTGTCATAGCAATTCGATAAAGACGAAAATTAATCTGTAGTAAAAATAGTTTAAAGTAAAATCAGTTTTCAAATTTGGATACCATTCAAAGATAACCCTACGTTTGTTTCGTACTTGCATCTAGTATAATTCGTGGTGTAAGCTTATCAGGACGCGTAACGGCATGATGTGGAATGTAATATCCAACACTAGAAACATTCTAATCCGGAATTTCGGCTAGGTATCCTTCCTCAATACATACCTTTAAAACCTTGTTATTATTTTCTCATAAATCAGGAAATCAGACAAATTTTCTTCCCAAACTTTTTAAACGATCTTGAGCGATACGCGAATTATCTAACTCTGTTCAATCCTTTGAAAAAGAGTAAGTTGATAGAGTATCTTCTATCTTCAGTACGTGAAACAGAGGAAGTACACAAATGTTCACCTTCCGTATCTTTATGACTCAAGAAATGTGAATTTGGTACCGCTTCTTATTGCCAAAGTATTTGAACTAAATCACTAAGCGCCAAGGCAGAAAATGAAGTAACCGAATGACTGATACCAAGGTAATCGTCCATCAAAACATATGCAAAAATTGTCGAAAACGCTAAAGGCGCAGTCTTACCAGTCTCTATTTTATTCCCTAAATAAATATGTGGGAATAACTGAGTACCTAAAGAATATCCACCTCCCTAGGAATATTCCATGTTAAATCCGCAAGTGGTATATTATTTATGTAAACCATGTCATTTTTATCTATATAATGAGTCTGTAATATTTCTGTGATACAATCAACAAGTATATCGATATGATATTTATTCTCCTGATATGCACGAGACTTGATTTCTAATATGACCAATAACAGGGCGAGATGATGAACCAATACCAGTTACGAAGGAATTATTCAAAAGAGTTTCTGGTAATTTAATATTTTTGCAACATTTCTTCGCATTTAAGTTCTGTGAACCATTATTAATGAAACATTTTATTATTATTTTTTTTATTATTACTCGTTTTTGCATAAACGTGTGCTATTAATAATAAAATATAATTAATCGGTTTGACCTAGGCACACAACGATACTGTCGAATTATTGCGATACGTTACTATCTCCTGCATAATTTACACCCCAAATAAAATTTGCATTGTTTATTCGAGTGCGGACCTCGTAAACAATTCACACAAATATTCTTAGATTTTATAAATTCATAAAGCGCTTGTAGTGAATTTAAATTTGAAGAAAATTATATTTCTATGAGTCATTTAAATAAAATATTCGAGAGAATAGTTGATTAACCGACCCACAAAGCGAATTCGTTTGGAGAAAATGTTGAAATATTTTTATTTTGACTATTGGCCATAAAAATTTGCTTAACGGAGTATGCAACGATCGATTATTAAGAAATTTATTCGAACGCGAAGACTTATCGATAGCCGAATTTATCGTCTGAACTGAATTCAAGTTGTTTAGACCGTTCCAATATTTTTACTTGGTTTCTCACGAAAGCGATTAAATCATTACACGAAGGTACGTCCTCATAACGTGATAACTTATGAGGACGTTCCTACGTGTAATGATTTAATGAACTTTATTAGGGCGCAATGCAAAAGAATAAAATTCATTAAATCATCGAATTTGAGTTGCTTTAACGCATAAATTGATGCCGAAAACTTCTCGATGAAGGAATCAAGACTCTCTGCATTATTCGTACAACGTTTAGTATTTAATATATTTTTTTCAAATGAAGCGTTCCCAATGCATACCTGCCCTGATATTTCTTAACCAAACTATCCCAAATTATCGAATACATTTCTCCAGTTGTTACGATACGAGTGATAACTTTTAAAGCCCTTTCTGTATTTTTCTCCACTAAATATTGTACGCATTGTGAGTCGGTTAATCTACTATCCTCTTGAATATTTGGTTTAAATGACTCATAGAATTTAGGCCAATTTGCCGTCTTTCCATTGAAAGTAAGTAATAAGTTACATGGGGGATAGCACAGTGCAGTTGCGGGGTGGTAGGTTATAGGTTAACAAATTCCTAACAAATTCCAAGGTCCTTGAACGTATTATAAATTAACAAATTCCTTTTTTTGTATATGAATTACTCAAGCATCTATTGCACATTATGTTAGCAATATCGTTTAAGTCTGAAGGTTAGCATCAGGCTAATGCTTTTCATTTCTCAATGCATGTTTAAATATATTGATGGACGGATTATTGTTTTATTTTATTAAGATAATTTTAATATGTGTTGTAATAAAAAGGACATAAGCCAAGTGTATAACAAGAAGTTTATCAATTTCGTATGTCATGAAACTTAAAATAAAATAATAACTACTATTTTCGTATTATTCTTTTGTTTAAAGAACCGTGATGAAAATTTATTAGCAAGAATACACCTATTTTATAGCCATTTAATAGAAACAGTAAGAATATCCACATATATTAAATTATAAAAGCTGTTTCGATCTTACTCTTAAACAACAAAGGAGACAAAATTTTCGCATATATATATATATATATATATATATATATATATATATATATATATATATATATTTGGAAATCTATTTTACAAGTACTTATAACATTAAAAGAATTGTCAGAAAAATTTATATGACCTTTTAAATCCACAACTTTCGTAAAGTCGACGTAAGTTACCATTATCAGCCATTATGACTAAAGTTCTTGTGTAAGATTTATATATTGAATTTTTCATATTGATAATTCTTACATAATGTGATGTAAATAAGTGACGAATAAATGCGTGGATCCTAATCTCGTGAGATCAATTTCTTAAGTGTAATTTAACAAATATTATTACATGAACCGAATTGATGGAAAAAAAAATTACCTCATTATATATGACGCTTACGAGCAAGGTTAACGCACGTGCTGAATTGGCATGTCAGCAGTGTCTGCACAAATTTATTTTAAATCGTGGCAGGAAATAGGTCTATAATTACACAAAGGCGATATAGGTTTGGCAATAATGATGTTAAGTGATGTAAGGTAATAGTAATGTATAATTAACTCTTATAATCAGTTCACACAATTATGCCTATTGACCATCGTTAAGCAAGTGGGTTATCTTTAGGAAAATACTTTTACCTCGTAGGTATCTACCAGTCTTTTTAGAAGAAAAGTCAATATATGATATCTGTGAAGACTATGCATTCAGAGTATCACGTATAAATGAAAATTTAAATAATCTTCTAGATTTAAAATTTCTCTGCAGAAGACGCAAAGACATTACAGGTGACTTTAACAAATATAAAATATCGAAACATTTTGTTGAAATAAGTCAGTGCATTGTCTTTCATCCTCAAATTAAAAGTCGCGTGGGAATATCGATATTTAAACATATAGGTAGAGGAATACACAGCAAAGTAGATGAAAATTTGATCATAGTGAAAATAGAAATCAATCCATGTGGCTGTTTCGACTCCTCTAGAAACATTTCCCTTTTTCCATATTGTTTCTAAAGTTATTCTATGCGATAAAATTAACATTTTATTTTTTACCAGTATCTAATATGAAATTTCGTTGCTGAAAGTTGTACATATTGTTTATATTATGTTGGTTATAACTATCTTCAAAGGTTTAATTTTTACCGGCATAAAACTGTACCTGTTAATAATTACCATCACATTTACTCATTGTGAACTGAGGTTCAATGTCAAGTTTACTGACACCAAGACCAGGTAATTATTTAATAGTTGTCCTTACTTCCATGCATGAAATGGCACGACAAGTAATTAAATTATTTACTCTAGCATTTATAAATAACGGTGCAAGACCGGTATAGGGAAGATAAAAACACCAGAGAAATTTAATTAAAGACGTTAGTTTTTTCGAGGTATCGTAACTTAACGATGCCTAATTATTGTATAAAAACTATATAATATTTATTGTATCACAAAATATGCCAGACTATTACAACAAATTTCTAAAGCGAATTCAATGTGGACAAAGTCAGCAGTACAATGGAATACCGGCATCCACTACACTATAGACTTTAAAGTTTACTTTGTGTTTATGTTATTCAGAATGTATCTCTATATATACCAGTTTAAGCGTTTGGATATGATCTAAGTATAAATTTACAGGTATTCATGGTAAATGTCGTTAGCACTGTATTATGAAAAAATGTTAATATCATTTCATGAAAAGCAAGAATTTAGCTTACCACTTAAAATACTTTTTCTTTTTTAGTTTATTGGAGAGTAATAATTATTTTACATATAACTAGTACTTTCATAATTTAATTATCTCATAAAGCAAGTTTGTTATAAAAGAACTTTTCAACAAAATCGTCATGCTTTTACCATCAAGCAGCAGTGAAAAGTTTCATTAATTCTAATACAGGTACATTATAGAATACAAGAAAGGCATACAAAAAGAAGCGAAAGCTGCTGTTGCAGCCTGAATAATATACTCGATGAACTCGATTTTTTCTGCTCTACGCTACAATTCTATCTAATTTAACCCATATTGTATCAACGAAATATATTTTAACATTATCTTATTTATGTTTTCCAAGAAACAGAACTTCAAAATATGTGGTGTGTAGTACAAAACATACGCCCGATGAAAATAAAACTATTCAAATATAAGTTGCTTCTAAAATTATTTCATTGTTCTATTACAAGAATAACTAAATATTTCATAAATAAATTATTCAATGACAAGCTCATTTAAAGACTGTTATTAATTAGATTAAGGGATGTAAAAGAAAAACTTTTTAAAAGGGTAATTTTTGTTTAATAACGGTGATATTTTTTTATTGTAGAGAAACATGTAATGACCGTTTAGTTCATTATTCGTAATTACTCAGTATGAACATGTGTTCCAGACTCATTTAAACATTAACAGCAACGATATGTTGTCCACGCAATAAAAATTAAAAAAGTTGTTCATAAAACAAAGTTTTGGGTGAATTTTTTACAATTTCCAGCCGAAATATGCACTCGCTCTGAGTATCTTATGTTTATAACGAAAGTAAAACGAAAAGTATTTCACCAGCTTTCGCCATTGCGAGGAGGAATTTATGAACCCTTTTTGTAGGTCACATCTATATTGTTATTAACTTCAAAATTCAGCCATCCTTCTCTTCCTAAATAGTTCACAATAACTTGATTTCACAACTGTCACATTTTCTGTTGATTTCAATTTTACAGCAAGTTATCGCGTTCTCGTACATTTTATTTAATTTATTTGCAATTAATTTATTTGTAACTAATGGAACAATAAGTAGTATCACGTATGTTTTTTAATTTTGTTTAATATTTCCTTAAATACAACGTTTGTAAGACCGGTTTTTAAAGGGATTGGGTCAATATAACCCCTTAATGTGTTTTACGATCCGATTACCCTATTATTGGCACTTACGTATTAATTATAACTATTATATTACAAAATAGTTGTCGTTTGATCTACCCACCAAATGACTGTTAATTTTGGTCTACTGCGAGCACGAGTGCGTACGTGATGAGCTTTCACTTTTAAAACAGATAAAAAAGTAACTCCTCCGCTGATTTTGAAAGTCAATGGCGCGCTTATAAAATTAGTAACCACATATTTCAGTCTTTAACTTGAATTTTCAATTAAACTTAACCGAATGTTTTTTATTTTTTTCTCCAATTCACTCCTATAATTTAAAAGTTTTGGTTAATTGTGCTCCTTCATGCTGTGTGAAATTTGTACATCAGATGACAATAAAAAAAGATAGTATTTCAAAGTTTGTGAATTCTCTTCCATTAAGACATGCATAACTTCAGTATAATATCTGACTGTTATAAAATGGAAATGACATAAATTATTGAAATAAAAGTCTTTTTTAACTTATTTTCCATTTACACGGTAAGCCAACAGAACAGAAAAAAACTATTGGCCAGAAAGCATCTTCATAGTTATTTAAACTTTGAAAAAAGCAATGTCAATTATCTTAACGAAATATTATTTCATCGTCAACGCTAAATTTATCTCCACAGTTACGCAATACAACGTCTATCTCGTATAAAATCTTTTTTCAAGGATAACTGATATATTGAGAGGCAGAGAACAGCTGCCGATGTCAGGGCTGAAGGACATAGCCAGAAGGTTTTGTGTCTAATAGCCACTTCATCTTGACTCCTTCCTTATTCATTTCAATCCACTTTCGATGCAAATATACTTGTACAGCGAATTCAACCGTTTGTGTTATACTTGTACAGCGAATTCAATGTTTCTAGTGTCATTATTTTCAGCGTTATTCAACCGCCATTCTATTGTCTGAATTTATCTACAGGCCACAGGGGCTGATTATTATTGAGCCTACAAAATATCCGTATGCAAATTTATACTAGGAGTCGTTGTTCATTTGTATTATGTTCATATGATCAACTTAAAATATGCAATGCAATGCCTGACATTATGGAGAATGCCTGCCATAAGTACATACATTATTTTAAAAAGGACTCTGTAATTATTCTAGACTTTTCGTAGACTTTTTTAGTTATTAAAATAACATTACTTCGAAGTATTTTAATACTTCAGGCGCCCTATTTTTCCATATTTTAATTTCATTTTATTTGATTTAATTTAATATAATTTAATTTTTTTTATTTTACTCTACGTAAAGGGAAAAAAACAAACCCAAACTATTTGAAACACTGTATGATACGAAATAATTGCGCGACGTAGAGTGGAATAAATATTGATGCCGTCCAAAAAGGTGAGAGAGAGGGTATGTGCGCGTTTTCATGGGCGTGTATGTGTATGTATTTATTATTAAATCAATGGAAATGTTTTCCTGAATGTTGGTATTTACAGTTTCTTAGAAATAGCTCTTGGTCTTTTTTTCATTTCTTTTATCCATGAAATTGACAATATTTAAAATGGAAAATAAACGTGAATTTCACATATTTTGTTCGGAAAAAATCATGGTATCAGTCTTAAAAAAAGTTTAAAAAAATTCGCGCATTCGTGCGGCAAAATTAGGCGCAAGGTGGAACTATGCGGCAATGCAGAATATTGCAAAAATATAAGGATATATCAAAAATTTAGAGA
The DNA here is from genome assembly GCA_039881145.1 of Druceiella hillmani. NCBI lineage: Eukaryota > Metazoa > Arthropoda > Insecta > Lepidoptera > Hepialidae > Druceiella > Druceiella hillmani. The sequence continues at coordinate 22,021,064 of JAYKKI010000016.1, read as the reverse complement.
TATTTATAAACACAAAACTAGGGAAGACAAGAAAGATATAAAAGGAACTGCCTAACCAAAGCATCTTATGTACTGAACAGATTATTTTCTTTGAACTTGGCCAAGTATAATTAATACGTATTTACACTGGTAATGCAATTTCCTATTTAATTTCACTTGTGATCCGTATCGTCATATGAATAATCGTAGTCTTTGTCTTCATCGTCATCATCGTCGTTGGCACTAATATCATAATCATTATTCTGCAGGCCATGATCTTTTACATTTCAGGCAGTATCGTAGAAGGCAAAAGAAACCGTATGTGTATTTTTTGTTATTCTTATTTAACTTGTAAGGACAGCATCTGATGAGAGAAGGAATCTATTAAAAAAGGATATTTTTTTACTCTTGGTCGTTGTTGCAAGGACATTCTTGATTTTTTTGAAATTCTTATTACGGGCCTCTTGAAACTCTTATGCGAACGGTCAAGTTGGGAATAAAATAAAATATATTATTTTCGTTCTATGAAGGTGATATTCTTGAAATGTGAGTTGTATTTTAATCTGAAAAGAATTGTATGAAATTTATAATTTATGACCGGAAAAATTTTCTTTAAATCAATTTTGTAGGTCCCAAATATACATGTTAGCAATTTATATATTATATATACCAGATAATTTCAAAATCAATTTATATATATCATGTAATTTCAAAATCAAAATTTGGTTGTTCCTAGCCTATTAGATATGAATACAAATATTTAAAAGTTAGCAATTTCAAATACACATATGAATGGAAAGTTATTTAAAAAAAATTGAATTTGGATACAAATTTAAAAAGCGTAGAAAACTTCACCTGCCTGTTTCAAACATCTCCTATAAAGACACTTAAAGAAAGTATGAAAGGATAGAAAAATACCCAGACGTACTGAGCAACATTTAATAAGAACTCTGACCTTATCCTTCTTTACGTACTGTGCGGAGTCTTCGACGCTTAAAATGACTGATCGCAAAAAGATCGACATCTATGAAAAGTCACGCTGGAGGAAGCTGTTCAAAATCTCATGAATCGATCACAGAACTAAAATTTGGATACTAAAAACAACCTTAAATCAAAATATCAGTTCACCATCTCGACCTGCAAAGTTCTCAAATACTTTGGAAACATTGCGCGAAAATCTAACGGCAGTATTGAGCAATTTATTGTTACCTACATAGTGAAGATGAATACTTTATGCACGCTACCCTGGACTCTGGTCGGACCAGATGAGAGAAATGTTTGGTACTCCAATAAATGATACCCTACATAGCACAACAAGAATAGAAACCTGTCGTGGAATATCATCAAAGAGAAGGTGTTGACAAGAGCAAATCACGATTCTCAGCAGTGAGGAACCAACTCAAGAAGAAATCATGTGCATCCATTCATTACTTTTACCACTAATTTTTACTGGTCCTTCTTTGGAGATTTTCATGTTTGCTTTCGTTTGATTTTTAAATTGGATCTCATACATATTATATTTTAATACCTATCTTATATTTTTTTACTTTTATACTTTAAGAACTTAATTGATCAATTATTTAGTTTACGAAATAGCAGTCATTTCTAAAATTGTTTTCAAATTAACATCTAAATCAACATGGCTTTTTCATACACATTTCTAACGTCAATTAAAGGACACCTAAAACTTGTCTTCCCCGTAATCACATTTCCAGCGCAAGTAACTGCATGTGACATTTCATACAAGCCGCCGCAGCCTCAACAGATATTGAGAATTTATGAAAATCAAAGTATATTTTTTGGGGAAAACGGAGGAAATATTAGATATTTAACAGAATATTTAAGAACAAAATATGTCCAAACGGGCGTATAGGTGTATTTATATATATATATATATATATATATATATATATATATATATATGTATATATATATACATATATATATATATATATATATATATATATATATATATATATATATATATATATATATATATATAAATTTATTAATATTATTTTGAAACAAGGAAACAAATATTAATTGGAACACGAAGAAATTCTACTTGTCAAAACTACAGATCGATTGGGATGTTATTAAATAGTAGTTAGAACAGTAAAACCTTTAATTTACTTAGTAATATAGTACTTAATAATATTTTTTGTATTGATTTTGATACTATTCATTTAAATATTAAGAAATAATTAAAGTCTTCTTTCAAAATAATTAAAATATAATCTCGATACAAAAAAATCGATAGGGAATTTAATCAGTTTTTATTACTCGAAATTCTAACCCGATATTTTGACTAGTGTGTAGTACACACATAAAGATGTCATAAAAATCCTACGTAATAACGACTGTAGATACATATATTACAATGAAACATTTTAACGAGCTGAAAAGTTGGAAATGACACGCTTAATATCCATACCTGTCGTTATATTTATGTTAGTAAAGCTAAAGTTATACGAATAGTATGATTTTAATGTAGACAGAACTGTTCAATAATTATCCAAAATTTTTACAATTGGTTGATGATTCTTTAATTTCGTTTAGTTGGTTTATTTTCTTTTTGATATATTTAGTTTTAATTTCGAATTTTCCAGAAGGTAACAGGGAGATAACTATAGTAAGATTGCAGTATTTAATTATTCTTTTTTACATTTGCGTATCAGTGGACTAAATCAAATTTTATACAGTTAATGAGTTAAAGTTTAGTAACTTATTCTGATACCAAATTCTTAACTTTAGAAAATTTTTACAACGCCTAATTAACGAAATTTTTTTAAAATCTTTAATTTAATTTATATATGCGACCTAGTTCTTAAAAACTTTAAAAATAATGAAAAATTAATATTTATAAGAAATATAATTCTGCGGTTTGGTATTTTCTGACGTGGATGAGTTTTTTAATTTTTAATATATTACAATGAAATTCCTTCATATTAAAATATATATATATTTATATATATATCTATATATATATATATATATATATATATATATATATATATATATATATATATATATATATATATATATATATATATATATATTTTATATCTATATATATATATATATATATATATATATATATATATATATACATATATATATATATATATACTTAGTGCCAGGTGACCGGGTGATGCTCGTTGTATTTCGAGTTTCCTATAGGAAAGTGAAATTGCTTGTTTCATGGTATTAGAATGAGTATTAGATTTTCTTTTCCCTACCCCAACCTTTTCCCTTTCCCCTTTGCCTTTGCTTTCGTCTTTGTCCTTCGGTCTCGCCTCCGCTTTCGCCTTCTCGTTCACCTTCGCGTTCGCGTTTACCTTCGCATTTTCGCTTTGCCTCCGTGTTCGTCTTCGCCTTCGCCTTCCCCTTCCCCTCTGCCTCCCCACCCCTATTCCTACCCCTCCCCCTCACCTATCTAACTATATACTTCCGTTTTTTTACGAATTTTTCATGACGAAGCATTTATCGAGGTGGATACTTGGTTTTTACCGCTTAAAGATAATTTATATAAGGATAATTTTGCATGGGACTGACACTTCATGTATATTCGATGTAACATTTCCCGAGTAAATGTTTCTTGCATCGTTTTCAGGTGGAATACTATTTTGCTTACATTTTGTAAAAAATTCAGTTAAAAAATTAAATTCTCTTGCTCGGTTAGAAAAAAAGATACATAATTCCTACAAACTTTGAAAACTATCCACATAAAAAAAATGAGTATAAAAACTTTTTGATTGCCATGGCCATTGGTTTGATTTTAATTATAATGCTCGTAAGGCGAAAGAGGCTCAAAGTTTCGAGAAATGTACTTAAAGTAAACGAGTAGCGTGTACCTCTTTACTAAAACACAAAAAAATTATACACATATACAAAACAATATAATAAAAGATGAATTTTTGTTTTTTTATCAGTGTGAGCCAAATTCACCATATTATTTATTTTGGTAAATGTGTATTTTAGATCACAAATGTTAAAAAGTAAGTTTTAAGTTTAATCTCTTCTCAACAGTTAGAATCGCAAAGTTTATCTTAACTTTTCACTCGCTTTTACAAAAGAAATTAAATAATTTAAAATTATTTTTCGAAATATATTTAAGTTGATTTTGTTTAGATTTTATCTCGCTTAAAATTCTTCAACGCGATTGATAGTTTATTCATGATACAATTGGAAAAGAAATATTATTTTTTTTACAATAAACCGTTGGATTTTCATTTCGTAGTTAACTATTCTGCCTTTAGCGTTATCACAACATTAATATATTTTTTTTAATTTCTTTCTATATTGCTTACCCCTAATAGTTTCTGTCACATTATGTAAGGGTCAGAAAATTGATGAAAACAAACCAAAGCGTGGCGGCCATAATAGACATACTAATTGGTAATACATGTGTAATGTTACAACTACAGTTTCTTGGATTTTAGCGTAAAACTATTATACAATAGAAAAATAATTTACTAAATTATAGTTATCGAATTTGATAAATGAGATTAAAAACTTGTTATTACTCTGTGTCTTTAAAATTTATCAACCATGCGGACTTGGAATTTTTATATACCAGAGATACAAATTTTAACATAAATTTTAACATGATACTATGCAAAACACGATGTTAACATTTGCGTAAAGCTTAAAATATTTCAACTAGGATTATTATATATAACTATAGTCTTTTTACAACTTTGGCTACTGAAAACCATATTTTTCCACATATTATGTTAAGTATTTTTGAAAATAAGGGGATGTAATAATATCCTATACAAAATTATGAGGAAATATTATTAAGGCTCTCCGGACGATACCCCACAGTCACATTACATATGGAATTACATTGCCTTTGAGTACTTCATTTTCCACTTTTAAAATTTCCATACGAATATTTAGGAGTATTAGCTACTGACATAGCGGCTCCGTTTTTTTGAGGTGTGGGATCCTAACAAGGGGTCTTATTAATTAGATCGTTATATTTCTTTACAGATGACACATAATATCAGTGTAGTATATAAATCATTCATCATATACAAGAGCATCCTGTAATCGGAGGAGATCAAATTTAATAACATATTATATTAAATTTAGTCTATATTTTCGTTTTCATTATGACTTCAAGTTGATAGCCTGAAGTCATAGTGAAAACGAAAATCTTTTAAACTACTGATTATTTAGCAATAAGGTCTGTAATCAATACACAAATAATACTGAATTATATTCGTTAAAACAACGAAATAAAGAACCTCAAGTAATGAGTATCTAACAAAATAAATGGAAATTAAGGAAAAAGGTAATTAAAGAAAAGCGTACATTTGAAGAGCAATTCAATTCTATTCCAAATAGGGAAATGAGGCTGCTTTTAATAACTTATCCTTATTATATGAAAAATACAGGTAATAATTCAGGTATCACTCTTTTATGTATTTTCATAAACATACGTAAAACTTAACGTAAATGTTGTCAGTCTGTTTCAATTAGTTCGAAAAATTACTTAATATATTTCAAACCATTTGAACAATTGAAGAATTTTTAAATAACTTTAAAGCTGTCATTAAGTTAATAGTAAGCTTGGTTTTGACATAAAAGTAAGCTCGTTAAATATCTCGATTTTAATCAAAAAAATTCTCCTATTTCTCAAAATATGTTGGTAACATACAAGTTTGACTTGGATTTTATCTTTATATTTTTATTTAAAATTTTCGGGAACTTCCGGACGACACTCCTATAGCTCTATTTCCTCTATAGTACATCGTAAAAATGTAAAATTTGTAAGATAAATTGAAAATCTGCTTTTTTTTGTAGACAAACCAAATAACAATTAAATATTCTATATGAGAGAGGTTTTCGAGTTAGGAAATATAATTTTTCTGAAGAAAAACTTGTCTGAAAATTTCCATGGCAGTTTGCTATAAAAGATGAAGTTATTTTAGTGAGGCATAAGCGATAAATCTTTTTCTTTCAATGTTAGGATTACTTAGAAAGATATATGAACAATTTTTTTTTGTTTTAAAAAAACAGAGATATTTCATATAAATTTATAGAAAAGATTTGAGGGGTTTTTTAAAGGTGCACTGGCATTAGCTGGTGACATTCACAAACAAATTTAACACCACATGAAGTAATGTAATGAATAAGCCAAAAGTTGTAAATTGTAGGAGCAAATTGAAGAACAACAAGCAAACAGCGTTCTTTTAAATTTAATTCAAAATGCAAGTTTAAGACTGAAATAAGTGATAATTACTGCCATAAGCGCCGTTGACTTAAAATTCGACAGAGGACCTACTTTTTATTTGAATTTAAAAGTGAAAGGTATGTGATAATAAATCTATTCACAAGAAATCTGTAACCTAGTAATAAATTAGTGTGTAAGTATGACGTTACGTAATGTTATCGTTATCTTGATTAGCCTTATCAACAGCAGATTTAAATGAAGCTATATACCTACGACGAGAAATTTTTCTTATGTATTTTATAACCAATTAAAATCAATGGGTATATATTTGGATTCATAACATTACTTACGTATCTATCATGCATCACAGTTTAATGTTAATATTTATTGCGATATTTGGCTTATTATATGTTTGTTTCTAATATGTAATGTTTTTAAACATTTTTGTGCCGTACTTACAGATGTAAAAAAAATTAAATTTACACCTTTGGACGTACCACAAAATGCATAAAAAATTTACATTTTAAATATCTACTGATGTCTCCAGTTTTACTATCATAACTTTCATTTTGAGAAACGACCTTTTGATAGATGTGTGTAGCAGTAAGGTAGTCGACGGCCCGTATGTTATAATAATGTATTTAAATATTTTAATTAAAAAAACTTTTCTTCGGAAATACCTTGAATTCGGAAAGCATTTTCTATTTGTATACATAATACACGGTTTATGTAGGTGTAATTTCACGGAGATCGATTGACTTCTTGATATACAGACAAGGAAAATAAATAATTAAACAAACTCATCTTCGCATTTAAATATTAGGATTATAATTACGAAATTTCTCTATACTTATTTTGTTTTGAAAACTAGAATTTTTCAATGTTTTCAGGAGAAATTCGTGTATATATCCACAAAATATTTTTTAACAACAAGTGATATTAAAGGAATTATTAATATAAGCAAATTCATTTCATACATTTGATGGAATTATGGTTTGAATAACATCACGAATATTTTTGACTACTATCGGAGACTTGGAAAGAAATTATCATCATTTTAACTAGAGGATTGCTCATGAGTCTGACAACTTTGCAATGGGTAGTGTAAGCACATAACATATAAATTTTAATATTTTTTATGTCTTGGAATTATTGATAAAATAATTCACTGACCTTTAAAACTTTTACTGAATCACTGACCTTTAAAAATATATATATGAAAATTTTATAAAGACTTATCTAAACTAGGAAAAAGTATAATGTTGATAATGAATAAGCCCAGATTACTTTCTTGCTTTCGTTCCACGGGATATGAACGGGAACGATTTAAATTTTTTGTAGGAAAAAATGTACATCGGTACAGAAGGAACGGGAAGGACGGAGGATATATAAATTAAATGCGTACCGGCAGGTAGCGTAAAACACCTACCGTACCAGTAGGTGTCTTAATAAAATATAAACTATAATTTAATCAATATTTAATGGAAGGGTTGTAATGTTTTCAGTCTATAGTTTGGCTTATACTACTATATACTGGAATGACTTAAAAAAGTAGGTATTCTTCATTTAAAATAAGGATGCCATAGGCTATTCAAAAACACAATAAGCGCGACATTATCACAGGGTGCGATATTGTCCACTGACCTCCGTATTGTCTCGGGCAATATAAGGATTACAGTTAAACCACATATTAATGAAAATATTATAGGTCAGACGGGGAAGATCACAATGTATTATGTATATATATATATATATATATATATATATATATATATATATATATATATATATATATATATATATATATGTCTAGTATAAAAATGTTGGATATTCAAAATTGATTTGTATTCATCTGAATTATACCTGACATATCCCCCCTGAAAATGTTGTAATACAACGAAACCTAGGTCGTGGTAAAGAAATAAAGAAAGTAGAAATAATACTACATCACGTAATTTAATTTAATTGTGAATAATGAATTTTTACAAAATTAAAGCCAAATATATTCAGTATTCGAATTTGTTTTCTAAACATCTATGGTATTCTAGTCGTTTCTTTGATAGAAACTTGTATAACTGGTTCATATATTAGTGGGGTATTATTTTTCTAAAGTGAGTAATAACTTTTGGTGCTTGTATATATAACACATATTTTTGTACATCGGTTTGGGACAAGTCTCAAATCATGTCTTATAGTTATCAAGGGAAATCTCAAAACAGCTTGAAAGTTTAAGTTTATTCTTACAGTATTATCTTTGAACTACTAATGATTCACAAGGATTCTAGTACTAAAAATTCGAATCGTGACAACTCTATATATTTTTAACGAATCCCTGTACTGTATTGGAGTGTAGTTAGCGGGACTCGCAATGAACTTTAGAGAATAAACTTTCAATAATAGATTCAGAGATTAATTAGCTATTTGACTTTGTGTACTCCAATACCTTGGACGCCTAGTCCCAGCCCTCGTAATGGCTCAACTTTTACCAATTATTTTTCACTTAATTAGAAGTCTATTTCTGGTGCGATTATTCGCTGACTTATTTCGTAACATTTCCTGTTTGGTAAAAAGTTATTTTGTTGAAGTAAAATTTTATTTTTGCCAAGTATATAAGTGATACAAGTAAGTAAATTTTGTACTGTATGTAACGTAACTTTGAATGTCGCAACGACGCAAGTTAATCGAAATTATTTTGCCAGAAAATTCTAGCATATCAATTATAAAATTAAATTAAAATATTAAATTTAAACAAATCCTAAAAGTATATGATTTTTATATAGCAAATAATAAATTACTTTAACCGAGGCGATTAAGTTCGCTCTCTCTGAATAAATTTGCTACTCTAAATTTCTATAAAGGCTTATCTCAATGTCAAACTAGTACTGAACATTTATTTATTCGGAGGATTTTATACTTAAGAGGGTATGACACAATCAGTTTATATTTAAGCATTTATTACGAGATTGCCTTGAAAAATACGTTCCAGTATTTTGAAAAATTTCTATAAAACTCGTATACAAGGGCGTGGAAGTTTAAAATCCATTGGTTATATTCAGGAAACTTAAATTAATTTAAGTCCCAAATATTTTTTATTTGTTTAAATAATTTAAATAATATTTGTAAATCTTTTAACTAAAAATTTTGTTTCCATTTATATTATAGTATATGACTGTGTCAATCCTAGACTATTTTTTTCTTTTTACCTACTTTTTTACCTAGTACCTCGTGTATAGAAAAAAAAAGTCATAAAATTATTATAGTTTCAAATTTTATTTTAAAAGGAAGCCAGTTTTTTACTAAAAATAACCCTGTCAAACCGTGGTACATCTCAACCATTAAATAAAAATAAAAAAAATAATTGTTTCCCTATTCAATTCAATCTTTTTCAAAAATAAATCAGTCAATTCACCGAACATAACACCTAAATTTAATTAAGTTATATACAGTAAAATACCTCTGTCGCTTATATCGTTCGCGAACTGTATCGTGAACTGTAGATTTACATAAATTAATATATCAAATATACTTACATAAATAATTAAAAATACAGTATCTCTTTCGACATACGTGGTTTAATCCTGGTTTACCAAAACACATACTAACAAATCTAGTGTAATAATTGATAAATCGATTAATTTAATCTCTGAGTGGTTTAATGGCCTCTTCCATGTGATACCAAAAAGGAAACATGTCATATTTAGAAATGTCACTTTTTGACATCAATCATTAAAATGTTAAGAACACGTAGGTCTTTTGTTCAAATTTTTCTTCTAACATTTCCATTTATTCTTATCGCAATAAACTAACAGTTCTAGAGTTCTTTCGCTTGAAACTTCATAATTAATCTCCCGTATAACAATATTTTTTATAAAAACACAAAAAAAGAAATTGAATTACTTCAGTTTTACTGTTAACAAAGTAAATAAATAAAAATAATAAATAAAATCAAAGTTATATTTGTATATATATATATATGTATATATATATATATATATATATATATATATATATACATGTATATATATATATATATATATATATATATATATATTGTATATATGTTTTGCGACGACGACAAAATTTGGTTCTCTAACATTCTTTTCTGTTTTATTTTATTCTTTATTCTTCTTTAGTGAGGAACTAAACATTGCAGAATTTTGGCAGTGATTACTTTATTGCATAATTATATTTAACGAAATGCCTATTCAACATAGAACTGGAACAAAATTAAATATACCCATGTAAATTATTTTGATGAAACATAGTAATATTTCTCGGTATGTTTGCAGTTTAGCATTTCATTTACTTTACATTCTCAGTTAAAATCTTATATATTTATAAGTTATGTTAAGGCCCTATCAATACAGCGTTGTTTTTCACTTTGAAGTTTATAAAGTTTATGTGTGAAAAGTAGTTACCTTCATTTCTCTTCTTTTTAAATTAAATTGTAAATTATTTTATAATAAAACTGAAGTAATTCAATTTCTTTTTTTGTGTTTTTATAAAAAATATTGTTATACGGGAGATTAATTATGAAATTTCAAGCGAAAGAAGACGTCTCTAGAACTGTTAGTTTTTAGAACGACTCTAGAACTGTTAGTTTATTGCGATAAGAATAAATGGAAATGTTACATAATGTAATGTATTAATAACTAAATTTTAAATTAAGGTTTTGAAATTTTTTCCTATAAAAAAACACCAATTCAATTAGTATATGTTTATATTTGTATATATACATATATATATATATATATATATATATATATATATATATATGTTTCAATTGATTTTTGTTCTCTGTTTCGTGTGGCGAGACTACCGTGTCAACATATAAACACATCGATACATAATAGCACTTTTGCTAATTTCGCTGATACTCTTTCTTCCTCTTTTCCATTTAAGATTTTATATATTTTTTTTATTATGAAACTAATAATGCATATTTTAATGACATAGAAAACAAATCAAAATGTATTTATTTACTTTAGTGATTCATAAAAATTATGAAAAATTTATGGATAAAAATATGTCAAGCACGAATAAATAAGGGAATAGGTCTAAAAACATGTCAAATTTTACCAACTTCGTTCTTTTCCTGATTTTTGGCTTAGTTCTTTCGAAAATAAGTGATGGGGGGGGGAGGTCACACATTTTTTAGAAAATCATTTCAATAAAGCAATTTAAAATTGTGCAACAAAAATGTTTTTGTGTTCCTTACAATAAATGTTTTGTAAAGATACTCCACATGATAAACAAGTCCAAAAAAGAAAAATTGGTGCTTTATTTGATATTGACGATTTAACTATAAATTCTATATGCTATTTCTACGTGGTGTGGTTTTTGAGAAAATTGACTGTGAATATAGAAAAATGTAAAATGTTTTCTGCTATAACTTTCACAGGCATAGTTAAAAAAATTTGAATGTGGGATCATCGCCATAGATTTCTTATAACCGTTGCGTGGGCTTCTAAAAATCCATATTTTTCATAACTTTAGATCGAGTAGTTACGTAAATAAGGGGGTGACATATTTTTTGCATGTTTTTCAGTACATCTCTAAAAGTATAATAATAAAAATTATGTAAAATTGTTGAGACTCTTATAGACTAGCCCCTTCGATCGACATCCCACGCTATATACCGAAGATTTTTTTCCAAATAACTAATTTTTTTTCTAATGCCTAATTTTCTTTAAGTACCTAATTGAGCGCCGTCTAAAATTTCCACTTAACATTTTAAATAGTTCAAAAAATTAAAATTTTTGAACTATTGAGATATGCGCAGGTAAATATGCTCTATTATTATGCCAAATATCATATTTCTATGTCAAACAGTTACGCGATTAATTTGAATTAATCGGCTGTGACGGACGGATGAACAGATACGTGACTGATTTTATAAAATATACGTTTTTCCTTTTAAGGTACAGAACTTAAAAATTTGGCCATTGCAGACAGGCGGATGAAATACGAGTAGAATAGTATAGTGTTTATAATAAATATCAATGATAAAATAGGTTGGGGGTAGGAAAATACTTCATATCATAAAGGTTTGCCTTCTGAGAAAAGTTATGTTTATTTCTCATACTACTTGTTGTAAGTATTAAAATCAACAAGCAAGAAAACTAGAGGAATTGAAAAGTCGAAGCAGTTTGCATGTGGAACTAAAATGATACCATAAACACCTTGAAGAATAAAAAGCCAATTGTGAATAGTTCCCATAAAACAAGGGGCGTAGACGTTAAACGTTTAGGACTTTTTTATTTTTACCCGCAAAAACTGTTCTCGTCTCTCGTCACTAGCAGAATATTTAACTTTCAATATAAGTTTTATGTTTGCCGAGTTGGTTAGGTTTATAGCTATACAAAAGTTTTAATTAAACATGGATAAAAACGAGTATTCTTTTAAATTAATTGCTGTTTGAAATATGATTTGATGTTAAATAGTTATCCTTATTTACTTATACGTTATCTAAAATTTTAAAGTTAAGAGTGAATGTATAGCATTGCACAGTAACTACTCGGGTATTTGATGAATAGTAAGTAGATAAAATATTTAATGATGGTCACGGTCGCGTATTATATTATACAATACAATATTTCTTATTAAGAATTTGATAGTAATACTAAATATTTGTGACACAATATTATGTTGCTTGAATAACTGAAATAAATTTCAAAAAACCATATATTAGCAAAAAATTTAAAAAATGTAAATACCATGTACAGTGAAAGAAAAATTTTCGTCGTTATATATATTTCAGATATTTTTCAAGAAATTAAAATAGTTGAAATATATGTTCGAATTGGTACAATATCTAAAGAATGACCAATAAATCGTAAGCTTCTGCATACTTGTATAAATTCTGGACGCATTTGTATAGGTATTACAGGCAATATATATAAATGCTAAAGTATCAATTTCGAGAATATCTCGTAATTAATGTACCCTCTTAAGGTTTTATACGCGTTATACCTTTTAAGATAGAAAAACTGTGAATATAGGGGAAGGAGGGGATATGGGGGAAGGAGCCATTGTAAATTTAGACAATATAAGTAAGTACACTCAATTCAGAGGTAGAAAACTTTATCGCTACGTTTAAGATAATTTATTAATCGCTTAATACAAATCTTGCGTCATTATTCGATTTGTTTATTTCCTATTTTTCTCTGATCATTAACGTTATAAGTAAAATCAATATCGCAGTTGTAAATACAGTTACTGTGATTAGACCGTGTAATAATAAACGGAATAGGTATACATTTACACATTTGGACATAAAGACGATTTTACGACTCAATAAAATTAGGTGAATGATAAAATGTTTAATGTGAGTGACGTAAACGATAAAAATGGATTCATAAACTCCGCTTCGTATGGGCGGATACTGGTGAAACGTTTCCAATTAGTTTTACGTTTTCTTTACGTTCCTAACATAAGGTATATTTATCTATAAGCGCATAGTTCAGTCGAAATTTGTGTAATTTTAACGAAAAACGACATTTCTATATACGAATAACTTTATCACCTTTGCACATACCCCTGATATATTGCTTCGAATGTTTGAATGCCGCCCGAATAAATGTTTCCGCAAACTTATTATATTTATTTATTTGTTTACAATTTAAATCTTGAGAAATTTTGATTCGCGACCTTGATAGTTAAATATTTCAGTACGATAAAAAAATTTCAACAAAATTTAATTTTTTTAGAGGTTTATTTATAAATACATTTTTTTATACCTTGACCTCATAATTTATGGTTTTTATGCAAGTTTGTTATTGAAAGCTTTTATTCACAAGAATTAGCAAAAACCACAGAAGGAAATTGCTATAACTTACCCGCTAAAAACAGGATAAACTCAATTGACTCTGTCTAATAGTCACAATACCTGTCTAATTTAAAATGTAATCAGTTCAGAGAAATTACGCTTATATATAAAACGAAATTTTATTATTTCTATATCTAGACACAAAACCATAAAATTATGGTGCAAATTAAAAAAAAATTAAATAATGTTTTCATTATTTATATTGGAAGTTTGAATTGGGTATGACGTGTATCACTTATTTTTATCAGTTCAGTTTTTTGGAAGGCATTAATGTTTTATAATTTTATTGAAAGCATTAATGAACGAAGTAATGCTAAAATAAGGCAAATTTTTATAGATAGAATATGGATTAAATTAGTGAAGGTTAAACGTACTAGTGCAGAGTAATCTCATGTGTGTATTCTATTATTTGGGTGGAACAAGGTTACAAGCAAGGACAAGGACGCAAGGTGTATACAATTAAATTAATTAAATACTGCTTTCACTTTATCCTTCTATGATTTGGATGCATATTAGATTGGGCAGTTATTAGAATTAAAATAAAATAATAATTTGTGTTTGACGGTAAACAATTAAATGAAATTGACGGTTTAGATATCAACAATCATGAAACATTTGATATTTCGTTAGACACTTTGTAGCTTAAAAAAATTAAATTTAATCACCAAAAATTCAAATTTTCAAATTGGCGTTAAACTTTAAATTCACCAATGTTTAGGCCTGTAAAAGCAGGAGTTATTATGACTGGCAACACTTTAGATATAACTCTAGAGTTAAAGAAATTAAAGAATTATAATTAAAAAGGCTCAGATTTAAAGAATTGCGGTATCTTCCAAAACTTTGTTAAATAGTTTTGATTCAAACAGGAAAATTAATAATAACTTTTAACATAAATTTCTTTAACGGAACTTAAAGGTTAATAATTAGTGAATAACTGCTTTAAATGTTATCAGTTTTTAAATTTTTAGTTGTAATTTACTTCATGTACCTTTGTATTCTTTTAATTTTCTGATCATTGCTAAGTCTCTTATCACGTGAACGAAAGATTTTCACACACAAATAAAACATTTGAAAAGAAAATAGAAAATAAGTTCAGGGGAGGAAAATATTTACCATATTTCAAAGATATTTAATCCCTCATCTCTCGGAATGGGAGCCAGGCAAAACTACGTGCCTATAACGCAGTACCAGTTACTCCCTAGTTAGAAGAGTTGAAGCCCTTTGAATATAAAGATTATCTGTGTACTTGTATTATTTAGAAGACAGGTGCTTGTTTCTTCATAATCTTTCCATGTATGTATGAGGTACTTTGACCATTCCACAACTTAGATAGTTCATTGTCAGTTTACCTCCATCTTTTGAAACGCTAGGCTATAGGCATACACATATAGTCTAATAACATGTAGTAAATAATAATGACACGGTAAAGCTCATAGACCTAATAAATACTGGAAGTGTAATTAAATACTTTCATTATGAAACAAAACTTGTCGAAATTTGAGTGGTTTCAGAGTATAGTACTCGCTTCTAATTGGCTCATAAACACTCTTTTAGTAAATTAGAAACGACACATTTAATTGTAATTGGTCAGCCGACGCGCCAATCATATATTTCTTAAAACATAATTATGCGGCTATGAAAATATCGATAAACTATTATTGATAGTATTTATTTACCAAGCTACGTTCTGTTACAATATCGAAAATGATATTCCATAATGCGTGTACTTAGAAACATTCTCTGTAAAGTAAAAATAGCCAGTTTTCATGATTTGTTAATTTTTTAACAACTTTAATTTTAAAATACCAACACTCATTTGAACAATAAAAATTATAAGGATGAGCACAATATCATCTTTTACTTCTATTTGGTATTAAGTGCCATATAAAAAAAAATGGTCATCATAAACCTGCGTGGACTAATTTTGTAGGGTCGATGAAGATAACATTTGTCCAATGTACAGACAAAACTAATTCATACAAACCTAAATATAATTCGAGTAAAAATAGGCATAAGAAAAAAATAAGGTTTTCTGCCTTATTTTCTTTATTAAACAATTTTTTGACGAACAAACATTCTATATTTAAGAAAATTCTATATTTAAGGATAATAATTATTTTCTAATACATTAATACATAATATTATTATTATATTTTAGTGACTCAATACTTGAGTGCATTTATCTGAAATACATAATTGAAAATGTTTGTGAGCGGCATAATGTAAAATATAAGTGTTCTATTATGTATCTGCAAATTTAAATGTCCTCTGGACATGTGAAAAGTCTGTGACATGTGAAAAGTTCATTATATATGACCTTAGAAACGGTGACCTTATAAAGTCACGTATATCTTGTATCTCTTTCTTAGTGTTCATGATTTAAATTTTCGTAAAATTTAAATTACTTTAAAACTGCATTTACTTTTGAAATTTTACATCAGATTTTAAATTCCAAAAAAAATTCCAATGCTTATAATGCAATGTATTGTTGAAGCTCTACATTAAAATATAAATTAATTGAGGTAAGTGAAATCTCTGTGTCATATTTTTTTATTTTTCGTATTCTAACTAATTTTTTAAATATAAAAATCGCGAACACCGTTTTCTTTGACGAAATATTGTCATACGGCGATAAAAAAACAATTGAGTAAAGGTGATTCCAGTGCCTTTTAAAATTCTTGATTACCTTCCTACGATCATGGACACTCAAAATTAAATTTATTTCATCTTATTGCTTGCTTCAGCTAAGCTTCAGATAAAAAGCTTTTAATTCTACGTAACAAAAATAGAAACGGCTCAAAAAATAATTTCATACTATTCTTAGATATAAAATGTTCACCAAATATAAAGTGTCCTTTGATTTAAAATGTCAATCGAGTGTGGATACCGAAATTCTTTTCCGAATCTTGATTCTTAAACCAATATAACTCCTGATTCTAGTGACGAAATTAAAAACCCTCTATTTGACGCTAATTCAACTTCCATTATTAATGGCGGTGAAATTAGCATCAAACCTGATGCGATTGATCTAAAAATTAAATATTTTGTAATTTTACAATTCTATTTACAATATTTGTTGGACTTTAAATATGCAGATGCAAACTGATGCGTGCGACTTCGTCCGCGTGGGATTATGCAAAACTAAACTGACCGGAAAGTAGTTGAGAAGTAATATCGGTTCTTAATTTTTTCCGAATCCACAGGATTTTCCCAAAATTTTTATGTGTTCTTAGAGATCGCTCGGGTAATGTAGGCTATCTCTGTTTCAAATTTCAGCCCAATGCGTCCATGTGGCGAAACTTTATTTTTGATGAAAGCATTTTTAATGCATTTATAAAAGAATAGTTCACACTAAACTTATTGACAAATAAATATTAAAAATAAAATAAATGTAAAACTAGATGCAATGGAAATAAAAATATTAGATAACATTTATATTAAAAAAATATGAAGAGATGAAAATATAAATTTATATTAAAAAGATATGAGAGAAACTTGGTAAACGTAAAATATAAGCAGACTTGTGTATGCAACTTTTTTTTCATCTAAGCGTATGAAAGACAATTACAACTGACTCATTGATTGAGTATCTCGTCAGGAAATCTCCAGAATAATAAAGCCTACAACCTTTCACACTTATGTTACTCATATGAATCATGTGCTCGCTAAAAAAGGATTTTTAAACATTCAATCCCCCAGAAGTTGGGAAAATAGGGTTAATAATTAATTATGAAAACTTTGGTAATAACTAAAGTTGGAAAATTTCAGGTGCATAATTAGAATTTCAGGTGGAAATAAAAAAACACCCATTTCTGAATTTTTGGAAAATTGCTATTGTTGTGTAAATGCATAATTGTTGTGTAATAAACGAATGAAATAATATACAGTTAACGTTTTATTTTACCTGGCCAATGTCAAAAAGCAAAAAGCCCGTGGCTGTATTGCCTATAAGAAATAGAAAGTTACTTTCGCCCGACAAAAAATACAGAAATATTATCAAAAATATTAACTTAGGTTTTTACTTCCGATCAAAAATAGCATCTGATTTCGAATGTTTAAAGTTTTAAACAAATATCTTAAAAGGTGTTAAGCGACATATGTTTAAAACTTTGTTTTAAACATATGTTGCTTAACGTAAATTCTACCAGCAACGACGTCTTATAAATTTACCCGCGACGGCTTGAAAGGCATATATAAATAAATATTTTAATGAATTGCATTTATAAAAAAGTAAATTAAATAAAGTTTATTAGGAGGTTTAATTCATAGAAAATAAATTAAAATTTTTATATTGTAGCTCCTTCGAGCAAAGAAGTATATAGGATGTCCCTCAATTAAATGACACCTACGCCATAGTTTAAATAGATTTATAGGCGCTGTGGAAATATTTATTTACTCTAAAGGAGGACAAATTGTCTACAAGATAACACATGTGTAGTTGGAAAGGTATTGCAATGTAACGCATGGTCATTGTGGAGGCTCATTTCAAATCGTTGTAAGAAAAACTTACTGCGATGTTTTTTTAGGTTAGATTATATCTTATTGTTTCTTATGAAATAGAAAAATAAACAGATTGAGTTTGTTTAATATTTTGCTCTTCATGCACAGGTTGCCTAATAATTTTTAATTTTTTTGCTGGCAGTAATGACCTAAAAACGCCCATCATTATTTGTAAAGTGCAAGGTGGAATATTTTTTTCCTATGAATTAGAATAGGAAAAATGGTTTTTCAATTTGCAATGTCTCTTTAATTCAATTTATGTTTTACCTAATTTCCTTGTCTTTGAGCCATTTACATTGCGCTCAAAGTCTAGAGACTTACCGATCTTTAATTCTTCTACCAATTTTAGGGATGTTCAATTTTTTTCATTTCTTATGCGCCAAAACATCACAATGAGCCTAATCATCCTTTGAAAAACATATAGTGAGGATTAATATTGTAATGCTTGTATTATGGAATAATTTGTTCATGTTTCTACAAACACGAATACTTCTAACTTACGAAATGGAACCGTCCTTTAACTTGAAAGTTAATAATATATAACTTTTTCATTCAGTACTCGCTAATAAAAATATTAATTCGTCTATTGGATTTTGATGATTTTATAACCAAATGCTAATATCACCATAAAGTCATCTATCTATATTAAATTTTGCACCGAGATAAACCGTATACAATAAAATACTCAGCTTGGATGAATATTTACATAACCTACAATTATCCTTAACTTAGTGCTTTCGTTTGTTCTGAGACGAGTTTTAAATATTAACAAAAAATGACAAAAATTCGAAGCCGTGCATAATACAGAAGATCATAATTCCAAAACAAATTCAACATTCACGTATTTCGTAATAAAGTCACGAAAAAACCAAATAACAAAAGACTAGTCCGATAGCTTTTAAAACAACACAGGATAAATTGAATATGCTATACGCATCACCAAACTGCCGCCGGTGAGCGGGAATGTTATACCGCCAATAATGCTCCCGCATTAGTTTTGCTTTTTGCCAAACGTACAACAAAAATAACATTCCACGTTGGTTGTAGTTTTTTACACTACCGACCGAAGGTCGTTGATTATTTTGTTTGGCCACACTATATGTCTAAAAGTTAGTCAAACGGCTGTATACGGTTACTCATACGGTAATAGTGCACCAAATCAGTTTAGCGATGCTTATAGATTTTTAAATTGTGAATTAAAATGTGTACTCTAAAAGGATGGCCATTATGTTAGACATTATTGGAAAGTTGTTGACAGGACCTCAAAGATTATTTATATATAATGCTCACACATATTAGAAGATAAATCTGATGTATAAACACTTATTCCTTTTTCCTATACATCATAATATCCCAGATCAGTATAAGAAAGATTTTTTTTTGTCATCGAAAATTAATCTGTACATATAAAAAGATTCTAACAGAGTGAATCCTCTGCATAGAAATTTTTTTGAAAATAGTTTTTGATGTAGCGTGTTGTAGCTGTTTTAAAAATGATTGTCCGCATGTTAATTTTTTCATCAATCTTCAGAAATCTGCCGCGCAGATTTTGATGGAATGTGGTATGGTAATAACTTATGTACTCGAGCAACATATAGAATACTTTTAATTAGGTAGCTATTTCATATATAAAAAAAACTAACAACTTGGTGAATATTCCGATAGTGATACTGCCAACGCTATCGATAAGCGTTTTTAGTAAACTTTATACTTATAGATACTAGGGAGAATAAAAGCATTTAAAAAAAGAGCTTATTAATTATTGTTATACCGAATTCCTCGCAAACAAAGTCGCGTCTGCATAGATAGTATTCAATGAACTATACTGATATTAGAGGACACAAATATTGCTGTACGCGAGAAATAAATTTTACTACAGATCGGTGTTTAGTCTAAGACAGTTCTTAGAGTTAGTCTAAAATACGTCTTACAGTATCTTGGACTAAACATCGAAAGGTTATTAAGACAAATATTGTAAGTGATTATAGGTAGTTCCTTCAAGGCTGTACAAAAAATACGGAGATAATATTTTTAAATACGGAGATAATATTTTTTTTAAGGCTATGATTTATGATCAAAATAATAGATTAACAGAGGAATAAAATGAGAGAAATAATCGACAAACTATATTTCTGTGCTCAACACTTCGATTAACAAAGTTGTCACGCGTTATATATTACGTACTGGAATTTTGACTATGAAAACGTTGGTTATAAAATCGTATAAAAAAATTTTATAAAAAGTATTATTTTGATCAGAAAAAAATATCTTGGAAATTAAAGGAACATTCAAATATTTTATTTAACATTAAAATATTTGAATGTTCCTTTAATTTCCAAGATATTTTTTTCTGATCAAAATAATAATTTTTATAAAATTTGTTTATACGATTTTATAACCAAAGTTTTCATAGTCAAAATTCCAGTACGTAATATATAACGCGTGACAACTTTGTATATTTTTAATTCAATTATTTCTCGTAAGGCGAGGAAAAATGAAAAGTGCAATAAAACCGTAAGTAATTTTCTACGTGAAAAGCTTTCAACGTGAAAATTCTCACCAACAATAGTTTCCTGCCTTCGTAACTTTTCCATTTTTCGTCATAATATGTGTAAAGTTAATCAACTGGAGTGTGGTTAATATGTTCGGTTGACTTTAATATAATGTTATTTTATCTGTTTATTTAGAAACTTTCGAAAGTGGCTTGTCAAGTTAAATTACAGACAGGATTTTCAACTTTATTTGGATTAATGTTTCTATAGTAAATAAATTAAATTTATTTCTTCTATAATGTTTGTTTTGAGTAATGATTCATTTACGAGATCCTAAAATATCTTTTACACTTTAACTTCGTACAAATAGAAAATAAATTATAACATTATAAAAGTACTTGCCATAATATGCAAAATGGTCTTATGACTTATCACTGTTTATGACTTGACTCAAATTTAAATGAGATATTCCAGTACGAGAAATAGTTAAGAGTACGAAATGAAGGAGCAAATTTGTTTCTCTTCTCTAAATTTTTACTAAGTCTAATAAAATGTAGTAAATAATATCGACACAGTAACGCACATGGACCTAATAACCACTGGAAGTATAATTAAACACGTTCATTACGAAACAGTTTATGAAAATTTGAGTAGTGCCAGAGGGTAGTACTTGTTTCTAATTGGCACACTCCGCTAGCCAATTAGAAGCGACATATTTTATTGTAATTGGTTAGCCGACGCGCCAATCATATATTTCTTAAAACATAAATGCTGCTTGTAAAAACATCGATAAACTATTATTGACAGTATTTATTTACTGAGCCACGTCCCGTCACAATATCGAAAATTATTTTCTTTAATGTGTACTTTGTGTCCTTAAACGTGCTCCAATTAATATTAATAATAATTTTAATGTACTGAAAGACATTCTCTTTAAAGTAAAAATTGCCACTTTTCACAATTTATTAATTTTTAGCAACTTTAATTTTAAAATACACGATGTATTTTAAAATTATGCTTACATGAACAACGAAAATTATAAGGATTGTACAATATCATATTTTACTTCTATTGGGTATTAAGTGCCAAATTAAATAAACATTTCATCATCATAAACCTGCATGGACTAATTTTGTAGGATCGATAAAGATAACATTTGCCTAATGTACTGGGGAAACTATCTCATACAAACCTAAGTATAATTCAAGTAAAAATAATCACCTTATAAATAATACAAAAATAAGGCCTTCTGCCCTATTTTTTTATTAAACAATTTTTTGACGACTTAATTCCATATTTAATAAATATAAATCGGTCTAAGAAATACTTTAAAAATATTACATTATTACATTTAAACAATTAATAATAAATATTTTAATATATTATATTATTACAAAAATAAACTAAATATAAAATTAGATAAATTTAAAATCAAAATATTAAAGTGAATTTCTATCAAAAAAATATCACCTATATATTTGATTACCAATTCCACTTTGCAATTTACCGTTTTTAAGTGCCAATATTTAATCAAATGTAAGGAAGACTCGGTGAAAATATTAAATATAGGCAGCCTTGTGTCACTTTTATTACACAACTTTTTAATTATCATTTTATATTTGCGTGAATAATTTTAATTTAATGAAAATGCACACTCACATCGTTTCTAAGTGCACATAGTCACATAGTCATTTCTAAGTGCAACTAGTATTTTTATAAATGGTATTAGAAATGTAATAATTTATGAATAATGGCTATTAGTATTGAGATAAAAGATATAATATCAATATTATATATTCATAAATGAAATGTTATGCCACCTTTTTCTAAATTTTATGTCTCGCTATGACTTCTACAACAATTAATTGCACAATTTGGAATTTTGTGATACAATGCTTTCGCGACTGTAATCTATATGCAATTGACATATTCGATTTTTCAAAAATAGTGCATATGCCTTGTTTTACAACGTATAGCTAGCGGGGTTGTCCGAGTATGGCACGTGCAGTGAGTATTAGGTCTATGGTAACGCTTGACCACCATTATTAGCATAGCAACACATTAATGGTATCCATAGAATATTTATTCCTCAAAATTTGTTTTGATTTTTTTCCCAATTTTTTTTCATTATTTATTACATGATTATTTTTACTTAAATTTATACTTCGGTTTGTATGAGTTAGTTTCACCTGTACACTGGACAAATTTTATCTTCATCAACCCTATATAATCAGTCCACGCAGGTTTATGATGACGAAATATTTTTGATTTGGCACTTAATACCAAATGGAAGTAAAGGCGATATTGAGCCCATCCTTATAGTTCTGATTGTTTATATAAGTATTGGTATTTTAAAAGTAAAGTTGCTAAAAGTTAATAAATGATGAAAAATGGCAATTTTTACTTTACAGAAAATGTCTTTAAGTACATTAAAATTGTTATTAATAATAATTGAACCAAGTTTAAAGGCACAAAGTACACATTACAGAAAATCATTTTCAATATTGTGGTAGAATGTGGCTGGGTAAATAAAAACTATCGAATATTAGTTTATCGATATTTTTACAGCCCCGACAACTATTGTTTAAAACACACATGATTGGCGCGCCCGCTGACCAATTATTATAAAATGTGTCGTTTCTAATTGGCTAAGACAGTATGTATTATCCAATTAGTAATGAGTATATCCCCTCGCATGCCTTTGTTTTATAGTGAACGTGGTTAATTACAAGTTCAGTGGTTATTAGGTCCATAATTATAAGCTTCTTTTAATTATTTTTTAAATTAATTGTTCGATTTATAATGGGTAAAGAAACATTTCGAAACTTTCTCTGTCTCTAGTGGCCTTCAAGACTTCTTTAATTTACTGTTTATGTATTACACCGGTAATATATACCGTGTGTACTGTGCTATTTTCGTAATCAATTTAATTACTAACACTATTTATAACTAATAAAAATTAAATATTAAAAACACAATTATATCAGAGTATCTCTTAGCTCATCAAATATTCTCAGAACCTTGTCAGGGATCTTACAAATAATATCTAAGAAAACGCCGTGCGTGGTTGCAATAGACTGACATTTATTTTGTAACTTATACAAGTTAGTTCATAGTCGCCAGTAGATGGTGCTAGGTACTTGTTATCTGTGTTTTGATACATTCACACGTCCTCTTATCAAAATAACATTAACATATAACAAAAAAAATATTTAAAAATCCCAAATTACCTGTTGACTACCTTTGTAATACTTAACTTTTATAAATTTCAAATGTTTACATGGACTCGAACTTTTAGTTAAATCTGCAGACACGTTAGCTCTCTTTAAATATTTAGTTTCTATCAAAGCTTCATTTAAGCTGACCCAATAAAATGATATTTAACATCAATATGTTTACTTCTTTTATGGAATAAACAATTTTCATTTACATAGTTTTTTAGCCCTTTGGTTAACATTGTAAAGTGAATTGTTTTTACATTTACATAATACAGGTGAATTGTTTTTACATTTTAATTCGCATAAAATACTCTTTAAATAGACAGCTTGTTTACTAGACTCAGTTACAGCTATGTACTCACATTCGATACTTGATAAGGCAATAAAGTTTGCTGCTTTTTATATGCACGTAATATTATACTGTCTTATATCTTAAAAACGTAACCAATATAAGATTCCCTATCAATGGAATCTGAAGTCTGTAGACAGCGTCTACGTAATAATCTAAATTCTAATTATCCTTTACACACATTTCAAATTAAAATTTTTGCAGCTCGCAAATATTTCAAAACACGTTTCACATACATCCAGGGATTTTCGTTATAATTATTATTAAATTGACTAAAATAATAAACTGCATAGGATATATCTAGTCTCGTTGAAGCTTACAAATATTACAAACTACTCATTAGCTGCCGATAAGGATATTGAGTACAAAAATTACTGTATTTTTATGTTAAAATATCTAACATTGGGTTACTTATTTCTTTACAATTTTTCCTATTAAATTTCTTTGTTAAGTATTCTGTAAATTTTTGAGGATAAAAATTGTTTCTTTTTTCTTACTGACATACCTAATCATTGCTTTACATTTCCTATATCTTTTAACTTAAGTGTAGACTGCAGCTCAATTTGAAGATATTATGTTTCTTCCGTATAATTTGAAAACACAAAATAATTATCGACAAATGTAATAACAAACGTTTTAACATTTAAATTGCGCTTAATATGCTATGTACAGAATTTCTATAACGTAACTTTGTAAACAACTATCAACTCTTTTGTACCGTGCTCTTTCAGAATATTTGAAGCCAAAAATAGCTTAACTTTAAAATTTTATTTTTCTTATAAGAAGATATCAAATTTACGAACAGGTAAGGTAATATAGACAATTGCATCTAAGTAACCATTAAGAATAACGATAGTGACATCAAGATTGGTCGTCGCTTAACCATATTTAACAAATGACAGTGTCGGGACTGAATAACGAAGCACAGGTGAGAATGTCCTTTTATAGTTTATTCTAGCTTGCTATCTAAAGTTTTCTACCTAAGTTGCTACCAACCTTGCTTGAAACCGCACTTTATTATCACCTTCTAATTTCATATGAAACACTCGCTTGCACTGAATAATCGTCCTTTGTTCTGGTTAATCTACAACTTTGTACCCTTCATTTTCTTGAAATGACTTCAATTTTTCTTTTATAGCTGAATATCGGGTTATACACATACCTGTCAGGTTTCTTGCTGATGATGTTTGGGTTTATCAATCTTTGCAAAAATTTCAATAATCCCTTGAGAACAGTATAGAGAAATTCATCTGAACTATTTTTTGAGGTTACTTTATCTTCTACATAAATTCTGTTATAAGGTCTTGCTGCAGATTGCAATAATCCCTTTCATAACTTTCATGTCGCATTGCAGTGTCTGATGTTCACTTTAGTACTGTCTCCGCACTCACTTGAAACATTTTAGTCATTGTTTGGCTCGGTGACATCTCTGCTGGTGATGATTTTCTTTGTAATAGGAGTGTATAATTTGTAACCCTTTATATTTTCAGTATTTTCAACTAAGTAATTATTCACTGCTTTATTATACCATTTCGTTCATTTTTCTTGGTTTTTAAACGCCGTTGCAAAGGCTACAGGAAAACTAAAGCAATAATTCCAGATTTCATCATTTTTATTAAATAAACGCTGCGTTTTACGCCTGTGGACCTACAGTAGACAATATATTTATATTTTTCTACATTCTCAACTGGTTTTAGCAGAAACCATGCGACATAGAAACTTCAAATTCGCATGACAATGCATCTTATTAGCCCATGTATTGTTTGCTAACTTTTATTAATTTTCAAATAAAAAAATTAAGGACGAGATAAATGAAGGTCTTAATGTATATTTTGCATCCTTTACTTATGAGGCATTCACAAATATTTTAAATTTTAATTGGAAAAAGTAATTCTAAAAATACAAAACAATTTGCATTTCCCCCTTATTTACAAGATTACTGAATATATTTATGTAACGAAAAATTAATATTGGTAACAAGTTTAATAAAAAACTGTGTACCTTTAAATGTTTCTAACTGCCTGTATGTGTATCGAACCCTCATAGTGCGAGTTATACTCGTGCTTGACAGATTTTTATGAATTATATGTAAATAAAAGTAATCATTTTAAAGTTTCTCTGCCGTAGTAATTCTAGCGTTATATTCATAATTTCACTTATTCGTTCTAGTAAATTATTGTAATAAGTAAACTTTTAAGAATGTTTTATTGAATTATTTTGTCCATTGGTGCATTAGTTTTGATTTGAATTTTAATTATGTAAAAACTCATGAAAAACCACGAGTCCTTTTCCTATAAAAACTTTGAACTAACATTATAGAATAACACATATTTATTCAAAGTTTGTTTAGAAAAAAGTCTGTTTATTTGTTCATGCACCATTTAAGAGTAGGTAAAAGAATTTTAATGAAGTTTAATACTGGTTGATAATGTTGGTTCTGAGGTAACATATAGGCCATGTTTTATCACAATCGGCTAATTAAAAAGAAGATATGGTAATTTCACGTTTCAATATAAATTATAATAACTTAAAAAAATTATCTTTCATAATGTTCATAATAGGTGGTATTGCGTGCATTTATCTTAAAATTAACTTAATTATATTTTCTAAACAGAGCAAAGCCGGTTAGAAAATAAATCGTTAGCTACTTTGTTTTATTTGCAGATCATTCAGTTCAAAAACTCGTGACTCTTTCAATTGCACGTATTAATAAGTTATGGGAGACATCAAGAGGCATATGAGAATATGTTATTGTAGTTTTAATTATTTAAGGATAATTTCTAAATTACAATGAAATTTTCCAACTTTAAGTCAAATATAGTTGAGAGCTACCTTAAGGGTGTAACCTAAAATGAAAACAACAAATGTCGTATTTGTCGCACCTACAATGACGGTTTATTGAGATAGTTTGTCACGATTCATTGAATGGAAATAGTTGTATTCTAGGACATATTAGTTTACAATAGGCTAAACCTAACATAACTCGATCCATAATTATCATATTTATCATTGGTACTCTATTCAATTATTAATATCAGATAGATCTTGAGTTGTTTACTTTTACGGGCTACTATGGTCATTTTGGAAAGGACGGAGGAACCAAGCGCGTCAGCAGCTTTAAAAAGTATTAGAAAAATCACTTATTTGTGCTGAAATTCTTATTTACATTAAAATATGATATTTAATGGTTATATTTTTAAGCCGTGTTTTTAATTTGCAGGCAGAAACCAAATAGACCAACCAAAGCGCGTATTAATGGCAAAAAGATAGTAGACGCTAACTAGTAGTCACGAGTAAGCGCTACTTCCATAAAGCCGCATGTAGAAAATAAATTACAATGATTTTATCATATTTTATCACAGCCATTAAAGGTAGCTGGCGACGTCAATGGCGGAAATGCTAACCGATACAGTAATAATACATATATATGTTATTATTTTATTGAAGTAATTTCAATAATATAACTTAAATAAAACTGGTTACCAAAACAAATATTGAACTCATATTTTAATTTTTACCACGATCAAGGTAATGCGAACTTACTATAAATTTGTTGCACACAACAAGCGGCGTCGCTACGCTGAGCTAGTGATTTTATGGTTAATAAATATCTGTTCTCGGACCGCGAGATTTTTTAAATAAATCTTTCACAATTAATTTTAAATGAGGAGAAATTAGAAGACAATAAGATAATACA
The DNA here is from genome assembly GCA_039881145.1 of Druceiella hillmani. Classification (NCBI taxonomy): domain Eukaryota; kingdom Metazoa; phylum Arthropoda; class Insecta; order Lepidoptera; family Hepialidae; genus Druceiella; species Druceiella hillmani. Next base: position 21,992,820 of record JAYKKI010000016.1, on the reverse strand, counting down.
GAGTTTGTAAGAGATATGGTTTCCGAAACTGCCATTTTTTTAGTTAGCTAATAAAATTATTCTTTTAGAAACGTTTTAATATTGAATGTCACTTAATATGAAAAATAAAATATTAAATAAGAATAATTGAACAAATAAATTAAAAGATGTGTATACAAGCTTTGCACTAATACCTTGTAATATATATATATATATATATATATATATATATATATGTGTGTATATATATATATATATATATATATATATATATATATTTATATATATATATATATATATATATATATATATATATATATATATATATATATATATATATTACTACATAATGAACATTTGTACGATAAATGTTAATCGAATGAAAATCAACAACGTTAACCGAATCAGTGACCGTCATTTGTAATAATGTTTGGCCATTGTTTATGCTACTCATGCTAGTGAGATGGCAAAGATGGCGCGCAATGTTTATTTTAAAACATTCCCTAAATCCGTACGGCGTCATTAACTTTAATTATTACTAAAATTATCACTATGTATTCGTCTTTCAATTTTAAAGTTTCCCGTTGTCATAAAGAGTTTGAAATAGTTTCATTTAAATGTATCCTACAGGCTGTTGGGAAATCAGTATGTGGCGTTTTAATTTTTTTGGCTGAACAATTTTTATTTAAAAATATACAAATTCTTTAATTGGTGACGTAATCTCATAAAGCTGTTTTAAAATTATTTTTGGTGGATGAAAATCTTTCATAACTAATTTAAGAAAATAAAGGATAAAAGTCGACGCAAGCAACATAGAGTCTAAATTATTTAAATTTAAAAATATTTTAAAAACAATTTTAGGACAACTTTTTATAATTTTCTCTATTTCACCAACCAAACAAAAAAGTCTTATCAATGACACTTAATTATAGCATTTATATTTTATTTTTCAATTTTTTCAGCTGAACTGTTAATTATATTAACACTTAATTATAGTATTTATATTTTATTTTTTAACAGCTGAACGGGTGATGCCCATGTTTTCCAACACTTATCCCATTATTATTAACTAGAGGCCCTATTTTTTTCTGGTCACGTCTAGAACCTATTTTCTCTCTACGCTTAGGTAACTTTCTATATTTGCCTGCGCGCTTGTATTGTTCTTTATGTCTTATTACGAGGTTTAACGCGTTGAATAATAGAGGGCTTGTTAGTAATATTCAAATTGACATTTGTTCAAAAGCATTGGGTACTGATTTGACAAACAATATTCAATTAGGTGTAGTAGTTAAGAATTTATTAACAAAAATACTGGCAGGTGTGTGTGTGGGGCTGGAACTGTGAGGGTTCATGCTTCCTTTGTTCAATTCGCTTAACTTTTATATAATAATAAATAAATATTTTTAAATCGGTAGATCACGCTGTGGGTACAATACATTTATTTCGTATGCTGTGGGTAAAATACATTTGCAGCCTATTTACACTTTTTTTTAAAGTGATAAAATAGAAGGTCCTTTGAACTTAAAAACTTATGTTTTTTACATATCACTTAAAAACGATTATTGTGTAATTTTAGTATTCGCTGTATATGAAGAAGATATTGTCAATATTGGTTAATAATTGAAGTAGCACCGTAATTATCATTTTAGTATGAAGACAGTTTAGGAAATTTTTACAATTTTCTGTATAATCATATTATAATGGAAAAATATATTGAAAGAAAATTTTACTTTATTTAGGGCGTTTCTTTAGAATATCCCAACCACCCGTTAAAAACAATCAGACCTTCCCTTTGAATTAGCAGGCCCCTCCTTAAATTGAATACAATTTTATTTCTGTCTTCGGTGTTTGGTAAAAGAATATAAAATCTGTTTCCGCTTAAGAGCAAGAAACCTCTGATGGAAGAACAGGTAGCGTAGTCATATTAAAATTTAATTATTATTATCGGCGTTTGGTAAAAGAATCGGTAATTTTAATGAAAATAATTACCCTTTATACTTTTCATAAGTCATAAATAATACATTGGTCAACATAATAATGAAGAATATTATCCAAAAATATTGCGAAAAGCTGCAAGTGCTCAAATCGTACAAAAATTACTTACCTTTTGGGCATAAATACTTACAGATAATCAGGCAAGTCAGCTCCTAGTACTTGAGCCAAACAAGCTCAAACTTCAAGTGGCAATCTTTTGTTGTAAACTCTTCTCTTCATGTGTATCAACGACAAACTTCACTCCAGTCGTTTCATGAAATTGCCTCTATCAGTGTTCTTTTAGTGATGTTAATTGTGCAATATGTGGCTGTTGAAAATGCATATATCCGTTATCTTGTAAAAATGTTAAGAAAGATAATTCGAAACGTTCATGGAGCACTTTTTATCTGTTCCGTCGACTCCGCCTTTTTTCATAGTATCAACACATGTTAAGCCTTTATGTTTTCCAGCATCAACTAGTTCGACTGAAGTGTTTCCATTGCTCTCATTATGGTCCTATTTCGGTCATATAATGTCTTCTCGAGTCGAATTACTAATTACATTGGTAACAGCAACTTCTTTCCGTCATCTGCTAAACCATTGCGATCTGATTCACTTCCAGTATAAACGTACATGAAGAGAAAAAAATGTTAAGTAATGAAGTACATAAGAATAATTTTTTTTTTGTAAATTACATACTATAATTTCCACATGGTAACTTATTATTTCTATCATCAGTAATTTAAATTAAGTAGAAAATATTGCAAAATTTGTTTCTAGCATTAAATAAAGTGTAGACCGTAGTTGTAGTAATGATTTCTTCCACGCTATCTGGATTGAAGTTGATCATCTAGTTTATGTATTTTGTTTCCTTTTCCGTTTGAACGCAAAATATTATTTCGTCTTGGAGTAAATGTTTACCGGTTTTATTAATCTAGTATGGAAAAAAGTTACATGTAGGATTCCGGAACCACAGTGGAAGTTGAAGAAAGATTTTGACTAGTAATTTACATGGATGTTTATCTGACCAAAATTATGTTAATAAAAAGAATGAGTCAAATTGAGTTTTGCTTTGTATTATTTTATTAACAATTGTAAAAACTTGTCAAGTTAGAATAAATATTGGCTAGATAATTAAATTTTTTAAATAAAGTTATTTGGAGCGCTTTCGTTTTTCTTCTACTCTTGTTATTTTATTATTTAATTTTTTTTAATAACACGTGAAGTATTGGAGCACAGAGTCCATTCTCCGTCTTTGTATTTCGTATGATATAACAAGAATGGATTTAGTGGTTAATGATAGTAAAATTTTCCTGCTTACACATATTTTCACAAATTATGACACAACAGTTCATCCATTGGGGCTGTCACGCATATGAGCATTGTTTCTGCTCACTTTTCCTTACTGTTAAGTTTACCCCACCATGTGTTCCCTTGTAGTTCTGCTATACCAGGTGTACACATTGTAACCGCTTAAACTACATACCCCATAATGTAGACCAGCGAACGCTGTTGGAGGCATGTTTAATATTCTTCCTAATAAAAAGTTTCAATATTCGCGAGGTATTTTTGATGCTCCTAATACCATAGATGTTTTAAGATAGTTTTGGCATTTTCATCGACTTTTTGTCTTAGAGAACTCCCCAATTAAAACTCGAGGAATATCACTTAAAGAATTTTCATAGGGTTTTAAATAATGGACTCAGTAGAATTTTACTTACATAAGCGTTGTTTTATAGCAATCAATCCTCGAGAAAAGAAGATACGGTAATTTAAAATGCCAATATGAAGAATGTTTCATTTAAAAAATAATGGGTGATGTATTTTAACCTTCACTGTTGCAGGAAATAATATTTTCCAAAGGCTCATGATAAAGAAGTCACAGGCACGGCTGGTTTTTGCTATATTTATTAACTACGTCCCACTAATGGAGAAAATTTAACATATTTTTATATTTACAGAAACAAATAGTGGCGAAATTTTGAAGTAAAACTCTATAACGACGACTGCGGTTAGAAATATAATTAGACAAATTAAATCGAAAAAATTGAAAAATAAAATATAAATACTATAATTAAGTGTCATTGATAAGACTTTTTTGTTTGGTTGTTTTTGTTTGGTTGGTGAAATAGAGAAAATTATAAAAAGTTCTTCTAAAATTGTTTTTAAAATATTTTTAAATTTAAATAATTTAGACTCTATGTTGCTTGCGTCGACTTTTATCCTTTATTTTCTTAAATTAGTAATGAAAGATTTTCATCCACCAAAAATAATTTTAAAACAGCTTTATGAGATTACGTCACCAATTAAATAATTTGTATATTTTTTTTTTAAAATATACACGTCGTTATAGAGTTTTACTTCAAAATTTCGCCACTATTTGTTTCTGTAAATATAAAAATATGTTAAATTTTCTCCATTAGTGGGACGTAGTTAATAAATATGGCAAAAACCAGCCGTGCCTGTGACTTCTTTATCATGAGCCTTTGGAAAATATTATTTCCTGCAACAGTGAAGGTTAAAATACATCACCCATTATTTTTTAAATGAAACATTCTTCATATTGGCATTTTAAATTACCGTATCTTCTTTTCTCGAGGATTGATTGCTATAAAACAACGCTTATGTAAGTAAAATTCTACTGAGTCCATTATTTAAAACCCTATGAAAATTCTTTAAGTGATATTCCTCGAGTTTTAATTGGGGAGTTCTCTAAGACAAAAAGTCGATGAAAATGCCAAAACTATCTTAAAACATCTATGGTATTAGGAGCATCAAAAATACCTCGCGAATATTGAAACTTTTTATTAGGAAGAATATTAAACATGCCTCCAACAGCGTTCGCTGGTCTACATTATGGGGTATGTAGTTTAAGCGGTTACAATGTGTACACCTGGTATAGCAGAACTACAAGGGAACACATGGTGGGGTAAACTTAACAGTAAGGAAAAGTGAGCAGAAACAATGCTCATATGCGTGACAGCCCCAATGGATGAACTGTTGTGTCATAATTTGTGAAAATATGTGTAAGCAGGAAAATTTTACTATCATTAACCACTAAATCCATTCTTGTTATATCATACTAAATACAAAGACGGAGAATGGACTCTGTGCTCCAATACTTCACGTGTTATTAAAAAAAATTAAATAATAAAATAACAAGAGTAGAAGAAAAACGAAAGCGCTCCAAATAACTTTATTTAAAAAATTTAAATATCTAGCCAATATTTATTCTAACTTGACAAGTTTTTACAATTGTTAATAAAATAATACAAAGCAAAACTCAATTTGACTCATTCTTTTTATTAACATAATTTTGGTCAGATAAACATCCATGTAAATTACTAGTCAAAATCTTTCTTCAACTTCCACTGTGGTTCCGGAATCCTACATGTAACTTTTTTCCATACTAGATTAATAAAACCGGTAAACATTTACTCCAAGACGAAATAATATTTTGCGTTCAAACGGAAAAGGAAACAAAATACATAAACTAGATGATCAACTTCAATCCAGATAGCGTGGAAGAAATCATTACTACAACTACGGTCTACACTTTATTTAATGCTAGAAACAAATTTTGCAATATTTTCTACTTAATTTAAATTACTGATGATAGAAATAATAAGTTACCATGTGGAAATTATAGTATGTAATTTACAAAAAAAAAATTATTCTTATGTACTTCATTACTTAACATTTTTTTCTCTTCATGTACGTTTATACTGGAAGTGAATCAGATCGCAATGGTTTAGCAGATGACGGAAAGAAGTTGCTGTTACCAATGTAATTAGTAATTCGACTCGAGAAGACATTATATGACCGAAATAGGACCATAATGAGAGCAATGGAAACACTTCAGTCGAACTAGTTGATGCTGGAAAACATAAAGGCTTAACATGTGTTGATACTATGAAAAAAGGCGGAGTCGACGGAACAGATAAAAAGTGCTCCATGAACGTTTCGAATTATCTTTCTTAACATTTTTACAAGATAACGGATATATGCATTTTCAACAGCCACATATTGCACAATTAACATCACTAAAAGAACACTGATAGAGGCAATTTCATGAAACGACTGGAGTGAAGTTTGTCGTTGATACACATGAAGAGAAGAGTTTACAACAAAAGATTGCCACTTGAAGTTTGAGCTTGTTTGGCTCAAGTACTAGGAGCTGACTTGCCTGATTATCTGTAAGTATTTATGCCCAAAAGGTAAGTAATTTTTGTACGATTTGAGCACTTGCAGCTTTTCACAATATTTTTGGATAATATTCTTCATTATTATGTTGACCAATGTATTATTTATGACTTATGAAAAGTATAAAGGGTAATTATTTTCATTAAAATTACCGATTCTTTTACCAAACGCCGATAATAATAATTAAATTTTAATGTGACTACGCTACCTGTTCTTCCATCAGAGGTTTCTTGCTCTTAAGCGGAAACAGATTTTATATTCTTTTACCAAACACCGAAGACAGAAATAAAATTGTATTCAATTTAAGGAGGGGCCTGCTAATTCAAAGGGAAGGTCTGATTGTTTTTAACGGGTGGTTGGGATATTCTAAAGAAACGCCCTAAATAAAGTAAAATTTTCTTTCAATATATTTTTCCATTATAATATGATTATACAGAAAATTGTAAAAATTTCCTAAACTGTCTTCATACTAAAATGATAATTACGGTGCTACTTCAATTATTAACCAATATTGACAATATCTTCTTCATATACAGCGAATACTAAAATTACACAATAATCGTTTTTAAGTGATATGTAAAAAACATAAGTTTTTAAGTTCAAAGGACCTTCTATTTTATCACTTTAAAAAAAAGTGTAAATAGGCTGCAAATGTATTTTACCCACAGCATACGAAATAAATGTATTGTACCCACAGCGTGATCTACCGATTTAAAAATATTTATTTATTATTATATAAAAGTTAAGCGAATTGAACAAAGGAAGCATGAACCCTCACAGTTCCAGCCCCACACACACACCTGCCAGTATTTTTGTTAATAAATTCTTAACTACTACACCTAATTGAATATTGTTTGTCAAATCAGTACCCAATGCTTTTGAACAAATGTCAATTTGAATATTACTAACAAGCCCTCTATTATTCAACGCGTTAAACCTCGTAATAAGACATAAAGAACAATACAAGCGCGCAGGCAAATATAGAAAGTTACCTAAGCGTAGAGAGAAAATAGGTTCTAGACGTGACCAGAAAAAAATAGGGCCTCTAGTTAATAATAATGGAATAAGTGTTGGAAAACATGGGCATCACCCGTTCAGCTGTTACGTGAAAATGTGAATGGGCATCACCTATTCAGTCTTCACATTTTATTAAATTCAGGGAAGCGTAAATCACTAACTATTAAGAATCGCTTGTTATCACGATTAGAGAATATGTTTGTGGAATAATATAAATTTTTAACAAATGTTTGTATTTTAATAATTTATCCAAAGAGTTTAAGGAGCTGGGGTATATTTTGAATATCGCGTGTAGTAAAATTTTCACGAAATTTGTGAAATTGAAATTGTGAGAAATTATATACGAACGAAATTGATGACTGTGAATACTTTATCCTTAATCAGCTACCCTTTTTGTATAGAATCAAGGTCTTAGACAGATATTTAAGGAAATTTTGAAATAAAAAATAATGAAAAATGAACGTTCTATCTGAATATAAGGTATGAGGTATAAAGATGATTGCAAAATTTAACAAAGGAATATTGAATTTAGTTCACCCTACGTAACCTGGAAACAATAAAAACACAAAACAACAACAACAAACAAGAACAACAAAACTAAATTCCACATGTGGTAGAGAAGCGATGACCATGAAATGTAGAGGAATGAAGAAAAAACAAAAATTGTAAATGAATACTTAAAATATTTCTTATGTATTTAAGTATTGTACAAAGAGTAGAATAGTAATTTATCTAAGGCTTCGAAACAAAAAATGTACTACTAGGAAATTAAATATAAAAATGTTCCATATATTCGGATATAAAGATGATTCAGCATTTTCAGTTATATTTCACAATAAATAAAGAACGAAATATTAAATAAGTTGCATTTAATTTAGGAAGAAATTATTTTTTTATTTAATTAAATTTGAATTTATTTGTCCAAGTTTGAAAAATAAAGCTTAGGAATCTTTATTATCTTCCACTCAAAAAGATATAAAATATGAATTATATTAATAATGCCATAAGATTATATAATTTGTAAGTTTTTGAAGATTGTTATATTAAATATAAAATACGTCGTTTATGACAGATAAGGTAAAACTAATCAGACAAGTGAATATAGGTAATAAGGCTCTTTTAGATTTTATAAATTAAATAATTTAATAAAAAATTACCGTATTTATGATAGTTAGGTAAAGATTCGATTAAATTTATCACTCACCCACAATTGTATCGGTAAACGAATACAATACTAATTTAAAAAATAAGACTACAATACCCTGTCATGAATAATATCTACACGTTGTATTGAAACTTTGAAATTACTGATCGCTTTAACACCATATCAATTTTTCCGTAGATAGTACCTACAGAATAACATATAACAGAGACAGATAACAAATATATATATAGAACCTACTTTTTCACTTCTGAAAACATGTTAGTAGGATTTAACTTTGAATTAAATGTTACAGTATTGAGCCGTGGTACCATAATATAAATCTAATAAATATTTACCTAATTTAGACAAAACTCAAAACGGATATGTTTAATTAGCTTTGAGTGGCCTAAATATTGATATAACTAAACCTTCATTACATAAATATTCTCGTTCAATAAACATGATTTATCAGATTTAAAACATAGGATGTCTTCGTAACTAACTTTCGTCGATTAAATCTAAATATGATTGGAATGAAATGAACGAATTATTTCTTATCGGCTATTACCAAGCCACACGGGTTACTTCCTAGTTTATTATCTCCGCCTCGCTATATCGCTCACTGGTACCGGTCAAACCGCCCGCCCGTTTGATTAGTGTTCATTTATTCAGGACGACGAAGCGGCGGAGTTGATTCTCAACAGCGAGTCAGGGCGCGCTCCCCTAATACAATACATGGTCAATGCTTGTCTAACTATGCAAAGTTTCTTAAGAAACGGAAAATTAGAATTTGAGACATGTCATCGTAAGGCCTGAGCATTTTTTTTATGTATGGCGATAAAATTGTAAAAACAAACTAATTTGTTACCTTGACAAAAATTTAATTCAAATAGCGATGTGAAAAATATTGTTTTATCAGGGTGATTAATTTTATATGTGTGTTAAATTATTTGTCATATCAAAAATTAAACAGACTTGGCTTAAATTAAACTTGAGAGAAATATGTAACTTATTTTCTATTTTAACGGTTTCTTGTTAGATCTGGCAAGATAATATAATCTATATATAAGTAATGTATTTTTAATTTGTTTATTACCTCATAATACATAATATAAACCAATGACTATTACAAAATTTTCTTTATATCACCTTAAGGAAAATAAAAAATATTTGTTGAAATTAAAATTACTATCCAGGTTCAGAAAGTTAAAGTTAATCAAAACATTTTATTTACTTAATGGAACAGGAAATAACCAGTTGCCTTAATGTAGGACATTTATGTAATTTAGGACTCAAAAAATGTGAAGTTCTCAAAGGATGACATCGAGTATTGCCCCAAGTGATTTCTTACTTAGTTCATTCGAGATGAGTGGCATGGGCTAAAATCAGTCTTTGGAAATATAATTTTTTGAAAGTTGAATGCTCAGAGTTTTAATTAAATAATTTAAGTTAGTATGAAATTGTTTAGAGAGGAAAAGTAAAGGGTTTTAATCAAAATGTCATATCAAACTTCATGACATTATTCATGGTATCTAAACGTTAATAATGAATTAATTTTTGCGTGCTTGAAAGTAATTATTTTACAAGGCGCTTCAAAAGAATAAGTCTAATATAAAGAATGTGTTTTGTATAATTCTCAAGATATGCTAATCGTGCATATAATCTAAAGATATTCCGAATAAGGTATAATAGAATCTCGAAACTTCTATATTTATGTCGTCACTAATAAAGTTTCTTTTGAAAAAAAGTGAAAGTTAATAAATGAAGAAATATGAATATTACATTTTGGTAATGTTATTTAGAGATACTAGTACATTTTGTTATAAGCGTGTTAATAAGAATCAACGGATGCAACTTAGAAATTAAATCTTAAACTCCTTAGAATATAATGTCAATGGCCATATTGCTACTAGAAAGCGATAAGAAAGAAATTAAATACGCAGTATTAAACATATCGAATAGGGGCTCACTAAAGTCTACTCTCCTTTTCATCCCCGAACGGATACAATGCAGTGAAACTATATCCAAGTCATTAACAAATATTACTATATGAAAAAAATATCCAAAGGAATTCTACTGAGCCATATAAATGACAAAGTTGGCAGCATACAGCGAAATATTTAATATTAGGGGATTTTGATTGAGAAAAACAAAATTTGGGTTAGTATTATAAACATTTCGATAAAAATATAAAAGCTCATTGCATTTTCAGGGACTTTCAGAAGGTGCGTTATAAAAATGTGAAAGATAAATTATAAGCACTGTAATAGGTTCGTGGACTAAAAGATAAGTTAGTTAGTTCGTAGGCAAAGAATACACATAACATAATAAGATATTCATCTGCGGTTAGATCACTAAAGAGCTCAGGCATGATTTCTCTGTTACTGTACAATTTTAATAATCAAAATGAAATTGGATAGCAATGAACATGACAGACAAATGGAAAATACTAGTTTAATTTTACGGATATTTATGTAATTTTTTTTACTTCTAATAATATATATTCACAATATCTACAACTATAGATATTCCAAGAAAAAATGTAGAAAATATTTTTATGAATTCTAATAAATAGTGGTTGCTGAAAACAATAAGGAAAAATTATGTGGGATCTCTTGTCCCAACAATAACCGTAATCGTATGATATAGTATTAAAGTATTTCCATTGCCCAAAAGCAACCAATTCCATCAGAGTTTTTTTTTCAACACAGGAAACATTGCTAACTTCTGTATTGTTAAAGGTATCTTTTTACAAAGTGACTACATACAAGATCGCTCTTTGACCCAAAATCTACAATAACCTCGAAGCAGGTTAAAAATTTATGATTCCCTGATAATATTTGCACTTTAATAAAAACGGTGAAAAGGACATATATATATATATATATATATATATATATATATATATATATATATATATATTTTAGCGCTACATATTATCGTTAAGTATTGAACCACTGGATACCGATGGAATTGACATCAAAATTTCATCCGTCTCGGAAATAATCACGGGGAGAACAGAGCTCCAATCATCCCTAGACAAGAACAAAAAAATTTCCTTGCTGGTAGTAGTAAAAAAAATTCTTTGCGTTGACTGTTGCATTATCCATACGACACATAAATTTAGGTCTGTCTTATAACAAAATGACTGTCCAATGTCTATTTTTGGTAGAATCTTTTTATCAATACTAATGATTCTATTCTAATTATTTAGTCGTTTCAGTTTTTAAAATCGCCAACTAATACAGAAACAAAAGTAAAGACAAATTATTGTCATCTAAACTCTGAAAGATTTCCGCTGGTAGGTATAATTTTTTTTCGAAGTGTCATCAATGCTTGTTTTTAAGCTAAATTTCAAAAAAAATTGCTGGCTTCCAGTGGAGTCTTTTAACATTTACGAATTTTCTATTTTTTTAAGTTTTTATTCCCGTACGAATTGTTCATTGTGAACACACATATATTACAAAAGAAAGTTTTTAACATCCGAAAATATCTAATTCGATATTCTCTAAAATATAAAGTAGGAATAGAAAAAATAAATAAAAGAACACTGTGAATGTGAGCTTAAAAATGAAGTTTTGCCAAATTTATATATCTTCACCTATATTCTTACATCCATATCTTCACACTTTTACACTATACCAGCATTGAGGCTTCCTGACTTGTATGGATTATGAAATATTTTTAAAACATATTATACAATCAGCATTGAAGTCTACTTAAAGGTAAACGGAATGGGAAAAGGAATGGATTTTTTTCCTTCCAGAACTTATAAAACTTTCAATTATGAGCCTTCATTATGAATTAATTTCGTGGTGTGATATTCAAGCCACCAGTAAAAATAATATAATACCTTGTGTAATATTAAATTTTTAAGGGATTTTCAAAAAAATAATTTTAACTCGAACTCATTCAAAGTTTGGAAAACGCCGCTCAGCTAATCGACCCTGGCTCACTCGGGATTATTTAAATTAATGATGTTTAATATTAAAACACTAATTCGGGCGATTGGTTTCCATTTGACTAGCTCTAGCCATCGGTGTAGGAACATTGAGCCATTAATTGGTGATTGATTAAATTTGAAAGTCAAATTCAACTGCTGCGTCCATAAAACCGTTTTTTTCCTTAAATAGAAAGGTAAAGGTTATATAATTAAATAAATATTGCATACGTGCTCGTTCACATATAAGTAGCAGCGTGCATTGCCTTGTGGATAAATGTGCGATACTTATATTGAAGTATTACCTTCAAATTGACCATTTTAAAAAAAATGCAATTCTTTCTTTTAATTACATCGTATTTGTGCATTTAAAATACTTTATTAATTAAGAAATCTTAATACCCAAAATTATATATATATATATGCCTACTAAATAGTCGAGTAATTGACGTTAAATTACCCGTCTATTTATTGGGCCAGAAGTTTCTTTCGAATATTAGATTGTTTGAATGTTATTTGTGTAAGACGTTACGTAAAATATATAAGAGTAAATCTTACTGAGTTTTCACAGGATGTCGATTTATAAATATGCAGAGATATTATATTCCAAAACAATAGCGCATTCTCTCACTGTACCTTGAATCTAAGAACTGATTTACTATTAAAGAAAAAAATCCCCGGAAAATGGATAGATCTTGGCGAACCAATTATTCATTTTGTATTCATTCACAAGTAAGTTTGGCAAAAAAATGAATAAATCACTGAAAATATAGGTATATAATTTAAAACCTTGATATCCGCTAACTCCGTCCTTCTGCTTGACATAATTTCTTATAAATCCCTGTACATAACAATTTAAAACAATTATTTTTGGAGAATATTTCATTTTACTTATAAAGATCTGTATCTGGTTATACATGCACACCCGAGTGCACTAAGTCATTTAGATTCACAAGCATGTCGACATAAACACACAGACACTAATCAACATATATTTAAATCTAACTTTTTATGTGCAATTTTCATTATTCAAAAAAAATATTATGATATATTTCTTTACAATTTGTTTAATGTTACTAACACTTTTTAATACAAGGATTTCCACTGTTTTAAAAATATATCAAATTTTATTAAGTGGATGAAAATAGAAAAAGGCAATTTTTGTATAATGCTTTCTCTGATATTGTTTTTTTATTAATTAAATTAAGCCATTACAGAGTAAATCAATCGATAGCCTTACTTTGACAAAAGTGAAAAGTTTTCGAAAATATCGACTTAACCTTACCAAAAAATGAAGCTAAATCCATAAACACAAATATCTATAGCGGCGTCAACATTCATCTCGGATATTAAAAAAAGGGATTTCTCAACTTCTGACAGGAGGACAACCATAAAATATGCTTGCTTGCGTATTAATGGTGACTGATGTGTTTTTAGCGAATTCATGTATGGAGTTGTTAATGAAGGAATGAAACGCAACAGGTCTGAAAGGTACATGAAATTTCATTTTACCACACTTTTTTTTCAAATACTTACATAATGCAGCAAACTGATTAGACAGATTAGATGATCAGATTAACGTGCGATATAATAAACTGTAATTTAATCAGACGCAATAATTTTCACGTGATCATATATAAATGGTGTTTCTGCCAGAGAGAAACTGTATGAGAGAAATTATTATGTCGTTCGCCATTTAAATATAATTAATACCTCAGTCGAAAATAGAATATGATTGACTATATAAAACCTGATATATAAACGTACAGAAAACATAATTGAAATAAATAATATATTTTTGCATAAATGTGTAAATATTTTGATTTGCAATAAAGTTACGAATATTAAGCCTTTAATTTTCATCATTTCTTACATTAAGTGAAGATATGGATAATTCGAGCTGGGGAGAAACTTTTGATATATTAGCTAATGGTGAATGCTAAGTATGTTATGGACGTACCAAATAATTTATCATTTCATATCGAACATCGCTTATTTGTTCTATATCTACAATGAATACTTAATTATTTTGGCCACATGATGCGAAAAGGAGTCTTGAAACTTAAAAAGATAATAATTTCGGGCAGCAATGAAATCAATAGGACGCAAAATTTATTGCGAACTCTTCGTGTACCAACTCTTGATCTGATTGAGTGAACGAAATTACCTTCCCAGAGATGGATTGCCAGATTAAATAAACGCTCTGATCACAACATACAATTCATTTACACAGGAAGTGTCACAATTATATTGCAACTGTCGAGAAACATCACAATAGTGACGCGACGCAATCGCGTGTCTAACAGTCATTTTATGATTTTACGAGGTACGGGGCATATTTTCTCTTGAGGTCAGATAATTGATTAGGTTATAAAGGATATACTCACTTTACCGACAATTTTGTGGACGGATCCTTTTTACACTCATATTTGTGAGCGTTAATGTCAATGGTTTACCTTGCTAATGGCATTCAGATTGACGTATTCCACATTAAGGGTATTGCGAATTGGTTCATTTTTCTAAAAATAATGTTTGGAGCAGCTGGCGTTGGCGGATCTTTTCCTTTTCACGTTATAAATGAGTAAATTATATTCACCTTTTTGGCGCCACTTTGACTCGTTACTCAAAATCAGTTCACTTCATCAGAAGTAAAATTTAAAAAATAAAAGGAAATCATTTCCAATAGTTAAAATTTAGGTATTTATCATTTTATTTGATATAAAATATTCAAAAAACTTTATGACTTTCATGTCTGTAAGGTCTATTAAATCATACTACAACTACTGCAATATTTTAGATACCACTTTTTCTGAAAATATTTTGATTCCATCATTTTAATGGGTATTGAAGTGACCTGGTGTATGGAAAAAAAACAATATAAGTTGTTTTTGATACTAAATATATTGTAATATTATTAAAGCCAGTATATTAGCTTTGAAGATATCAATAATATGCTTCATATTAAACTAATATCGTTGTGCCCCTAAATGGTAAATTTAAAAAAAAATTACTATTTTGGAATCAAAGAAAGAATTAATTTTCAAAAACATAAAACATTTATCTTTTTAGTAAATAAAAAAACTTGGTCTAATCAAAATTCAGTTCTAATCTATATTTATGAACGATTCATATAAAGAGACTGTGGTAATCGTACATTATCTTTATACCGTTTTTGTCTAATTGTGAATGAAACAGAAAAATATTAAACTGCAACACGTATGTTTGTTTTAGTCGTAGTATATTATACACACAGCCAACTTAAAATAGAGAATTTTATTAATACTTTGTTACATGATATCACAGAGGCTAGTTTGCCTCGGAACCAAATAAAATATGAAGTACACTCGAGTCTACACTTTTTTTGAAACGAGCAATTTAACAGAGGGTTTTGTTCGACAAAATAAAAATTCATTAAAATGACTTAGTCACTATTAACCGGATTATATTATTTATCGAGTAGTTTAAAAACCAGATGTGGCATTACGTAGATCCATCCGCCCACCTTCTACAAGAAAACGAACGGAAATTAGTTACAAATGTTATACGAGTATGTAGACAACATATATAAAAAATACATGTACAAAGTTCTGAAACGCAGGAAAATTATAACGAAAATCGAATTCAACGTACTTCAGTATATTGCGATATTTGCAAGGAAAAAAACGATATAATGCAAACACGTTAGAGCAAAGGTGTACCTTACCTTAAATGGTAAAACGGAACCCTTATAAGATCACTAACTTATCTGCCTCTATGTCGTTCCCAGGCGTTCTTCTCAAAAATCGTTTGAGAACCTCGAAATTTGGCACAGTAATATAACATATTAACTCGAGCAAATACAACACGTATCGCTAAAACTCGAAAATATTTATTTATAAATTTTACGAACTGTAAATTAAGTAATAACATTTTTGTCTAGAAAAATGTTATTTAATTCCAAAAATGAAAATGTTGTTTATTAACTATTACAAAAAATATATAAAAATATAGAATTCAGTCCCCTTATTTCTGAAAACACCTAGATAAACAGGGTTCGTTTAATCTTACTAGAATATTACAGTAAAACTAATAGCGATTATCCTAAATTTTATGAATTTTAAATATGCGCCCTTTCCTCGCTACTATTGAAGATATAGGACATAGTAAGTTGCAATATATGTAAGTTGTGAAAAAATAATATTTGTATATAGTAAAACTACTATTTACTCTCAAATATTTATAAGTAACGACGTGTCTACGGAACTCTTGTATTACGAGACTTGATCGTGCTTGACAGGTTTTTAAATTTTTTTTATAAACCAATTGCTTTAAACATATTCGAAAGTTTGTTGATATTAAATATTTTACCTCAACGACTTCTTACTTAAATTAGTACTTGTAATATTAATTACTTAACTTTGTTGTAATAAGAATTTTATTCTGTATGAGGGAATGGGAAAAATTTGTGAATAATTGTATCCTGCAAATTTTTTCCCTGTCCTAAGACAAGACTGGAGAATATTTTCTTATCATAACATATCTGTTTATAAATATATTGTAGAATATAAGGAAAGGGGTTGATTTCATGGCGTGTTTTACCGCATTATGCAGTAATTAAATATATTTGAATACATTTCGATTAATGCAATAAATTTTGCTAGGGTATCCTCCCATACCAGTTAAGACAAAAACGAAAAATTTCCTAGCTTATGTATGTACTCGTATATGTACACAACTTTTAGTTCTTCATTATACGTATTCTGGGAGATGGTGCGATGATAAGGGCAGAAAACGTAAAAACAAGACTGAAGTAATAAGGTATAAAATAAAGCACACGTAACTCATGAAATTTAACAGCAAATATTTTGGAAACGGTTACAAAGTAATTATCCGATTGCGAACACCCGTTAATATTATTATTTATTTACTTTATGACTTCATTAAGCAGCATCTGTATTTGACAATATATATTTTTGTAATGTTTTCGATCTGTTCTAATTTGGGTCCAGACAGACTTAGCAACAGTAATATGACAAAGGATTTAATTTTTCCTAACAACACATAAGGACATAAACTTTCCTTTTTTCTCGCATTTATTATATTTTGATCTAGTTGTAATGAAATGCATCACGTAAATGAATACAAGCGTAAGGACAATTTTACGTTATCATTTACGAAGCATAAAAGAACTGAATTTCTTATTATAACTAGCAACGTACTGAACAAAAATAATTTGGAAATACCTAGTAGAAAATAATGCCAAACATTTACCTACATTAACACTTTTTTTTTACTATTAAATATAAAATGAAACCAAATGTTTGGAATCCAGAATGTATGTAACATCTTATTTACCAACTACATATATCTCAGTAATAAGGTCTCAAAAATTTTGGTAAACATCTAGTTTTTTTCTTCTCTACTTTTACCGTCTAATATTTCATATTTTTTAAAATTTTGTTCTGTCTATGATGTACTTATAACACTTACCCATAATTTATACCCTACTATTCAAGTACTTAAATTGTAATTTATTGTGTAATTGAATATATGGGGATATATTTATTTAAGCCTATAATACGAAACCTACCATTACATTGAGAATATATGAGCTGTACAAGAATACATAATTTATTTTTCAAAAAATAATTGTCAGTATCACTAACAGATCTAAGCAGAGATAGTGCAAAGTGCAACGGGTGTTAAAACAATACAGATTTCATAAATATTTTGTATTCTGCATTAATTTTTACGATATTTTAATACTTGTATTGATAAAAAAAATAAAAATTGCTTGATACAGAATTCTAATTAACATTTGGCGAATTTTTTAATCAATATGCCATGAAAATTTAAAAAAAAATTTAAAAAACCATGGATACATTGCAATTCAAAGATACACGGCCTATGTGTAGAAAAACCTGTAAGGTTTGTTTTATTTTGTAGAAGTTCTTCTCTTATTTGCATTTTTGCTATTTTCTACAGAATTGAGACTAGTGTGGACCACAGATCTTGGTCATCTTTACTCTAGCGTTAGCCATATATACTACTTCTACGATCTTTACGCCAACATGCTTACCTACTTAATGGCAGCATCTCATCGTTTGTACTAATTATAATAATTTCAAGTGCGGTAAAACTTTCGGAGGGTTTTAGATTATTACATATTATTTAGATATTATGTTACGAAAATTTTTCAAGTAAAACAAATTTTAACTTAGCCAAGAAAATAAGAGCTTCTCAATTTCAGGTGTATGTATTTTTTTTTGCTTTATTTGGAGATATCTACAGTTTTAGCTCGGCGACATGTTAACCAATTTTATTATTATTAATTTTGTTTGAACAGGGAATGGTTTCGGATAGTTCCCATGTAAATATAGTGAGATAATGAACTTCGAAGGTATCCCTGGGAACTCCTCAACGGATGAAAGTACTGGTCCTTTAACAAAATTGATGTCGAATTTTAACTCATTACGTATTTCTTTATAAGTAATTTAGTAAGAAATCGTGGCTAGGGTCTGAAGATGAAGTGGGGAGATGGTGAGAGGATGTCTCAAACAAGTAGGTGTTTGGGCGTATTTGACTTATTTTGAGGATTCTATTTGTCACAAATACTTATGAGGGTTTAATGATGGTCCTGTGGTGAAAATGACAAAATGGAACTCCTCATAGACGATGTGAAGGTTTACCGTGTTTTTGCAAGTTAGAATTTTCTTTACAAGCAATTAATTAAAAATTATGATTACAATATTTTCTAACACCCTTCTAAACTTGCGCCTATTATATTTTGGAATTAAATATTCCTTGAGTAATTTTAATCAACATAAAAAGTCTGAACAACTGAAAATGTCGTTTATCTCCACTAGTACTAATGTTCAGTATCGTTACATCATAGAAACTCTATGTAAAATAAGAAATGTAATATATTAATTTAAAATTTATTGATCATTTATTATTAGTAAATACATGACGTTCTATATTTTTAAAGCTATTTTTGATTTTACTTAGTTATATTATGCAGATAGTATTTGATTGA
Source organism: Druceiella hillmani (assembly GCA_039881145.1). Lineage (NCBI taxonomy): Eukaryota > Metazoa > Arthropoda > Insecta > Lepidoptera > Hepialidae > Druceiella > Druceiella hillmani. Next base: position 21,973,548 of record JAYKKI010000016.1, on the reverse strand, counting down.
TAACTAGTAGCTTAAAATAACAAACATATGATAAATGGGCCTGTACATAAAGTAGGAAAGACAAAATTACCTAGGGCAATGATTATAAACTAATTCTTTTCAGAAATAAAATTAATTTATTTGCACAAATAGTAACGTGTTATACGTTGCAATTACAGTACACAGTATTTAATTCGAGGGAATTTAAAGGAAACATAACTGAAAATTAAGATACGAATTGATCCAAAATATATAAGACCCACGAATGTTATTTCAACAATACTAAGCTAACGGTATATTTGTAGTCTTCTTCGCAAATAGCAAGGAGACTTAATTTACAGTTATAACAAATTCAATATCACCAACATCGAGCAGATTTCTCGAAAGTTTCTCTCTTGCAAGTCTCCCGCACAGAACAGATTCCAGAGATACTCTAATTTCTAGCAACTGTTACCACTTCGTCGTTAATTGAAATAATTTTTAATACTTACCTCCCTCGAGTGAAAAAAAAACTTGTATTTGCAATGAAAAAATGAGCATTTTGCAACAGCCTTCCTCGAGCACTTCAGCGGCACTTTCTCGCTGATTAATGATCGAAACGATTAAGTGCGATTGCACCGCGAGCAGACACCCCGTCGTCCTCTGGAACCCTCGTACAACTTAATTACCTCAACTTGCTGCAAACAAATGAAGTAAAATTACTCGGCTTAATCTGATTGCCTTTTAAGTGGATGGTGTCTCTCCCTGAGAGCTGAAAGCTACCTGTCGAAGAATGTACTTCATCGAGGTTAGCGACTGATATTCCTTATGGTCAAATACCTAACGTCAAAACCCGACGTGTCGTTAGATTCACAATCATCAGAAACGGACGTGTCAACATATTATGTCAAGAACTATATCAGCAGAAGGACGCTGCTTAATTTCACTTTAATATATTTTTTTCAGAAATTAAACTAAATTATTGCAGAATTACAATTACCATTTCTTGTTTTATTCTTTAAAATAAATTCAAAATCACTCTTTAATATTAAAAACTTACCGAAAAGCCTTGTACAAAAATTGTATAATACTATTTAATAAAAAATGTACCTAAAAAGGGTTTATATGTATATTCTTTTAGTTACTAATTCGTTGTAAATTAGTATTTACAACGATTTTGTGGTTTATCATTAATAGTTTAAAACTATTTAATGATAAACCACAAAATATTTCGATTGGCGTCGATTTATTGTCCGAACTCATGAGAATGGATTATAGATACACACACACACACATGTGTATATATATATATATATATGTGTACATATATATATATATATATATATATATATATATATATACAAGTACAAAATTACACTAATCTAAAGGTAACTTCTACCTGAAGGTTAGTACCTACCAACTGTACACCAAAGGCGTTGACGCAAGAGAATATTGTGACACTAAGCGTACCTCCCTCCCCCTTCCTTTTTGCGACCATTTCACAAACGGGCATAATCTTTATACTTCCTGACGGTTTTTCGAACAACTAAAAGACGCCGCCCTAAACAATTTATTTTTTCTTTGTTTAAATAAATATAGAAAAATACTGTAACTCAAAGTTACGGTATTTTTTACGAATTTCTGTATGGAAATTGTAAGCTTTTTACCTATATCATACTAAGATTTTTATAGATTCAAATTTGAAAAGATTCCAACCTCTCGATGTGAAATAAATAATTAATTTCTTTAAGCTGGCTTGAACTAATATTGTTTCATAAAAAACCGGATTTAGTTATTGTCAAAAGTTTTCATTCGTTCCTTTCAGAATAATTAAGCATTATGCTAATAATAGTATTGAATATACCCAACTGAAAATTGTCTTTTAATCATACTATTTGAATATGCACCATAAAAGAAGCATTACAAAAATTCATTTAGCGAGGTCAAAAATGCGTATCACCGATATAGTAGTACAGATATTTTTACATAACTATTTCATTATTTGGTACTTGATATTCGGTATTGTAAATTTGAGTCACATTTCTTAAACACGGTTAAACACGGTTACTGTTGCCACACATATTATCAAATTCTGTAACCAATTATTATGTTACATTCATATCCCATGTATTGCTTACGTTAATGATAATGCCCTTGATCGGTAAGACATTAATATTTTACGTTATGTAACATCATCTAACTGGATCACTGGTTCCACTTCAAGTTTTACCTTTACTTTTTGGTCTATTCTATTTTTAATTTACTTGCTTATTGCAGTAGGAATTCAGCTGTGCAATATTATTATTTTTTATATCTTATATTTGCTTTACCGCAAATTTTTTTACCACATGAATTTTACAACAAAACGATGTATAATTGTCTATAATGATTTGCTGTCTATTTTAGTGATATTTATTTCAAAAGCCATTTTTTAGTTTTTAAACCTGCAATTTTAGCTTCTATGTCCGTAATAATATTAGCAAGATCGTTAACAATTAAATCGAACTCTATTGGCCGGTATGAGCACCCACTTAAATCCTGTTTAATAAATAAAATATGGTTTAATAATTTATGTCCTAATAAAACAATTTTTACTAGTTACAATGTATCAGCACAATCTCATTACAAAGTTGAAGCAATTTTTTTTTATTTTTATACTCTTCAATCAATGAAACTTTGCTCTTCATTTACAATATTCTGATTTTTTCAATAAAGCAAAAACATTTCTTCGATATATGGCTTGTGTTAAATATCGATTATTAATAGTTCAATTGTTCTGCATTTACCGTTCCTGATATATCTGTTGTTAGTGTTTGATTTGATCACGTCGTATAAATAAAACGTTCAGTAAAATCCATTCATCTGTTTCCTATTTAGAATAACAGTATCTTTATTCAGAGATTATGGAAAGAAGATAAGTACCTTGATTAGAACTAAAAGAGCCCGCGTAGTAAATAAAGAAAAAATAGACGTATAACATTTATAACTAAATTCAAACGAGTGTCCAATTCAACATATCACATTTCTTGAAATATTACAAATTTGTCTCTCCGATTTGTCTTATCGATTATGTAAAGACTTGTCAGTACTATCAATGTCACGTCACAAAACGGTTCGAGTAATCTAAAAGTGAAATCGTTTAACGATTTAAGACCTTCAGTTGTAATTGCCTCTTTAATGAAAGCGTTATCAGATCGATATAAGAGTGAGGGTGCTGGACCTTACGTCAGCAGCCAATATTGGCATTTTATGGAAAATAATTACTTTGCCGGTTTAGCAAATGGGCTAGAAGGAGGCGAAATACGAATGATAATTTCAAGCCAATTTATCTGATATCACTTTATTCTCATTTATTTGAAAATTATTAATGTTTAATTATTAATACTCACAATTAGAATAAATCTTATTTGAAAAAGTATCAGAGTTTTACATAAGCATGATCTGAATATACATACATTTTATTGCAGTGAGGAAAGTGTATCGTGAAAGATATACAGAACTAATATAAGCAAAAATTGAAGAAGCCTTTGATCAAGAATAGTTTTATTTTATATGTACACAAGGCTGGTAATTATCTTCTGGGTAATAATCTAACCTGGTAATGAAGTTGAAGCCGCATATTCAACTCCTGTTGAAGCATCTTTCAAGTTCTTGAATTTGGTGTCTCTAACATTCGTATTCTCAAGAATTGAATAGTAAACTCTCTACTTTTTGCTAAAGCCTGATGCGTCAATGCATTTCAGTTTTGTTTTTAAGGTTACTCTCGTAGTGAGTAGTTACTTTAATCTGAACTGAACCAAGATCATTAAAAGGCAATCGTATCATATTACTACATATCGCTTATTGCCTACTTAATCTGGTTTCATTTATATATAAAAAATAGTTTGTGAATTATAAATATTATATTTATAGAATACTTTTTCCTTCTCACCTTTCTTCCTTCTCACAATTCCGTTACAGTAAGCAGCAGCCACTTATCAACCTTACTCGTCGCGCCAGGGGTCATAATTAAAAGTTATTTAATCATACATGTTTCAATGAAATGCAAAGAGCCTATCACTAGTTAAGCAAAATATTTCTAAGGTTTTGTAAGACTATTTATAACCTCCTAATATTCTAGAATGATTTTAAAATAATGTAGACAAGTATGATTTAGTCCGTTTTAATAAAATCCGTAAATAAACAAGTTTAATTAACTTAGAATCTAATACTAAATAAACCAGCTATTCCAGTGGACTCATCTGTTATCATCAGGCGTTCTTCTCATTCTGTTCTCATTTCTTTATCCTTTTTCCTCAGCATTCGAACTTTTCATCAAATCTTCCCTTATAATGATGTAGATTCGACTGCTTTGCATCTCTTAAGTAATGGTACTTAGCAAAAATTGCCGTTATATTTGTGAAAGTTTGTGCGACTTTTAAATTTAGTCATTCAAAACTAACGATTAACGTTTTGTTTTTATTTCTTCAAGAGTTTTAAATGCTTCAAGTAATAAATTCCCTCTTTAAATTATTAAATAACATGTCAATAATTTTAGGGGCGTTTGTATAAATTGGAATTAAATTTTAAAAAGCCACGATTCTTGAAATCAGATTATCGTTAATCAAATAAATTAAAATAATAAAGTTTTCTTGTTGATTCAAGCTAGACCTTAATAATCTGTAATTTAACCTGCACGGAATCTTTTATTCTTGAAAAGAGAACACAGAAAACTGAGTTAAAAAAATATACATAATGTTTACAAAAGCATATATGAGAGTAAAGCCCTTAGTTGGAAGTAAAGATAGATTCAATAACAATTTAAGAATTAAAGAAATTTTAATTAATATCCCACTTTCTAGAAAATTTTCTCGATTAGATTATTTTTCATTGGATTTCTATATTTTTCATTGCTTTTATAAATCGTAGAAATATTTCGACAAATTTAGTTATTTTCATATGAAGATATTTAAAAAGGAGAAGGATTTAAAATACATAAAGGCCTTATCAATCCTATTAATTCTTAACTTCTTCTCTTCGAATTCGGCATGTATTGATAGAAAAGTTTTCACCACGTCTAAATTCTTGAGTTAAGTTAGACGTATTCGTATGAACAGTTATTTAGGGACAACTGGCTAAAACGGAACGTTTCGTCATTTCCATCTGTTCATTCGTATGTCATAGCATCACAGCTCTTTTAGCTTAAAAGCGATTGCCTTAAGGTTTTACAGAAAGTCATCACCAAATTAAGAAAAGAAATATACCTCAACTTTTTTGAAGCACCCTAGCACATAGATTTTAAGGACGACGAATGTTATTTTTACAGATTCCGTCTTGTGGAGTATCAATAAATATGTCTTTTGAAATCAAATCAAGCATGAAATAATTTTTTGGCTTCCTCTGACATCAATAGAATCATTTTAAAAAAATCCAATCATGACATCAAAGTGAAATGTTGGGTATTAATTAACAATAGTGTGAACAAATTCTGTAGTTTTTTAAATTTAATTTACAAGGCTTTTTCAGTATTTCAAAGTTAACACGTAAATTTCAATATAGGAAAGGGTGTTGTTGCGAGTTATATTGTTGGGATATTATTAAAAAAATCCATAGGAACGGTTTACAATGAGATTACACAGCTCTCTATCATATTTGAAATTTCAAATTTTCAAAAATATTTCTCAAACACTGAAAATTTAAGTTCTTTCTACGATCAGAACCAAAAATATTTCAAAACTACACGAAATATCTACAAAGTTCCACAAAATATCTACCTCCATTTATAGCTTTCAGATCCTACCTTTTCAAAATTTTATACAAGTTAGTTAATAGATGGAGAAAAATTTAAGAATTTAGAAACGCATGTCTCATCAAATATTGACTTAAATAAAAGAGTTATTTTTGAACTTTTGTATAATTTTTAAGCCCTATCTAACGATTACCCACGCTCTTATATACACTGTGTTTTTTTCGTCCCTCAGTTATATGTATGGAGAGCCATTCCTTATGTTTTTTATCGTAATTCCAATATTTCATTACATAGCGGTTCTTAAATAACACGTACTTTCCAAATTTTATCTATATAATGCCAATAGTCTCCAAGTTAAATGGATGTGACATGCGTATAGACAGACGGACATGAAAAAATGATAAAGTTTCTGTTTTTCCATTTGGCTAAGGAACCATAAAATGGATTACACAATTTTACAATTGACACAAATTTATTTAAAAAACCTGGCGACATTAATTTCGAAACCAATAATCACATGATCAAATAATTTATAAGTTTTCATGATGACTATAGGGTACACTTGATGTATCGAATTGCAATTAAAAAAAAAGTTAGAAGAATTGTGTAGATTTGGCATGGAATTTGTTAAATATTTTTGGTTTTGATAATATCACCCCTTCCTACATAGTCAATGTTAAAGGATGTATAAAGCGCAACTTCGTCATTGGACTTCCTTCTTTTTTGCATGTGGTGATATTATTAGTATCGGTGATTATTTGTCGGGATTTCTCATCCCGGAATATCTAATTATTTAACCACGCATTTTCACTATTTCAAAAATAATTTAACAGAGGTTACGGGGTCTCATAAGGCTTCTCATCGTTGAAATAGTGCAACATTTCAAAAAATTAAAACGTAAGGTCACCTTGAATCAAAAATAAGGCAAAATATCTTCAAAAAATTCATTAACACTGATCGAAAAATTAACGGGTCGCAAAAGGAAGTTTGGCATAAAAACTTATTTTCAACAGGAGGAATTGTGGGATCTTGTGGAATGCAGTAAAACAGTTAATTTGAAAATCGATTTGAAGGTGAGAACGAAAATTATTTTGCTGGTTGATACATGGGTTTATGTTCATATTCAAGACGCTCAAACTTCAAAGAAAGTCTGGAATAATCTAGCTTCAGTCTTCTACGAGGAAGTGCTGTCACGCCTTGGTGCTTTGCTAAGAGAGCTGTGTATGAAAATCCTTGCGGAATGTAAAAACATAGAATATTACGGTAACAGAATACGGTAGACTACGGCGCACAAACTATGAAATAAACATTTCTCGGCCGATGAGGAGTGGCTGGGAATACTGGTGCTCTCAGGTTTACCAGTATCGTTTAAGCCAATAGTCATAACGACCGGGAGCTCGGGCATTAAAATATGTATCTGATTTAGTAAAAAATCTATTATGGGTTAGACAAGTCATTAAGAACGGTGGACAACCCTCACTATTGGATATTATAGTGAGTGTTACATTATAATAAACAATTTAACTATAACTACTACCAGTCTAGTCAACAATACGTACAGATTGAGTATATATAGTAATGTTGCACACATATATTGACAAATGTGACGTTTTCCTGTGGCACCAGCATCTGGGTCATCCTAATTATAAAGACCTTGGAAAATCGGTGGAAGAAATCGAAGAGGTGCAATTAACCAAGAAGGATAATTGATCTACATGTGCACCAAATAGAAAAGGCAAACCAACAAGGCACTCCTTCAGATGTTAAGATTCCAAGACCACAAAAGGCCTAGACTTGGTGTACTTAGACGTTTGTAGTCTAATGGACAATACAAAAACAATGCCACTTCGGGGGGCAAGATACTTTTTAACATATGTAGATAATTGTTCAAAGAAGGCATTTGTTTACTTCCTGCAGAGGAAATCGGAAGTATGAGAAACATTCAGCGAATTAAAAACCAAGTCAAAACCCAATTAAGTAGCAAAATTAAACGTCTGCGCACAGAAAACGGGCTCGAGTGTATAAATAGTAACTTTTCAGAATTCTTGAAAAGGGCTGAATTTTATTGTACCATACACAATTGAATCAAACAGTGTAGCCGAAAGAATGAAACGTGTACTAGTTGTACAATCAAATTTCTCGCTGTTGGACGCAAATCTTTCGAAACAGTATTGGGTTGGAGTAGTTTTCACTGCTGCATATCTTACCAACAGAGCTCCAACCCGAACCTCTGGACTATAAAACGCTTGAAGAGATATGGTCAGGAGAGAAGCCAAACCTCAGCCGCCTAAGAGTATTGGGATATAAAGCAATGCTTCATATTTAAAAGAAGACAAGAAAATGGTATCCAAGAGCAAGGAACCTCTTCGGATACTGTGAAAACATAAAGGTACTAATTTGTACTACCCAACTAGAAGGCAGAAATGCAGAGCAAAAATGCGACTTTCTCTAAACCCACCGACAAAATAAATCATGTTTCTAGAAATATAACCGGGTCAACGTGGAATAAAAACACATATCGCACTTAGAAGGACTCACAAAGTATATTAGTATTGATAGAGACCGTTGCAGACCGCGAGTTTGGCAGAGAAGATATGCCTCAAAATGAGTCTTTGTCAAGTAGGAGCCTAATCCATCAAAAACAAGAACTCATAGTCCAATACCGATAAAAATAATATTAATCCCAAGGAACCAAGCAACACATTCAGAAAATAGTTACTTATGTTATGTTGAAGGTTTGGTTGACCACACGCCTGGTCCGGTCAGCGATAACAGACTGTGGTCCTGTTTGCCACGAAACGGAGTTCATAGCAGCCCGTGTAGCCACCAAAGAGGCAATATGGTTAAAGCAGTTATGTGAATAGTGTGACCTTAGTGAGTTCAATCAAGGGACTGTGGGTTTAAACGTAGATAACAAAAGTGCCATAAGTATGATAAAAACCACAGTTGAGTTTCACGAAAAGTATAAACCTATAGATAATAAGTACACACTCGTAAGTGAGATACTACGGAAAAACACTACAGAATTGAATTATCTTAATACAATACATTAATATGCAGACATGCTTACAAAATATTTATCCAAAACAAAATTGATATAAATGAACGAAGGAAATGGAATGTCAGAGTAGTGCAGTATCAGTGAGAGTAATATTAAAGGTTTGCCTGTCTAAATTGCATACTAAATTATTATTTATTCAAACTAAATTATAAATCAGTACTAGGCACATTAAATACAAAGCCAAAAATGTATCTATGTAAGAATAAATTAAAAACTGCAAAATAACATTGTAAAAGCTAAAATTGTAAAGGTATACAATGTAAAATTAAAAACGTAAAGTGTGAAATCTGATATGTAAAACTAAACCTTAGGTAAAATGCAAAAGCTAAAATTAAAAATGTAAAAACCTATAAGTAAAACGGAAACTTAGGTAAGGTTATTTGCATATCTTCGTGCAAAATTGTGAATGTGAAATGTCAAATGCACATTTAAAGGTTTATATTAAGAAAAATTAGGTACATGATCCTGTGCGCAGTTGTAAACGGGAAATGGTAAATATGCATACAAAGTTTAAACTTAAGATAGTTAAATATCCTGTATCCTGTGCGTGGTTGTAAAAGTGAAATGTTGAAAAAAAATTCCCGTGTCGTGGCACACGAGGATATGTCCTTCAGTTGTAATCGATTTGACCCAGTCTGGGAAAAACTTGCCTCTTGTTCGTCGTCAGCCAGCCAAGGGATAGTAAAAACCCAGAGCCTGCTGGCCCAGCGAGTGGCACCGAGTCCACCCGCCCAACTACAGCCTAGTTAGGCCCGGCCTAAGACCTACAGGCTGACTGTTTAATATTTTTGGTTAGGGTAATATCGCCCCTTCCCAATAATAAAGGATATATAAACTGCAACGCCGTCATTGCACTTCGTCTCTTCTACATACGGTGATATAATTAGTAGCGATGGCTATTTTTCTGGATTCTTCTTCCAGAAATAATTAATTAATTACGCGGTTCGGAAAGAAAACTTGCAAAATCAATCTTTAAATCTTGTACTGAACATTTATAGTCAAACATCCTAGAGCCACATTAAATAGATATATAAAATTGTCGTACTATTTATAATCACCATTAAAAGCACCTTCATCTCATCGATTAAACGATCACGTCAAGCACCCATCAAATCTGTAGAGTGGAATCGATTAACGAACTTAGCACTTTATTTGAAATTGCCTTTTTAATGAACGAATTATCGCGTCGTTACGAAAAGCTTTCAAGCAACGGGCGTCACGTCGGCAGCCGATGATCCAATTCGATGTAAAATTATTACTTTATAAAATTCGTTAATAAAAACTTTGTAGGAAAAGGACAAAAATTATTAAAGGGTGAGAGTTTTGTATCTGGATTAATGAAGTTATTATATTTCTGCGGGGGCAATAATTTATGTATTAGAAATTAATGGAATTTTTTGTCACATGATTTTTTTAGGTGTTTATGTTTGTTTGTACTATTAAAGTTATGCATGCTTAAACTAAATGTTATGTTACTACACTGCGCTTTATGTAGTGCACAAGTTCGTAACGGTGCTCAGTGGTACACCAATAAAAAATATAACGACGATATCAAAACGAATAGATTCATCGTTGTGACGCATCCCTAAATAATATATCGCAAGTTATCTTTTTTTTCATATATTTTTATGTCTACAATTGTTATCGTTATTCTTTAGAACTTATGTTGATTTCGCTTTCGTACACACTTTACATATTAGGGTTCTAAGTTGTAAATAAAGCTCACAATAACTTTATTATTTGATACTTATTTTTGCAATGGCCGGCGTGAAATGGAATAATTATCCTAGAGTCATATAAATTAAATTAGTATTTATAATATAAGGCGGTAAAACAGGAAAAATTATCGGATACTATTTAAATATAAGATGGTTTGACGATTATTTCGAATAATTCAAAATACTAAAACTAAATATATCGGAGGATCAAAACACTCAAAATACGTATTCGAAATGCAAAGTGTAAGTACCAATAATCTAACGAGTATTTATTATTTAGTCCATAATTGAAGCAAATGAATGACTTTCTTCTAATGAATGAGATAGGAAATATATTTGTTATGTTAATTAACATTAAACAATTTAAATTAACTTAAACATTTTTGATTCACATTGTTAATCAATTTGTAATAAATTCATTGGGCTTGCATATTTATGTGTCAAGAAAACTACTTCGTAATATTGATAATTTCCTTTTGTTTATCTTGCACAAAATTTGGTAGTCTAGTTTCAAATATGACTTACTGTGACCGATAATATTAACGTGAAAGATAACTCTCTCATGAAATTAATATAATTTACCGCATAGCTCTAAAGATATATAGCAAAAATATAACGCAAAATTATTATCAATAAAGAAAAAAACATTGATATTATCAAGTTTAATAAATTTTTTAAATATTTGTTTGCATGATTAATAAAATGTAAGGTTATGCTGATCATTCGTTTTTCGTTAAAACGAAAGAAATCTCTTAATTATGAAATGAACTCGGACTACGAAGGTTCAGCATACAACTGGAATAAATAAAAGCGTACAGTTTATAGCATTTGTATCAAACTATTTATAAAATATTTAATATAATTTTATACTATTAAAATATATGGTCGACTCTGTCTTCCATAGGTGTAAAAAAAGCGTGAATGTCTCAAAAAGTATAAAATTAATGATCATCGTTAGAGTTTTTGGGTAAATGTTAAGTCAATTATAGTAACGTTGTCCATTTCATAATTTTAACTTTAGTATTTTCGAAGACGAGGGAGAGAATATACCTTTGTGTATACTTTTAAGAGTACTTTTGAAACAACCTAACTTGAACTTCAAAATAAATAGTTTTGAACCCTTAATGTTTCACTATAATGCCATACGGTACGCGAAATAAAAAAGATTGTGTACCTTTCTATCCTCAAAAATTCATATGAAATTGTTGAAGTATATAAATATTCATATGAAATTGTTGAATTATATATAGGCGGATTACCACCATTATCAGACCAGCAATATGCGAACGTTTCCCCATCAAGATACAACTTACTTTCATGCCTCTTTTTTCTACATTACTTTCCACTTTACTATCTTCCCCCTTTTTTATTCCGCAAATTGGGACGATTTTTAATCTCTGATAAGTGACTGTATCAAATTAGAGAAATCTGCATATGTTGATCTCGTTGTGGATGCAATATACACATGTAATCGTTATTGTTTCTACAATACAGCTGAAACGGTGTGGGACGGACCGTAATATGCCGGCGATTGTAAAATATTTTAAAAACGCAGCGTCCGCGTCGCAGTGTTGCAGCGAGTTCGCATTGTAATAACGGCCTTATATGCTTTAGGGTTGTGGCATTTTCAATTTTCTACATGAAGCAAAGGTAACAATTAAGTGTTATCCGTTTTTTTTCTTTGTGAGAAACAAAACACTACAAATTAAGGTGACAATAATATTACGAGAACTGTCAAATAAATCAAATGCAATAATTTATTATTTTTTGTGTACTGTAGCAATTGTTATTGAAACAAATATGTTTAATAATTAAATCGACATAATTTAATGCACAGTTTGAAGAAACTTCATAAAACTAAATTCGTACATCGATGTCCTCTTTAAACGCTCCGCCTTTACTGAGGATCGTAACCGCGGAGCGTTTAAAGAGGACAATAGAAAAACGGATGCCATTTTGTCCTGATTTTTTTGACGCCAGTTACTGTGCTCTTGCCGTAGGCTGACGGCCTTTGGATGGCTATTTATAGGTTGCTTGCAATGTGATCGGTCCACGAGAGATCGCACCCATGACTATCTCTAGCAGGATGTTTTTGGATGGCTATTTGTAGGTTGCTTGCAATGTGATCGGTCTATGAGACATCGCGCACATGACTATCTCTAGCAGAATGTTTTTGAATGGCTATTTGTAGGTTGCTAGCAATGTGATCGGTCTATGAAACATCGCGCCCATGACTATCTCTAGCAGGATTTTTTTAGATAATTTATCTAAAGTATATAAAAATTAATAAATAATTATTTAAAAACTAAACACCATAATACCAAATATTTTCAGTATGAAAGTTAAGTGCTAGTGGCATATCTTTACTTTTAAATACTCACACTAAATTTCCTTTAGAACAATTTGTTTAAATATAAACCTACAATTTTTATAACATAATATTTAAAATATTGAAGTTATCAAGGTTTGGTTTTTCTTTAGATGTTTTCCCAATATTTCTTTAAAAGTCACATAAATTTTCCTTTAAAATACTGATGGCCTCCAAAGATAATCTTTAAAGATTAGAAAAGAGAAAAAACAAATTCGATGGATTCCAAATGCATCGACTCTAAGCCAGTAATATGATCGACTCTAAGCCAGTATAATCGGAATAAGCCATGACAGAGCTAATGAGTTATTTCACTAAGATATTAATTTTAAATTTATTCAAGTAAACGACACACTAAGTTTCAATAAGTGTGCTTTAATGAATTTTCTAGTGTATATGCCGAGTGTTATTTTAATCAACGTGATATAAATATATATTTAGTCTGAATATCTTTCTCTAAGAGGTGTGAGACTGCTTGTTATTATATACCTAGATATATTGAAATTTTTTATATAAAGAGCGTGAGATTTTCCACTGAAACATATACTGAAACTCAAAAATATATATTAATACTTACTGAATCATTACTTAATATAATACCAAATAAATGTAACTTAAAAACCTTCAGTGAAATCTGGTATGTATGGTGGAAAATTTCACAAACATTTTTATCACTGATTTATCGATAAATCGGCAGATCGCCATTTTTGTATCGATTTTTGCTCCTACTGACTTTCATTTAGTTTTGCATACGTTAAAATTCAAAATTATAAGTAATGAAATAGCTGTGCTAGATTTATTATCATTGCTTTCTTTAAGAAATAAACATAAGGTAAACATGTAACAGAAGATAAATATGTCCGTAGTTATAATTATGATGGCTTATTCGAACCATATGAATGTTCGTTGAATATTTTTTTATGTATATATAACAAGTACAGACCGATATTCACTAATAATATTTTTTTCTGACTAGTATGTAGTGCGTACACTAGAGCTTATGAGTGGTTACGCCTGTGAAAGGGGTAGATGGAGTAGAAAGAAAAAGATAATGCATAAGCTAGAATATCTTCGTGTGGTATATTTTCATGAACACTTAGCGCCACAGGCATTGCTTACGTGTAAGCATTCGGAGCATGAATAAAATTTGATCGATATTGTCATTTTAGCTGTAGAGAAGACTTTTAAACAAACTTTTCGGCCAAACAATGCGGTATACGTGTGATTTTACAATCTATTCAACGGCTTCCCGTGAAAATGTATTATATATATTACTATATCATTAATTTCATTCTTGAGTTTATAAGAATGAAATTTTTAGTCATTTATATTTTAGCAGACGCTTTTAATTAAAAAAAGTGAGAAAAAAACAAGCAATTTATAAAATAATTGAGAGATACAAATATTTTGCAAAATTTTATTAAAATTAGCTAGATTATTTAGCCTCACGATCCAACGTACAGAGATATTTTTCTGTTTCTTTTATTACCTACGATTTTCTTAAACTTAATTTACCTAATCGTTCAAAAATGAAAAAGAAACGAATGTCTGCCTATAAACATTCAGTAATTTGAATAAAGCGGAGTAATGGACATAATATTATTAAATAAAACACAGCATGAATTAAATAAAAAACATAATCCGAATTGTTGTATAAGCGAAGTTCGCAAAACAATTCAATTATAAAAATATTAATTTTTTTATTAATTATTTGTACGTACATAGTAGGAATACTGTAGAATATTTTTTCTAAATGCACCTTCTTATAAACTTTTTATGTATGTATACATATATACACACACACACAAACACACACACACATATATATATATATATATATATATATATATATATAAATTTTCACTTCTGAATATGGTTTTTTTTACAAGTGGTTTAATGGCTTTTCGATGAACTTTAAAACTGTATTATTATTATGAAAAGTATATTGAAATTATTTAAAGAAAAATGTGTTAATTACAATTGCACGTTCCTAATTCTTACTTTCAAATACTATACAGTTTTTACTAACTCTTTTGGTTTTTTAAAACCAAGAAAAGTGTAAAAGTGTGTGACCACTGTAAATTAAAAAGAATAATATGGCAATAACATTGGGATATTCTCAGTTTATAATTTTTTTAGTACATAATTCCCTCAGAATTTACTTGACTTCAAATTGTGTTTTACAGCTTGTGATGCTCAGAACATATGCACCCAAATTCTGAGCTACGTGACGTTATTATAAATCCCGTTTTTTTTTATTTCCCTAAAAGTATTAAGTAATGTCGCTTAGCCAACAAGTTACTTATTCCACGCTAAGAAATACATGAACACCGAGAATCGTTTGAAGACAAAAATGTAGATTACTATCTGTACTCTCCATTAAAATCTTCAAGAATATATACTCAGAAAACTCAGAACATAAGCTTAACGCGTAATAAGGGTATATACCTAGAAAAGCATGGATGAGAATTTATATGATTCAACTAATATTTCCTCATCTGTAACGTAATATTGGCTATTTTCGTCGAATTGACTTCACTATTTTTATTATGTAACTTTAGGATACAGATCTGTCTTAGAATTTTTTCTCCCATTATATCATTTATTTTAATATAGGGACATATATTTCTAGTTAAATATTTTAGCATCCTCAAAAACAAATCAACAATTAAAATGAAAAAATTGTGAAGTAAATATTAATAATAAGTTAAACTTTTCAATTTGCTAACCATGATATGACAGCAAAAGGCAAGCTGACTTTAATTCTTTGTGAAATAATTGTCACATCTGGTTAATTTTTCAGTTAATTAAAATTACTTTTACATTAATTTGTAATCATCATCACGTAATTAATGCGGAGATTCGCAATATAATTTATTTTCAACTGAAGGACTATTAAATTTTGTTGAAAATAACGACTAATAGATTTGAAGGATCACCTTAGGCAAGTACAAACTCATTTAACTTATTTATCCAAAAATTCGTATTCAGATTCAGAAAGTCGATCACAATATCAGTTTGAAATAATGTCAGTATGTGCTTTCGATGATTCAGGTATAATACGCTGAGTGAGTTTTCTTAGAGATCTGAGTAAAATAACCCTAGCAGAAAATCTAGCTAGAGAAGATTACGTCAGCAGAATAATAACCACAACGCATAAACTCCGAAACTTTCGATGAAAAGTCTGATATAAACGATACCAAAGCGATGGGCTGGCTTAAGTATATGTCTAAAAAATTGATGTCTACAACACAAAAGGTTAGCGTGATAAAATTTAGCCCAAAAAGTATTACATGCAGCAAACCTGGTAACGAACGAGCTGGCAATAAACTAAACTATTTAAACAGCGGTTTTTTTTAATTTCAAGAAAAGTAGTTTTATGAAAAGGAAAAATCTGAAATCGTAGCAATTACGAGTACGGCCAGGGGGGCAAAATTGAAACCAACAGGAAACGTGACAGTTATGAGGGTTAGCTACAAGGACCTGGAATAATAAGCCTAATACATATTTATTCTAGACAAAATGACGAGTTTTAGGACCCCAATAAAACAAGGTGGGTAATAAAATTTTGGATGAAAAGGATAAAATTGACATAAATGATAAAAAGGAATTCATAAACTCCGCTTTGTATCGGCGAACGCTTGTGAATACTTCTAATTTGTTTTATGGTTTACGTTCGTTTTCAACACAAGATACGCGTAAGGAGCGCATATTTAGGAAAGGGGAAGTATCAAAAAATGTAATATTCCTTTTCGGTTTTAACAAATAACTTTATGTTTAATTGAATACACGAAATACATTTTCACCACAAATTTTTAAATGCGACTGGAATATATGTTTGTACAAAACCGTAATTCTTATTTACTTCTGTAAGTTTTAACTTTTGAGTAATTTCAAAATAGAAGAAATATTTCAATAAAGCGTTACTATAATTATATGAAGGTTTATAGCATAATAACAAAACAATTTATAAGTATTATAATTTCTACATGAGTTTAAAATATGTTATTTTAATAGAAGAGACCAAAGAAAACGAAAGGAGGCAACGGAAGATTTTGAAAAAAATGCTTACTGGTGTATGATATTCGGCAGATCGTTTTTGCTCTAAAAATGATTAAATATGAGTAATAAGAAAAAAATTGAAAATTTTATATCTAAGTGAAAACATGCTTGAAAGCACTAATCAAGATTTATTATGTTTATGTATTCAAAAAACTTCAACACATCGTAACGAAATTTATTGAAAAAGTGTGTTTTAAGAATTACTTGTGTGTGTTTGCTTCACTACATGAGAGAAATCAAGTGTATACATATATAAAAGGAAACATGAAAATAAGTACATTCAGTGCTCCAGATTAATATGTGTACTGCATATCTGTTTTCTTAATATCATACTTTGACCATACATTAATTTTAATAGAAATATTTGTTACTGGTTGTGTATGCGACTTTGGAAAGTAATATTAAATTAACTTTAGATTAATACATGTAACGTCATCTGTTATAACTATAAAAATAAACTTTTTTAGGATTTCTTATCCAAAGGGCAAGGGAGGAACCCTTATAATTTCGCCCTGTCCGTCTGTTTGCCATTCGGTCTCTGGCTCTGACATATGGACAGCTCAAGTCACATTCATTTCACTGGGAAACTACAGGCACTACTTAGGTGAAATTTTTTTATTTTTTTTGTAGGTTTTTTTATGAATTGCTATATAATGAAATAGTGGAATTATGAAAAAAAAAAAATTTTATTGTAAGCACTCCATAAATTTAAATGAGGAATATAAACAAATTCAATGCCCATGAGCGTGTGGACTATCGTAAGATTGGTCTTAAAAATGGCACAGAAGTTCCAAAATAACTTTTTTAAGTCAATAGTTGGTAAGATATGTTCTTCCTTACTTTTAAAAATATGTTCCCTCTCTAAATTTTTAGCTAATGTGCGTAAAATTGTGATAAAATTAGGGCAGTGGAACTTAAAATAAACTTTCAACGGAAATTGGTTTGAATAAGGTATGTTATGTAGTTTTTGAGATATTGGATATTTTTAGTACCATCCACAGCAATATTTTATTCTTAACAATGTTTTTGAGAAATACAAAATTATATGTTTAACATTGTTTGGCGCTGCGGAACTCTTGGTGCGCGACTCCAACTCGCCGTTGGTTAGTTTGTTAATTAAGTGTGGTTTGTACTAAAGTGAGAAATTATCATATTTCTCTCCCAGTTGATCGATTGCGATGAATCATAGCTTATTATTATATAATTCACCACAGACCCAAGAAAATATTTGTGGTGTGGAAATTTCATTTCAATCCATTTGTTTGTCTTTGCTCCCAAAACCCTATTTTTGCATTCTCTTGCTTTTGTAATGCACCCACAAATATTTTTTTCATAAATATTTTCAATGTGCGGATTTATTACTTGAATAGATGTATAAATAAATAATCTAATTCTAAACCGACAGAAGTAATTAAACTATAAATATCGACAACAAGTTCAAATGTTAGACGAATTTCTAAAATGAAATAAACTTACATCAAATAAACGCAACAGCAAAAAAAATTAGGTGCGGGAGACGACCAACAAAGATATCTGTCCTAGGGCATCAGCTGTATTCAAATCGCCCACTAAAATACCTTCTCCACTCGCACCACTACATATTTCACCTTTGGCCAGGCTCAATTCGCCAATGTGTTTTAATAGTCTTTTTTGTTCTTATACCAATGCAATGTAAACGCTTTTTCAAAACGTTAAATACACGTATCTCCTTATTGAATTAACCGATTGCGATGAAGTAGAAACTAAATATTGCTTCAAGTCAAGCCGTATATATGCATATGGAATTTGCACCATATTGTCATAGTTTTATTATGCATACAAAAACAAGTACATAATTTTACAAATAGACAAACAGAGAAAAATCCAAAAAGTGATCTTACTGCATTCTATCACTTATCTTTCATCCTCCAATTACATTCTTGCTAAATATTTTCAATATGCATACTTGCAAAGTTGAAAGTTTTATTACATGTATAAATAAGGATTGGTGATATGAACTGGCTTTACACTTTCACCGTTTAACATTTTATTTGGTAACAAGTTAATTCAATTCAATATGAAACGGACTCGCTTTTAGAAATCACACATTTAGGGAAGTACTCATTCTAGGAAAAATATCGTGACGTGAACAAATAGAAAATAATTTGTGTTTTTTCCTCTAAAACAACTTTTGTAGTTCTTTTTCATAAAAAACGTTCGTTACATGATACAAGTCAAATTATATTTATCATAAATACTTGCAAGATTTTTTAATCATATAATAATTTTAAACACGCAAAATAAAATTACGGAAACGATTCACTAAGTTCTTAATGCATAAAAACTCCAGCGCCCCTGTTGTGACGTGAATTGCTGAACAACTTACTACATATATTTTTCAAGAAAAAGGAGAAATCGTGAATGAATAAATTGACAGCATTTCATTAATAAGGATACCACATCCCGAGAAGGGTCGACCGCCTATCGATGAAGTATTAATTTAGTTTCTTCGGTGTTTTGACCTTCATCGAACCAGTACTGCGTCATTATTTATGTATGCTATGCGTAACTAATCATATCTGTTCTCTCATCAATCCGATCCTCTCTCGTATTCGTGTAATTGGATTTTGCTACAGAAGTATGTAGTACAGAAATACTAACTAACTGCATGTGTTTATGAGATGGCAGAGATTGTGTTCGAGTAAGTTTGGTGATAAGAATCTGGTTAAAATGAGAAAAAGTGCCAGAAGATAAATAATAATTTTACCAAAAATTAACCAAATACTTGTGCTATTTAAGGAATGCATAGTGCAAGTGCTCCTCACTATTTCATGTAATACTAAGAAGTTTGAGTCATTCCAGACGTGCTTTCCATAAGGAGTCTGACCCTAGCTATAGTTCCATGGTACTATTTAGGGCAACTACGTGTGCAAGTGAATTATATATTATTAACATTTGCATAATATTAGTGATGCTAAAATTATGCTCGCTTCTATGAAATTATAGATCACTTCCGTTTCATCCCTTAATATAAAATATTTCGAATTCTGTCGAAACCAATACAGTCCAAGTTGGATAATTTATTTTTTCCCTCATTTAGGACAATTTAGTATTTTTATTACAGATCTGGTATTTTGGATCTTATATATTTTTAATGCCCTCTTCCGTTAATTTATTTCTGACCTTATTAAAATGAAAATGGACATTTTTCTTCACATTGGAAATATTTTTGAAAATGTTAATGAAATATGCAATTTTGATTTCTGTCAATGTAAAACTTATTTTTTAAATTGTATCTGTCTAAATATGATTCAAAAATTACTAAAGTGTTTTGAATAAAACGCCCTATAAGGCTGTCATTGTGATTTAAATAAAAATGTAAGCGACTTTTTTCTTTCTAATATTTCATAGGGAACGTTTCGTCTATCTAACTATTCTTAAATTACCGGTTTGTCCACTTGTTTGAGCCTAAAAATTACTGGCACTGTTTAAATTATACTGAAAGTATTTCTAAAGGTAAAACTGAAAAGTCAAGCCTTCTTTTTCATAAAATAATTCTTAAGGGCATTATATTTGATTTTTAACACTTGTGCAGGAAGGCCGAAGGGGGGATAAAAACTGGTTAAAATAAATTATCGAGACTGTTATAACAGTACGGCTCAAATGTTTGATCATATTTTTGTTTTAGTTAGTTGAACGAAAACAATTCTAGAATCTTAGAACGAAAACAATTCTTAGAATCTCAGAAAAAAAATAATTTATCTGTTCTAAAGTATCTAATTGATACAAATGGTGGACTTATTGCTATGAGCGTAATCTGGTGTGGTGTTATTGTTGGCTGTAAGAACAGCCAACAATGACACCAGTCCAGTCCCGTTCGACAAACGGCCGGGAATCGAAGCCGGGTCCCCGCGGTGCGCCGCATCGTCAAAGGCCGTATGCTTGTGATCAACCCAACACCCCACGGCGACGACATATAATGATACCAAAAATAATGTTACCATAAAAAACTCCTTAGCAAAAATTTTTGAAAGAAATTATATGTAAGTTGTTAATGTGGACAAAAATTTGCTTTTTGATAAATTAATTACTGTTATTAATCAATTCTATAGCTGTTACAATATTTTTACTTCTTTTCAGATTATAAATCATCACTTAATAACACCCTATCACAACCACTATGGTGCTTAATGGCATATGTAATTAAATATTTATATATGTCTAGATCGTTACAAGTCTCAAATTCATATTTAATTACATGCTAATAGGGTGGATACTTCGTCGCACAACCTAATTTAAAATATACGTATATAATTAAACCCTTTAGGTAATAAATTATACATATTAAAAGATGGTCTGGAAAACCAAGTTTCCACTATTATTAGCAAGTAAAACAAAAAGAGAGATAAAATATCGGCGGCTCATAATATTTTTGTTTGTATGACTAACCTTTTATTTCTTTACGGATCAAGCGGGATCCATTGTTCGTTCCTTTGCGCAAGACGCAAGATTTGTCGTTTATTACTATTTGCCTCTTACTACTCTATATACTATATTGTACATGATTAGGAGTAAAATACAGTACGTATAACCTCGGTATGATCGAAATATGGTGTCCGTTTGCCTGCACGATATATATTAGTATGACTGTATTTATATTATGTAAAAACTGTATTCATATCATATTAAGTCAAAAATCGCGTGGGACTTTTGCCATTGTACTACTAAGAGTGAAGGAGAGATAAAACATTTGCTTCATTTGATTAGTTAATAAGTTTTAACCCCGACTAATTCTTACGAAAATATACTGAAACGTAAATTTTCCAAATAAAATGAATTATTTATTCATCATCTTCATTTGGCTCACCTCCATCAGCCAGGTAGTAAAAACGTATATTCAATCATATTATTTTACATAAATATCTATTTAAATATAAATTACGTCCACAAAATTTCACAGTGTCTTTTTGAAGGTCTTCCATGGTATCGATATATTATTCTACAAATGTGGCTCTTTGTAATCAATCTTAAAATGAATTATAATCAGTAGACATGGTGTGGGATATATGAGGTGGATGTACTGATAAAAACTGACTCTATGTGTTATATATATTTTTATCGTATCTCATCTAGAGCTGTCAAGGAGAATCTCGTCAACAATTGCTAATTATTTTTTTAAATTGAAATTGCTTATTACTGCCGATAATCATAATGAGATATAAATTTAAATCAAATATCTTGGAAGTAATGTATATTACCTGATGTTAAATTAAGCGAGCACACTTTCTAAAATAAAATATTCTGAAATATTCTATTTTATTAATTCGCCTAATAAATCTTATTTTATTGGCAAAGTATTCAATACTCCAGTATAATGTAAGTCGATAAATTGAATAGTTCGAGGTAAAGTGCGTTTTATATTGTAGGTTACGTTTGCCAAATTATTTGAAAATAGTCTTTACAGGTCCGTCTACTTGCAAGTTGAAATATATCTGATTTATTTGTCTCCACAACTTTGAAATTAATTTTTTATAACTTTGAACAAGTTTTTGCTAGAATCTTTACAGACCCATCATATTACACGTTCAATTTTATCTCAATCCCAGGCTTTATGCGGTCATCAAGCCTATTCAATTTGTTGATTAGGCAATCACAAAAAATAACAATGGGCGAAAAATAGATTTCATTCATTTCGATTGGGTTATGGGTATCATCTATAACTATGCTGTAAATACTTTTAAAAATACTCTCGTTAAAGAGTATTTTTCAAATATTTACCGCATAAACTCGATAAAAATTCTCGTTATTTTCTAATTATTGACATTATTAAAATATCCTTTAACTAAATCTATTGGAATAAACTCGGAACAAAAGAAAATTTTTATTGTTCACACGATAGTTTCAGTTTCATGTTGGAAAAAATATAAAAAAGATTCTTCAAAAAATATAGTACTCGTTTTATTGTATTTGCAGCTTTTGTTTTAAGTGTGGCCAGATATTAAACAATATGTATTCTAAATATTCTCATGGGGATTGCAGACAGAAGTGAAAATTAAAAACGAGGAAATAACAATGGTTTTATAAAACTTTATAGAATTTTTTATTTTAAAATTCGCTACAAAAATATTATTGAACAACTAGCAATCTATTTTACCACTCTATTAAGACAACTCGTAAGCCGCTATCAAATACTCGTTGCATGATGTATTGCAGAGGTCAAATATTAAAATTTATAAAAAATTTTAAAAAGCCAATATTAATACGAATATTGAAAATAAATGCGTTCCATTTTTTATTAATCTTTCTGCATAAAAACGTTAACATTTTTAGTCACTCACTGTTTTACTGCACAGTGATCCTATAATTAAACAATTAAAGTAATAATTAAACTAAAACATAAATTAAACAAAGCACGGTATAAACACATTGAGCTTTCCACGTATTTAAATTGACTTTACTTGTATAGTTGTTACACAATACGTCACCCTTATAGCTATATAATGCTATTACAACGTGTGAGTGATACGAACTCACAAGATTTTACCCATCCAAAAAGCGTCCAACGAGCACATCCTAAATTTTTCTTTAAATCTTGTTAATATATTACTTAAAATATTTTTATCGGTAATATATATATATTTATATATATATATATATATATATATATATATATATGTGTGTATATATATATATATATATATATATATATATATATATATATACTCATAAATATTAATCTATGACTTCTGTATTCAATGTTTTACTTCCGTCTATATATTAAGTACACCTCTAAACGTAAAATATAAATTACTAAGTAGTTCATGTAAACTTGTTTGCGGCATTATGAAAAAAGTCCCAAATAAATGTTTCAAATAATAAGCTCTCGAATATTTGAAATCGCATTTCCTTCTGTCGTTTTCGATTGAAACGATAGATAGGAGCAAAAGCTTGCAGCGTCGCGTTTAATACTTAAAATGTATCAACTTTTAGGTGTTATTTAATAAGTTACTTTTTGGATAAGTTTTAAAAAATTGTGAACAAGACATGTGTATTTGTTGCTACGAATTTTGATTGAACAAGATTTCTCTTATTTCAGGGAGCGCTATGGACAAAATAGTATATTAGTGTAGAATAATAACTATTTTAAATTAGTATTAAATATTTATTTTAATAAGCCCTCAAATATTTTAAATCGCATTTCCTTCTATCATTTTCAATTGGAACGATAGATAGGAGCAACAGTAAACCGATTTCTACGCGGAAGTAATGTAGCTTCCAGCGTCGCGCATTATTTCTACTTCCGCTATGTTACTTGCATCGCAAATATGTGTACTAATACCGGAAACAAGTAACGCTATGCCTACTGCATGAGAAGAAGGTTTATTATAAAACAGTATTTATTTATATTGTTTAACGATTATTTAGTTTTCCTGGGACTTTTAAGTGCGTCGAATAATACGTCGAATAATAAGTGCGTCGAATAAATTGATTGTCTTTTTGCGATTAATAAGTACATGACCAATCGATAAGTGTTTAAGTAGTAAAACTATATTTTTTGAACCCATAATTTTTTATCTATGACTATGTTCACTTATAGGCATTATCATATGATTATAACATACTATTTACTTTGGTCGAACATTTTTATATTATGATGTTGTGAGATGGAATCAGTCGAATGAAGAATTGATGAAAAATGTGGAATAGAAATTGTAATTAAAAGTAGAAAATAGAAAGCCGACTGCCATTTCGTTGAGTTTTGCGGGTATATCAAAATTATTCATTTTCATGGTAAATAACATTATATATTTTTATTTACCTAAGATTAATTAATTTCAAAATAGTTCATTTTGAATATTTTGTTCTAAATTTGGAAAAACAAAATGCTTAGTATATTGATTCGATGTGTGAATGTTACAGACATTTTTTTCTGAATGGCGATCATTTAAAGTATTAAGTCAATTTTGGGCACATTTGCAGAAAACTGTTCTCGAATTACATATTTTGCATACACAAATTTGAATTTTTCTTAATTCCTTATGATAAATTATATAAAATATTATTTTTATTTTTCATATGCTTTCGTATTTGTATAATCAATAAAACTGTAGCACAACGCATTTTACGAACAGAGTATACCCAAAGTTTGGGCGCACACATCACCCGACTTTACGGGAGCACGTACACGTAATACCGTTTCCACAAATTCAATTTGCCTTATTGATATATTCTTTTAAATAAATTAAACGCTCAAATATCCCATCAATTCCTAAAATGTCATCAAATAAATGTCAAGTGAAACGTCAAATGTTTGTCTTTAACTTTAAATTGGTGTTGTTCTATGTTTTAATATTGGGCTATAGATTTTTATGTACGACTTAAAGTATCGTATAACCAGAATAACATTCGTAAGCCATCTGTAACGGACGCATTCACAAATGGTATACGCTCTGTTAATTGCAGTAATAATAACTTATGCGTTTATCTTATTTCATTTCTCCCAGGACCATATATGTATTGAACATTAAATATACAAATACTACTTATTTTATTCAAGAGATAAAGCAAAACTCGACTGATTAAAACAACCTAAAATCCAGAAAGAAGTTTGAGACTGAATTTTTAAACGATTATATTTCATGTCAGTTCATACATTTTAGCGTATAATCATCCTTTTCCGTTTATTAGTTTGTTTTTCTTAGAAATGTCTTCAAAACCAAATTTAAAAAGTTTGCTTTAACATAATTTCCCGTTTCACACAACTCGAAACAACACTAAAGATAAATTATACAACTGGTGACGTTTTACAAAACCCAATTGCAACAGCCTTCAAGGCGTTTCTAAATAAACGTCTCAATTAATGGCACTCAGAGTAAAATCAATTTAGCCGTGTAGCTTCAAAGATTGTATTCATGCATAATTAATTAATGCTATTGTATCAGAGAGACCCTGTGGAAAACAATGAAGTAAGGTGCTCGGACGAGCTAATCCGTGGCGCCTTTTGTAGTTTCATTTAAGCAAAGTTGTGGTATAGACTGTAGAGCTTTGTATTGCGGAGAGTATACGTTTAATGAAAAGGTAACAGAGTTGTGTTTTACTTTCAATAAATGTATATCCGTCATTAAATTAATAAACAGCACTTGAAAATCCCTATATCAATTTATCTAAAACGGAATTTTTATAAAAATAACTTACTCACTGAATTTACATATTTATTATTCTCTTACTTTTTTATAATGGAATATGAGTCTCATAAGAAAATAAAGCTTAAAAATTTTAAGGACCTCCAAAATGTTTCTGTACCATTACACCGTATTCTTATGGAAGGATAAGAGGTAAAATAATGTGTCATTTCGAACATAGTTGATTCAAATTTTAACTTATATTTTAATATGTCGCTAAGGTTGTTCAGAGTCGATATTTTATCAATTGATACTTCATACTTAATATTTTACCACATTCAAAATAATACGTGAGTACTAATATTAGGTATGCATACACTATGCTATTTTATTTGGTTGTTAAAAATTCGAAATTGACCGAAAATATTGTGCTTAATAAGCATCATTTTTATTTTCTTTAAAAAATTACACTTTTACGCGTAATTTATAATAAGCCACAAATATATTTTAACCTATCACTAGCCACTATAATTTTATATCGTAACTTATCAGTTGTCTTCTACAGAAAAATTTGAACTGAGCAGTTTTATAGAAAACAAAATAAATAATTAATTTTGATAGCGTCTTAATTTTCATTTACTTTTTTTATTATATAATTAATACTAAACAAAAATATATTTATTAAATATTTTTGCAAATAATTTTTAAAGGATTCTTAGATCACTGTTTAGAAATTCCAAATATTTTTGAAGGACAAATGCGCGGTATTTGAGGTTCCAGGTAAATCAATTTTTTAGCTTTTGTTTATTTCTTCTTATAATTTCTTCAAATTTAATTTTTAGGGGACATAATATTTTTACCATATTCGAGAAGAATTTTTAATCTGCCTGTCTATCATTGTTCAATATAGGACGGGGCAGAAAGAGAAGATAGGGATAACAGAACTTACAGTTCCAGTACTAATTAGAAAATATGTTTTTCTGTTTACTGACACTTATAGTGAAAAGAAAGTCCTAAAATGCGAAAATTTAATGCTACCTGTTAGATTGTATAATATTACATGAACTTTTTTTAATATTATCAGAATTCATACATCTGAAAAGAACAGGGGAATTAATGATTTTCCAGTTATTAAATTGTTATTTTCACGTAATATTATCTATTCCAGAGCTTATTTCATTTTGTTGTGATTCGTTCCTTAATAATTGTGTTGCTATTTTATAACAAACCTTCTTCTCATACAGAAGGCATAGCTTGTTTCCGGTATCAGTACAAACATTTGCGACGCAAGTAACATAGCGGAAGTAGAAATAATGCGCGACGCTGCAAGCTACATTACTTTTACGTAGAAATCGATTTAATTTTGTTCCTATCTATCGTTCCAATTGAAAACGATAGAAGGAAATATAATTAAAATATTTGAGGGCTTATTAAAATAAATATTTAATACTAATTTAAAATAGTTATTATTCTACACTAATATACTATTTTGTCCATAGCGCTCCCTGAAATAAGAGAAATCTTGTTCAATCAAAATTCGTAGCAACAAATACACATGTCGTTGTTCACAATTTTTTAAAACTTATCCAAAAAGTAACTTATTAAATAACACCTAAAAGTTGATACATTTTAAGTATTACTTATAGATAATAATAATTCAAAAGTTTTATGAGTGAACCAGTTTAGCTGACGACTTTGCCCGCCTATTATTTGGAAAATATAAACTATTTCTCGTTTAAAGAAATAAGTATAGATTTCAATCAAGTCTGTTATATGGTTACAATGTAAGCAATGCTTAGAACATAATTTGCCAGACCAGACTTTTCAACATTTATATATGTGTGTGTATGTATATATATATATATATATATATATATATATATATATATATATATATTACCTACAAGAAACGTTTGCTTGAAATCTGTTGTGTCGTTTAAGCGTAAATGAAATAAGCAAACAAATAAACGTTACAGTTTAGAGAAAATATTTTCCTATATTTCAAATTTTATATTTAATATTACAATATATGAAAAGTATGTATGAAACGAAAGAAATAACGGGAAGTAACTAATTACATAACCTACATAATAATATTAATAAATTAAATTACTAAATAAATTACCTTTGTAATACAGATTTAATAATCATACTCGGTTTGTTAATATTATTTGGCTTCAAGAATAAAACCTTTAATTTTTATAAAAGTTTTAAAAACTTTTATAAAAATTAAATTACTAGCTTGTAGGTTTCAAACTACCCAGAGACAACTTTACTAAGGAAAGCCTTATAATATCGCACTATTCATATAATTTAAAATAATTTGTATGTAAAAAGATATTTCCAGTCATCTAATCGATTTAATTTATAACGTTATGCCCTGCTTAGCTGCTCTCAATACAGATTCCTTTCATCCTAACGCCGCTTAGATGAACAGAAAGGATAAATTCAGCAAGCAACGACATCTTATAAGTTAACTCGTGAAGGCTTGAAAGGCGTCTCTAAATATATATTTTAATTAATGCCTGTTATTATAATGTAAATTAAGTAAAGTTTATTAAGCGGTTATATTCATTCAAAATTAATTAATGTTATTATCCTCTAGCTCCTTCGTATACCCAATCGTGTAAATACAATGTAACAAAATAGTGCTTGGAAAGTAGCTTAATTAAATCATAGCGAATATAACCTGTGGAGATTAGCAAAATTTATATTGATAAGAGCTACAAACATGTTTTGCATTTGTTATAAACAATTTCAATATTAAAATCTAAATTGAAATTTAAACATTGGTAACATTGAAAAATAATGGTCATTATAATTTTATTACGGTTGAATAAGCAAAAAATGTTCCAATTTCTTCCTTCATTATATTTAACTAATTGTTATATTGTTACAATATTAATACGACAACGTTTACTCGAACGTAGTTGTACTAAACTTTAAGAGCACGTAAATTTAATTTAGGAAATAGGCTTTTGAAATTTGATAAACATGTCAATTTCGTCGATATTCAAAATCTATAATTGCGTAACTTAATACGATGATTATGATTTGATTATGATTAATACTATATTTATATTTGATTATGATTAATACGAAGTTAATACGATGATTATGACACGAGATTCGAGTCGTGTAAAATTTATTAATATTTGTTTAAATCTTGGTTTATTGTTTACGCATATTTATTGGCTATTTTACTCTAATTGAACTAATTTGAAATATACCCGCAAAAACGTAAAACATACTAGTCAAATCCACAAAAGGCACCGCCGAAAATCTGGGTTAAGGGAGTTAATAATATTGAACGCAGGCCTGATTATTTGTAACTATTTTCTGGGCTTCCTCCATCCCTTATAAAATACAAAGGCTAATTTCCTCATACGCTTTTGTATGTGTCGCACTTCGTGTAATAATTTATACTGATCAAATTTCACTTTTTTCCTGTTTTTATTTCATTAACCATATCCAAAATAGTTGCACACAAGTTTCGAAATTTTTCCAATTATTTTTTCATTATATCTATTTCATACATTTATTATATCAAATCTTATTACCCTGAGTCAAGTAAAACATAGAAGCTTTTGGAAAAGCCTATTTCATAATTGAATATCACTAATAAACATATATTTTACAATGCATTCATTTATGCCAATTGCTTGCAATTAAATACTTAAATAAATTTTACACCCATAATTATTCTTACCATATTTTTTTATATTCTACGAGACCTGCTTTAAATATAAACAAAAAAATAAAAAAGTCCGAAAAGAAACTGCAACATAAAAGATCATAATTCAAAAACATTCAACGTTTTAAACAACGGAGAAATACAATAAAAAAGCCCAGTTTACTGACTTTCAAAACGACAGAAGAATAAACAAATTTTTATATGTTCAATGGAAAATTTATATGGCGGTGTAGTTAAAAATGCAATTGTATTAATTTTGCATTCGGCCAAATGTGCAACAAAAACAACGATCAACGTCGCTTGTATTCGTATATTTTTTATACCACCGACCGGTAATTATCAAGAATTTTGCTTGGACGCGATCTGCCTGGAGGGTACTGCTGTACGGCAGTGCTTAGCTACTGGTACGGTGCTAGTGCACGAAACTGGTATACAGCGCGAGTATAGTGCGCGCCGAAAAGACATCATTTAATTTTTAGACATAACCAGAGATTTGTTGAATAAGTAGCTCACGGATCTCAAATATCTTTTCTTTCTTATTCAAGGTTCGCATTTTAGTTGTCTTCCCATAGGGTTATGGGAAGACAACTAAAATGCGTAAACATCAACATCGTTTAAGTTCTAATATATCAAACAATTCAAAACATGTTGTGATCTTTTGTCAGAGGACTTTGTTATTAAATATAATGGTCTTTGCAGGAGACACAGGAGACACATATTTACAGGACGCAAATACAGCTATAAAAATTAAAGTCAAAATTTAGTAAGTCAACCAAAACAAATAAACTACAAATATAGTTATATTAATAAGAAAATTTAACAAATGTCTGCGTATAAAGTCTAAGAAGTAAAAAAGTTTATAAATATAAATAATAAGATGTCATTTCTTTACAGTTGGAAAAATAAAGAAAATATATTCTTTACAAGATATATTTAATATTTGCATATTGTTCTTATGGTCGGGGTATTCTTCGCCATAATTGTGTTGATTATCTTTTTTACGTTTTTTTTTTTAATTTTGAAAAGAATAATCTCAGCATAATTGCAATGCGTAACATTGTTTCGTCGACAAAAGTTATAAAGCACAAAACCATATTTTGCCAATAATTTTCCTTATTTTATTTCCTCATTAAAACAACAATTATTTTTATTATAAAGCATCGCCTTAAGGTAACTGGGATTATGAAAATATCCCATACAATATCCTAAAGTTTATTGCATTCCATTTACACAAAAATCTTTGTGAGAAATATTTGTTAAATGAATTAATTTATCATTTACTGACATTGAACAAACCATCATACATTTATATTGAGCAATTTCAGTAATATATATAAAAAATACGTTTTATGGTGCACTGACAAAAAAAATTCTTCGCAACATACGTCTTGCATATCGCAATATAGAAAGTAATTTTAAATGTTAACGGTATTACATTTTGTGTAAAATGTGTATTAAAGAAAAATAACATTAGAGCTCAAACATAAGGAAAATATTTATTTTTTTTATAATAATGGTCATAACACAATATTTCATATAAAAATTCTAAGCACAAAAGCGATTTGGTGATACTTGGCTGCGTTGGTTAGATTAAATTTAACCTATATTATTATATCAAGGCAGCGAACACGAAAAGTGACGTCACATGCTGATGAGAGTTTACCTGCAGGGCTCATGGCAGCTTAATTAAGAGATAACTGTGCGAGATAGAGATATTAACATGTTGAAAAGATCAACAGAGCAATTAGTCTCATATGCCATGCGACTAAATGGCTCTGTTTACTTTTGTCCTTACATTAATATAAAAATATATGTACATAACTTGATTTACATCTGAATTATTTGTAATTTTTTTCGAGTACTCACGTGTAAATAAAATTTTTAATCTTTCTTTCTTTTTTTCGCAATGACTTTATTTCTTTCAAATTGTTAGTAAAATGTGTAAGTAATAAAAAAAGAAAAGTTATTTTGTAATTTTGTTTACCTGTTACTCTGCTCCAATTATTAAGGACATGGAAAAATATTGATGTTTTCTCTCCTATTTCCGAAACTAGCAATGTCAAGTTTATGAAAAAAAACGGGGTACTAGAAGCCCACCTAACCGTTATTGGTTAATTATGGCGAAAAATTATATAATTTTTTTATTAATTTATTATATATATTTTATTATATATGTTATTTTATTATATTCTTTTAAAAATCAAGGCAATATAACGAAAAATAAAATAAATATTTTTGGTCTTTAAAATCTATTTCTTTTTTATTTTTGTACTTTAAAGCTCATCATTTTTTGATAAATATATAAATTGACTCACATTTCAATGCAATTGTTTAATTTATAGGAAAGTACAGATAATTTTATTAAAAGCTTGTAATATAACGAATAGTATAGCGGTATGCGAATTTCTTTTGAAAATTAAGGCAATAAAACGAAAAATATAATAAATTCACGGGATCTCCATATAGCATATGCTATTGCTATTTTTATTAAACGAGTATGTTAATTTGTCATTTACTTTCAAATATATAGACGTATTCGACTCAGCAAGGATCAACTTTCTTCACCTATTCCTTTATCTTGATCTTATTAATGCTTATATATCATTAATCCATTTTCATTAATCCATTATAATTAATAATCGCCGCTTCTGTAAAATCACCTTGACGAGAATTGAGGAATTGTCTGCGTTTTCTTTTACACCATGCATATAAATAATTCAACAACAAATAATTTTTGACTTTATTTAAGAAAAAATATATGTCCAATTTCAGCCTTAGATTTTTTCCAGTTTTGGTATGAGTTGAAGTTAACAGTCTATATTTATTTCCACATTATCTGTAATCTGAAATTAAAGTAAGCCTGTAACCTAACTCAATCTCATTTACCTCTATATTAAACTGTTTACCATCTAACTTCACAAATATCAATCAATGTATTAAACAAATATATATATATATATATATATATATATATATATATATATATATATATATATATCACATTTCATGATACCACACTCAAGAGTAAATTACTATATTTGCCGTTTCCATTTTCTCTACTTATCCTCGGAAAAATAAAAAGAAAACTTGTGTTAATAAAAATAAAATTGCTTCCAGAAATGAGAATCCGCGTTGTTAACTGTAGTTGGTAATTATTTATGAAAAGGGGCACCGTTGTCATATTATTTCAGCCGATGATGCCTCCAGTTTTATTCTTCATACTGTTTTCTCTTCTTATGAATATTTTTGGCATCTTTCATATTTTTATACAAATCAACGCAATATTTAAAAGACAGGCAAGGAAAATTGTTTGGCAACCTTATGGAAAGGAAGAAAGATAAAAATTCTGCATTCGTGGGGGAGGGGGAGGCACTGAAAATAATACGATATTATTAAATTCTATAATATCTGTTGTGAATATTTTTGGTCTTTACAATCTATTTCTTTTTTATTTTTGTACTTTAAGGCTCATCATTTTTTGATAAATATATAAATTGACTCACATTTCAATGCAATTGTTTTATTTATAGGAAAATACAGATGAATATTGATTGAAAGCTTGCAATATAACGAATGGTATAGTGATATGCGAATAAAACACCATTTTTTTTATTAAAATAAAACTAAATTAATTGGTTTCCATAGAATTCTTCTCCGATAACGAGAATAAATAAATATCAAATAAATGAAGGACTCTCGTACCAATATTTATATAAAAAAGTTGCACTTTATTTAATAAAATATTGAAAGTTTATTTACTATACGTTAACCGATATTCCGTATTCATACATTTATACAGATTACTGATGCATAAAAGTTAGAAATAAAAAATTAACTGATCGTTTGATACAAATTTTA